>OY728146.1:1467386495-1468586495 GCA_963277665.1 Viscum album
TGCATAGGGTTGACGATGTAGCATATAGTTTTTTCATGCTCCTACAGTTAGATTGGGTACACGATGTCATCCATGCATTACAGCTGAGCAGGTATGTACATGACCCGCCACATGTTATCGATCAGGGCGAGCTGCACATCGAGGATAGAGGTACCATTGTAAAATACATGGTAAAGATTGAGGATCAACAGGAGAAGATCCTCTATGGGTTATCGATTTCATTGGTGTGTGTTCGGTGGTAGCACGGGAATCTTTAGGAGAGCACCTGGGAGCGGGAGACACGGATGCAAGTTCAATACCCAAATATTTTTGAGTAGGTTTTTCACTTTTCGGGATAAAAATCTCTAAGGTGGAGAGAATGTAACATCCCTATTTTTACCTTGTAAGGATTTGAAATATATTAAGAAATATTTTTGGAGTCAGGCGCTGAGACAATGCAAGATTCTGAGGCCCGGTGAGCCTTAGTGTTGATATAATAAAAGTATTAAATATATTATATCACGCGCACATGGTTTTCCTGAAATAGTGGAATAACACTCAATTGGGGACTCATATAGAAAATCTGAGATCAATGTTGATTCTGGAATGCGGGTTTTACCCTAGTCATGACATAATCTTTGTCAACACTGGGTGTTCGGCTTCAGCGTCATCATGGCAGGATAATAATAAAATAAAATAATATATTTAATTAATTGTTCTAATTAAAGACTAACCTAACCCTCTCTTTATGAAGGGCTCGTTATGGAAAATCCCTAAGGTTATCTGCATAACCCTAGGGATTCAGGAAAGAGCATTGGCAGATATATGGATAGTGGATCATTGATCAGAGTACCACAAGGATTGCCAAGGACAACGAAGTTTGTGGGTCTCACCAACAACGATGGAACAAAACCGTTCTTCACCAATGATTGATCCAAACTCGAGGTAGTACATTTGCTTTATTTTGATTCATCCCATTTTATTATCCCATGTCAAACACGAACCAACCTAAAACAATTTGGTTCGCAGATTGATGGTTGATTCCGATTGATGATTTATCTTCCTACGGTTTAGGAATTGATTTATATGATTATTGTTGGTTATTCATTCATCAATCTAATGACAATGAATCGAGGTCAACCCGAACAACAATCGACATTTGTTCTACTTTTGTGTTTCTTGGATTTCATTCCCCATTCATAGCCGGTATTCCCTTGTCCGGTGATTCAACCAATACTCTCCAATTGATCGTTGCACGACCATTCTTTGGCGCAACAGATTGATATTATGGGTTCGAGTTCGTGATCGACAGAGCGATCGAGGTGTGACAATGACGGCGGATGATCATCAGAGGTGGATCAAGATCGAACCATTGATTCTTGTTCATATGTACGCTCAATAATATTAACAAGTAGCCTTAAATGAATTTTTTTTTAAAAAAAATCTATTGAATATTTGACGACAAATTTTAACAAACGCGGTGGAATCTTTCCTAAAAAAGTCTAGACATCATGGGAAAGAGCTATTGTCGCTTACTTCAACGATCTTGAACGGCACCGAACCATTCGCCCCCTCCTAACATTTTGAGCGACGGGATAAGTAGATAGAGGACACCACACCCTCAACGCTCAGCGGGCAGCCATTGCAGAGCTTAATCATGGACGCCGCTTCATCCTCCAAACCCAAGCTCCACGGCAAGGTCGCCATCATCACCGGTGGCGCCGGCGGTTTCGGGGAGGCCACCGCACGCCTCTTCGCTGCCCACGGCGCCCGCGCCGTCGTGATCGCCGACGTCGAAGACGAGAAAGGACGGGAAGTTGCTGCCTCCATCGCCCCGCCCGACCGATGCACCTACGCCCACTGCGACGTCGCCGACGAGGCCCAGGTGGAGGCGCTCGTGCGATCCACGCTCCACCTCTACGGCCGCCTCGACGTGATGTTCGCCAACGCGGGGACGCTGAGTAAGCTCGACCAGAACATCCTGGACATGGACCTGGGCGCCATGGAGGCCCTCTTCTCGGTGAACGTGAGGGGCGTGGCGGCGTCCGTCAAGCACGCGGCGAGGGCGATGACGGCGGGGGGAGTGAGTGGGAGCATCGTGTGCACCGCCAGCGTGGCGGCGACGTCGGGCATCGTCGGGTCAGGCGTGGACTACATGATGTCGAAGCACGCGGTGGTGGGGCTGGTGAGGGCGGCGAGCGCGCAGCTGGGTGCGCTGGGCGTGCGGGTGAATTGCGTGTCGCCGTCGTATGTGGCGACGCCGATGCTGTGCGGGGCGACGGGGATGGACGCCGGAGAGGTGGAGAGATTGTACGAGCCGTGTTACTGGCTGAAGGGAGTGCTGAAGGCGAAGCACGTCGCCGACGCGGTGCTCTTTCTGGCTTCAGACGATTCCGAGTTCGTCACCGGACACAACCTGGTGGTCGACGGCGGTTACAGGGCGGTGCCGAACAGAGAGGTGGGACCCACAAACACTTCACCGGCGGCCTGCTAGACCTGTACCGGTCTCCCCGTCCTCCAAACCCTCCCTCAACATAAAATTAATAATTATTTTCAAATGATATAAATTTCAAATTACAAATAAAATCAATGGATGTTTACAATGTGGAACATTTGTCTGGGTAAGTGGGGCAAGGAGTTGTCAAAATATATAATTTTTATACGATGGATAATCTTTTAATATTCATATACCTTTTGTAACTATGTTATGAAAGGACTATGTTTGTCAATTCCTAGCCACCGCTCTTATCATATAATGCTCACTATATCCAGTGATTTTGGAAATTTTCACTTTAATTTTAAAGAGAGGTTTTGAAAGCATATTTGTTCTTAATTCAGCGGATAAATGTAACGATGTCATGACTCGTCTCCACTCGGAACCCCTCATGGGACTATAGTGAAGACAAGAGTGACCCCTAAAGTCCACATTCAATAGGGTGACGACTAATATCAAGGGTATAAATCACACATATAATCGACATTGCCCTCATAAATCTCAAAAATACATAAAGGAGATCACCAATCAAGACCATGATATAAATAAAATCAATATCCCACGAATGCAAGTAATTTCACACAAATTGTAACACCCCAAGAAATTCAATTAGTAATTTTATATATTGTTCATAACATTTTATTTAATTATTTTTAAAAAAAATAAATAAATGTAATAATAATAACAATAAGTAGTGGAAACATATTTTTAAGAAATTTATTATTTTTAAGTTAATATGTTTCATAAATATTTGAAAATATGTTATGATTTTACTTTATAAAATGTATAAATTATAAATGTATATAATTATTTGATTACAAAAAAATGCACTCTTATAAATATGTTTCAAAAAATGTGAAATGTTTTAAATATATATATATATATATATATTACTTGAAATATAAATTATAAGATTTATAAATATATATATATAAATATATATATTTATATATACTTATATATAAAAACATGTTTTAATATATATATATATATAAGTATATGTTTTTAAATAAATATAATTATCATTTTTTATGTATATGTTTTATTTAATATATAATTATTGTTTTTAATTTTATAACTTATATGTGCTATTTTATTATTGATTTGTATTGATTTGTTCTTTTTATATTAAAACGTTTTAATTTGATTTTTATAAAAAAAAACATAACATCAAATTGCAATGATGACTTATGAAATAAAAATAAAGAAACAAAACGTGTCGTGCAAAACAACTATCTTGAAAACCGGAAAGATAAAACCAAAGGGAAAATCAAATTTAAAATAAAACGATATATGATTAAAAAACGAATTTGTATATATATTTATATAGAATTTAAACGTTTTGATTATACATATATTTTTAATATAAATTAAAAACGAATATATATATATATATAAGAAATGATATTGATATTATCTGTGAGTTTTATACATGTCAAGAAAATATTATTATTATTATTATTATTATTATTATTATTATTATTTAAATTGGGGTTCACTTAAAAATAAGAAAATGGTTAAGGGCCTTTGTACAATAACCTACTCTCAAACCTAAGTATTTAAACCTAATTATATCATTTCTAGTGTTAGATGTTGTTGTGAACAATAAATTATATTAGGAGAATTATCTCAACCCTAGAGGGAATTTCCACTAGAATTCTCTCAATAATGGAGAGAAATGATCCTCCTCCCTCTAAAACCTTGATAAAACTAGAAGAATACTTAAAGCTCAAAGGAATTTTTGTTGCGATCAATGAAAAACAACACAATTAGTGAGAATCATTCACGTAAGTGCTCAATGATTCTACGATGACATTTCAATATTTGTGGATCATGTGTATATTTGACAGCCCTACAGGGCGTCGTTAGTTCCCTACGGTGCTATGAAAAAACAAAATTTATAAAAATCAAACTATATGATACTCAATTAATTAAAATTTCGTATTAGGAAAGTTCAGGTGTCGAACCCACAGGGAAAGAGCGTATGTATTAAACTGATTAGGAAAACTAGAATTGAAATTATTTGGTTCGTTTGGAAAAGGAATGAAATAGTAGCAACAAAGATTGGGTTGTGAATCAATGGATGGGGATATGCTAGGTTCAATGATTTTTAGGGGCATGTGCTAGGGATTTATGTGAGCGTGTGTTTATTCAGTCTTGGTGTTGGAATTGGGTCAGCAGGCGTCCTTGGTCTCGGTATCCCATCCTAAAAATGTGGTTGCACCTTTGGAATGGTCATATACTTGGCGCAAACACAGAAATAGGCGACCCAAAACCATTTTTTAAACATAATTATCCTAGATTGCACAATGTTCTTGGGGAAAGTAGGCTAAATAATTGAAGCAACAAAAATAATTCTCTTCAAATCACAAGCAATGGTCATGCAATTGTAAAAAAAAAGAGATTAGAATTGATAAATGATGTTCGAAACAATCCAAAACATGAATAAAATAAAGAAAATAATCCGTAAGTAGCACCCCCTACAAATCACATCACTCACACTAGAGATACTACTCACTCATTATGAGAGCGAGTGACATGGGTACCCAAGGAGGAATGACATCAAAGAGAGGCTCCATATCATTTGATGGTTGTCCCTTGTTGTCGCTTGGCCTTCATCAGTACTAGAGTGCTTTGAAATGGTGGCTAGAGGCCTCCTTTTATAGGAAAATCCCATACTAACCCACGACCCGCGTCTCCTGTTTTTTTCTCTACACATCAACGTCGTCACGACGTGTACTTGGGGTACAAGACGTGTACCTTAAATCCGATTTTTCCTCCACCGTGTTGAATCTGCAGAAATCTTGTAAGCTGGTTTGACTATCGTCACATTGTGTACAAGTGGTACATGACATGGACTAGGCTTTCATGCTGTGTATGCTCGACATGACTTGTCCCGCGAAGATCCACTTTACTTGAAATGGTTACGACGTGTAGTCAATTTTTCTTCAGTTTTAAGCCTTTCATCTATCTCAATATTCTGGTGTCGTGCCGCAAGTGAAGCTCCAGATGCAAAGGGTCATTCGGCTCATATTTGATCCACTTTCCGTTCCTTTTTCAATTATCAGTCGTTTCCTTCCATAAAACACAAAACAAGTTAATTTTCTCAACACTTGAAAAAAACTATTATTGAAATACACAAATCATCATATTAAAATACTCTAAAATATATGCATGAAATACATGTATCAAGATTCCACTTTAGGAATTATAAACTTTGATCCATCTACATAATGATGATACAACAAGATTAGTCAACTACTTCAACAATAAAGAAGGAATTACAAGGCAAGGTAATTCTTATTTATATATAAATTAATTATAACTTATAAGTGAAAAGATCCTCTCTTGAATCTTCTAGGGTGGTGTTCATCAAGTTTTGATGATTCAACTAAAGAAATTAAGAAAAATACATTGTTAGACATGGGCATATAAAAAATCAGCCCAAGTCAATTTGATAAGTCACCCGATCTGGCTCGCCACAAGGCCACAAATGTGCCTCCCCATACTTGTGCCACTCGGTGATTGTCTATTGAGTTGTTTATGCTAACAACATACTTGCACCACTAAGTGTTGGTGGACCCGAGCTATTTTGCAGGTTCTAGTTTTTGTTTTGGGTTTTCCTTTAGAGCGGGTTGGTCTTGTGGTTGGTGGTGACCAAGAGGTCATGTGGATATCTAGTTGGGTTCCGGTTCTATTTTGGTTTTGATATTAGTTTTGTTTTGATTTTTTGATGTGGTATCTGGATTTTTTTGTATTTATTGATGTTCAATTATCATATTGTTTATGTTGTGTGCTCTTTTTTGGTAATTTGATCCTGTTTGTTTGGCTAAATTGTTCCCTGTCACAAACCAGAATGGGTCAACCCTGAACTGGGCACCCGAACTGGTCCATAACATGTCCTGAGGGGCATATAAGTCATTGCAAGGAATTTTTTATAAATCCAACTAGTACCAAAACAATTTCTATATTATAAAAAGCAAGGTAAAAGTGTCATGAGATCAAATAACCAAAAGTATCATAAAAGAAAGCAGGAGCATACAAGTATACAACCATGGGCATTTCCTAAACATCCCTAGAGTGATCCTTGGATGTACTTGGTTTGGAACCACCTGCCGACGTATGGTGAAGCCCCTAAGTCAATAACCAACTAGCTGCCCTAACCTGGCCTCACTAGTGGCATAACCCACCTAGCTTAACAGCAAATCTAGGGGTACCAACCCATTTAATCGGGGTTGATCAGCAATCGTCACTCGACCCTCTAAAAAACTCCCAGGAACCCATGGTGGTAATAATACTGCATAAGTAGGCGGCCCTCGCACACGTGAATCATCTTATTTGCCTCACCGCACTTGCCTACCCCAAACACAGACACCCAATATGATAACCCATAAAGGGATATCCCTCCTATAGAGGTGCCCACATGATATATATACGTGTGTGTGTGTGTGTGTAAACATGTACACGCCATATCAACCAAGGTGCCAACCAGTCCATCACGTCACACAAACTTTTAAACCATTTCACAAAGCACTTTAAGTTGCTAACCGGGTGTTCACACTCTCAAAGTGACATAAGGTGCCAACCGGGCCTTTAATACCATCATTCCAATATAACATAAAAATATTCCAAACCAAATTCATTTTGTAAATCCATTTCCAATTCGAGGTTAAAAACACACAACATACTTAAAAAGTGCCAAACAGGCCTTCATGTCATTGAATTGTCAAACCACGCTTCAAGGTTCCAAACAAGTCAGGTTTTAAACAACACATTTGAAAAAATACTTTTAGTTTCACAAAATACACTTCACAACTAGGGAACTTTTTGTAAACTATTTTAAAAAACTTAGGACACCTTCATAATTAAAAACAAATTTTAAACAGGCTTTGACAAGTTATGAAAATTAATGGGAAACCAATCTCCAAGAGGTGCAATCCATTTCACCCAAAAAATATACATATCTCCATATATAAATAGCACATGAATATGTAAACATGTTTTTTTAATTCTAAAAAATCATGGAATTCAAATTAAAGGCGCGGGCATGGAGGAACTACCTCAAAAAGAAAGTAGATCAAGCTGAGGCACTTCAGCTCTTGAAGCTTTTGACGAAAACTGCCCTCACCAACACACACATACATTATCACACACACACACACACACACACACACACACACACACACACCCTTAATCCAATGTACATATTCCCCGCGCCATGAGGTAATATGTGCAAGGAAGGTATATATATACATATACACATACGTACCTATGTATGTGTGTGCGCACACCACCAAGGAACCACCAAATCTTTAATTAATTAACCTATAAGGACCAACATCATTTAAAAAAACATACCATTAAAGAAACCAAGTCTTATCTTTATTTCAAAACTAAGACAAAATGCACAGTGCACTTAAAATGTCAAACGGTCCCCTAGCTTTACACACCCAAACACATTTACCAAAGTTATTTCCAAATCCATATTTTAAGAAAAACATGCAAATTTCAAGTCATACCAAATGGGCCTTAATACCAATCATTGACCATAACTCACTCCAAGAGCCAACCAAGCATATATTTTGAGTTTACATTTCAAAACTTTCATAAAATCCACATAAAGGACTAGACCTTATTTAGGAAACAAAAACCATTTAGAAAACCAAGGTTTTAAGAAAACACTATTTTAAAGGTGTTATTTTCATTTGAGGGAACATCCATGTGTGCACCTAGTGCACCCACAGATATGCTAACTTCCAATGAAACACCCAACCACCAAAAGGACACCCAAAACTATTTTCACAAAACCACCACTTGCTTTAAAACCACAACCAACTACTCACATAATTTAAAGAACATAAAACAATCCCCTTGAAACCATATAACCCCTTTACAAAACATTTTACACATTAAACAAGTCATAGAATTACTAAACTAAAAACACTAAACCAAGTTCAAAAATAGGCAATAGCCATCACACCATAATTAATGCTAAACATTTCATGAAAACTCCCAATTCCATTTAGTGGAATAATAACATTTAAAATAAACACCCTAAGTGCTAAGACTCTAGGCATTGCACATAAGTAACCTTAAAAATATATTTTTTAGAAACCAACACAATTTAGAAATGCTATAATAAGATCAGAAATGGTGTCAAAGAGGTTCCAACTTAAATAAAAACACCAAAAGATGAAAAGAAATATACTGGAGCAGGGGATGGGTTTGGTGCGCACAAGGGTAAGGTGATCGGAGGCCGAGGATGCCGAAGCTGGTTGTATGTGCCGCAGCTGGCCACTGGAGATGAGGGGTGTGGGTTCATTGAAGCTCCTACGAGGAAGGAGAGAACCAGGGGGTCAGTTGACCGAAGGTGCAGAAGGGCGAGGGCAGGCGAACACGCGGACGGTGAGGGAGTGCGGTAGGCTGGAACGCGAAAGGGCGAGGGAGATCAGGGGTGTCCCAGGAAGGAGGTGCAGTGAGGGGAGTGTGACTGCATGAGAGAGGAATAGTAGGGAAGGGGTGCACCGAATCGTGA
The DNA here is from genome assembly GCA_963277665.1 of Viscum album. Taxonomy (NCBI): domain Eukaryota; kingdom Viridiplantae; phylum Streptophyta; class Magnoliopsida; order Santalales; family Viscaceae; genus Viscum; species Viscum album. The sequence continues at coordinate 1,467,395,504 of OY728146.1, forward strand.
AAGAGGGGGGGGGGGGGGGTTGTGCCATGAACCGGGTAAGGGGGGCTAGGGTTTTTTTCATTCTCTTATAATAATAATAATAATAACAACAACAAATAATAATAATAATAATACCATTAATATAATAATAAATTTTTTAATTTCTTATAATAATAATATTACACTATAAATAATAATAATAATAATAATCTTAGCAATAATAATATAACATAATAATAAATTTAATAATAATAATGATAACCTCATTATTATTATTAAAACAATATTTTAATTTTTATTTCATCTTTATTATATTATTTTATTTTATTTAATTTTGTTTTCATTAGGATTTATTTATTTCAAGTGGTGGGAAACCACACGGTCACGCGGGCCGACCGTGCGGTACCACCAATGGTGTGATACCCTCACACCGGTCCGAAACCCACCAAAAATAACAAGCCTCAAAAGTTTTGACCCCATGTTCAACCCCAGCCTCGACGAGAGATCCTAGAGAAAATAAATAATAAAATAAAAATAAATTTAAAGGTCGGGGTGTGATAGTTCTCCCCATTATAGACAATTTATGCCCCCAGAAAGTCACCCAACCGAGCAATAGACATAACTTGAATCCATGCCCGATTGAAACTGAAAGAAACTACAACACAAGAGAACGTGAGAACATGAGAGGGTTCTCCCCACCACAAGAAATCAACTAACACCGAAATTTAACATGCAAACATACCGCCCCGGTAAGGGAGAGAGACGCAGGAACTCCCAACCATTCAAAACTAACTTCTTTAGCACGAACGAAATAACACCTCCTCTGAAACATGGAACTCTCGACCCAGACCAAAAACCCCAAACATTAGAGAAAAAAACTCAAGCAGAACTTACCCCAAGCATCAAAACCGATCATAACCAAAAACATCGCTTCTTCTATAGGCTCTTACATCTCCAAACAAACACAACTAAACCAATATCAACCCAGACAAGGGACAAACACACTTTTAAGAAAATGTACGATTCAGAAAACCATAATCAGACAAATGAAACTGTTATATTACAACAGAAAAAGTACATTATACTTCACGATGAAAAAATAAACCTACAACAATGTCAAAACTTTAACAGAATGAAAACAAGAACAAAAAGTCTTTAAATGTTCCACTACCAACTTAGAACACAAAACCTGAACCGATAATTCACACCCCCGACAACTCCTAACTATGCGCGAGCTTCACCCCAAGACCTGTGGTTGGGGATCTGATGGTTGAATTATCTTCTGCCTCACAGTCAGGCACTAGAATTCCCCAGTCACAACATCCTCTCCAGGAATCGCTTCCTGCAAAACTTCTCTAAGTGGACCAGACAGCCGCAATGATGACACGTCTTCGGAGGGATGTGACATGATAGCTTCACGTACCCAAACCGGCCACACTGGTGGCACACCACTGAATGGTCTGACGAACTGGAAGCCAAAACCATTACAGAAGACTCTTAGAAATAGTTCCCTATGGCACACCCTGCTCTTTAGATGGGGAACCTTCACGAACCACTGGATATGTTGGATTTCCAACCATCTATGCTCCCAAGACCAACTCAGCTAAGAATGTCTCATCCACCAGCTTTTCAAAACGATGGTCCCTAGAAGGGAGTACTTTCTCCTTGATCTCTGGACGAAGACCCTCGATGAAGAGAGAAGTCTTCATCAAATCATGCGACACTACCTCAGGAAAAAAGGACACAAGTTCCTTGAAATGGTCAACATATGCTTTCACCGTCCGTTGTCCTTGTTGAATATGCATGAAATCTTCCCTTTTCTTCGTCTTCACCTCTTCAGGTATAAACTATCAGAAAAAGAAGGATTTATATAAATCCCATGTCATCCCAACTTGCATTGATGGCAAGGTGAACAACTCTCATTCGTCCAGAGCTGGACCTTCGAACAGACCCAAAATGGCACGCACTCTGACAACTTAAGGAGTTCCCAATATCCTGAAGACGTGCTCAACCTCTTCAAGCCAATCTGGTGCCTCTAACGGACCCCGATCACCGTGAAGGACAAGCAATGTCCAAGAAGAACCAAAAACTAGGCATGAATTATCAAAAACCGTGGGGGAATTTTTGGGAAGAATTTTCTAAATAGCATATAAAACACAAATCCAAAACTGATATCAAGCCGAATCAACACTAATGAAAGCACCTTCATCCAAAAACAACCATCTCAAAAACCAAACAAATGTAAACACATCCAAAAGAATTCCTTTCAAAAAAAAAACCTCTAGAAAACAAGTTCAAACCTTTAATTTCAAATACACACCCCAGTAATCTCATGAAACATTTCACAAGTGTTCATCTGCTTTCATCCATACACACCAACACACACTTCCCATGAATTCTATCACATGTGCAACCGTTTATAAAGAGTACCTAGGTTTTCACCCAAACCATTTCTATTCCAATTTAAAGCAAACAACAGATTTTTAGACCAAGAGATTTTGGTTTTAAAACCCATTTGATGAATTTAAATCCATTTAAAATAAATAATTCTCTTCTCAAAAACTTTTTTTTTTCATTTTCAAAATCCCACTTACACCAACCAAAACCAAGACAACACTCAAATTGTATCAAAATACTGGAGGGAGGGACTAGTAGTCATGCTTAACCTAGATACATGGTAGTGGTCCATGCCCTAAGTAAGTGTCAATAACTAGGAGGAACTTAAACTGTGTACTCGAACTCCACATGGGTCACTACTCCATGTGAAATCATGATGTAACATCGCCTTGCCTCTTTTGTCATCCCTAAATCTAAAACAAACCAGAATGAAACAAGAACTCAATTCCTGGACTACCCCTGGCGACTCGAGGTTCAGAATGAGTGAGGGTTCATGACATCCTTCCTGTACCAACCTATCGAGTCCCAACAATCCTAATCTCCATCTATCGAACACCCCATGTCATGAACTACCCCCCGGGGCCCGTGCCGTGACTACCCCAATCCCATCTTCCATAGGTCGGGGGCTAGCGACTAGCACCGAAAAGGCATATCCCTAAAATGGGAAGACATTGCCTTTAAACCTGTACAATCAAATAATCCAAGAACACAACAAGAAGCAACCGCAAAGTAAACTATTGTAGTAAAAATTGTGCTAAAAGTAAAGGGGTCAGAATACAAGCCCAACTGGAAAGTAAAAGTACAACTGAAAAGATAAACCAACTCCTAGATCATCCAACGAGGATCCTACCTAAAGGGTAGGTATAGCTCATAAACAGTAGTCCTACGTCATGCCATGTCAAATGGTCCACCTCTGAGCATCATCCAGTCCTGGCTCCCTCATCCTCGATCAACGTTGTCTATCGTCTGCACAAGACACAACAAGGTGCGGGTGTAGCCCGTGTAGGGATGAGTATAACAATACTCAGTAGGGACCCCGAGACCCTCGAAGGTCTCCCAGAGTTCCACAATGGAAAAACCAAAAAGCATGACTCCATCCACAGAGCACGAAGCATTCAACAAATCTACTTAGGTATATACCCACACATATACCTATGTTATCAAGATATACTCATCTCATACATGAGGGAACATAAGGCTCCAAATTCTAAGTCATTGCACAACTTATCCCCGAAGGAAGAATACCACAAAGGTAACACCATGAAGGTAACACCACGAAGGTGAAAGTACCACAAAGGTAACACCAAAAAGGTAGAAGTACCACATAGGTAACACCACGGATATAACACCACAAAGGTACAAGTACCACACAGGTAACACCACTAAGGTAACACCACAAAGGTAAAAGTACATAGAGGTAACACTACGAAGGTAAAAGACTTAGCTCAAACCAGGTATATAAGTAAGGCACAGAAGTAAAGATGATTAGTTGAGAAGCTAGATCATCTTATTCTATTGAGATACACTACTATTGACCATACAGAGTTTGAACCACATAGAATCGATAGGTACTAATCCCTACAATGACTCACATAGGATCTGACCCACATAGGATTGGTATGCGCTGACCCACACAGGATCACTGAGGACTGACCCACACAGGATCTAATCCACACAAGATCTGTATACACTAAACCAAATAGGATCACCGAGTGTTGAACCACATATTATTTGACCCACACAGAATCGATAAGTGCTGACCCATACAGGATCGCTCGGTACTAACCTCCGTATGATCTGTCTCCAACCTCAGCCTCACTGTCAGCCACTGGATTCCCGCTCATAGCACGCTTGATTCTGGGAGAACCAATCATCAAGACATCGGTCATACCTCAAATTCCATGAAGCTCCATGAAGAAGTATCCCAAAGGACTGCCATATCATAAGGGTTCCAACACAACAGACGATGCGTCAATCAGACACCCAGTCTGTGACTTATAAGCATTTTAGTTCCAAGGGCCCAGTTGGATTCAGGTTCGATCCAACCTAGCCACACTCCAACTTTCCCCAAAACTCAAGTGGAGTATACCAAAAGTACTGCCTCGTCCTAAGGGTTCTGGCACCGTAGATGGTTCGTCAAACGGACGCCCGGTCTGTTAGTTACACCCCTTTCCATGAAATAGGGATGATCATACCTTGGTCCAGATCAGCTCAGTCAGGCCCACTGGAATATGCCAAAGGGACCTCTTCCCAAAAGGGATCCCAACACCACTTACAGCGTGTCGAACGGACACCCAGTTCGTCAGTTATGGACGTTTCTTTATTCAGGGACTGGTTGAGTCTGGGCCCAGTCCGACTCGGTCAGGTCAGCCCGACACAACGGGTCTCGGGGTCTACCTGACCCCGCTCAGGTCTATCCCACTAAGGGTTGGTCTGATTTACTAGGTCCAGGTCGTTGGGGTCGACCCTGTTCGGTTCACGGGCCTGGGCTGCGGTTGGCCCAGCCTGTCGGGTGAGGCACGACCCACTCGCATTGGTCCACTGGGTCACGAGTTCGGCCCGGTCCGCTGGGCGGGTCCAGCCCGCTTGGTCAGCCCGTATCCAGCCTGGTCTGCCAGAAGGCGGACCAGTCTTCCCAGTTGGTGCTGTGGGTGCGGGGCCGTTTCGGCCAACCAGTAGGGCATTGCCCCACCGCATAAAGGTCAGCCGTTTTGGCCGTCTGGGGGGTCTGTCAACCCAGCACGGTGCGGGGTTGCACCGCTCTCTACCTGTCGCGGTTGTATCCAATGTCGGCGCTTGAGGGCGCCGCCCCTTATCTGTGCGGCCAGCTCGGACCAGCCTCTGCAGCGCGTCATCACGCACCGCCCTCCACCACCAGCGGCCAGTTTTCGCAGGTTTCTTCCGACCACTGTTGGCCACCACTGACTCTGCGTACTGGTGGTTCGGTGGTTTCTTCCGCGCTGTAACCATCTTCTCACTGATTTCACCTTGAGGAAAACTTCCCCGAAGAACGCAACTTAAACAGAGTGGTGGGGGGTTCGAGCCTTGTTCGTTTGGCCCGCACCCTCCATGTTAATATGATAATGAAAGTAAGCAAGGAAAAGATCAAATATGAACTTTAAACAAACCCTCTACCTCAAGATCATTGAAGAACACTTGTGATTGAGTGAGAGTTGGTGTTCGTCGTCCCTGAAACAAGCCACCAACCTTGCCGCTCAAACATCATCCTTTGGTTTGTGATTCAGTGTCACTCATCACCTCCCGCTGGAACCGGCTCTATCCTCCAAGTGATTAGCGTCATGGCACTTTATCAGAACTTTGTCGCTTGGTGAATCCATGCCAATACCTCTCCCCAATCTCCATATAAATAGGAGAGGGGGAGGGTGAGTAACGCCCATGGAATTTAATGAGGTTTCATTTAATAAGAACCTTCCTAATTCCAACAGCATAGTTACAAAGGATTTGAGGAGTTAAGACATTTAATGTCTTGACACGTTATTGGTCCCGCCACTACCGCTTGTCCGTTGGAGGAAAAGAAAGAAATAAATACAATAAAAAGTTATTTTATTATTCTTTTAAAAAGTCCAAAATCTAACTTTTTCTTCAAACGTACTTTGGTCGAAGTTAAGCCTCCCTTAAAGCAAATTTTGGCACTGTGGATTCAACAGTGCCCTCTAATTTTTAATCTGAGAACCAGTTCAAAAGATAGAAAATGTCATCCGCGCGTTTACTAAACTTACCTTAAAAAAAGTTTAGAAATTCATTCCAGGAACACTGGGTCTCGAAATCACACTCCGTCAATTTTTGCAAACTCGTAATAATTCCATATAATTAAAAAAAATGCATGGAAAATCCGGGTCTTTACATTCTACCTACCTTAGGGATTTTCGTACCCAAAAGGCCCAACATAGACTAAAGAAACAAATGGGGGTAATGAGCACGAATCTGAGCCTCCCACTCCCATGTTCTCTCCTGGAGGTTCTCATGCTGCCAAAAAACACACACTAGAGGTATCAATCATCCACGAAGGACTCACTCTTGTCGATCCTCAATCTTCATTGGAACCTCTGTAAACGTCACCCCATCATCAAAGTCCAGCTCGCCATGGTCAATGAAGTGAGATGGGTCATGCACGTATCTCCTCATCTGGGATACGTGGAAGATGCCGTGCACCCTCTCTAACTGCGGTGGTATTGCCAAGCAGTATGCTACCTCATCAATCCTCCGAAGTATCAAAAAAGGTCCGATAAACCTCGGTGAGAGTTTTCCACGTTGGCCAAATCTCTGCAAACCTCTTCGAGGTGAGACCTGTAGGAAGACGTGGTCTCCCTACTCAAACTCCAAGGGCCTCCGTCTCTTGTAAATATAAGACTTATGTCTACTCTGTGCAGTCTTCATCCTCTCCTGGATGATCTTCACCTTCTCAGTGGTAGCCCATACCAACTCTGGACCCATAAGTGCTGACTCCCCTGGGTCTGTTCAACATAGAGGTGATCTGCAAGGTCGACCATATAAGGCCTCTAATAGTGCCATAACAATGGTGGTGTGATAGCTGTTGTTGTGTGTGAACTCCACCAAGGGCAAGTGATCCTCCCAACTATGTCCAAAATCTAGGACGCAAGCACGTAGCATGTCCTCCAATGTCTGAATGGTCTGCTCTGTCTGACCATCCGTATGTGGATGAAAGGCGGTGCTCAAGCATAGATGAGTCCCAAACGCCTCTTGTAATCCCTTCTACAACTGGGATGTAAAACGTGCATCATGGTCGGAGACGATCGTCAATGGAACCCCATGAAGTCATACAATCTTCTGTATATAGTGGCATCCCAAACCCTCTACTGATCCCTGCTCTCGAATGGGTAGAAAGTGGGACAACTTGGTGAGTCAGTCAATGATCACCCAGATGGAATCATGTCCCTTGGACGTACGTGGAAGCTCTGTAACAAAGTCCATGGAGATACCATCCCACTTCCACTTTGATACCTCTTGTGGTTGTGCTAAGCCTATTGGAACCTGATGCTCGACCTTCACTTACTGACAAGTGAGGCATCGTGAAAAAAACTTTGTCACTACCTTCTTCTTCCCTAGCCACCAGTACTAACGCCGGAGGTCCTGGTACATCTTTTCCACACCAGGATGTACTGCCAGAGGGGATGTATAGAACTCCCTCAACACCTCCTCCCATAGCACCACTGGTACCATAGTGCGTCCTCTAAAGAAGACGACATGCTCCCCACCTTTAGAAAATCCACCAGGTGTCTGTCCTGTGGTTATTTGAGCATGTCATTCCTCGTAGTCAATGTCCCTAAGTTGTGCCTCCCGAACTCGCTAAAGAAGTGGGGGAGTGACAGTCATAGACTGGAGGTAAGCTGCTTCATCTCTATCCACAAAGGATATCTGCCACACGGCTAGATGCTTTGTCGCCTCACTCAGCAACTGTAGACCAAACCTCCTGTTGAGTGCGTCTGCCAGTACGTTCCCTATAAGAACCCGGTTCTTATCTTTGAGTTACGAGTTTCTTCTTTTCTACCTTCCTTAAGTGTTTTTAAGAAAATAAGGGAAATGGGGAAAAATCCCAAATTTTGGAACTACACGCCGTGTACTTTTCCACACGTCGTGTACTTTTGGCCATGTGGAATGGGTACACGGGGCGTGTAGACATGTTGGTGAAGAAGGGTGTAGAAACCGACTACACGCCGTGTAGTGGTCCTTTACACACCGTTTAGTCATTTGGCAGGCCAAAATAGTAAGGCGGTGGAGCAGCCACCAGCTGGGCGACGGTACACGCTGTGTACTCAGGAGTACATGTTGTGTACTCATGTCGACGGATGAACAGTTTGGCGGTGCCGCCAGAGGAACATTTAAATGACAAAAGTACACATTGTGTACTTTGTTTTTTTCGCTTAAATGGGCAGTAGCCTCCCCTATTCACAGGGAAATCTTAGAACCGGACGAGAGGAGCGGAAGAGGGAGGCCGAACCTTGGGAGATCCACCGATCAAGCGTTTGGAATCCGTTTCCGTCTCAGACGATCTCGTTGGAACCGTGCGGGTAAGCCCTCCCTTCTCCTTGTGTGTTTCTTACCAATTCTTCCCCTAATGGGAGTTATTTTAGGTTAAGTGGCTTTTCTTCTTCATCAGATCTATGTCGTAATTTGGCATTTCTGGAATCAATGTTCGTGTATAGCGCTCGTTGGTGTATAAGGTAGGTGTCTTGGTGTTTGTTTTTCAACTACTGTGTGTTTTGTGCATTTTCGTGCCACTAACCCATGTTGGGGGTGTCGTGTAGATGAGGCCATGGCTATTTTGAATACCTAGATTAGAATAGGTGATTTAAATGTGATATTAAAATGCTGGTTGGGATCGTTTCTTGGATCCGGAACCACCCCAGGGTGTGTTCCACTGTTTAGCCGTTTGGCCAGGATACCCGAGGGTATGAATTTAAAGTAGTAATTGTAGAATTGTCTCGTGAGGAATTGCTTGTGTACTGATTTATTACATGTTTGGAATGGACCGGTTACCTGTCTAGTCTGAGGGCATTGTTGAGATTAGCCTGTGGGCACTACACTATTTAGCCTGAGGGCAGTAGTTATTTCGGCCTGAGGGAAACTTCTTCCGTGCCTGTGGCCGACACTTCCTACACCCGAGGGCAATATCCGTATGCCTATGGGTAGTTTCTTGTGTTGGATACTCTTTACCCGAGGGTAGGGGTTTACATGTCCGAGGACATTAGCTGTTTACTTAAAATATTCACTGTGGTGATATTTTAAATTAAATGAATAAAAAGGATATCAAAATGGAAATATAATTGGTTAAGTTAGTTACTTTTATTACTGATTACTTTTATTTTATTTTATTACTGCACGCTGTTGTTGCATGTTTTACACACAGTTGAGCACGGGCCTTTGGTGGGTTCCTACTGGCATTTATTTCTCACACCCTGTTTGGGCCATTCTTTTCGGCCCAAAAATATTACGTTGCTGCAGGTGTAGATAGGGGAAAGAGTCCCTATACAGGTACTTGATTGCTGTTGAGGAGTAGGGGAGCATGGGACTGAGCTTAGGCTCGCGATGCCGCTAGCTGTTTTGTTTAGTTTTGTTGTACTCTATATTTTGTTGTACTATATTGATGTATAACATGTTCTGGATGTTTTTATAGAATTGAGACATGTTGCATCATATCTGTATATTTGGTTGGTTTCCTTTTTCTGCACTTTTTTACCTTAAATGTGCATGGGTTATTGCTCCCGCAGTCGTTGTATGTTTTATTTCGTATTTCCATTGCGCTACACTTTGAAAAATGAGGGCATAGTTTCCCCACTATCAGACCTGGGTCCTCGCTGCTAGTCGGAAGCCTCTGGCGTTTAGGGAGATGCTCTTGAGGTCACATGGAGAACCGGGTTTGGGGCACCCGTTGAGTGGCACCCGGAACCGGGACGTTACAAAGTGGTATCAAAGGCGGTTCTTTTCTTTGAATTACTATTTGAAGTCGTAGTCAGGGATATGACGAATGGTAGTTGGTAATAAGCTATGCTCATGCATAGTTAACCCGTGTACAGGGAAAATCCAATTTACCTCATGTTGCAATTTTACTGATTTTGCAATTTACTGTTGATTTGTTTTCAACGTTGGGTGATGCACTTGAGATTGTGATGTTATATTTTATCTATGGGTTCTATTTAGTTGCAACCCGATGAGATGAGGGTATGCCATCTCATGCATCATTTAGGAACATGCTAGAAATCACATGTCATGCATAGTTTCCATGCCATGTAGGTGTATTAGAAATTTCATATTTTTGTGATAGATGTTGTGCTAGAAAAGCATGCTGTTGTGATAACTGCTTGATAAAATACCTTCTTTGTGATAGGGTATTTCCTTGTGTGAGCCTGTTTATAGAATGGATGCCAAACTTTGGTTTTTGGGGAGTATGGGCCCCTATTGACCGGAATTTGGTGGATCATTGGATGTTTATTAGTTATAACATAGATAAGATGTCAAAATTTGATTTGTGGGGAGTATGGGCCCTCACGGGTCGGAATTTGACACTTCGGTGTTGTTTTTCGGTATTTTCTGGGTTTCGGAGAAGTTTCTGAGGCATACTGTCCGGAAACCCAGTATACACGCCATGTAGTACTTTAAACACGACGTGTATGGCCTTCTGTTTGGGAAGAAAAATAAATAATTTTTTTTAAGTACACGCCGTGTAGTCTCTTCCCGTGTCACAAACCGTGTAGGCGGTGACACGGGGAAGGGAAGAGCTTGGTTAAAACACGTCGTGTACCGAATGTACACGCCGTGTAGGGGTGACCCAGAGTCCGACCATGTAACTAACAACACGGGTCAGTGAACTCATTTACAGAACACACCATGTCGATGAAGAACACGCTGTGTAGTGTGACCTAGGGACTCGGCCGTGTAACTAACAACACGGGTCGGTGTCACCTCTCCTTGAACACACCGTGTACCTGTGGGACACACCGTGTAGTTTTGTCCGAGGACAGACCATGTGGACTTAACCGTGTGGCTGGGAAACAGGGTGATGTACACACCGTGTGTAGGTGTAACACGTCGTGTAGTTGCAAGTCGAGTAGTCAGTCGTGTCACAAACGACACAGGCAGTTAGAAAATAACACCATATACGCTGTGTAGATTATATACACGACGTGTAGTTAATTTTCAACGGGAGCCGTGTGGCTTAGCCATGTAGAAGGACCCAGGCAGAGGAAGGGAAGTCAAGTACACGCCGTGTAGTCATTGTACACACCGTGTAGTCTTTTTTTGAAAATCTTGAAATGCCATCTTCCTCTTGTTCCCTTTGTGGTTCCTTCACTTTTGGTCTTTGATAAATCTGGAATCTAAGGCGTGCTTTTGACCTTGTAGTGTCATGTTGCCTAGACGACCGCACGTTGTTCGCCAGGAGAGTGGCGATGACTATAATTCAGAGATGGTGGGTCATGGGCTACCAGTTGATCCTCCAGAAGAGCAAGATGCGGCACCCACTATTATACCAAACTCAGGCGCGGAGGCACAGTTCTGTGAAGGCTTTATGTAGTTCATGCATACCTTTTAGTGAGCACCGCAGGCTGCCACATCTATGGCCGAGCTAACTCGTATCTTCTAGCAGCACCATCTGCCTACGTTTTCAGGTGATGGAGGACCATAGGCTGCGGAGTCTTGGTTGGGGTCGATGCAGACTATATTCGAGCATCTTGAGACGCCTCCAGGGTGGAGGGTCAAGCTCGCGACATATATGCTGCGTGATTCCGCCAAGAGGTGTTGGGATGTTACCACTCAGTCAGAGCATCACATGGACATGGCATGGGAAGATTTTTAGGTAGTCTTCTATGACTTCTTCTTTCCAGATACGCTGAGGGTAGATAGAGCTAGAGAGTTCATGAATCTGCAGCAGGGCGCTATGTCAGTGATGGACTATTCTGCTCGTTTCACCGAGCTTCATCGTTTTGCACCCGTGCTGGTGGGTGATGAGACGTTGAGAGCTAGACATTTTGAGGATGGTCTTCGTTATGACATCTGAGCACTGGTGAATGTTTTCAGGTTTCCTACTGTACATGTTATTGTGAACCGGGCGCTGATTACAAAGAGGAACCTGCGGGAATCCAGTGGTGTGGGCTAGGGCGGTTCAGCACCAGTTACTGGTATTATTTCTGCTGGAAAGAGGAAGAGACAGATGAAATTCTCTTAGGGTGGCAGTACCAGTCAGAAGAATGCTTCAGGTGTCCAGGTCATGTGCTACCAGTGTGGTAGAGAGGGGCACAAGAGACCACAGTGTCCACGTGATCCAGTGGAGTTCCAAGCTTGCGGCAAGATGGGTCATCTATAGTGCTTTTGTAGGGCGTTTCTACCAGTGGCTAGTGAGAGGGGTTCTGTGCAGACTCCGCGTGTAGGAGCAGGACCAGTGACTTCTTACCAGTCGGGGAACTGGAATGCGTCAGGGCGTGCAGGTAGAGATGGTGGTCATGGCCGTGGTAGCCAGACACCAGGATCTCAGAGGCAACAGGGCATGACAGCTTAGGGTAGCCAGGTTGTGTCACAGGGCCGTGACACTGGGCAGGCATATACAGTGCAACAGACCCAGCAGGAGCAGGATCCTAGACCTTCTACAGTCATAGGTACTATTCTAGTAGCTTCTGTTTTATCTTCAGTACTTTTTGATACGGGTGCTACGCATAGTTTCCTATCTGTACCCGTTGTGGAGAGCCTTGGGCTCTGTGTTTCTACTTCTTCTGATATCATGATTCTAGACACTCCATTGGGGACTAGAACGACTGGTGTGCGTCAGTGCAAGGAGTGCCCCCTTGAGGTTGGTGGGTGTCACTTTCTTTGGGACCTCTATGTCTTAGAGATGACAGCTTATGACGTCATTCTCAGGATGGACTGGTTGGTTCCCTTTCGAGCCTTTGTGGACTTCTATCATCGCAGGGTGTGTTTCACATCACCAGAGGGCAGAGAGTTTCTATACAAAGGCAAATGGTTGCGTACGGGCCTTGGAAGTTGAGGCCACATGGGAGGAATTACCCGTGTACTTTGTTTTTTTTCGCTTAAATGGGCAGTAGCCTCCCCTGTTCACAGGGAAGGCTTAGAACCGGATGAGAGGAGCAGAAGAGGGAGGCCGAACCTTGGGAGATCCACCGATCAAGTGTTTGGAATCCGTTTCCGTCTCGGACGATCTCGTTGGAACCACGCAGGTAAGCCCTCCCTTCTCCTTGCATGTTGCTTACCAATTCTTCCCCTAAAGGGAGTTATTTGAGGTTAAGTGGATTTTATTCTTCATCAGATCTACATCATAATTGGTCATTTCTGGAATCTACATTCGTGTATAGTGCTCGTTGGCGTATAAGGTAGGTGGCTTGGTGTTTGTTTTTCAAATGCCGCGTGTTTTGTGCGTTTTCGTTCCACGAACCCATGTTGGGGGTGTCATGTGGATGAGGTCATAGCTATTTTAAATACCTAGATTTGAATAGGTGATTTAAATGTGATATTAAAGTGCTGGTTGGGATCGTTTCTTGGATCCAGAACCACCCCGGGGGTGTGTTCCACTGTTTAGCCGTTTGGCCAGGATACCCGAGGGTATACCTTTAAAGTAGTAATTGTAGAATTTCTGCATGAGGAATTTCTTGTGTACTACTTACTTACATGTTGGGCATGGCCCAGTTACCTGTCTAGCCTGAGGGCATTGTTGAGATTAGCCTGTGGGCACTGCACTATTTAGCCTCAGGGCAGTAGTTATTTTGGCCTGAGGGAAACTTCTTCCGTGCCTGTGGGCAGTTGATTATGTACCTGTGGGTGACACTTCCTACACCCGAGGGCAATATCTGTATTCCTGTGGGTAGTTTCTTATGTTGGATACTCTTTACCTGAGGGTAGGGGTTTACATGTCCGAGGAAATTAGCTGTTTTCTTAGAATATTCACTGTGGTGATATTTTAAATTAAATGAATAAAAAGGATATCAAAATGGCAATATAATTGGTTAAGTTAGTTACTTTTAGTACTGCTTACTTTTATTGCATTTTACTACTGCACACTGTTGTTTCATGTTTTACACACAGTTGAGCATGGGCCTTTGGTGGGTTCCTACTGAGATTTATTTCTCACACCCTGTTTGGGCCATGCTTTTCGGCCCAAACATATTATGTTGCTATAGGTGTATATAGGGGAAAGAGTTCCTATACAGGTACTTGATTGCTGCTGAGGAGTAGGGGAGCATGGGACCGAGATTAAGCTCGCGATGCTGCTAGCTGTTTTGTTTAGTTTTGTTGTACTCTATATTTTGTTGTACTATATTGATGTATAACATGTTCTGGTTGTTTTTATAGAATTGAGACATGTTGCATCATATCTGTATATTTGGTTGGTTGCCTTTTTCTTCACTTATTTACCTTAAATGTGCATGGGTTATTGCTCCCGCTGTCGTTGTATGTTTTATTTCGTATTTCCACTACGCTACACTTTAACAAATGAGGGAATAGTTTCCCCACTATCAGACATGGGCCCTCATTGCTAGTCGGCAGCCTCTGGCATTTGGGGAAATGCACTTGAGGTCACGTGGCAAACTGGGTTTGGGGCACCCGTTGAGTGGCACCTGGAACCAGGACGTTACATTACCCTTCCTAGGAGTATAGACTATCTCAAAGTTATAGTCCTGGAGGAACTCTAGCCATCATCACTGTCTCAGGTTCAAGTACTTCTATGAGAAGATATATCTGAGACTCTTGTGATCATAGTAGACTGTAAAATTTTCACCCATCAAGTAATGTCACCACATCTTCAAGGAAAAGACCACTACTGCTAACTCCAAGTCATGGGTTGCATAGTTCTGCTCATGTTTTCTCAGCTACCAAGATCCATACGCGTTCACTACTCACTCCTGCATCAGGACACATCCAAGTCCATCCCTTTATGTTTCATAGTAGACTACATACCCAACGCCCTCTTCTGGTAGCCTCAATATAGGGGCACTCATCAGTCTCTTCCTCAGCTCCTAAAAACTCTTCTGATATCTCTCCGTCCACATGAAGGGTTGTCCCTTCTTCGTCAACACTAAAAAGGGTGTTGAAACTCTATAAAATTTGGGTACGAATCTCCGGTAGTACCCATCCAACCCCAAGAAACTTTGCACCTCGGTCACACTCATGGGTAGCTCCCAAGCTATCATAGCCTCTATCTTTTCTAGATCCACTGCCACTCTAACCTCTGAGATAACATTCCCCATAAAGTGGACCTCCCGTATCTAGAACTGGAACTTCGAGAGCTTACCATAAAGCTGGTGTTCTCAGAGTGTATCCAGAACTATCTGCAGATGATAGGCATGCTCCTCCTCCGTCGCTATGTACACCAAGATGTCGTCAATGAAGACCATCACAAAGCGATCGAGGTATGGCTATAAGATCTTATTCATGAGTCCCATGAACAATGCAGGGGTATTATTCACGCTAAAAGGCATAACCAAGAACTCATAGTGGTCATACCTACATCTAAAGGTCATATTATACACATCCTCATCTCATAACCTAAGCTGATGATAGCCTAATCTGAGGTTTATCTTAGAAAACCAACGAGCTCCCTTCAGCTGATCGAAAAGATCATCAATCCTCAGAAGTGGATACTTGTTCTTAACGGTCACCTGGTTCAGGTGTCGATAGTCCACACAGAGTCTCAAACTCTCATCAGGATTCTTGGAGAAAAAAATTGGGGCTACCCCTAGAGAAACACTGGGCCTTATGAACCCCTTTCTCTGCGAGTCCTCCAGCTGTAGTCGTAACTCACAAAGCTCTACAGGGGTCACCCGATATGATGGTGTAGATATCGGTGTCGTCTCAGGGTATAGGTTGATGTAAAAGTATACCTCTCTGAGAGGAGGTAGTCCCAGAACATCATCAAGAAATACGCCAGTATACTGGTCCACCACTATAGGATAGATTGGACTCTCAACATCAACTGCTCTGAGAGTAATGCTAGACAACTGATGTGTAATCGGTTGTACCCTCCTCCGGGTAAGTCCATCCTGTGATGCAAAGTTTCCCTTATCACCAGTGAAGGAAAACATGGTCCCATCCATGCAGACACACTGCACTTTGCGCCTAATACAGTCAATCTGAGCATGGACTGTGGATAACCAATCCATACCCAAGATGACGTCATAAGGCCTCAACGCCGCTACTAGATGATCCCAGCCGAATCTCTCTCTTCTTGGAGTAATCTCACATTGTTGGCACCAGTGTGTAATCATCTAATATTATCCCATAGGAGTCTCTAATCATAAGTATCGAGCCAATGACTCTATCAGACTCTTCGATATCCGAACGAGGGTCATGGCAATAAAAGAGTGATTGGAACCTGTGTTTATAAGTATTACAGCTAGGGTGGAGTAGACAAATATCATACCTATAATTAGCTCTGGAGTGTAGTGGTCATAGGCCTCAGCTGCCATGAGCTAATCTCATCCCTGTCCTCATGTTCCCTGTGGTCGGGGTGGACCACCTGGAGGTGGTGGTGGTAGAACCTCGAATCGCCGCCCACTGCCCGCTACAGGTCCAGCTCCTCTACTACGTTTGTTACCCTATGGACCTCCTCGTTCGAACCTATTCCTCTGCCTTGGTGGTCCATCGATCATTTGTTGGTCGTCTGTATGGAGGGTCAGGTAGTCGCGAGCCATCTGACCCTTCCCACTACACGAGTAGCACTGCTTGATCCTCAACTATCCCCCTATGTCCCATGAGCCCCTCACCACTGACCTTGTATCTTGAGGTTGCCCACCAGAAGGTTTAGCCCGCTTGGGCCCTTGTATCATCCGTCTACTTCCTGCTACGGATGACTCCGCTACCTGATGTCTGGTGGTGGATCTCGCTATCGGTTCCTACTCAGCTAGGAATCTCTCCACCAAAAGCGCTCGCTCTAGCACCCCAACCTGCGTTGGAATGCTGAGTGATATCATTGATGCTCTGATCTCCCATCAGAGACCCTGCTCAAAGGTCTGGGCCCTAAAGAAAGGGTTTCGTACCATGTCATTGGAGTAGTAGGAGAGATCAATGAACCTCACCGAGTACTGGTCCACGGTCATGTGCCCTGTTGTAAGTGCAGTAGCTCCTGTATACGCACTAAGCATAGAGTCATTGGGACGAACTCTACCCTGAAAAAGACCTTGAAATCCACCCAGGTGAGGGTCTCCTCATTGTTTAACTGGACTGTCAGACTCCACCATCTCCCAGTTTCTCCCTGGAAGAGACTGGTAGCTAGGATCACCATCAGATCAACTGGTGTCCCAACTAAGTGAAAAACTCTAGCAAGAGCCTCTAGCCAGTCCTCAGCCGCCTGCAGATCCATCTTTCCTTATAACCTTGGATCTCTCTACTGATGAAACTCATGCAACATGCTCAGTCGGCGTGCACCCTCTTCTGGTGGGGCTGGTGGCATCTGCTACCCAATGGGTGGTGTTGCTACTAGTGCACCACCCGATGTACCATAGTTGTAAGAGGGACCTACATCGAAGCCTCATCGCTTGGTGGGCCGTCATCATGTACTCTCTCAAGATTCCTGGATAGCTATCTACGTGGTGGCATCCTGAAAGGAAATTGGTGTGCTACAGTCAATAAGTTATACCTGGTTAGTTGACTCAAATAAATCAAAAGAAAAACACTTTCAAAACACACGCAATAAGTGTTTTCGTGCACTAAGTTGGAAATCAAAATCCAGGGTCCTATTTTATGGATATGTCAGCCTCCGCACCAACACTAGATTCCCCAAACTGAAGACCATACCCATAACAATCAACACTATTACCACATAGAAAAGATCAGAGTCCTAGTTCTTCGGTAGAACTGACCCCTCTGATACCACTTTGTTACGACCCATCCCCTAGGGCCCATGTCGTGACTACTCCAAGCCCGCCTTCTATAGTCTGGGGGCTGGTGACTAGCATTGGAAAGGCGTATCCCTAAAACGGGAAGGCATTTCCTTTAAACATGTACAATCACACAATCCAAGAACACAACAAGAAGCAACCACAAATAAACTGATGTAGTAAAAAGTGTGTTGAAAGTAATGGGGTTGGAATACAAGCCCAACTGGAAAGTAAAAGTACAGCTAAAAAGAGAAAACAACTCCTGGATCATCCACTGAGGATCCTACCTGAAGGGTAGGTACATCTCACGAACTGTACTCTTATGTCACGCCACGTCAAATGGTCCACCTCTTAGCACCGTCCAGTCCTGGATCCCTCAGCCTCGATCAACATTTTCTGTCGTCTACAAAAGACACAATAAGGTGCAGGCGTAACTCATGTAGGGGTGAGTATAAAAATACTCAATAGGGACCCCCGAGACCCCATAAAATCTCCCAAAGTTATACAAAGGAAAAACCACAAAGCAAGACCTCATCCATAGAGCACAAATCATTCAACAACTCTACTTAGGTATATTCCCATACATATACCTAATTTATCAATATATACTCATCTCATACATGAGGGAACATAAGGCTCAAACTTCTAAGACATTTCACAACTTATACACGAAGGAAGAATACCACAAAGGTAACACCATGAAGGTAATTCCATGAAGGTGAAAGTACCACAAAGGTAATACCAAGAAGGTAGAAGTACCACACAGGTAACACCACGGAGGTAACACTACAAAGGTAAAAGTACCACACAGGTAACACCACGAAGGTAACACCATGAATGTAAAAGTACCATAGAGGTAACACCATGAAGGCAAAAGACTCATCTCACACCAGGTATATAAGTAAGGCAAAAAAGTATAGATGATTAGTCAAGAAGCTAGATCATCTTATTCTGTCGAGAGGCACTACTACTAACCATACAGAGTCTGGAACACACAAGATCGATAGGTACTAACCCATGCAATGTCCCACATAGAATCTGACCCACACAGGATTAGTATGCGCTGACCCACACAGGATCGTTGAGCGCTGACCCACAAAGGATCGGTATGCACTGACCCACACAGGATTGCTGAGAATTGAACCACATAGGATCTGACCCACACAAGATCTGTATGTGCTGACCCATACAGGATCACTTGGTACTAACCTCTGTATGATCTGTTTTCAACCTCCGCCTCACTACCAGCCACTGGATTCCCGCTCATAGCATGCTTGATTCTAGTAGAACTACTCCTCAAGCCATCGTTATTACATCAACCACCACAAAATTCCATGAAGAAGTATCCCAAAGTACCTCCATGTCGTAAGGGTTCCAATGCGATAGACGGTGCATCAATTGGACGCCCAGTATGTGACTTATAAGCATTTTAGTTTTGATGGCCCGGTTGGATTCGAGTTCAATCCAACCCGTCTGCACTCCAACTTTCTCCAAAACTCAAGTGGATTATACCAAAAGGACTGCCTCATCCTAAAGTTTCTTATGCCGCAGATGATTTGTCAAATAGACGCCCAGTCTGTTAGTTACACCCCTTTCCGTGAAACAGATGTGATTGCACCTTGGTCCAGCCCAGCTCTGTCGGGCCTACTGGAATATTCCAAAGGTACCAATTCCCAAAAGGGATCCCAATTCCACTGACAGCGTGACGAACAGACACCTCGTTCATCAGTTATGATTGTTTCTTTGTTCAGGGACCGGTTAGGTCTGGGCCCAGTCCGACTCGATCAGGACCGGTCCGACTTGGCCAGCCGGTGGGGTGCTGCCCCACCGCGTAACAGTTGGCTATTTTGGCCGATTGGGTGTTCTCCAACCTAATGCAGCGTGGGTCAGCACCGCTCTCCACCTACCGCAACCTGCTGGTCGTGGCTATAGCTGCCGGCGGCGCCTGCGGGCGCTGCCCCTTATCCATGCGGCCGGCTTGGGTCGGCCGCCTCCAGCCTCCATAGTGCATCGTTGTGCGCTGCCCTCCACCAACCACGGCCGGTTACCACAGGTCTCCTCTGGCTACCACCGACCACCACTGACATGGCGCGCCGGTGGTTCGGTGGTTTCTTCCACGCTGTCGTCGTCTTCTCACCGCCGTCATCCTGAGGAAAACGTTACTGAATAACGCAACTTAAACGGAGCGGTGGGGGGTCTGTTCCTTGTTCGTTTTTCCTGCACCCTCCCTGTCAATATGATAATGAACATAAGCAAGGAAAAGATCAAATATGAACTTTAAACAAACCCCCTACCTCAAGATCATTGGAGAACGCCCACGATTGAGGGAGAGTCAGTATTCGTCGTCCCCACAACAATCTGCCAATGTTGTCATTCAAACATCATCCTTCAGTTCGTGATTCAGTGTCGCTCGTCACCGCCTGTTGGAACTGTCTCCATCCTCTAAGTGATTGGTGTTGTGGAACTTTATCAGAAATTCGTCGCTTGGTGAATTTGTGTCAATACTTCTCTTCAAGATCCATATAAATAGGAGAGGGAGAGGATGAGTAATGCCCGTGGAATTTAATGGGGGTTCATTTAATAGGAACCTTCCTAATTCCAATGGTGTTGTTACAAAGTATTTGAGGAGTCAATCCATTTAATGGCTTGACACATCATTGGTCCCACCATTGACGCTTGTCCGTTGGAGGAAAAGAATGAAAGAAATAAAATAACAAAGTTATTTTATTATTCTTTTAAAAAGTATAAAATCTAAATTTTTCTCCATACTTATTGCGGTCAAAGTGAATCCTCACTTAAGAGATTCACGACACTACGGATTCAATGGTTCCCTTGGTTTTTAATCCGATCAGCGGTTCAAAAGATAAAAAATGTCGCCCGCACGTTTACTGAACATACCTTAAAAAAAGTTTAGAAATCCATTCTGGGCACACCGGGCCTCAGAATCACGCACTGTAAATTTTCAAAGACTCCTAATAATTCCATATAATTAAAAATATACATGTAAAATCCATGGATTTACACCCCAAATAACAAGGTCCTCCTTTGATAAGATTTTTTCAAGAACCGGCCCAGGTCAACCCTGAACCGGGCACACGAACCGGTCCACAACATGTCCCGAGGGGTGTTCCCAATCCCCTCAGGATGAAAACTAGTGTTGGGAATCAAAACTAACATATGGGAACAATTTGGCCCATAATTGAAACACAAGTAAATAAACAAGAAACTGACAATAAAAAAGAAAACTAGGAGTGAAAAGAGAAAAGGAATAACCTGCACATACCTCCATGTGACCTACTGGGTCACCACCCAACTCAAAACCAAGCTCGCTCCAAGAGTGATGTGAAACTTGGAAAACCTGAAATTGAAAAGATAGAGTATGCGTGAGCACTGTGATGCTCTGTAGGAATGCCATAATAAACTACGTCTGATGCCCCACCTCTAAAATGAAAACCATTATTGCCAATTTGTAAATAGGATATATAAAAATATGGTTTTCCCACTCCTTTAACAAAACAAGTAATGAGCCTTTACTTTTAAGAAAACCCCCCTTTTCATTTATTTTTTCTAAAATTAATTACCAAAGCATATAAGTCATTGTAAAGAATTCTTTATAAATCCAACTAGTACCAAAACAGGTTCTATATTTTAAAAAGCAAGGTAAAAGTGTCATGAGATCAAATAACCAAAAATTGTCATAAAATAAAGTAAGAACATACAAGTATGCAACCATGGGCATTTACTAAACATACCTAGAGAGATCCATAGACGTACTTGGTTCGGAACCACCTATTGGCATATGGTGAAGCCCCTAAATAAATAACCAACTATCTACCCTAACCTGACCTCACTAGTGGCACAATCCACCTGGCCTAACAATAAATCCAGGGGGTACCAACCTGTCTAATCGGGGTTGATCAGCAACCATCACTTGAACCTCTAAAAGATGCCCAGGAACCCATGGTTGTAATAATATCGTGTAAGTAGGAGGCCCTCACACGCGTGACTCATCTTTTCTACCGTCATCGCACTAGCCTACCCCAAACACAGACACCCTATACAATAACCAATAAAGGGATATCCCTTCCATATAGGTGCCCATTGGATGTGTGTGTGTGTGTGTGTGTGTGTCTAAACATGTACACACCATATCAACAAAGGTTCCAACTAGGCCATCACATCACACAAACTTTTAAACCATTTCACAAAGCACTTTAAGTTGCCAACCGGGTGTTCACACTCTCAAAGTGACATAAGGTGCCAACTGGGCCTTTAAGACCATTATTCCAATATTCCATAAATATATTCCAAACCAAATTCATTTCATAAATCCATTTCCAATTCCATGTTAAAAAACACAACATACTTAAAAAGTGCCAAACGTTCCTTCATTTCATTGAATTGTCAAACCACGCTTCATGGTGCCAAACTAGTCAGATTTTAAACAACACATTTGACCAAATCCTTTTATTTTCACAAAATACACTTCAAAACTAGGGAAATTTTAGTAAATTGTTTTTAAATACTTAGGACACCTTCATAATTAAAAGAAATTTGTAAACAGGATTTAAAAAGTTATGAAAATTAATGGGAAACCAATCTCCAAGAGGTGAAATCCATTTAACCAAAAAAAATATACATATCTACATATATAAATATCACATGAATATTTAAACACATTTTTTTTAAAAATTATAAGCAATCATTGAATTCAAATTAAAGGCACGGGCATGGAGGACCTACCTCAAAAAGGAAGCGGATCGAGCCAAGGCACTTCAGCTCTTAAAGCTTTTGATGAAAACCTCCCTCACCAGCACACACATACATTATCATATATATATATATATATATATATATATATATAACCTTAATCCAATTTAAATATTCCCCACGCCATTAGGGAATATGTGCAAGGAAGGTATATATATACATATACACATACATACCTATGTATGTGTGTTCGTGCACCACCAAGGAGCCACCAAATATTTAATTAATTAACCTATAAGGACCAACATCATTTAAAAAAAATAGACCATTCAAGAAACCAAGTCTTATCTTTATTTCAAAACTAATACAAAATGAACAGTGCACTCAAAATGTCAAACGGGCCCCTAGATTTACACACCCAAACGCATTTACCAAAGTTATTTCCAAATCCATATTTTAAAAAAAACATGCAACTTGAAAGTCATGAAAAATGGGCCTTAATACCAAGCATTGACCATAGCTCACACCAAGATCCAACTGGATATATATTTTGAGTTTACATTTCAAACCTTTCATAAAATCCACACAAAGGACCAAACCTTTTTTAGGAAACAAAAACCATTTAAAAAACCAAGGTTTTAAGAAAACACTATTTTAAAGGTGTTATTTTCATTCGAGGGGACATCCATGTGTGCACCTAGTACACCCACGGATGTTCCAAATTCCAATGGAACACCCAACCACCAAAAGGACACCCAAAACTATTTTCACAAAACCAACACTTGCTTTAAAACAACAACCAACTACTCACATAATTTAAATAACATAAAAAAATCCCCTTGAAACCATAGAACCCCTTTCCAAAACATTTTACACATTAAACAAGTAATAGCATTACTAAACCAAACACACCAATCCAAGTTCACAAATAGGAAACCGCAATCATGCCATAATTAATTCTAAACATTTCATGTAAACCCCCAATTCCATTTAATGGAATAATATCATTTAAAATAAACACCCTAAGTTCTAAGACTCTAGGAATTTCACATAAGTAACCTTAAAAATATAGTTTTTACAAACCAAAACAATTTCAAAATGATATAATAAGATTATAAAGGGTGTCAAATAGGTTCCAACTTAAATAAAAACACCAAAAGATGAAAAGAAATATACCAGATCGGGGGAGGGGTTCGGCACACACAAGGGTAAGGTGGTCAGAGTTCAGGGACTGAAGGACCCTAAAACACCCTGAGAGGGGAGGGGTGAATTAGGGTGTCAAATTTTTCTTTTAAAAGTTGTGGATCTTTTTCCCATGTTGGTAGGAACTTGTTAAATCTATCAAACAAAATAAAGGAGGGAGATGACACAACACTTTTACTTGGTTCACCACAAAGGGCTATGTCCAAGGAGCATACGCCGACAGTGTGTCGGTCATACCTAAATCCACTAGTCTTTACTAGTTTGAGGATTACAAGATTCGATCATAGTCACTTTGTGCTAGACACACTACCTTTAAAAAGGTTTAAGGATAGTTCACTGAATCTCTCGGATCACTTCCCTCGACTCCCCTTAGCTAACTATCTTAAGAGATGTTAAACTCAGTTTATAGGATTGAAGGTGCTTCAATAGATTTGCATTGAAGTCTTCATATCTATTCAGTAGGAGACACTTCTTGCATCAATGTCCTAAATTGATGCATTTGAAATCACTGAATCACTGAGTCGGATATTCAGAACATGTATTCAGCCTACACCGACAATTGCGCGCAATACCTCCCCTGTGCACGCAATATCTTACTTTTGCGCACAAGATTTGATTTTTGAGTAGAAAATATTTCACGCAACAACACCATTTATGTGAAACTTTAATTTTTGTGCGCAACTTTAACTTTTTCGTGCAACTTCACCTTTTCCACGCAACTTTAACTTTTATGCGCAACTCCCTTTTCATGCAACTTTTACGCACATCAGAACTCAGATCTTCTCTAAGTCTTCAGTCATACCGAATGAGGGGGTTCACCTATTATTTATAGGCGTCGCCAACCCCTGCACGTAAACCCCATCGTGTTGCGCAAAAACTCTCATTCTGCATGCAATTCTTTTTGCGTAGGAACCATTTTTCACGCACTTCTTCAGATTTTTCACACACCTCATGCCTTTTCCATTTTTTGACGTTCTGATCCCAAAACATTCCTTGTGCACAATTTTCCAAAACACCTACAATCTTGCGTGCAACTTCCTTTGTCAAACACACATTTCTCCTTTTTTCGATTTTCAGACCAAAAAATTTGGAAAACACTGAGAAATGACGCCACCTTCAATACTATTGTCTGCATGAACTGTATGATCCATTTCCTAGAAAACATTATGAACTTCCAATGAGGATTGTCAATAAACACAAACCAAACTCCATTTTTTATACAAAATTGTCATGGTTCCAATAGGGACGCCGAAGCTGGTTGGTCGCACCGTAGCTAGCCACCAGAGACGAGGGGTGCGGGTTTGCCGAAGCACCTAAGAGGGAGGAGAGAACTAGGGGTCAGTTGGCCGAAGGTACGGAAGGTCGAGGGCAGGCCGACAGGCAGATAGTGAGGGAGTGCGGCAAGTTGGAACGCAGAAGGGAGAGGGAGATCAGGGGTGAACCGGGAAGGATGTGTGGCGAGGAGAGTGTGGCCACGTGGGAGAGGAATATCTAGGAATGGGGGGTGTTATAAATCACGAAAGAGAGGGGGTGTCACGAACCAGGTAAGGGGGTAGGGTTTTTTTCATTCTCTTATAATAATAATAATAATAATAATAATAATAATAACCAATAATAATAATAATACAATAATAATAATAATAATATAATAATAAAATTTTTAATTCCTTATAATAATAATATTACACTATAAATAATAATAATAATAATATTATAAATAATAATATAACATAATAATAAATTTAATAATAATGATGATAACCTCATAATTATTATTAAAACAATATTTTAATTTTTATTTCATCTTTATTATTTTATTTTATTTTCTTTCCATTTTTTCATTAGGATTTATTTATTTCAAGTGGTGGGCAACCGCACGGTCACACAGGCCGACCGTGCGGTGTTACCAATCATATGGTTCCCTCACACCAATCCAAAACCCACCAAAAATAACAAACCTCAAAAGTTTTAACCCCGTGTTCAACCCGAGCCTCGACAAGAGAGCCCAGAGCCAAGAAATAATAAAATAAAAATAAATTTAAAAGTCGGGGTGTGGCATTCTCACTGTGATATCTTTGATGCCCGGTGCTAGTCACCATCCTAGGAGGACAGGGAATGCCTCTCAGGCCTTGTCTCGGACTAGGTCGGGTGTTGGGTTGGATGGTAGACCAGCCCGGTTTTTGGAATCATATGTTTAGAATTAGTGCACAAAAACTAATAAAATTTATGCCAAATGTAACTTATGTAGAAAATTGTTTGACTGTGGGGAAAATAAATATGACACTTTGACATTATCTCGTCATTTGATCTATTGTAAGAAGACAAAACATTATGGTGATGTGTCTAAAATGATTATTGATCATGAAGGGACGTCAACATCTATAAAACTTGATGAAAAAAAATGGTTTTAAAATGCCTCTCTATGTGTATCGTAGAGCATGATATCCCATTTTGTTTTGTTGAGTATAAAATAATTAGAAAACTTATGAAGTTTCTTAACTTTGATGTCAATCCATATAGTATAGGAACTACAACATCTTTTGTTATGAAATATTATTCTACTCAAAAGGAAAAGTTGAAAAAAATGGATTCTAGTCCTGGAAGAATATGCTTAACATATTATTATTGGACTACTTGAAATAGTAAAGCATACATATGTTTGGCTGCTCACTTTGTTGATAATAATTGAAAATTGAATATAAAGTTATTATGTTTCTGTAAAATGGATGTTCCCCATACAAGAATTTAATTGGAAAAGAAATTATTGTTGCTTTGAAAGATTGGGGCATTGACAAAAAAAATTCTTACTTGCCTTAGATAATGCATCAACTAAGGATAACATGTATGAATTTTTTAAACAAAATTTTCATAATCAAAATAGTATTCTATGTGATGGAATATTTTTCTATGTGTGATGTTGTGATCACATCTTAAACCTTATTGTTCAAGTAGGTTTAAAAATATCCAATGATACATTATTTAAAATTTGAGATGGTGTAAAATATATTAAATATTCTATGGCTAGGATGAAAGCTTTTCAAGTGTCTATTAGGCATGTTGGTGGTGTGACACTAAATTTGGATTGTTTCTTGATGTGTCAACTTGATGGAATTCAAATTTTATTATTCTTGAAATTACTATCAAGTATAAATGATTTTTTTATGATCTTGCTTTGAATTATGCTAAATATCAATATTGCACATTAGAAGAGGAGTGGAAAAGGGCATCAACACACCGATAGACAACACACTGATGGACAACACACCGATAGACAACACTGATGGACGACACACCGATGGAGGACACACCGATGGATGACACATCGATGGAAGACACACCGATGGACGACACACCGATGGATGACACACCAATAGACGACACACTGATGGATGACACACCGATGGAAGACACACTGATGGGCGACACACCGATGGAAGACACACCGATGAACGACACACCGATGGATGACACACCAATGGACGACACACTGATGGACGACACACCAATGGACGACACACTAATGGATGACGCACCGATGGACGACACACCGATGGAAGACGCACCGATGGATGACACACTGATGGACGACACACTGATGGACGACACACCGATGTTGACAGACCGATGACAGACCGACACACTGATGGAAGATACTCCGATGGACGACACACCAATGGAAGACACACCGATGGGCAACACACCGATGGACGACACACCAATGGACGACGCACCGATGGAAGACACACCGATGGACGACACACTTATGGACGACACACCGATGCTGACAGACCGATGACAGACCGATGATGACAGACCGATACTTATGACTCATCGATATTTATAAATAACTTTTTCAAATTTATTAATTCAAATTTATTTCTAACGTTCATATTTAGAAAAATTAATGTTTCTGACATTATTTAATGTTGTCTATTGGACTATCTGTAGATAGTACGAGGTACATGCACATGGGGAGATCTTCATGCCTACTCAACCTTGAAGTATAAAAGGATTACAAGCTCAACCTTAAAAAAAGTCAAAACTTGGAGAAAAACAAATGCAGACTGTGCGAATGTGTGAAACATTGAAAATAGAATAACTCAAATCTTGAGTACACAAGAAGTTTAATATTACAAGAAACAACGTGCTGAAGCTCTTTGAACATCCTAACATCGAAGATTTGAATATTTTCACTCATGGAAGCTAGAGTACAGAGGCTAAGACACTCTGTTCTGAAGACAACTTCCATAAGAGGGCTCAAATATCATTTTCAATACATCCATTGAGTCCAAAGCTTTACTGCACAACACACAGAGATTTCTAAACTCTATTATTCTTTTATAACTCTATTGTGATTTTTTGTTTACTTTTCGAGCAGTGTGTGCATATGTTTGTTTCATACACACTATCTTCTGAGCATAACTAGAGGATACTAAAATATCCTCACACTCAATCTCTTTTTTACTCTTGTATCCCACGTAGAACAGTGGAAGAGATCTTGTGTGATATGTTTGTTAGTTTTCCCACAAATAACTGTGGTAGAGGTCAAGTGTGACCTAGATAGCCCTGTGTGCTATTTTGAACCCCGATCTAGGGTGTGGATCAGAATTTTATTAATATAAACTACTTGGTGGCAGGTGATCACCAAGTGGAGAGGACTAAGTCTCAGCTTGAGACTGAACCTATTGTTTTTATCTGCTGTGTAGTTTGTTTTTTATTTTAATATGATATGTGTTTAATTCATTTCAAATTAAGATAAATTGAACTTTGATAGTTAGTTTAGCAATTGTTTATATCTATTTTGAATCAGTAGATCAGTTTCATAAGTTTTACTAATCTTTAGATTGGTAAAGCTGAGAATCAATCTTCTGAGAAACTAATTGAACATTTAGGACTTTTATAAATTCACTACAAACTAACTTTGATTATATTTTAATTGGGGGGTATTCTTTTAAAGAACCAATTTTTTAACATAAATTTTTATAGATCCTCAATTCACCCCCCTCTTGAGTGATCTGCTCTAACCAACATTTGGTATCATAGGTATTAAAATTATTGTCAGTTTTCAAATCTTGTCAACTGTGATTGTAGTTGTTTTTCAAAGATCTCAAAATTTCTGTTATTTCTAAATTTTTATCTCTTTGAAATTATTTTACAATATGTATCACGGATAATATATTATAAGGGGATGCTACCAATAGACCACCATTCTTTAATGGAATTAACTATGCGCAGTGGAAGCCTGAAATGAAAAAACATCTAGAAAGCATGGGATTTGAAATCTTGAATGCTATTGAAAGTAAGTATGCAATTCCTAAAACTACTAGAAACAATTGGGATGAACCTACCAAGACTTCCTATAACAATAATTGTAAAGAAATGAATGCAATGTACTGTGCACTAGGCGATGAATAGTTTAACCATATTTCTGCTTGTAAAGCTGCACGAGATTTGGGACACTCTCTCTATTTCTCATGAAGAAACATCTAATGTTAAATAAATGAGATTAAATACTTATACTATTAAATATGAAAACTTCAGAATGAAGTCAGATGAGTATATTTATGATATGTATCTCAGGTTTAATGAAATTTTGAATACCATGATTTTTTTAGGAAGAGAAGTAACATCCAAAGAGAAAATTATGAGGATTCTTTGATGAACACTAGAAAGATGGCATGGGACATCTGTATCTATTAGGGAATTGTGCGACATTGATAAGATTCCAGTGAAAGAGTTGATTGGAAAATTAATGATGTTTGAAGAGGAATTGAAGGTAAATCAAGAAGAGGATAAACCCAAAATAAAGTTTATAGCTTTCAAGAAAAGTGTATCTAAAATTAAAGACAAGTAGAAAGTTCAAGATGCTATTGAAAGCTCCAGAATTGAAGAAATAGCTGCAGATAGTGATGAAGAGATGGCCCAACTGGCTAGAAGATTCAAGAAATTTTATAGGAAAAATAATTTTTTCAAAAATCCCAATTACAAAGGAAAGTATGATAATAAGGGAAATTGGAAAAAGGATTGTAAGAGAAATGATAAGTCAGAAGATATAATATTATATGAATGTAAAAGGAAAGGACATGTCAAGGCTGACTGTCCAAAGATGAAATACAAGAAAAAGTATGAAAATAAGGATAGAAAGTATAAGAAAGCAATGAAGGACACCTAGAGTGACTCTAAGGACAAATCAAGTGAATCTGCCTCTT
The DNA here is from genome assembly GCA_963277665.1 of Viscum album. Lineage (NCBI taxonomy): Eukaryota > Viridiplantae > Streptophyta > Magnoliopsida > Santalales > Viscaceae > Viscum > Viscum album. The sequence goes on from OY728146.1 coordinate 1,467,425,361, forward strand.
CTCAAAATGAGAAAGATGATATGGATAATATGTGTTTTATGACAAACACAACTAAGGTAACCTTAGACTCTCCTGTACACGATTCTTATTATTTTGAAAGTGAGTCTAAGAATATGACAAATGATGAATTATTCGAATGTTCCAACATGCTAGAAGAAATTTGTAATGAGTTGAAAGATAATTATAAATATTTGAAAAAATAGCATACTCTTACTGTGATTGTTAAATCTGAACTTACAACTGAAAAAGAGAAAAATGCTTAACTGCTCAAGGAGAATAATGAGTTAAAAATGTCTAATGATCAATTGAATAAAGACTTAGAAAGGTTTACCAATATTAAAAATACTCTTACTCAAATTCTTGGTAAAAAATACCTCCTAAGTATACTTATGGGATAGGATATCAACCAGGTTAAAGGAATTTATCCAAATCACATTTTGTAACCAAATCTGGAAAATTTGCTACTTTTTTCAAAAACCAGAATTTTGTTGCATTTCCAATTCCAAGAATTATTTTACTGCATCCAATTCTTCAGGACCAAATAGTGTTTATTTTTAAAAAAATCTGTATTCTACATATGGGAATCCCATAAGACAATTATGGGTTCCTAAATCTTATATCACTAATGTATGTGGACCCAGACAAATATGTGTACCAAAGTCATTTATTGGATGAACTATTTGGTAGGTAAACTGCCTACAGAGCTCCTGTAAAAAGATGTGGTACTTGGATAGTGGATATTAAAAACATATGACATGGGATTATTCAATCTTTAAAAGTCATATCAAGATTTATGGAGGACATTTCATATTTGGTGACAATGGTAAAGGAAAAATCATTAGCGTAGGCCAAATTGGTAACCCTAACTCTATTTTAGTTTCTAAAGTATTGTATGTTGATGGATTGAATTATAACCTGCTCAACATATCTCAATTTTGTGATGATATATTTAATTTTAAATTCAAAAATGATTCATTCCATGTTTTTTATGATAAGAATAACTTAGTATTTACTTCCTTTTGAAATTATAATGTATATGCTATAAATCTAGACACACTAGCCTCACAAAATGTCTATTGTCTAAATGCCTTTCACAAAGAGTCTTGGATATAGCATAAAAGAATAGGACATTGCAACATACACTCTCTTAAGAAGTTAACTAGAAAAGGTTTAGTTAAAGACCTTCCCAAATTAGAGTTTCCAGACAATAAGGTGTGTAATCCTTGTCAAAAAAAGAAAGCAACATAAAATTTATTTCAAACCAAAGAAAGAAGTAACTACTTCTCAACCTCTTGAGTTGGTTCACATGGATTTGTTTGGACTATCTACAGTTTCGAGTCTCAATGGTAATCACTATGTTTATGTTCTTGTAGATGATTTCGCTAGGTACACCTAGACCTTTTTCTTAGCTCACAAGAGTGAAGCATGTTCTCACTTTACCAAGTATGCTAGGACTGTAGACAATATTAGTGGACTTAAGATTAAATCTTTAAGAAGTGATCATGGCCATGAGTTTGAGAATCAAGTTTTTTAATCTTTTTTCTCACAAAATGGCTACAATCATAATTTCTATGCTCCTAGGACACCTAAACGAAATGGTGTGGTAGAAAGAATAAATAGAACCCTACAGGAAATTTCTTCAACTATGCTTAATGAATATGACCTACCCATTTATTTCTGGGATGAATCTATTAATATAGCTTGTTATATAATAAACAAAGTCTTAATCAGACCCATCATTAAGAAAACTCCTTATGAGTTGTGGAATAATAAGAAACCCAAATTAAGTTATTTTAAAGTGTTTGGATGTAAAGCTTATATTCTGAACACTAAAAATAATTTAGATAAATTTGCCTCTAAAAATGATGTAGGAATATTTATTAGATATTCTACATCAAGAAAATATTATAGAGTCTTTAATAAGAAAACCAAATGTGTGGAGTAATCTATACATGTCAAGTTTTATGAAACAGATCCACATGAGCCCAAGACTTCACTAGAAAATATTAAAGAGGATATGTCAAATCTGGACATTAATGATAAAATCTCAAATCATCATGTAAAGGAATCTGTGAAAACTTCCAGGTCTGGAAATTCTCCATATCCTAACCATAATGAACCAGATTAACTTGACCAACCTGAAATAACAAGTCCTACTTTTTCTAGACCAACTAGGACCCTTAAAAATTATCCCTTAGATGTTGTTGTTGGAGATTTAGATAGAGGAACACAAACGAGAGATTCCTTGAGAAACCAGGTTGAACATAAATATTTCTTGTCACAACTTGAACCTAAAAATATCAATGGTGCAATCAATGATGAATTTTGGGTAATGGCCATTCAAGAAGAACTTAATCAGTTTGAAAGAAATAAATTTTGGGAACTTGTAGATAGAATAAAGGATACTTTGACCATAGGAACCAAATGAGTGTTTATAAATAAAGTAGATGAAGCTAGAAATATAGTTAGAAACAAATATAGATTAGTTTCACAAGGATATAATCAAGAAGAGGAGATTTATTATGAAGAGACCTTTGCACCAGTAGCTAGACTTGAAGAAATTAGAATCTTACTTGCCTATACAACACACTTGTATTTTAAACTTTACCAAATGGATGTCAAAAGTGCATTCTTAAATGGTTATATAATTGAGGATGTTTTTGTTGAACAACCCCCAGGTTTTAAAAATCCACTTTTCTAAATCAAGTGTTCAAATTATCTAAAGCTTTATATGGTTTGAAACAAGCTCCAAGAGCTTGGTATAAAAGGTTGAGTAATTTTCTTATTTCTAAAGGCTTTACAAAAGGATTTTTAGATCCTACTTTGTTTATAAAAATAATTTCAAAAGAAGTTTTAATAGATCAAATATATGTAGATGATATTATCTTTGGATCTTCTAAAAAAATTTATGTAATGATTTTTCAAAAATAATGCAAAGCAAGTTTGAAATGAGTTTGATGGGTGAACTTAAACATTTTATTGGATTTAAAATATTTAAAAATAAATAAGGTATTATTATAAATCAAAGTATGTACACTAAATATATTTTGAAAATATATGGCTTTGATAGACTTAAGAGTAGTGAAACCTCTATGAGTTCTACATGTAAGTTAGATCTTGATGAAAATGGAAAATTAGTTGATCAAACTGCTTACAGATTAATGATTGGGAGTTTGGTTAACTTAACTACTAGTAGTCCAGATATTATGTTTAGTGTGTGTATGTGTGCAAGATTTCAAGCAAACCCAAAAGAGTTGCATTTAAATGCTGTTAAAATAATTTTCAAATACCTTAAGTATACAACTAATTTATGATTGTTCTATCCTAAAGGAAAACCTTTTGATTTAGTTAGCTATTCGGATATTGACTTTGGTGGATGTAAGTTAGATAGAAAGAGTACCTCTGGAACATGTCACTTTTTGGGAAAGTCTCTAATATCATGGTGTAGTAAAAAATAAAAATTCAATTATGTTATTAACTGCTGAAGCATAATACATTACTATTGGTAGTTGTTGTGCACAAATTCTGTGGATAAAACACACTTTATTAGACTATGGATTTCAATTCAGACATATCCCCATAATATTTTACAAAAAAATTGCTATTTAAATTTCTAAGAATCCAATTTCTCATTCTAGAACAAAGCATATTGATATAAGACATCACTTCTTGAGAGATCAATATCAAAAAGGTGATATAACTCTATAGTTTATTGGAACTGAGCATCAACTTACTGATATCTTCACTAAACCCTTAAACTATGAGATAATGAACTACATAAAACATGAACTAGGAATGATAAATCTATAATATCCTTGAAACTAATCCTTGAAACCGATCCTTGAAACTGATCCTTGAAATCGATCCTTGAAACTGATCCTTGAAACCGGTCCTTGAAACCGATCCTTGAAACCGATCCTTGAAACCAATCCTTGAAACCGATCCTTGAAACTGATCCTTGAAACTGATCCTTGAAACCGATCCTTGAAACTGATTGTGTAAAACTGATTGTGTAACACTGATGTATTTAAGGACTCTTTTGTAGTTCTGTCTGTTTTAAATAAAATGATGTTGTTTTGTGTTCTTTTTGCTGCATTTAAATTTTATTCTTTATGATTTACAATCCCTAAATGATATAAAAAGTTCAAACCATCCCGACCTTTCACCTTCCCTTTTACATAAAACCTTCAACCCTTTGTCACTCTATCTCTTGACCCTTGACCTCTCAACCCCTTTGAAATCTGAATCTTTAGAAATGGAAAGAACGAAGTGCACAATGGAAGAGCCAAGCAAGTCTCCATCATCTAAGTGTCAGAAGGGTGAGTCTAGTGGTACTGCAAAACCAAGTTTGGAAAGCCGAGTGGTTACAGCTAAGAAATAAGTGTCTGCTAAGTGTCTTCTATCAAGAAAGTCATTTTTTTAGAGTACTAGAATCTCAAGGATGGCTGAGTTGGTTCTCAAACAATGAAAGGCCTTATTATCCACAGCTAGTACATGAGTTTTATCAACATTTGATGATATCCCTGGATAGAGCTGAGGAAGCAAGGATGAAGTCAGTGGTGAAGGGAAAGGAGAGAGCTTTTTCATCTAAGGAATGGGCTGAGTGCTTGGAGATGCCTCATGAAGGTGTCTATGCTGATTATCAGGGTAATATTCCACCTTTCTCTGAGTTTTTTTTCGTATGAATATGCTCTGAAGGAGATGACTGGAAGTGGAGAATCTAGAAGGACTACTTCCGGTGAATTCAATGGAGAGGCAAGGTTACTTTTTAAGTTTATACAGCATCAAATCTACCCAAGGAAGGGAGATTTCTCTACTATGAAGTATCAAGATGTATTCCTGATATATCTGTTGAAAAATGGGATAAAGGTGAACCTTTGTAGGTATCTAATGGTTCATGTTTCTGATATGATAAATCCATCCAAGAAGGAAACAAGTCTGTACTATCCCAGGATGATATCTACCATGTTAAAGAAGTTGGGTTGTGTGGAAGATGGATACGAAGTAATAAGTGCATGTGTTGGTTTTTGCCTTCAAACAGATATTTGCAAGAGAATGAAGATCTTCTGGAACCCATGAAAAAAATGATGGGTAGGATATGAGGAAAGGTTTTATGAGTATTTCAATCCGATTGATCATTCTACCAGACCAAAGGATCAAGTTGATCAAGACCTCAAACTAGGAGAGGAACCTATTTATTCTGATGAAGAGGCTGAGGCTGAGTTGCCAAGGGAAGAAGAATCTCCTTTTGATGACAAGAGTGATCCTGATATTACTAAAATCCCAAAGATATATCTTATGGACCTGCTAGTCCACCTTTGGATTTACCCTCAATATAACCTTTATTAGGTGATGAGGATGAGGATAAGACTGAGGTTACTAGAGTTGAAGGATATGTAAGAAAATCAGATGAGGAGTCTGATGATGATGATGATGAGGGAAATGACGAGCATGTCAGTGATTCTTGAAAAGTGGGACAACAAGTAGTTTAAAGATCTAGTGAAGAATCTGTACATGGAGCTGTTGATGGTGCTGATCCTATTGAATAGGAGGTTGTTGATCATGGAAATGCTGGTCATGAGGACAGACCTCCCCATCCTAATGCTGAAAATCAGGAAATCATTCAGGAGTTGAATGAACTAATGGATGGTGGTCATGAGGAAGAGGCTGAGGATCAGGTGGCTCAGATTGAGGAAGTTCTTGGAGAAGTTGAAGTGGCTGGAGAGAGTGGAATAATGATCCAGGATACATTCTATTTGGGTTGGAATATGACTCTGATGAGGAGAGAGTGCCTCCTCCTCCTGCTCCACAGGCCCGAGCTGAAGCAGAACCTCTTGCACCTGTTCCACCAGTTGAACCTCCAGTAGATGAGTCACCAAGTTCCTAAGAACTTTCAGTACACCACTAAAGGAGGTCTTGAAATCAGAGGTTAGATAATTTAACTCATTTCTCATCTACCTTACTGAGAGAAGAAGTAAGTAGATGAGAAATGAGTTAAATTATATAACCTCTAATTTCAAGACCTCCTTTAGTGGTGTACTGAAAGTTCTTAGGAACTTGGTGACTCATATACTAAGTGTATATATGAAGAAGTTGAAAGGGGATCTTGGAAAAATGATTACTGGTCCATCTAGTTCTAGAGGTGTGAAAAGTGTTGTTGCTGATTTGGAATCTCTCAAGGTTGTGATCAGAGAGGAACTTTAGAATATTCAAAGTGATCCAGACAAAGAAACTCTTGAAAAGGTACATAGAAATATAGACCTTGTGTACAATATGGTAAGGAAGTGCACAAATGAAGCATCTACTTCTTAGAAAGAGATTAGATAGAAAGTGGATAATTACTTTACTAAGATCTATACCAAACATGATCTCGTCAATAGCTTCAAGTTTTTAGCAGAAAATCTCAGAATTCCTCCAGTAACAGAAGCCTTCAAGAAGCAAGTGACTCAATTGAAGGATTTTACCCTTCTACTGACTAAATTCATGGAAAATAAGGATGACCTTGAGAAGGCCATGCAATATGGTGGTGAAATTATCAATGATTTCATCAAACTCCTCAAGTCGTATCTACATGTTCAAGCTGAAGCAATTGCGGTTCCTCCTGCTACTTCCATTGGCACTACCTCTCAGCTTCCTGCTCCAATGACTACCTCTCAGGCTCTTTCCCAGATTCAACTGGTCATTACAGAGCAATCTCCCATTCGCGTGTTGTCAGAAAGATGGCCTAGCCTTGCAGCAAATGTCCCAACAGGTGTTGCCTTGCCTGGTGTTATCTTCAGACCACCTCTTCCATATACCACTCTCAAACCTTCTGATCCTCCTTCTAATCCTTTAGATAAAGGAAAATCCCCTCAGAATCCAAACCCTTAGTGATGAATTGTATATTTGATAGGTATTTGTCTCTTTATTTTGTTGAATGTACTTTTTTTGCCTCTTAATGGAATTATTTTTTGTCTTCTCTCTCTCTCTCTCATTTTCTTTATGCTATTTCTCTTCTTTATTTCTCCTTTTCTTTTTTTTCTAATCCCAAAAGGGGGAGAAAAGGCATACATTATTAATTTCAGGGGGAGCAACTCTTGCATAGGACACATGGCATGTACTCAACATAATCTATATACATATATTTTCTCTGATCCAATAATTGAGGGGGGGATTTGTTTTAAAAACACACACAAGGGAAATCTTTAGTTATATTGAATAATCACATTCAGTGAAGTATGCTAAGTCAAGTTATTATTATTTCTTAACTTTACAAGTATACCATAATTTGTGATTATCAAAAAGGGGGATATTGTTGGACCCTCTATGATATAGTAGTTTTTATAATCACAAATAATGCCAATCTACAGATTCTACTGTTTCATGCCATTTAATATCTCTAGACACTTTATAAGTTTCTCAGAGTCTCCGGCACCGATAGTTAATTCAACACACCAATGGTCGACGCACTAATGTTCGACACACCGATATTTGACACACCGATGTTCGACACATCGTTATTGGATACACCAATGTTCGACACACCGATGGTCGACACACCGATGTTTGACACACCGATGTTCGACACACCGATGGTCGACACACCGATGTTCGACACACTGATGTTCGACACACCGATGGTCGACACACCGATGGTCGAAACACGGATGTTCGACACACTGATGGACAACACATCGATGGATGACACACCGATGGATGACACACTGATGCTGACAAACCGATGCTGACAGACCGATGATAGACTGATGATGAAAAACCGATACTTATGACTCACCAATTGTCATAAATAACTGTTTCAAATTTATTAATTCAAATTTATTTCTAACGGTCATATTTAGACAAATTAATGTTTCTGACATTATTTAATGTTGTCTGTAGGACTATCTGTAGAAAGTATGAGGTACATGCTTGTGGGGAGATCTTAATGCCTACTGGACCTTGAAGTATAAAAGGATTACAAGCTCAACCTTAAAAAAGGTCTAAACTTGGAGAAAAACAAATACAGACTGTGCGAATGTGCGAAACATTTAAAATAAAAGAACTCGAAGCTTGAGTACACAAGAAGTTTAATATTACAAGCAACAACATGTTGAAGCTCTCTGAACATCCTAACATCAAAGAGCTGAATCTTTTCACTCCTAGAAGCTAGAGTACAGAGGCTGCAACACTCTGTTCTGAAGCCAACTTCCATAAGATGACTCAAATATCATTTTCAATACATCCATTGAGTCCAGATCTTTACTGCACAAGACACAGAAATTTCTAAGCTCTATTCTTCTTTTATAACTCTGTTGTGATCTTGTGTTTACTTTTTGAGCAGCGTTTGCATCTGTTTGTTTCATACACACTGTCTCCTGAGCATAACTGGAGGATACTAAAATATCCTCACACTCAATCTCTTTTTACTCTTAAATCCCACGTAGAATAGTGGAAGAGATCCTGTGTGATTTGTTTTTTATTTTTCCCAAGAATAATTGTGGTAGAGGTCAAGTGTAACCTAGACAGCCCTATGTGCTATTGTGAACCTTGATCCATGGTGTGGATTATAAGTTTATTAATATAAACTGTTTGGTGGAAGGTGATCACCAAGTGGAGAGGACTAAGTCTCAGCTTGAGACTAAACCTCTTGTTTTTATCCGTTGTGTAGTTTGTCTTTTGTTTTAATCTGATCTGTGTTTAATTCATTTCAAATTAAGATAAATTGAATTTTGATAGTTATTTTATCAAGTGTTTATATCTATTTTGAATTAGTAGATTAGTTTCAAAAGTTTGAGTAATCTTTATATTGGTAAATCTGAGAACTAATCAATCTTCTGAGAAACTAATTGAACATTTAGGACTTTTATAAATTCACTACAAACTGACTTTGATTATATTTTAATTGGGGGATATTCTTTTAAAGAATCATTTTTTTAACATAAATTTTTATAGATACTCAATTCACCCCCCTCTTGAGTGATCTACTCCGACCAATATGCATCTTCCTATAAACATGCCAAGGGAGGATTTGTAACCAGCTTGAATTTCTTTGATGTAAGTATTATTTAAATTATGTTCTTATAAATTTATAAATTTATAAATTTATTTGTTTTCAATCTTATGCATCCTTTTATTGATATAGGAATATATATGAGAGTCAACATGCAACAAAAACTGGAAAGTATCATTTAGATCTTTATTTAGAAGCGCCAAAATTACACATGAACCATTTTGAGGATCTAGACGTGCTTCAATATTGAAAATATCACAAGCATCACTTTATAACACTTACAAACAAGGTGTGTGATATTTTAAGCATTCCAATTACAATAGTTGATTTTGAATCTTCTTTTAGTGTTGGAGGTCATATCTTCAAAGCTTGGTAATCATCTTCAAACTCTCATATGTACTAGATATTGGTTAAATGGATTCAGTCATTTTATAAATGTATACATATGCCACAATTTTTAGAATTTTTATATATTAATTATATTGTTCTTTCATTTTTATAATTATTAATAAACTTGTTTTTTTACTATAGATAAAGATAGATTATCATGATATTAAGGATGATGGTGTGTCCAGAGAAGAGTCTAATTGTATTGATATCCATAGAGAAGATGATGACTTGGAATCGAATTGTAAGTTTTTTTATTTGAATATATTTTCTTTTTTATTTTGACAATTGGTAGTTTATAATTCAGTATGTTAAATATATTTTTAATTCAAAATAATAGAAAAAAATAGTGATGGGGAGGAAACATTATTTTCACTTTAGATTTCATTTTTCACTAAATAATATTCTTTGGTTTTGTCTTTGCCTTTTAATTTATGACAAGAAGGTAGAAAACTAAGATTGTAGGTTTTTCTCTCTTTCTATGCAGGATATGAATTTGATGGTCAAATTTCATTCAATGCTAATCATTTTTCTAACTAAATGGGTGAATTCATTTCACTCATTCATCAAGTTCTAAAATAAATGATTAATTCCATTATTTTCAAATGGTTTCACTCATGGTTTGATTTTTTGACTTTTAGGTTGCGTTGGATGGAAACAACTTGGAAGATGAGAGTTTCTGGGCGCTGTACTTTGGTAAGGTTTTGTTTGGTGATTCTATAAGGTGACATGAAAATAGGTGTTAGATGTAAATGTCCTTTGTTTGTCACGTTAAAAATAGGGCCTCAATGTCATAGTTAAATCTCTCTCTTGAAGAATGTATTACGATGCACCTTTTGTGTCTTTTAGCACTAGGTTCTAGAACGCATGATTGTTGTTTTGTATCTTGATGTTCTATGATTTTTGTGATTTTTGATGGCTTTATTGTGGGGTTGATATATATATTTATACATACAGGTTATCTGCCCCACCGTTGGTGGCGGGGTGATAAGGGTTTGGGTGGGGTGAAAGGTAGGTCGCGGGGTCAAGTCATCGGGCATGCGATTTATTGCAATTTTCTTCCTTGTGTTATGTTCCGTGGCAGCGGATGTAATCAGACCTAGTATATATTCACGTCATCCCTTGTCTCTCAAAATAATGATAATAGATGTCATGATTATTCTGAGATGGTGAATTGTTTGATGTAAAATTGTTGTTTGTTCTTATGTTTGGTTGCTCTTCCAAGAAATGTATCGCCAAGAAGATTTCTTTCATAAGAAGTCTGTTTGTGATAATTTAGAGGATGACAAGGACCCTGGGTTAGAATCATAGATCCAGTTTTGGTGTGCTTCCCAGACAGATTTAGGAATGTGCTATTGTTTATTTTATTTGATTTTCATGGCATGAGATGCACATGAATCAGTGTTACATATTTTTAGGAATGTGCTATTCTTTTATCATTTTTTTATATATCCGTGGATCCCACATGGACCGGGCAGGGGCTATGACGGCCCTGTCGGTTACCAGCTCTATCTACCACCAACCCACTTTTGACAAAGAGCCCGGCAGCTGACCTCTAGAATCTTTTTTTAAAAAAAAACCGCCGACAGTCATATCCGTGTTTTCTCCCCCTTCACGTCCCATCGTCCCAATGTGTCGTTGTCCATCGGTCTTACTTGAGGTGGGACACCCATTTCCACGCTCAGCGATCGCAGAGCTCAATCATGGGCGTCGCGCCTTCCTCCAAACCCAAGCTCCACGGCAAGGTCACCCTCATCACCGGTGGCGCTAGCGGTATCGGCGATGCCACTGCACGCCTCTTCGCTGCCCATGGCGCCCGCGCCGTTGTGATCGCCGACGTCGATGACATTAAAGGACGGGAAGTCACTGCCTCCATCGCCCCGCCCGACCAATTCACCTACGTCCGCTGCGACGTCACCGACGAGGCCCAGGTGGAGGCGCTCGTGTGATCCACGCTCCACCTCTATGGCCGCCTCGACGTGATGTTCGCCAACGCGGGGAGGGCGAGCTGGTGCGACCAGAACATCCTGGACCTGGATCTGGGCGCCATGGAGTCCCTCTTTGCGGTGAACGTGAGGGGCGCGGCGGTGTCCGTCAAGCACGCGGCGCGGGCGATGACGGCGGGGGGAGTGAGTGGGAGCATCGTGTGCACGGCCAGCGTGGTGGCGACGTCGGGCATCGACGGGGCAGTGGTGGACTACACGATGTCGAAGCACGTGGTGGTGGGGCTGGTGAGGGCGGCGAGCGCGCAGCTGGGGGCGCAGGGCGTGCGGGTGAACTGCGTGTCTCCGTCGTACGTGGCGACGCCGCTGCTGTGCGGTGCGACGGGGATGGGCGCGGGAGAGGTGGAGAGGTGGTTCGAGCCGTGTTACAGGCTGAAGGGGGTGCTGAAGGCGAAGCACGTTGCCGGACACAACCTGGTGGTGGACGGCGGATTCAGGGCGGTGCCGGGCCGAGTGGTGGGGCCCACAGAAACTTAAAATGCTCAGTGGCGGCTAGCCTTGGCTGTACGGGTCGCCATGGTCCACCAAACCATCCCTCGATATAAATAACAAATAGGATCAATTGTCTGGGTGCATGTGCAATGCAAGTAGGGCTAAAAAAAATCTCAGTTTTTTAAGGGTTCAAAATATTTTTAAAAATGGGTGTCAAGATATGTGAACCCCATTCACGTATCTTCCCTCACAAAGATGCGTGAACCGGGTTCACGCATCCTTTATTAAGTTTTTACAGGATTTCACGCATCATAAAGAAAGGGTAAAGGATTTTTTTTTAAAACATGCATATACAAATTAAAAAAACATGAGATATCAATGTTTATTTATAAATATAGTAAATATTAATTAAATAATCAATAATATAGTAATCCAATTTTAATTCATAATGCAGATATTAGAAAAACATTCCTTTTTCAATAATGAAGAACTAACCATAAAATCAATCCAAGGATGAGGTTTTGGGTGATGTTTTCTTCTTTTAACACATGTCATGGATGTTGAGGATTAGCACAAGTAATCATCTAAGTTGTTAAACACAATCCATTTAAGATCAATGGATGTATCTTCCTGCTCCTCATGCAATTGAGTGTTGTGTGGTCTTTTTCATGATGGTGTAGTCAATGTATCATTCATGGATACAAGATATTAGAACTTAGGATCATCTCTTCAATTGTCTGAATTGTATTATCATGGAGAATTGATCAAATGTAGCATTCAATTATTTTAATCAACAACAATTTTTCAAGGCTTCAGGAAGTTATTCATTTGATCAAATGTAGCATTCAATTCTTTGAATCAACAACAATTCTTCAAGGTTTCAAGAACTTATTCATCAATAGCTTTTATTCACATATTGAATTCTTATTAACCAAAAATGCAACAATTATTCACATCAATCTCCCCTTTTGTATTTTATTGTCAATAGATGAATCACACTTCATAAATTGTCAATATGTGTGCCAAATTTTTTTCCCTATTATCGGAAACAAAATGAAATGGTTTTATGTTGATATGTCAATAACTTTTTCTCCTCCCTCTAAAGAATATCTTCTTGACTGTTTCTGAGGGATGGATGAAGTCACATCGATAAATTTGAAAAGATACTCCAGTTAATAAACTCTAAGTCTACTTGGGTTCAACTGGTGTAGAAAACAAGAGATATTTGATCAAGGGGTTCAATGTTATCCATGAACAACCACTCATTTGAAATCATGCTCGGAAAATAAGAGATATTTGATCAAGGGGTTCAATGCTAGGACCAAATCTTCAATCGCCTAGATTGTATCATCATGGAGAACTGGTCAAATGTAGCATTCAATTCTTTGAATCAACAACAATTCTTCAAGGCTCCAGGAAACAAAATGAAATGGTTTTATGTTGATATGTCAATAACTTTTTCTCCTCCCACTAAAGAATATCTTATTGATTGTTTCTGAGGGATGGATGAAGTCACATGGATAACTTTTCAAATATACTTCAGTTAATCAACTCTAAGTCTACTTGGGTTCAACTGGTGTAGAAAACAAGAGATATTTGATCAAGGGGTTCAATGTTATCCATGAACAACCACTCATTTGAAATCATGCTCGGAAAACAAGAGATTTGATCAAGGGGTTCAATGCTAGGACCATCTCTTCAATCGTCTGGATTGTATCATCATGGAGAACTGATCAAATGAAGCATTCAATTCTTTGAATCAACAACAATTATTCAAGGCTTCAGGAAACAAAATGAAATGGTTTTATGTTGATATGTCAATAACTTTTTCTCCTCCCTCTAAAGAATGTCTTCTTGACTGTTTCTGAGGGATGGATGAAGTCACATGGATAACTTTGCAAAGATACTTCAGTTAATCAACTCTAAGTCTACTTGGGTTCAACTTATGTAGAAAACAAGACATATTTGATCAAGGGGTTCAATTTTATCCATGAACAACCACTCATTTGAAATCATTCTTGGAAAACAAGAGATATTTGATCAAGGGGTTCAATGCTAGGACCAGCTCTTCAATCGTTATCCATAAACAACCACTCATTTGAAATCATGCTCAGAAAACAATATGATCTATTATCTATTTTCTTTAGATTTACACTTCTGATCTTCAACTCTTGTTGTGCTTCTGTGGATGTCAATAATTTTTCAATTTATTTGTGTTTATGGTTCCTTTATGTGTTCTTATGGGTGTCATTTTTCTTGGTAGTTATTTTGGATGAAGCACCCTTCAATATCTTGGATTTATAATTAAATGACTTCTCATTTAATCATATTATTTATTATACGTATATATATATATATATTTAGATAATTTGATAATAGTAAGACAGATATTAAAAAAGAATAGAACTCTATAAATGATGATAGTAAGACACAAACAAAATGTATCATAAATAAAAAATCAACCTAATCTATGCCTCCGGTGTGGATGCTCCTCTGTCCCACAACCAGGTGTAAACAAGATGCATCCACATTGTGTCTGTCTCTGTATGCGCTCTGGCATACACTGCACATCATCATCAGCAGCCACATCCACATCCTCCTGTGTGGCAGACAGTGGAAGATGGCTGGAACTCTCACCAACATGGGAAGAAGATGGCTACTCTGCAGTGGATGGCTGTAATAATGTATCCAACTCTGACCAATCAACGACTAGATCTACCTCTGCCTATGCCTGAGAAGTAGGAGGAGCATCTGACTGATCATGCAGAAAACCCTCCTCATGTAGAACAACGACATCTGGCTGATCAAGCTGAACCCCCTCCTCCTGTGGAACAACAGCAGGGTCATCACACCCTGGTACATTTATATGAGGCTCAGATGCCTCCTTAGCATGTGGTGGATCAAAGAAAATGTCATGATATATCTCGTCCATCGAAGGAAGCAGAGATGCTATAAGGCTGTGAAAATATGCTGGGTCAAATGCGGCTCTCTCAACTAGATTAGCTGTGTGAAGTAGATGACAGATACGAGCATCCTGCAGAAACAAATTCTGTTGTTAATTAATATGAATAAAAAATCTGATAAACAGTGGAAGAAATAATGTATACCAACTCCTGAAAGCCTCGTCCGTTTCATGTCAGAAATATGACTGGGGACCTGTTGTACCATGATGCATAATCCATCTGGTCCACCAACTGAAAGCGTACCGTCCCCGCCCCTCGCAACCGGGACTCCTGTCGTCTTTACCATAACTCAATATATCTGACATGATATCTCCTCCAATCAAAATCTCTCTTCCCTGACATCTTCAGGGAATGCAATGAATCTAACTGACTAGGCGGATCAGGAACAGGCTGATGGAATCTGAACTGCCTCGTGACTCTATTGGTCTGGTGTCACTTGACTATATGAAAATGAATCAATGGAACCGTGCAGGAGCCAATAGCAAGCATCCTTGTACAGTACGGTGGAAGACTCTAAAAAATATCATCTGTATATGGAATCCATGTAATCTGAAAAAAATGAATAATCAATGAATATATGATTAGATATACAGTAAAGAATAAATATTTAATCATATAAATAATAATCACTTACATCGTGTGGTCGAATGCTATCCAATATAAGTCTGTAGGTGTGGACGTTATGTCTGGGGGTATCTGAATGTCGATGTGTCTGACTCCACCTGTAGATAACATTTTTATATTTACATTTGATAACAGAAAGTTAAACAATTAAGTTAGACATTATAAGGAAAGAAGAACATACCAACGTCCACGTGGAGCCTCTCCTACAATATCTGCTGGTAATGGCGCACGAGCATGTGGATCTAAACGAGGGATGTGCTCCCATACCCACATCTGTAGAAGAACCATGCATCCCGTGATCTGCATCTTATTGATGCGACATGCACTACATAATGCCCTATATGTATATGCAGGACAAGCAGACCCCCAACTATACTGCCTTGCCTGGTCCAAATCCTCAAAAAATGATAAATACATCAGGTGCACAAAAGTAGTGGAGTGATCAACAAAAAGCGTTCCACCGATCAGCCTCAAAATATAAGCACATGCAAATCACAACACGGTGATCTCATCATCATCCTCTGGTAAATGAGTGAAGCACTAATCTAACCAAGGCATACGTAATCTACCACCAATGATGGTCCTTCCATCATCCTGAACCTCTATGCCAAGTAGTCTATGAAAAAGATCTGGAAAATATGCTACAACTCGACCTGTCAGAGGCACACCGTCGATGGGGAGGCCCAACATAATGGCCACATCCTGTAGTGTAATAGTCATCTCCCCCTCTCTCAAGTGGAATGTACGCGACTCTGGCCTCCATCTCTCTACAAGCGCGACAATGAGCTGATGATCAAGAAAGGTGAAGTCGCACATCGCTACGCCGTAGAATCCAGCGCGCTGAAGATGGGGAATAATAGCGGGAGGTGGTGCGGTATGATGGAAATGGTAAGATTTGCGAACACTCAATGGAGGCACAAAACGTCCCTCTAAAACTAGCCGTGAGACAAGAGTAGCCTGAGATGTGAGCAATGGAAAATCTGTCATATGCACAAATGATATCATCGTTACTTTTTTTTATAGGGAATTCAAAAAGAATTGTAAACTTTTATTTAAACAAAATCTACAATAAGAAAACTAAGGTAGAAAATATATGTGGGAAGTATTGTTGGTTTCAATTATAAATTTCTTGTATTATTGATCTTCAATGAAGTTTAATTTATTCCGATATTTTTAATATAAATCAATAGTGTTGAAAAACCTACATTGAATATGTAGAATCATGATATATTCAATTTCATTCAATGTTTATTTTTTTAATATATTTAGTATCACAAAATTATTTACGATAGATTCAAAAAATGAGATAAACCAAAATTAAAAGGATTCAATACTGAAACGCCCACATACAAAACAAAATATGCATATTCGTGATACAATACACAGACTTGATCATGGATGACGGGATGTGGAGCTATGTCCTTCCACTTTGGGACATCTCTTATGAGTATGTCCTTCTGTGTGACAAATACTGCATCGTACTGTCCCTCCCCATTATTGAGGCCAATCCATCTCATTCCTGATTCGAGTTGACTTTGGTCTTCCTCGGGACCGCAACCTAGTAGTATAAAGCCAATGTTTTAAAAACTACATTGAAAACCTGATAATTGAAAACACAACCAACTTATGAAGCCTGGAAATATCAGGGACAATGGTCAGGTGATCAGCAGGCAATGAGATAGAATGAAAGTCACCAACAGGTATCCAAGCTGCACTGTAACAGTTAACCAAAGTGCTCATGTGGTACACCGGGTCAACATATGGCTCCCATGATATATTTACCGATGCACAAGCTACGATAACATGTGCACATGGATATCTCAATGCTTGAAAGCTACCGTAATCACAATACATGTTATCCAACATCACTACAAACACACGACCACTAGTGCATGTAGCCCGGTCATAGCACTGTCTTACCTGAAAACTCCTGTTTTCCCTGTCAAAACCTAGAACACTTCATCTTGAATCCTCAGTCAGTATCTGATCAATATCACTTTGGAAATGCTGAGTAAAAGACATTCTGTTTGCCATCCTCTGGTAGGATTTTTGGGACTGGTCAACAAAATAGTGAACACATCTATAAGATGTCTCTTGCACTAACCCTGTGATCAGGAGTTTGTGCACACCCTTGAGGACCCCATTTATGCACTCCACTATATTAGTGGTCATATGACCATATCTTCTGCCACCATCATATGATAATGACCATTTTTACTTTGAAATTTTCATCATATATTCATACATATCTTCATTAGCAGTTCGAATATCTTCAAGGCGTTGATCAAATTTTTCTTATTGGGGATCATATGCTGAAAACACAAGAGAATAATGTATTAAAATGGATATTAAATTTTTTTAAAAAATATACGTTTAGAAAAACATACCCAACTTGAGGATTGTATTCTTAATGGCCTCATCTCTAAAATGATTATGCACATTACTTGTAATATATCTAATGCAATAACGATGATAAGCATTCAGATCCGTCCAAGAAACCCCGTCACTATCCACAACCTCTATAATTTCTCGATGATGATCAGATATAAGACACACGCCCTTATTTTGTGTGACATGAATGCGCACACATGCCAAAAACCATCTCCAGCATTCAAAATTCTCCTTTTCAACAATAGAAAAAGCAAGTGGCAGAGGAGCACGATTACCATCCTGTGTGGCAGCAATGAGTAGAACACCTGTATACTTGCCATAAAGGAAAGAGCCATATACCTGAATAAATTTTTTTACAATAGGGAAAGGCAGGGATGCATGGTCTAAATGCCCAAAACAACCTATTGAACTTCAGCTTTGATCGATCAACTTGGTGAGTGTGGGATACATAGTCAACAATGTCCAACTGATAAATAATCTAATTGTTGAGAGACAACAATTATATAAGTTGTGGAAACATCACATAAGACTCATCCCAATCACCATACACTTTTACAATGGCCTTCTGTTTTCCATTCCAAGCTTTGTTGTATGATATCTTATAGTTATACAACTATTGAATTCTTTCCTGAACAAGGGAAACCGGAACATCCTGACATGTTCGTATCATCTCACAAATAATAGTAGATATAAACTCTGCATCAAGGGAAGAGTGATCCTATGACAAGCTTGGATTCACACATGTGTGTGGACCTTCTAATTTGGTTATCTTCCAACATGCAAAAATTTTATCAAATATCGCCCTTAATTGAAATTTATATTCTGTCCCATATTTCTCACAACGAATGACATATTTTGTCTTCTTTGACTCATCAACCACAAATGTGAAATACCGCTCAATGTGGTATTGTTTTATCACATTTTTCATGACCAGTTTACTTTCAAACTCTTGCCCGACATATATGACATTATCATTTGATGTAGACTTATTCCCTATAATGTTAGAGAATTCAGAATCCGATGTAATGACATTCCAATCAAAATGTTGTTCACGAGACATTCCTTCAACTAAAGATCTCAAACTGAAGGATGAGTACTACTAACTGATGGATGTCATTGATGTTTATCTCTCAAAGGAATTTCAGAAGCTTCATTCCCCACATCACCCTCACCCAAATTATCTCCTAATGACTCCCCATATTCTTCATCCTCAGATAAACTTTCATTTACTATATCAGCACACAGATGGATGTTATATATATTTCCTTACAAATTTTGATCATATTCTTTATAATTTGCTTCTATCATAGGAGTCATATGAGGAGGAGGAAATGAATAAGAGTGTTCTGAAGGACCGACTTCTATAGAGCTCATAAAACATGGATCTGTAGTATTCGGTTTCACCACATCAATATCAAAAAACACCACATACAATTCCATTAAACCATTACTACGTTGTTTCCTGAATAACAGACAAGCAACCATCCAATCCTCTTCATCGAGTATAGGGTACTCGGTGTTCCAAAAACGTTCAACATATTGAAGATGCTGATACTTTATTAAAGTAATTGATTGATCAGCTCTTAGTTTTAACTGATTATGAATCTTATTGCGAACTGCATCCAATGTCATACAACTATATAGATTTACCACTTTAGCAAGTGGCGCACTGTAGCTAAAACCCTACTCGGTATAAATGACCTCACCATTGCAATATATTTGTGCAGACATGATTACCTATAAAAAATGATTCAAATAATATTAAATACCACGTCGAAATTTTTAATTAGTTGAATTGGTTTTGAATAATTTATTTTTTGAATACAATGGTTTATCAGAGCTTTAATATACAGTTTCATAAATTATAATTATTGTTGAATAAATAATTAAATTAGTTAAATTGGTTTATAAGTGGTTTAATATAATGTTTCATAAATTTTAATTACTTTTGAATAAATAATTACAAAAATATTATATACAACATCAAAATTTTAAATTATTTTAAATGGATTTGCATAATTGACTTTATACCGAGATTTTTTTAATGTATAAGTTTATCAGAGTTTAATATAATGTTTCATAAATTTTAATTACTTTTTAATAAATAATCATGACTTGATTTCGAGACTTCCGATTAGTTTATTATTATCTGATAAACTAAAAAAACTTATGACTGGAAGACTTCTGGAGTCTCTATTATCAAATAAGCAACTGCCATTTGAACATCCGTTCTTGAACACCTCTTTGGGGACACCACTTTGGGAACGTCTCTTCGGGGACGCCTCTTCAGGGACGCTATTCAGGGACGCTCTTCAAGGACGTCTCTTCGAGGACGTCTCTTCGAGGATGCCTCTTCGGGGACGCTCTTTGGGGACGCCTTTGGTGATTGTCATATAATTACAAATTTACTCACATGCATGTGAGGGGGTCAAGGGGTGTCTTAAATACAAAACTTTCTTTAAGCAAACACATAGGTCCATACATACCCAGTGAGATGACTCGTAGGTCATCAATACGAAAAAAATGCATTTATTACAAATTAAATAACCACATACAGAAAATAAGACAATAAAATCCTAATTTATTTTATACTTCATCGATTATAATAATTATTAGTAAATTAAATTACTATAATTCTATATAATTTTTAATAAAATTTATATATGATACATATAAGTAATCTATTATTTTTAAATTATATAACTAGTGTAAAAATATTATAATTTAATTTAATATTAAAATAACATACTTAATTTTCCCAAACATTCAATATGAATTCATACAACATTTCAGACATTACATGATTAATTTTTCTAAACATTCAAATACAACATACACCCATTCAAAAATTAAATAATACAGAACAAAACTAATTTACACATCATGCATCAATACTATGAAATAAATAAAACATACACACAAATATTAATTTCTACATATTGAAAATGAAATAAATAAATCATACAAATGAAATAAATAAACACAATTAAACAAATAAAATATTAATTAGAAATTTTACCTTCTTAAAAGCAGGAAATATTTATTGAGAAAGATATTCAGCAGGGCTTCGCAACAAAATACCAAGAAGAACAAGAATTGAGGGGGTGGGAGGTCCTTTTTATAAAAGACCACAGTGGGATGCGTGAACGACGTTTGTGCATCCTTCGTATACTATACAAAGGATGCGTGAATGGCGTTCACGCATCCTAGACTCGGCAGAAGATGCATGAACTCCGTTCACGCATCCCAGAAGCGGGACGATGCGTGAACGAGGTTCACGCATCTTGAGACCCAGTTTTAAAAATATTATGATGCCTAATCCATTTAGGTAAAAAAAATTCAAAAACCCAAAAAGAAAAAATTGGGCTTACTTAAATGATTTTTAAAAAAAAAATCTATTAAATATTTGACAACAAATTTTAACAAACGTGATGGAATATTTCCTAAAAAAGGCGAGATATCATGGGAAAGAGCTATTGTCACTTATTTCAGCGATATTGAATGGTATCGAATGATTCGCCCCCTCCTAACATTTTGAGCGACATGATCCTTTTTAAGTCGAGGACACCACACCCTCAACGCTCAGCAGGCAACCATTGCAGAGCTTAATCATGGACAACGCTTCATCCTCCAAACCCAAGCTCCACTATAAGGTCACCCTCATCCCCGGTGGCGCTAGCGATATCGGTGAGGCCACCGCACCCCTCTTCGCTGCCCATGGCGCCTGCGCCGTCGTGATCACCGACGTCGATGACGTTAAAGGACGGAAAGTCGCTGCCTCCATCACCCCACCCGACCGATGCACCTACGTCCGCTGCGACGTCACCGATGAGGCCCAGGTGGAGGCGCTCATGCGATCCATGCTCTACCTCACTACTAAAAATTCGACCTTTAGCGACCGCCATTAGCGGTCGCTAAAGACCTCTAGAGACCGCCATTGGTGGTCACTTTAGGCCCGACGTTGTAGGCCTATAGTGACTGCTAATGGCGGTCGCTGAAGGTGGATGAAATTCCGGCCTACAGCGACCGCCAATGGAGGCCGCTGAGGGATTGATCGGCCGAGCATGAGCGACCACCAATGGCGGCCGCTGAGGGATTGCTCGGCAGAGCATTAGCGACCGTCACTGGTGATCGCTATCTTGATGCTTGACCTATATCCAATGGGCTATAGGGACTACCAATGGGGGTCGCTATCCTAGAAATTTTTTTAAAGAAATTTCACGGTACCCAAACAGAAAAAACAAGGTAAAATTCATAAAAAATAGAAAACAATTCCCAACAACAAAAACATCAAAAACATCATAAATAATAAATGATAGACGCGCTTCAATGACCCAAACAGGCCCATCCATTTCAATCATGCTTAAATAAACCTACAATAAGATACAAAGAAAACAACTAAATAAAACAAACGTAAATTAGACATATTTATTCAGTTATTATTGTTATGGTTCGTCCCGCACGTGGGTGTTTCCATATTTGAGATATCTTTTATCATATCACACAGATAAGGCTGCATGGTGATTTGTAGATTTAAGATATTATATTTCATATCTTATCTGTATTTGAAAAAAGGAAATAGTGATTTGAAAATATATCTTTTGGAAATTCAAGATTCTTCCACTGTGTGTCTGACATCATGAGATTCAGGTGATATCTCATGATATCTTTTTGAGATATTTTCATATTTTCTTTTCAATCAAGATATGTGGCATATGGGAGCCTATTAAAGGGGAAGCAACAAATCAAGGAATGTGAAAATTTGGTGGTGCGCAACAACTCAAGGAGAGCAGATACTTAGGTGACTGTTTTCTAGGGCATGGGCAGCAGTGAGCAGCGGCAAATCAGGCTGTGCAACGAGGTGCTGCAACGACACCGCAAGTTCGATTTTGATCTCCGAAGGGTGACATATTGTCACATATTATTATCAGAGAGACGGTGGAGGCATATCAGGGTGTGGTTTTTCACACAGGTTTTTATGCTGTATTTGTGATTCAAGTTTCGGGTTTAAATTAGATTTTTGTACTCTATAATTCATAGTGAATTTTCTCGGAGTTTCCCCGTGGTTTTTTAATCCTTCGAAAGGAGAGTTTTTCCACGTTAAAATTTTGTGTCCTCATTTGTTATTCTGTTGTTTGGTTTGGCGCTTCATTTACATTGGTGATGTAATGGCCCGGACCCCTCCGATCCATTACTTTGTGAAAATGTGGTGTTGAAGGTGTTCCGGGAGGTCAAGGTGACTTATCCCCAACACTTTTCCAAATTTCCAGTTCTGTGAATAGTGTTTCCAGTTTTATGAACAGTATCGGTAGCACAGATCGGTAGCACAGATCGGTTTCACAGATTGGTAGCACCGATCGGTAGCACAGATCGGTAGCATAGATCGGTAGCAAAGATCGGTAGCACAGATCGGTTTCACAGATCGGTAGGTGTATAGTAACGGTAGGTGAACAGTGTTTCCAGATTCCTACAGTTTTGCCCCTTTTGACGTTTCCTTTGACGTAAAATACATTTAAAGCCTTATTTTAAGGACTCTAAGGCCGATTCAAAGGCCATAAATCCAATATTAATTATTCCTAAGGTCGGGATGTTTTTACTTGGTCAAACCCCATGGGTTAATGCGATCTATTTTTAATGGATAATTAAGCGGATCTTAAACTGTCGCCCCATTAAATCTTCAAAAGGGACAAGATTCATCCTCCCTTTTTCTTCCTCTTTTTTCTCGGCTATGAGACGCTAGCACCTTTCAATCCTTCCCTTAGGAGTTTCACAATCAAACCCTACTCCTCCGATTGGTTCCGCTCTGTTTTGGATGCAACCGATCTATGTTGGTGAATCTTCCATATAAGGTATGTTTTATCGACATTCCTTTGGGGATCATCTTCTCCTGTTTCTCCCTTCCATATTATACCATGTAATCTCCAAGATTCTAATGGGTTTTTCTTGGGGTTTGGTTGGTGTTGTCGTACTGTGGAATCCTCCGATGGATGCAGTTGTCACGAGAGGAGGTTTGTGACCCGTTGTGTGGATAAAGAACGTCAAGAATTGTTGAGTTAGGGGATTCATGGCTTCTCTTATTGTTTATGTGCAATCGTATAGTTAGCATGATTTAGACCTTTGGATCACAATGAAATTGAGCTAATTAAATACTTGAACAGGATAAAAATAATTGGTTTGATCGCATGTGTTTCTTTGTACCGTGATAACAGTTTGCCTCTTGATTTTCTAGATAGTGTGATATCTATGTCTTTCTTGTTAGCATATTGTTCTTGATGAATTTATAAAGAACGTAAATTCAGAATTAATTTATAATTAATTAGCTAAAGATAAAGAGGCATGTGAACGAAACCGATTGTTGTTGTTGGTGCTTATTGTTTAAAGGCATGTCAAGTTAATTGTTTAATTAAATTGTGATATCTATGATAGATTTTTGGTTAATTTGCCCGTAGTTGAAACCTACCAATAGTGAACTGGTTAACTCAATATGGATTAAAGAACTTGTTTTTGATAAAAGATAATGCATGATAGGGTTCTTAGTTACCCTC
The DNA here is from genome assembly GCA_963277665.1 of Viscum album. Classification (NCBI taxonomy): domain Eukaryota; kingdom Viridiplantae; phylum Streptophyta; class Magnoliopsida; order Santalales; family Viscaceae; genus Viscum; species Viscum album. The sequence goes on from OY728146.1 coordinate 1,467,449,695, forward strand.
TTGTTCGTAAGGTCGAGTGCCTTGTGCTTTAGAGCCATGAGTGCTCATTTTGTATAAAGGCTGGATGCCTTGTTAAAGGGACAAGATCCCATTTGATGTGATGTTTGATTTCCTGCTGCTTGTGCTGTTATGTGACCCTGGAGGGGTGTTGTGATATGTGGAGGCAGGGAGGCCTTGTGGTTGTGGCAGCGGATGATGCCTAGAGTGGTGAGATGTATCGGTTTATGCATATGGGTGTCGGGGAGGACACAAGTGATGATGGAATGGGATGGATGTGTTTTTTGGATGCTTGGTGACTTTGATTGAATGTTTATCTGCTTTACTTTTCCACACTGCTCAAAGCAGCTAGTCTTGCTTACCCTTCTTCTGAAGGAGGCGAAGACGCATGTGGTATGCCACGTGCTTTTCATGTCTAGCTTCTCAAAGGAGAATGGGTCTACGCTCTTGATATAGGCGGAAAAGACTCGATGGGTAGTACATCTACTCACCGTGTTGATCCCCCTTGTGTTTAGTAGCATAGAATGCTTTTCTAGAATTCCTGGGGATATGGGAAGTAATTCTGAAATGAATATTTGAATAAATGTTGTTAACCCATGGGGTTGGTGTTCGCTGAAACATAATAATGAGGTAGTAATATTTCGAAGGAACAATTGACTTTGGGGGTGATGCTAATGAAATTTAATGAGTAATTGTTCATGGTTAATTAATGTGTAAAGAATTAATTAATGTAAAGTGGAATTGATAAAAAGGGAATGATGGAATCTAATAAAGTTCTTTAATTGGTTGTGTGCTTATAGGATACCTAGTCTTAGAAATAGAAGCCTGGAGTCCGAGAGACTTTAGCTGCAGTTGAGAATAATACTAGGTTATGACCATAGTGTGGTTGTGAGTATAATATATTCTGTACTTTTTTTGTTTCTATATGCTACTCCACCCTGTCGGTAAGGTAAACTGACACCCCGAGGATTCTGAGCCCTAGGGGGGGTGTTTTCCCCAATATTCCGGTGGGAGGATGAATGGCTGACTACCCCCTTTGACCCCGCTCTCTTCTCTTGGTAGATACTTGTGATGGTAGGCACAACGGTTATTTTTCCCCATATATGTGTGTAGAGGGCAGTAATGGCTTGTGGTTATTCACACACATATATTCTCGATATAGTATCCTATGGACTACTATAGGTGTAATGTGTATAGGTTGTGATGGCTTGAGGATCCCTACTCGGTGTATGGTCTATAATGGCTTGAGGTATAATACTCAACGTATGATACACGTTATGCGGGCTGTGGTGGCTCCTAGAACTTACTTGGTTGCTTTTGGTTGTGAAGATGGTGTGGTGCTTCGCCCAGGTGTCTGCGGGCAATCCTTTGTGGTGCAAGAGGTGTAGATTGTGGTGCTTCGCCCAGGTGTCTGCGGGCAAGCCTTTTTTAAGAGAGATGCTTAAGACGTGCGAGGTTGGGGAAAAGCAGAAAACCAGTGGGGAAGTAGTTGTGGGCTACCCTCGATATTCTTTACTATATGCTATATTCTTGTATGCGTTACTTGGTGAGAGTGTCCATGGTGAGTTTGGGAACTTAGTATACCTGTTTAGGTGATGAGTTAGTTTCACTTGTTGTTCACTGTGCTTTAGTATGCTTTCTTTACTTTTGAACGAGAGGCTTTGGGGAGGATCCTGCTGAGTATACTGTTATACTCACCCTATGTATATATATAAACTGTTTTTTAGGTCACTTGGAGCAGGTTAGAGATCAGGCTGGTCACTACTAGTTTATGGTTGCAGGAGCTGTTTGGGCTTGTAGTTGCTGTTGTCTTTTCCTTTGTTTTGGGTACTTGTAGTTTTCCCTTTTATTTTTAGTAATTTTGCATGACATTACATATGTGCAATTGGGTTTTTTTATATTCCAGTTCTGATTCGGAGTTGGTTGGTGTATATCTTATCTCTCTCTTTCACATGTGTTCTCTTAGAGGGTAATGCCTCCCATTTGTGTGTTTATTATACCCTCGGTGTTAGTCTCCAACCCAGGGCCTACTGGAGGTGGGACTCGGAGGTCATTATCTCCCTTCTCACATTACTGGCCTAAGAGGGGTACACTTTGTGGGGAGGGGGTCGTGACAGAGTGATATCAGAGGTCTGGTTGAGGGATAGGATGAAGTTTGGAGTTAGGCACAGGTGAGGTTGCATGAGATGGTAGGGTGACAACGTCATTCATGTTTAGCAAGTGGGGTAAAAACTGGAGACCGACAGAGACATAGGCATTTAGGGCCCCCTATGATCTGTTGCACGGACCTTTAAGTTTACAATGGCTACTAAACAGGGTGATACTGGTTGCAGGGTAGAGACCTAGGAAAGGATCATACATCATTATTCTTTGTGCCTGTGTTTGAATGGGTAGACCTTGAGATAGGTTAACCTCAAATGAATAAAAGAAAACAGTTAATTAATTAATATTGAGTCTTCCATATTCCAGTCTTAGGAGATCTAAGTGTTTGTTATTTTACAGGTATGGCTCCAGGTCGACGTCCTCGTCCGGTTTGCATAGAAGATGTAACACCCCAGGATTTCAGAGTGTGTTATTTCTTAAAAATAATTCAATAACTTGCACTACACGCAACACCGAGTTCAATCACACCATTAAAAGAGGTCATGAATAGTACTAACTACATTTTGAACTTTATATAATCCTTCTAATTTTAGAATCCCTATTATGAGTTTCTTAGTCATAATGCAAGAACAGATTCATTTTCAGTATTTCACTTTTATCAACTTCTAATAGTGAAACCTTTTTAAATACAATATTTTAAACTTTTTGACTAAATGGGGACATCAAAAATTTAAAATGAAACACCCCAAGCTTCCACGGTACGTTTCCCTTTGAATAATGTGTACGCAACACCGAGTTCTAACACACCATAACCAATCAAACTAGCCGTTATAAATAGTAATACCTACTTTTTGAAAATATATATATTTTATATTTCAAAATGGACTTCATTTTTGGATTCGGAATATCGAATTTAGCCTAAGGTGAAATTTTGGTACTTTTCGGATAACTTTCATATTTTGATGAATAGTGAAAATTACTAAATTTTAATTAAAAACAACTTTTTTAATCAAAATAATTAATAGTGATAAATTAAAAATTTGAGTGGTTTTAAAGTATATTTATAATATATTTTTACAATTTAATATAATGTTGGTCATTAGACATAATTTTACAATTAAACCGAACATAAACAAGTGTCAATCTTTTGATAGTTATTATCTCTTAAAAACACGCTTTTTGTTTTGACAGCGGGAATTAATTTTAAATTAATTTCTGCCACTTCTGTGTTTTGAATTTAGAAAAATGGATTCCATATTTGGAATCAGGATGTTCAAATTGTGTAAATAGGTAACTTTTATTTTTAGACATTTTGAATAATTACTGCGGTAAATATTTTATTTACCATGGTTAAGGGTAAATCCGGTAAATAAGGGTTAAAAAATAATATTATAATAATACTAAATTACCCTAAAACGTGTCTTAACCCTATTGGTTGATATATGGTCGACCATGGGAATCTTTGGGTCTATTTTGGGACCCCATGGATCCACTTGTAAGTGATAATGACACTTTATTTTAATTAAGTCAAAATGAATACAAAAATGATACAAGCATATATCTTTTAGCAAAACAATTGTTACATAGGGTTATATAAGTTGGATTTTATATTATAAATATTAATTAGACAGCTAAAAAGATTTCATACATAATGATATTTTATTTATAATTTTTAGACATTAAATAAGTTATTTTATTTATGACACAATGATGATGCGGTAATTACTATAATAGTGAAAAATTAAAATAATTGATATTATAAATACCAAAATAAATATAATATGAAACTTTTAATGAATTAAACTAATTTTATAAGATAATATGATATATTAGGATTGATTGGATTGACTTTTTTCGAAGTAATCAATCGGTTATGAGTTTCAAAAAAATCAACTATTGAATAGTGTCAAAATTGACATAAAAGAGTTCTTAAAACAAATATTATATTATTAATTGATATTAAATTCCTAAAAATCTAAGGTTCGGCCAAGAGACTTATATCATGATAGGTTAATCATTAATGGACCACTTGGGGGTCTCTTGGATGTATATAGTAAGTTTATTAACCATATTATATAAAACTACAAAGAGACATTGTAAAAGTGAAACTAATTAACTTAGAGTTAATACTTAAAGATAAGGTTAATATAAGTACCCAAACCTGTCTAAATTCTATTGGTTGAGTGGTTTTCGACCTATCCCCACCTTAGCCTTTGAATAGTAAACTTTGGATCCATTAGAAACCGAATATGAATTTATTATAAATTAATATTTCTAGCTTTTCCAAAGGTGCCCCTCACCCCTCTTATAAAAGGGCACTCCTCCTTCTCATTTCTTCACACCTCTAAAGCCTTTTAGTTCGGCCAAACTCTGACCAAATACTCTCCCAACATCCCTCACTACAACCTAGAGGCCTTAGTTTGATCAGAAAGCCAACCTAAGGAGCCCTTTTGATCAAATCAAAAGGAAGAACCCGAAGAAGAGGTAATGATTTCACCACCCTTTTCTAATTTCCATTCTTCTTCCACTTCCACTTTCTTTGTTCTTACCATTCTAAAATAATAACTCCAGTATCTCACATATACTGTGATGTTATTATAAATATGGTACAACCATATTCAGTATTCTATCCACCCTTTGAATAACATGTCACCATACGTGCGTACGTACGGCTTACCGTCTCCACGTCGTGGTGTAATTGTTATTCAATATATTATTATTTGGATGGGTATAATAATGATGTGTAACTCATGTAAATAATAAATATAACATGTTAATGATTCTGTATATATGATATACCATCCATTTATATATTATTTTAATATCAAAAGAATGATATTGTCGCTCGTGCGTACGTACGGACTACCGTCTCCACGAACGCGATGAGATTCATTCTCCATCGTATCCATTCAAGTATAATTATCATTTGATGATTTAAAAATTATGTTTAAGGACTTGATATCATTCTGGATATGAATAATATACAACCTATCCTTTACAAACATGTCTTACGTAACAAAACATATAAAAAAAAACAAGTAAGTTAACACCCGAAACGACGATAATTCTAAGATATTATTAACAAATCAATGTTAAAAGATCATATATGATATCATATTAATATATATGATTCTTGTATAATTTAATAACAATTATTTCACCATTATAAAGTAGGTTAACCTACCCCAACCAAGGAAAATTACAAGGTAAGGGTTATTTCACAATCTCTTCATTATCCGAGGTTGTTTATACGTAATAATCTACTGGGATCTCTTTATCATCCACATCCATGTTTCTTAAAAATGTATTTCAAAACATTTTTACTATTTAATAAAATATGAGTTAAAGTCATTTATACCCTTTTTGACTTTTATAAGTGGTTTATAAAGGAATCTTTCCGTCATTTTCAAAACAAGGTCCTTTTTAACCTTTTCGACAGAATTGAGGTAAGAATGTTTTTTTAACTTATACGGCGGGTGCGGTTATTTTACGCCGTTATAAAATCTTCAAAGCTTTCCTTACAAGCTTATAAGAATATTTTCAAAGAAAATGTTTTATTTTATATGGATCTTAAATGATTTCAAAATAAAAGGAGATATTTCTTTAAAAAGAATTTTGATTTCATCTATGTCAACATCCTTTGATGGATTTTAAGATTATTTGAAGTTGATTTATTATGATACAAAACTTCTATATTGTATTGAAGGTTTTGTGATATGTTTGACTATGGATGTGCTATTTTTATACCATTCATAGTTTATGGTGAAATTATTGACATTTCGTATGCTAGTTTTAATACGAATGTTTATGTTATGTTTAAACCTTTTCATATGGGAATGCATTGGACTTAATAAGTGACGGGTGGAGCCCGCTATAGCTCCTCGATGCATCGGTAGGTCTCATGAGACAAACTAGTGTCTTGGCACAAGGCCTTGACAAAATCTTATTTGTAGTCTTGGCACGAGGCCTTGACTATGTGGTTATGTTAGTCTGGAATTATGCATTCCAACATTATGAAAGTGGTTATTGATTTTTGCATGTGATTATTCGATTAGTAGAATATCCATGTGAATAAGTAAATGGCATTATTTCATTTTTACTTTTTCCATACTATGTTGAAGTTCAAGTTTAAAAGGATTTTGTTTTAGTAATGCATTGCCTTAAATGTTTATTCTTATTTATGAAAGTTTCCGCTATATTGTTATCCTTACTGGGCATTTGAGCTCACCCCTTTTCTATGTTTTATTTTTCCCAGGATGTGAAGAACTAAGTTATGAATGACCTGCAGGGATTTTATGAGGGGTTAATAGTGTGGATTGTGGAAACATTATGTTGTTGTATTAGTTTTTCATTTTATGATGTAATGTAAAACTTATGAATATATCTAGTGTTTCTAAGGCTACTAAACCAATCGGTCTTTCGAGATTTGATCTTTCTTGTGATCATGCCAATGTTACGAAGTAATGCACCGACTCTGGGTAACTGGGGTCGGGGCGTTACAGTTGGTATCAGAGGAAGTTTAGTACAAACCTTGGAAGCTAGATTTAGATAAACTCTGATTAGAGCACGTAGACCTAAGATGAACTTTGAGGATTAGTATAGAAGAACTTTCTAGAATTTTGGTATTGTAGAGATTTTGTGAGTTTTCCAAGCAATACATCCCTGTCTGGATACGAGCAGGTAGAGGCGGCTCTGGCACAGATGTACCTAGGGGTAAAACCCGAAAACACCGCTTTGAGCTAGACTCGAACGGGAACTGGTGCACGACAACGGGTCTTGCTGCACTCTTGGTTACGACACTCCCGGGGGATATGCTTAGGATAACTCTCATTTTCTTTACAAATCATTATGAAGGGTTTATGAGTATATACTTCCTCAAAGAAAACATTTTTATGATTATGGATTATATCCATAAATAGTTCAATTTATGTTAAGTGTTTTATAAGTATGGGATTATGTATTTTGATTCATAAACCGATCTAGTGTATGCCATTGTTTAGAAATGGCGCCCAGTAGAAGGAATGAGACCTCCAGAAATGCACATGATCCAAAGAGAAGGAAGGATCATATCTTTCCTGGTCTTAAGCTAGAATTTATAAGAGAAATAGTCTCCCATGTATTATCATCATATGAAGAAATAATATCATGTGTTGATAAGATAAGTAAAGAGTTTACTGAGTCCTATGGCTTTGAAGGGAAGCAAGAGAAGAAAAGGATAGAAGAGAGAAAGATGGATAAAGGGAAGAGGGAAAAGAAGAATTTTCCCATATGTGGTAACTGTGGAAAGAAACACCCTGGAACTTGCCTGAAAGGAATGGGAGTTTGTTATAAGTGTGGAGGAAAAGGGCACAAAGTACATGACTGCAAGGGTAAGAAAATGGTTTCAAATGTACAATGCTTCATTTGCAAGGAGTTTGGACACTACGCGAACCTATGTCCCAGTCATCAGACTATGCCGCAAATGATGCTATTGGATAATAATCAAGTTATGATACTACCACAGATTAAGAGGAATGATTAGAGTTATTATGTTGATTATATCAATTGAGTGTTGTATCAACAATGTACTTGTTATAATAATTATGGAGTATATAAGGATTGTACTGCAGTACTATTTCATTAAGGACTTGAGATGGTGTGGAACAATGAAAAGTGACTCAGTAGCAGGTTAAATGTTTGGAAAATATATGGTTGAGAGAAAGATAAACCATAATATGGTTCAGATACCGAGGTGGTGATTTTAGAATAATATATGATTGATTTGGATAAATTATATTGGATATTATTGACTACCTTGAAGCTGATTAATGATTTGTATATTCCATCATTGTTGGGGTTTAAAACATTTTTGGATTAATGAAGTATATCCAGCATTCTATATGGAATAAGGGAGCATGAATGTAATCAATAAGGAATATGGTAATACATGATGAAGGTATTCATATGCTATTACGGGGTAAAAAGGATCTATATTATTTTTACCTTCCTTATAAATGTTGGACTGTGAGTTTGGACAGAAGTATTTTGGATATTTCTAGTTTGGATTATTTAGGATTGCCATAAAAGGACAACCCGGAGGTCGGGCGGCAACCCGTCGCGTCCAGCAAGGCTGCGAGACTTGAACCCGCAACCGAAGGGCGACAAGGGTGTATCACCTACCAATGGCCCACGAGATGTCCTGGATTAAATAATGTAGTTTTTTTTAAAAGATCTGGTAGATGAATTATAAATTCATTTATTTTGGAACCCTTTACGAATAGTATAAATAGAAAAAAAAATTACGTTCTATTATCTTTTAGAGTGGAAGATGAGTTTGTGGTAGAAATTTATTAATGGACAAAATTCTAATTATAAAGTAAGTATATATCCTTATGATCTTATCCAATATCATAAATAAATTCCTCAAAATTAAGAAAAGGAACTTATAACAAAAATGTTTTCCTAGATGGTACCTTAAATCATCACTAATTTATGGCTTTGGGATTGTTGGCCTTTTCATAGCCATGTTCTCTGCCACTCTCCATCAGATAATTGATGGTTAGATTTCTCTTCCATATCCATATTTTCCTACATGGAACCCTAGTATGTGTTATTTTCGGTAATCTTCATACTTTCCACTCTTTATTTTAAATAGAGGCCTCATTAATTCATTTTTCGATGTGGGATTTCAACTAAGATATTTTGAAATGTCAAAAATGTGTTGTCCCAATACCATATATTTTGTTGAACCGATGGTACTTCAAATCATCATGGATTGATGAGTTTAAGGACCTCAATTTTATACTTGTTTGTGATTGATGACCTCAATCACTACCTATAAATATTTACGTTTTTCCTCCAATTATATGTCTCTAATTGCCACCAATGTTCTCCTAATCGAGATCATAATTTGGTGGTGACCCTTTAATTTCTCTTTTCCTCATATTAAGACTAAATTTTAGTAACCCAATTTCCAATGTGGGTTTTCCCACAAATATATTTTCTACTTTCAACCTTTTATTTTCGAAGAACAATTTCAAATTGTGAGGACGCAATTTATTGAAGGAGGGGAGAATGTAACACCCCAGGATTTCAGAGTGTGTTATTTCTTAAAAATAATTCAATAACTTGCACTACACGCAACACCGAGTTCAATCACACCATTAAAAGAGGTCATGAATAGTACTAACTACATTTTGAACTTTATATAATCCTTATAATTTTAGAATCCCTATTATGAGTTTCTTAGTCATAATGCAAGAACAGATTCATTTTCAGTATTTCACTTTTATCAACTTCTAATAGTGAAACCTTTTTAAATACAATATTTTAAACTTTTTGACTAAATGGGGACATCAAAAATTTAAAATGAAACACCCCAAGCTTCCACGGTACGTTTCCCTTTGAATAATGTGATAGCGTGTGTTGTATGCAACACCGAGTTCTAACACACCATAACCAATCAAACTAGCCGTTATAAATAGTAATACCTACTTTTTGAAAATATATATATTTTATATTTCAAAATGGACTTCATTTTTGGATTCGGAATATCGAATTTAGCCTAAGGTGAAATTTTGGTACTTTTCGGATAACTTTCATATTTTGATGAATAGTGAAAATTACTAAATTTTAATTAAAAACAACTTTTTTAATCAAAATAATTAATAGTGATAAATTAAGAATTTGAGTGGTTTTAAAGTATATTTAGAATATATTTTTACAATTTAATATAATGTTGGTCATTATACATAATTTTACAATTAAACCGAACATAAACAAGTGTCAATCTTTTGATAGTTATTATCTCTTAAAAACACGCTTTTTGTTTTGACAGCGGGAATTAATTTTAAATTAATTTATGCCACTTCTGTGTTTTGAATTTAGAAAAATGGATTCCATATTTGGAATCAGAATGTTCAAATTGTGTAAATAGGTAACTTTTATTTTTAGACATTTTGAATAATTACTGCGGTAAATATTTTATTTACCATGGTTAAGGGTAAATCCGGTAAATAAGGGTTAAAAAATAATATTATAATAATACTAAATTACCCTAAAACGTGTCTTAACTCTATTGGTTGATACATGGTCGACCATGGGAATATTTGGGTCTATTTTGGGACCCCATGGATCCACTTGTAAGTGATAATGACACTTTATTTTAATTAAGTCAAAATGAATACAAAAATGATACAAGCATATATCTTTTAGCAAAACAATTGTTACATAGGGTTATATAAGTTGGATTTTATATTATAAATATTAATTAGACAGCTAAAAAGATTTCATACATAATGATATTTTATTTATAATTTTTAGACATTAAATAAGTTATTTTATTTATGACACAATGATGATGCGATAATTACTATAATAGTGAAAAATTAAAATAATTGATATTATAAATACCAAAATAAATATAATATGAAACTTTTAATGAATTAAACTAATTTTATAAGATAATATGATATATTAGGATTGATTGGATTGACTTTTTTCGAAGTAATCAATCTGTTATGAGTTTCATAAAAATCAACTATTGAATAGTGTCAAAATTGACATAAAAGAGTTCTTAAAACAAATATTATATTATTAATTGATATTAAATTCCTAAAAATCTAAGGTTCGGCCAAGAGACTTATATCATGATAGGTTAATCATTAATGGACCACTTGGGGGTCGCTTGGATGTATATAGTAAGTTTATTAACCATATTATATAAAACTACAAAGAGACATTGTAAAAGTGAAACTAATTAACTTAGAGTTAATACTTAAAGATAAGGTTAATATAAGTACCCAAACCTGTCTAAATTCTATTGGTTGAGTGGTTTTCGACCTATCCCCACCTTAGCCTTTGAATAGTCAACTTTGGAGCCATTAGAAACCGAATATGAATTTATTATAAATTAATATTTCTAGCTTTTCCAAAGGTGCCCCTCACCCCTCTTATAAAAGGGCACTCCTCCTTCTCATTTCTTCACATCTCTAAAGCCTTTTAGTTCGGCCAAACTCTGCCCAAATACTCTCCCAACATCCCTCACTACAACCTAGAGGCCTTAGTTTGATCATAAAGCCAACCTAAGGAGCCCTTTTGATCAAATCAAAAGGAAGAACCCGAAGAAGAGGTAATGATTTCACCACCCTTTTCTAATTTCCATTCTTCTTCCACTTCCACTTTCTTTGTTCTTACCATTCTAAAATAATAACTCCAGTATCTCACATATACTGTGATGTTATTATAAATATGGTACAACCATATTCAGTATTCTATCCACCCTTTGAATAACATGTCACCATACGTGCGTACGTACGGCTTACCGTCTCCACGTCGTGGTGTAATTGTTATTCAATATATTATTATTTGGATGGGTATAATAATGATGTGTAACTCATGTAAATAATAAATATAACATGTTAATGATTCTGTATATATGATATACCATCCATTTATATATTATTTTAATATCAAAAGAATGATATTGTCGCTCGTGCGTACGTACGGACTACCGTCTCCACGAACGCGATGAGATTCATTCTCAATCGTATCCATTCAAGTATAATTATCATTTGATGATTTAAAAATTATGTTTAAGGACTTGATATCATTCTGGATATGAATAATATACAACCTATCCTTTACAAACATGTCTTACGTAACAAAACATATAAAATAAAACAAGTAAGTTAACACCCGAAACGACGATAATTCTAAGATATTATTAACAAATCAATGTTAAAAGATCATATATGATATCATATTAATATATATGATTCTTGTATAATTTAATAACAATTATTTCACCATTATACATTAGGTTAACCTACCCCAACCAAGGAAAATTACAAGGTAAGGGTTATTTCACAATCTCTTCATTATCCGAGGTTGTTTATACGTAATAATCTACTGGGATCTCTTTATCATCCACATCCATGTTTCTTAAAAATGTATTTCAAAACATTTTTACTATTTACTAAAATATGAGTTAAAGTCATTTATACCCTTTTTGACTTTTATAAGTTGTTTATAAAGGAATCTTTCCGTCATTTTCAAAACAAGGTCCTTTTTAACCTTTTCGACAGAATTGAGGTAAGAATGTTTTTTTTAACTTATACGGCGGGTGCGGTTATTTTACGCCGTTATAAAATCTTCAAAGCTTTCCTTACAAGCTTATAAGAATATTTTCAAAGAAAATGTTTTATTTTATATGGATCTTAAATGATTTCAAAATAAAAGGAGATATTTCTTTAAAAAGAATTTTGATTTCATCTATGTCAACATCCTTTGATGGATTTTAAGATTATTTGAAGTTGATTTATTATGATACAAAACTTCTATATTGTATTGAAGGTTTTGTGATATGTTTGACTATGGATGTGCTATTTTTATACCATTCATAGTTTATGGTGAAATTATTGACATTTCGTATGCTAGTTTTAATACGAATGTTTATGTTATGTTTAAACCTTTTCATATGGGAATGCATTGGACTTAATAAGTGACGGGTGGAGCCCGCTATAGCTCCTCGATGCATCGGTAGGTCTCATGAGACAAACTAGTGTCTTGGCACAAGGCCTTGACAAAATCTTATTTGTAGTCTTGGCACGAGGCCTTGACTATGTGGTTATGTTAGTCTGGCATTATGCATTCCAACATTATGAAAGTGGTTATTGATTTTTGCATGTGATTATTCGATTAGTAGAATATCCATGTGAATAAGTAAATGGCATTATTTAATTTTTACTTTTTCCATACTATGTTGAAGTTCAAGTTTAAAAGGCTTTTGTTTTAGTAATGCATTGCCTTAAATGTTTATTCTTATTTATGAAAGTTTCCGCTATATTGTTATCCTTACTGGGCATTTGAGCTCACCCCTTTTCTATGTTTTATTTTTCCCAGGATGTGAAGAACTAAGTTATGAATGACCTGCAGGGATTTTATGAGGGGTTAATAGTGTGGATTGTGGAAACATTATGTTGTTGTATTAGTTTTTCATTTTATGATGTAATGTAAAACTTATGAATATATCTAGTGTTTCTAAGGCTACTAAACCAATCGGTCTTTCGAGATTTGATCTTTCTTGTGATCATGCCAATGTTACGAAGTAATGCACCGACTCTGGGTAACTGGGGTCGGGGCGTTACAGTTGGTATCAGAGGAAGTTTAGTACAAACCTTGGAAGCTAGATTTAGATAAACTCTGATTAGAGCACGTAGACCTAAGATGAACTTTGAGTATTAGTATAGAAGAACTTTCTAGAATTTTGGTATTGTAGAGATTTTGTGAGTTTTCCAAGCAATACATCCCTGTCTGGATACGAGCAGGTAGAGGCGGCTCTGGCACAGATGTACCTAGGGGTAAAACCCGAAAACACCGCTTTGAGCTAGACTCGAACGGGAACTGGTGCACGACAACGGGCCTTGCTGCACTCTTGGTTACGACACTCCCGGGGGATATGCTTAGGATAACTCTCATTTTCTTTACAAATCATTATGAAGGGTTTATGAGTATATACTTCCTCAAAGAAAACATTTTTATGATTATGGATTATATCCATAAATAGTTCAATTTATGTTAAGTGTTTTATAAGTATGGGATTATGTATTTTGATTCATAAACCGATCTAGTGTATGCCATTGTTTAGAAATGGCGCCCAGTAGAAGGAATGAGACCTCCAGAAATGCACATGATCCAAAGAGAAGGAAGGATCATATCTTTCCTGGTCTTAAGCTAGAATTTATAAGAGAAATAGTCTCCCATGTATTATCATCATATGAAGAAATAATATCATGTGTTGATAAGATAAGTAAAGAGTTTACTGAGTCCTATGGCTTTGAAGGGAAGCAAGAGAAGAAAAGGATAGAAGAGAGAAAGATGGATAAAGGGAAGAGGGAAAAGAAGAATTTTCCCATATGTGGTAACTGTGGAAAGAAACACCCTGGAACTTGCCTGAAAGGAATGGGAGTTTGTTATAAGTGTGGAGGAAAAGGGCACAAAGTACATGACTGCAAGGGTAAGAAAATGGTTTCAAATGTACAATGCTTCATTTGCAAGGAGTTTGGACACTACGCGAACCTATGTCCCAGTCATCAGACTATGCCGCAAATGATGCTATTGGATAATAATCAAGTTATGATACTACCACAGATTAAGAGGAATGATTAGAGTTATTATGTTGATTATATCAATTGAGTGTTGTATCAACAATGTACTTGTTATAATAATTATGGAGTATATAAGGATTGTACTACAGTACTATTTCATTAAGGACTTGAGATGGTGTGGAACAATGAAAAGTGACTCAGTAGCAGGTTAAATGTTTGGAAAATATATGGTTGAGAGAAAGATAAACCATAATATGGTTCAGATACCGAGGTGGTGATTTTAGAATAATACATGATTGATTTGGATAAATTATATTGGATATTATTAACTACCTTGAAGCTGATTAATGATTTGTATATTCCATCATTGTTGGGGTTTAAAACATTTTTGGATTAATGAAGTATATCCAGCATTCTATATGGAATAAGGGAGCATGAATGTAATCAATAAGGAATATGGTAATACATGATGAAGGTATTCATATGCTATTACGGGGTAAAAAGGATCTATATTATTTTTACCTTCCTTATAAATGTTGGACTGTGAGTTTTGACAGAAGTATTTTGGATAGTTCTAGTTTGGATTATTTAGGATTGCCATAAAAGGACAACCCGGAGGTCGGGTGGCAACCCGTCGCGTCCAGCAAGGCTGCGAGACTTGAACCCGCAACCGAAGGGCGACAAGGGTGTATCACCTACCAATGGCCCACGAGATGTCCTGGATTAAATAATGTAGTTTTTTTTAAAAGATCTGGTAGATGAATTATAAATTCATTTATTTTGGAACCCTTTACGAATAGTATAAATAGAAAAAAAATTTACGTTCTATTATCTTTTAGAGTGGAAGATGAGTTTGTGGTAGAAATTTATTAATGGAAAAAATTCTAATTATAAAGTAAGTATATCTCCTTATGATCTTATCCAATATCATAAATAAATTCCTCAAAATTAAGAAAAGGAACTTATAACAAAAATGTTGTCCTAGATGGTACCTTAAATCATCACTAATTTATGGCTTTGGGATTGTTGGCCTTTTCATAGCCATGTTCTCTGCCACTCTCCATCAGATAATTGATGGTTAGATTTCTCTTCCATATCCATATTTTCCTACATGGAACCCTAGTATGTGTTATTTTCGGTAATCTTCATACTTTCCACTCTTTATTTTAAATAGAGGCCTCATTAATTCATTTTTCGATGTGGGATTTCAACTAAGATATTTTGAAATGTCAAAAATGTGTTGTCCCAATACCATATATTTTGTTGAACCGATGGTACTTCAAATCATCATGGATTGATGAGTTTAAGGACCTCAATTTTATACTTGTTTGTGATTGATGACCTCAATCACTACCTATAAATATTTACGTTTTTCCTCCAATTATATGTCTCTAATTGCCACCAATGTTCTCCTAATCGAGATCATAATTTGGTGGTGACCCTTTAATTTCTCTTTTCCTCATATTAAGACTAAATTTTAGTAACCCAATTTCCAATGTGGGTTTTCCCACAAATATATTTTCTACTTTCAACCTTTTATTTTCTAAGAACAATTTCAAATTGCGAGGACGCAATTTATTGAAGGAGGGGAGAATGTAACACCCCAGGATTTCAGAGTGTGTTATTTCTTAAAAATAATTCAATAACTTGCACTACACGCAACACCGAGTTCAATCACACCATTAAAAGAGGTCATGAATAGTACTAACTACATTTTGAACTTTATATAATCCTTATAATTTTAGAATCCCTATTATGAGTTTCTTAGTCATAATGCAAGAACAGATTCATTTTCGGTATTTCACTTTTATCAACTTCTAATAGTGAAACCTTTTTAAATACAATATTTTAAACTTTTTGACTAAATGGGGACATCAAAAATTTAAAATGAAACACCCCAAGCTTCCACGGTGCGTTTCCCTTTGAATAATGTGATAGCGTGTGTTGTACGCAACACCGAGTTCTAACACACCATAACCAATCAAACTAGCCGTTATAAATAGTAATACCTAATTTTTGAAAATATATATATTTTATATTTCAAAATGGACTTCATTTTTGGATTCGGAATATCGAATTTAGCCTAAGGTGAAATTTTGGTACTTTTCGGATAACTTTCATATTTTGATGAATAGTGAAAATTACTAAATTTTAATTAAAAACAACTTTTTTAATCAAAATAATTAATAGTGATAAATTAAGAATTTGAGTGGTTTTAAAGTATATTTAGAATATATTTTTACAATTTAATATAATGTTGGTCATTAGACATAATTTTACAATTAAACCGAACATAAACAAGTGTCAATCTTTTGATAGTTATTATCTCTTAAAAACACGCTTTTTGTTTTGACAGCGGGAATTAATTTTAAATTAATTTCTGCCACTTCTGTGTTTTGAATTTAGAAAAATGGATTCCATATTTGGAATCAGGATGTTCAAATTGTGTAAATAGGTAACTTTTATTTTTAGACATTTTGACTAATTACTGCGGTAAATATTTTATTTACCATGGTTAAGGGTAAATCCGGTAAATAAGGGTTAAAAAATAATATTATAATAATACTAAATTACCCTAAAACGTGTCTTAACCCTATTGGTTGATACATGGTCGACCATGGGAATCTTTGGGTCTATTTTGGGACCCCATGGATCCACTTGTAAGTGATAATGACACTTTATTTTAATTAAGTCAAAATGAATACAAAAATGATACAAGCATATATCTTTTAGCAAAACAATTGTTACATAGGGTTATATAAGTTGGATTTTATATTATAAATATTAATTAGACAGATAAAAAGATTTCATACATAATAATATTTTATTTATAATTTTTAGACATTAAATAAGTTATTTTATTTATGACACAATGATGATGCGGTAATTACTATAATAGTGAAAAATTAAAATAATTGATATTATAAATACCAAAATAAATATAATATGAAACTTTTAATGAATTAAACTAATTTTATAAGATAATATGATATATTAGGATTGATTGGATTGACTTTTTTCGAAGTAATCAATCTGTTATGAGTTTCAAAAAAATCAACTATTGAATAGTGTCAAAATTGACATAAAAGAGTTCTTAAAACAAATATTATATTATTAATTGATATTAAATTCCTAAAAATCTAAGGTTCGGCCAAGAGACTTATATCATGATAGGTTAATCATTAATGGACCACTTGGGGGTCTCTTGAATGTATATAGTAAGTTTATTAACCATATTATATAAAACTACAAAGAGACATTGTAAAAGTGAAACTAATTAACTTAGAGTTAATACTTAAAGATAAGGTTAATATAAGTACCCAAACCTGTCTAAATTCTATTGGTTGAGTGGGTTTAGACCTATCCCCACCTTAGCCTTTGAATAGTCAACTTTGGAGCCATTATAAACCGAATATGAATTTATTATAAATTAATATTTCTAGCTTTTCCAAAGGTGCCCCTCACCCCTCTTATAAAAGGGCACTCCTCCTTCTCATTTCTTCACACCTCTAAAGCCTTTTAGTTCGGACAAACTCTGCCCAAATACTCTCCCAACATCCCTCACTACAACCTAGAGGCCTTAGTTTGATCAGAAAGCCAACCTAAGGAGCCCTTTTGATCAAATCAAAAGGAAGAACCCGAAGAAGAGGTAATGATTTCACCACCCTTTTCTAATTTCCATTCTTCTTCCACTTCCACTTTCTTTGTTCTTACCATTATAAAATAATAACTCCATTATCTCACATATACTGTGATGTTATTATAAATATGGTACAACCATATTCAGTATTCTATCCACCCTTTGAATAACATGTCACCATACGTGCGTACGTACGGCTTACCGTCTCCACGTCGTGGTGTAATTGTTATTCAATATATTATTATTTTGATGGGTATAATAATGATGTGTAACTCATGTAAATAATAAATATAACATGTTAATGATTCTGTATATATGATATACCATCCATTTATATATTATTTTAATATCAAAAGAATGATATTGTCGCTCGTGCGTACGTACGGACTACCGTCTCCACGAACGCGATGAGATTCATTCTCCATCGTATCCATTCAAGTATAATTATCATTTGATGATTTAAAAATTATGTTTAAGGACTTGATATCATTCTGGATATGAATAATATACAACCTATCCTTTACAAACATGTCTTACGTAACAAAACATATAAAATAAAACAAGTAAGTTAACACCCGAAACGACGATAATTCTAAGATATTATTAACAAATCAATGTTAAAAGATCATATATGATATCATATTAATATATATGATTCTTGTATAATTTAATAACAATTATTTCACCATTATACAGTAGGTTAACCTACCCCAACCAAGGAAAATTACAAGGTAAGGGTTATTTCACAATCTCTTCATTATCCGAGGTTGTTTATACGTAATAATCTACTGGGATCTCTTTATCATCCACATCCATGTTTCTTAAAAATGTATTTCAAAACATTTTTACTATTTACTAAAATATGAGTTAAAGTCATTTATACCATTTTTGACTTTTATAAGTTGTTTATAAAGGAATCTTTCCGTCATTTTCAAAACAAGGTCCTTTTTAACCTTTTCGACAGAATTGAGGTAAGAATGTTTTTTTTAACTTATACGGCGGGTGCGGTTATTTTACGCCGTTATAAAATCTTCAAAGCTTTCCTTACAAGCTTATAAGAATATTTTCAAATAAAATGTTTTATTTTATATGGATCTTAAATGATTTCAAAATAAAAGGAGATATTTCTTTAAAAAGAATTTTGATTTCATCTATGTCAACATCCTTTGATGGATTTTAAGATTATTTGAAGTTGATTTATTATGATACAAAACTTCTATATTGTATTGAAGGTTTTGTGATATGTTTGACTATGGATGTGATATTTTTATACCATTCATAGTTTATGGTGAAATTATTGACATTTCGTATGCTAGTTTTAATACGAATGTTTATGTTATGTTTAAACCTTTTCATATGGGAATGCATTGGACTTAATAAGTGACGGGTGGAGCCCGCTATAGCTCCTCGATGCATCGGTAGGTCTCATGAGACAAACTAGTGTCTTGGCACAAGGCCTTGACAAAATCTTATTTGTAGTCTTGGCACGAGGCCTTGACTATGTGGTTATGTTAGTCTGGCATTATGCATTCCAACATTATGAAAGTGGTTATTGATTTTTGCATGTGATTATTCGATTAGTAGAATATCCATGTGAATAAGTAAATGGCATTATTTAATTTTTACTTTTTCCATACTATGTTGAAGTTCAAGTTTAAAAGGCTTTTGTTTTAGTAATGCATTGCCTTAAATGTTTATTCTTATTTATGAAAGTTTCCGCTATATTGTTATCCTTACTGGGCATTTGAGCTCACCCCTTTTCTATGTTTTATTTTTCCCAGGATGTGAAGAACTAAGTTATGAATGACCTGCAGGGATTTTATGAGGGGTTAATAGTGTGGATTGTGGAAACATTATGTTGTTGTATTAGTTTTTCATTTTATGATGTAATGTAAAACTTATGAATATATCTAGTGTTTCTAAGGCTACTAAACCAATCGGTCTTTCGAGATTTGATCTTTCTTGTGATCATGCCAATGTTACGAAGTAATGCACCGACTCTGGGTAACTGGGGTCGGGGCGTTACAGAAGATGTCCAGCAGGTTATTCCAGCAGGTCGCCGCAGGGTAGAGGTTGATGACGACGACACTTGGAGGAAGACACTCTAAGAGTTTCAGTGCCAGAGTCTGCATAAGTACGAGGGCTCTGTTTCAGATGCGGTCACGGAAGACTGGTTGGAGGAGGTCGAGATAGGATTTAGTTCGATCTGTGCTCGGAAGGAGCACTGGGTGTCCTTGGTTGTGATGATGCTATGTAGAGCGGCAAGGCAGTGGTGGCTCTTGTTCCCCGGGGATCGTGAGGAGTCAACGATCTCATGGGAGGAGTTTCGAGACAAGTTTAGTGTTGAGTTCCTTTCCTCGACCATAAAGGTGTCTAGTCGTCAGGAGCTTCTTACCCTTCGACATGGGAGCTCCAGTGTTCGAGAGTTTAGAATCCGTTTCAGGAACCTTCTATGATATGCTTCAGACTTGTTACCAAATGAGGAGGCCAGGGTGAGGCATTTCAAGGAGGCTTTGCGTCCAGAGATCCAGCGCCAGGTCACCCCATTTATGATGAAGACATATCTTGAGGTGCTGGTGAGGGCAGAGGTTTTTGAGAGGACTTTGGCCAGAACAGGATCATCACAAGAGGGGAATCGACATGATTCCTCACGAAGCAGAGCTGTGGTCGGGGGTTCCTAGTTTTCAGGACAGAAGAGTTTACGTTCAGCCGAAGGTAGGTCCCAGCCCTTCACATCTCGTTTCTCTGAAGGCAGCAACTCTCAGGACTATGTCAAGGGATCAGGCAGTTGTTTTTCTTATGGTGGTCATGGCCATCAGCAGTAGGAGTGCCCGACCTTTCAGAGCGGTCATCGTGCACTAGGCACTACGCTCCGGGTTCCTCCGTTGAGGCAGTTTCCGCTGAGGCAGCAGCATCCAGTTGCACTTGATTTAGATCACCAGAGGGGAGATGGGGCAGGCATAGGAAAACCCCATGACACTCCCCATCCTCAGGGAGTAGAGCGCGGCCATGGTGGTGGTCGTCATCAGGGTCATAGAGGCCATGGAGGAGGTCGTGGTCAGCTTCATGCTCTAGAATTGCCAGCACCAGGCGATCCAGACGTCGTTCGAGGTACCCTTTGCTTATTTTCTACCTTGGTGTATGCCTTGTTTGACTCAGGAGCGACACACTCCTTCATATCACCTACCCTTGTCCATGCTTTGTGACTTGAGGTAGAGAGGCATCCAGTGCCCTTGGAGTTGACTACACTAGTTGGAGGTCGAGCTGACTTGTTTGAAGTATGTAGAGACTGTGAGCTAGTATTGGGGCAAAGCCGATCTTGGGGAGATTTCCTATTTTTATGAATACAACCATATGATGTCATCCTCGGCATGGATTGTTTGTATTCAGTGAAGGCTATCATGGATTGCTTCAGGAAGAAGTTCATTTTCCTTGGTGCAGATGGAGAGCAAGTGGTGTTTGTTGGTGAGCGAGATCCTCGGATGGGTCATAGGCGCGTTCCATCCTTATCATCCTTAATGGATGAGATGATGTTGAGTTCTTCATAGGTTCAGCAGTTGGTGTTTCCTAGGGTCGTAGAGGAGTACCCTGATGTCTTTCCAGAAGATGTTTTAGCATTACCTCCTCGACGAGAGATCGAGTTTGGGATCGAGCTACAGCCAGGAGCTTCTCCTATCTCTATGTCTCCATATAGGATGGCCCCTTCTGATTTGCGAGAGCTACGTATACAGCTTTATGGTCTGTTGTAGTGCGGTTTTGTTTGGCCAAGTGTGTCACCATGGGGTGCACCCGTTTTGTTCGTGAATAAGGCTGATGGCAGTTTGCGGTTGTGTGTCGATTATCATCGCTTAAACAAATTGAAAATAAAGAATCGCTATCCTCTTCCACGGATCAATGACTTATTCGATTAACTGAAGGGTGAAAGTTGGTTCTCAAATATTGATTTGTGGTCAAGATATCATCAGATGCGTGTGAAAGATGAGGATATTCCGAAGACTGCTTTTCGTTGTCGTCATGGGCATTATGAGTTTGTTGTAATGTTCTTCGGCGTGATGAATTCTCTAGCTGTTTTCATGGGGTTGATGAACGTTGTGTTCCGTGAGTTCCTGGACAGGTTTTTGGTAGTTTTCATCGATGACATCCTTGTGTACTCCACATCTGAAGAGGAGCATGTAGAGCATCTACGAGCCATTTTGGGAGTTCTTCATCGATATCAGCTGTTTGGGAAGTTTTCAAAGTGTGAGTTTTGGGCTCAAGAAGTCCCTTTCTTGGGGCATGTTGTGTCCCAACAGGGAGTAGCTGTGGATCCCTTGAAGATAGAATAAGTGGTGTCTTGGGCATCCCCCAAGACAGTGTCAGAGGTGCGAAGTTTCCTTGGTCTCGCAGGCTATTACAGGAGGTTCGTAGCCAATTTCTCTCGAGTTGTGACTCCTCTGACAGCTTTCACCAGGAAATATCAGGCGTTCATATAGACTGATCAGTGTCAGGTAGCTTTCGAGTATCTCAAGAAGAAGTTAGTGAGTTCTCCAGTTCTTTGTCTTCATCTGAGGAAGTTCAGTTTGATGTGTTATGTGATGCTTCACATCTGGAGTTAGGTTGTGTTCTCATGCAGCAGAAGTCGGTTTTTTCTTATGGGTCTCGGCAGTTACATCCCCATGAACGCAACTATGCCACTCACGATCTTGAGTTGGCATCCGTGGTGTTTGCTCTGAAGTTGTGGAGACATTACATCATTGGTGAACGCTTTGTGGTTTTCACTAATCATAAGAGTTTGAGGTATGTTTTCTCTCAGTGGGACTTGAACTTGTGACATCGTCGGTGGATGAAGTTCTTGCAGGAATACGACTTTGAAATATCATATACACCTGGAAAAGGGAATGTTGTAGCTGATGCACTGAGCTGAAAGTCACGTAGTGATGCTGTGCGTGAATCCGGTGATTCCTGGAGAGTAATGGAAGAACTGTCAGCATTACATCTTGATATGGGAGAAGTTGGGGGTAGAGGCTGTCTTTTTCAGATGACGGTACATTCATCCCTAATGCAGAAGGTGGAAGAGTCTCAGTTGGGAGATCTATAGGTGGAGGTTTGGAGAGATCGAGTTGTTTGTGGTGAGGCCCCTGATGGTTGGTTGGAGGATAAACAACACCTAGTGTTGTATCATGGAAGGCTTTTTGTTACCTTGGAGATGCGCGAGATGGTTCTCAGAGAGTTCCACAGTTTGCCTTTAGCAGTACATCCTGGTGTGACAAAGATGTACCGATCCTTGTGGAGTCAGTTTTGGTGGCCTGGGCTAAAGCGTGCAGTTGTAGAGTTTGTGTCTCGATGTTTAGTCTGCCAGAGGGTGAAGGTCGAACACCGTGTTCCTGGTGGTCTTCTCCAGCCATTAGAGATTCCACAGTGGAAGTGGGAGGACATCTCAATGTACTTTGTTACAGGTTTACCTTGAGCTTCGGGAGTACATGATGCTATTTGGCTGGTAGTGGATCGTTTAACAAAATCAGCCCACTTCATAGCGATCAAGGAGTCGAGCTCAGTGGAAGTTTTGTCGAGGCAATATCTAGAGGAAGTTGTGAGACTTCATGGAGTCCCTAGGATGATCATTTCTGATCGAGATCCTCGTTTTACCTCCAGGGTGTGGAGGGGTCTCTAACATGATTTCGGTTCTCAACTATGCCTTAGCACTGTTTTTCATCCTCAAACAGATGGTCAGACAGAGCGAACCATCCAGACTCTTGAAGACATGTTGTGCTCTTGTGTTCTTGACTTTGGAGGTTCATGGATGAGGCACCTACCCTTGGTTAAGTTCGCTTACAATAATAGTTTTCACTCCACCATTGGTATGGCGCCGTTTGAAGCCTTGTATGGTCGTCCTTTCCGTTCTCCGTTGTGCTGGACTAGGGTCGGAGAGTCAGCAATTCTCGGACCAGAACTAGTGCAGAATACAATAGAGATAGTTCAGGTGATTCATGAGAGGATGAATACAGTGAAAGATCGTCATAAATCATATACTGATCAAATAAGGAGACCCTTATAGTTTAATGTTGGGGATCATGTGTTTCTGAAGGTGACTCCACATCGTGGGCAGCGAAGGTTTGGTCGTGGAAGTAAGATTTCTCCCTGGTTTGTTGGGCCTTTCGAGGTGTTAGCTTGTGTTGGAGCTGTGGCGTATTGAGTAGCACTTCCCCCTCAGATGATTCAGATACATGATGTTTTCCATGTATCACAGCTCCGTCGTTATCTTCATGATGACTCTCACGTTATCGATTTGGGAGAGATCGATGTTTATGATGATGCAACCTTCGAGGAGTGACTTGTGGAGATCCAAGACCGCAAGGAGAAGGTGTTGCATGGGTGTTCTATCCCCTTAGTTTGTGTCTTGTGGCGACACGGTGGCATGGAGGAGAGTACCTGGGAGCGTGAGTCATAGATGCGTGTCCATTACCCAGAGCTGTTTTAAGTTGTTGGGCTGAGTTTTATTTGATCCTTTATTTTATGTACCTTTGATGTGATGTTATGCTTGAATTATTTGGATATGGATTGTTTGTTCCCTTTATCTCGGATGTTGTGGTTTTGTCCTAGCTTTAGAACAACTCATGGTGGTTTTCCCCTGAGAGGTATCATACGGTATGGTTGTTCGGACCCCTCTTTTCCTTAGGTCGGTTTTCAATTATCAAGGACGAGAATGTTTTGAGATGCATCTTATGTAATGGCCTGGACCCCTCCGATCCATTAATTTGTGAAAATGTGGTGTTGGAGGTGTTTCGGGAGGTCAAGGTGACTTGTCCCCAACACTTTTCCAAATTTCCAGTTCTGTGAATAGTGTTTCCAGTTTTATGAACAATATCGGTAACACAGATCGGTAGCACAGATCGGTTTCACAGATCGGTAACACAGATAGGTAGCACAGATCAGTAGCACAGATCAATAGCATAGATCGGTTTCACAGATCGGTAGGAGTATAGTAACGGTAGGTGAACAATGTTTCCAGATTCCTACAGTTTTTCCCCTTTTGACGTTTCCTTTGACATAAAATACATTTAAAGCCTTATTTTAAGGACTCTAAGGCCGATTCAAAGGCCATAAATCCAATATTAATTATTCCTAAGTCCAGGATGTTTTTACTTAGTAAAACCCCATTTGTTAATGCGATCCGTTTTTAATGGAGAATTAAGAGGATCTTAAATCGTCGCCCCATTAAATCTTCAAAAGGGACAAGATTCATCCTCCCTTGTTCATCCTCTTTGTTCACAGCTATGAGACGCTAGCACCTTTCAATCCTTCCCGTAGGAGTTTCACAATCAAACCCTACTCCTCCGATTGGTTCTGCTATGTTTTGGATGCAACCGAGCTATGTAGGTGAATCTTCCATATAAGGTATGTTTTATCAACATTCCTTTGGGGATCATCTTCTCCTGTTTCTCCCTTCCATATTATACCATGTAATCTCCAAGATTCTAATGGGTTTTTCTTGGGGTTTGGTTGGTGCTGTCATACCATGGAATCATCCGGTGGATGCAGTTTTCACGAGAGGAGGTTTTTGACCCGTTGTGTTGATAAAGAACGTCAAGAATTGTTGATGTAGGGGATTCGTGGCTTCTCTTATTGTTTATGTGCAATCGTAGAGTTAACATGATTTAGCCCTTTGGATCACAATGAAATTGACCTAATTAAACACTTGAACCAGATTAAAATAATTGGTTTGATCACATGTGTTGCTTTGTACCATGATAACGGTTTGCCTCTTGATTTTCTAGATAGTGTGATATCTATGTATTGCTTGTTAGTATGTTGTTCTTAATGAATTGATAAAGAATGTAAAGCCAGAATTAATTGATAATTAGTTGGCTAAAGATAAAGAGGCATGTGAATGAATCTGGTTGTTGTTGTTGGTGCTTGTTGTTTAAAGGCATGTTAAGTTAATTGTTTAATTAAATTGTGATATCTATGATAGCTTTTTGGTTAAGTTGCCCATAGTTGGAACCTACCAATAGTGAACTGGTTAACTCAATATGGATTAAAGAACTTGTTGTTGATAAAAGATAATGCCTGATAGGGTTCTTAGTTACCCTCTTGTTCGTAAGGCTGAGTGCCTTGTGCTTTAGAGCCATGAGTGCTCATTTTGTATGAAGGTTGGATGCCTTGTTAAAGGGCCAAGAGCCCATTTGATGTGATGTTTGATTTCTTGCTACTTGTGTTGTGATGTGACCCTAGAGGGGTGTTGTGATATGTGGTGGCAGGGAGGCCTTGTGGTTTTGGCAGCGGATGACGCCTAGAGTGGCGAGATACATCGGTTTATGCACATGGGTGCCAAGGAGGACACAAGTTATGATGGAATGGGATGGATGTGTTTGTTGGATTCTTGGTGACTTTGATTGAATGTTTATCTTCTTTACTTTTCCCCACTGCTCAAGGAATCTGGTCTTGATTACCCTTCTTTCGAAGGAGGCGAAGACGCGCGGGGTATGCCACGTGCTTTCCGTGTCTAGCTTCTCAAAGGAGAATGGGTCTACACTCTTGCTATAGGCGGAAAAGACTCGACAGGTAGTACATCTACTCACCGTGTTGAGCCCCCTTGTTTTTAGTAGCATATAATTCTTTTATAGAATGCCTGGGGATATGGAAAGTAATTATGAAATGAATATCTGAATAAATGGTATTAACCCATGGGGTTGGTGTTCGCTGAAACATAATGATGAGGTAGTAATCTTTCGAAGGAATAATTGACTTTGGGGGTGATGCTAATGAAATTTAATGAGGAATTGTTCATGGTTAATTAATGTGTAAAGAATTAATTAACATAAAGTGGAATTGATAAAAAGGGAATAATGGAATCTAATAAAGTTCTTTAATTGGTTGTGTGCTTATAGGATACCTAGTCTTAGAAATAGCATCCCGGAGTCTGAGAGACGTTAGCTACAGTTGAGACTAAGACTAGGTTATGCCCATAGTGTGGTTGTGAGTATAATATATTATGTACGTTTTGTGTTTCTATATGCTACTCCACCCTGTCGGTAAGGGAAACTGACACCCTGGGGATTCTAAGCCCTGGGGGGTGTTTTCCCCAACATTCTGGTGGGAGGATGAATGGATGACTACCCCCTTTGACCCCGCTCTCTTCTCTTGGTAGATATTTGTGCTGTTAGGAACAATGGTTAGTTTTCCTCATATATGTGTGTAGAGGGATATAATGCCTTGTGGTTATTTACACACATATATTCTGGATATAGTATCCTATGGACTACTATAGGTGTAACGTGTATAGGCTGTGATGGCTTGAGGATCCCTACTCGGTGTATGGGCTATAATGTCTTGAGGTATAATACCCAACGTATGATACACGTTATGCAGGCTGTGGTGGCTCCTGGAACTTACCTGGTTACTTTTGGTTGTGAGGATGGTGTGGCACTTAGCCCAGGTGTCTGCGGGCAAGCCTTTGTGGTGCATGAGGTTCAGATTGTGGTGCTTCGCCCATGTGTTTGTGGGCAAGCCTTTTTGGAGAGAGATGCTTAGGACGTGCGACGTTGGGGAAAAGCAGCAAACCAGTGGGGAAGTAGTAGTGGGGTACCCTCGATATTCTTTACTATATGCTATATTCTTGTATGCATTACTTAGTGAGAGTGGTCATGGTGAGTTTGGGAACTTAGTATACCTGTTTAGGTGACGAGTTAGTTTCACTTGTTGTTCACTGTGTTTTAGTATGCTTTATTTACTTTTTCATGAGAGGATTTGGGGAGGATCCTACTGAGTATACTATTATACTCACCCTATGTATATATATAAACTTTTTTTCAGGTCACTTGGAGCAGGTTGGAGATCAGGCTGGTCACTACTAGCTTGTGGTTGCAGGAGCTGTTTGGGCTTGTAGTTGCTGCTGTCTTTTCCTTTCTTTTGGGTACTTGTACTTTCCCCTTTCAGTTGTAGTAATTTTGCATGACATTACATATGTACACTTGGGTTTATTTTATATTCCAGTTCTGATTTGGAGTTGGTTGGTGTCTATCTTATCTCTCTCTTTCGTATGTGTTCTCTTAGAGGGTAATGCCTCCCATTTGTGTGTTTATTATACCCTCGGTGCTTGTTGCCAACACGGGGCCTACTAGAGGTTGAACTCAGGGGTCATTATCTCCCTTCTCACATTGTCGACCCAGGAGGGGTACACTTTGTGAGGAGGGGGTCGTGACAGGTGATTCTCACAAATTTTTGTTGTCGCAACTGATTTTATATTTGAAACTAATCCGTTTCCGACCCAACATCTGGTATCAGAGGAGGTTATCTGTGTTTTCTTGATGATTAATATGGGGGATTCACATCGTTGGATTTCTTCTCACATTGAACTGTTCAACGGGAAAAATGATTTTACACTTTGGCAGCTAAGAGTTAAAAATATTTTGGTCCGTGAGAAGACAGCGAAGGCGTTGAAGAAAAAATCAGAGAAACCAGAGACGATGAGTGATGATGATTGGAAGGATATGAGAGAGTTGGAGACAAACACAATTCAGATGTATTTGGGTGATAATACACTACGGGAAGTGATGAATCTGACAGATCCGGAGGAGATTTGGGCGAAGCTTGAAAGCAGGTATAAATCAAAATCCCTCACAAATCGTTTATATTTGAAGAAACGGTTGTATCGTTTGCAAATACCAGAGAATGGAGATTTAGGTAACCATCTGGACGAGTTCAACAAACTTCTAAAGAAGCTATCCTTGGTGGTGGTCAAGATTGATGATAAAGGTAACGCGGTACCTGTTGAAATAGAATAAGAAGACAAGACTTTTCTTCTTTTGGGTTCGTTGCCTGATTCATATGATAATCTCGTCACCACACTGTTGTTCGGGAAGGATACACTGAAGTTGGATGATGTGATTTCGTCGTTGTTGATGAACGAGACTCAGCGAAAGACAAATGATGGTGAATCTTCATGTAATAGTGGTATTCTGACTGTGGCAGATGGACGTGGTAGTCAGAGAGGTCGGTCAAAGACAAGAAGAAAGGTCAAGTTCTTCTTTTGCAACAAGGAGGGTCATGTGCAGAGACGCTGCTATGAATTGAAAAAGCTTAAGAAGAAAAAGAAGGCGCACGACACTGATTATGAGGATACTGGCATAAGTCTTATTCAGGGTGAGGGTGATTTAATTTAAGTTGGCATTGATTGTCGTAGGTTAGATTTGTACACCGAATGGGTGGTTGATTCAGCAACATCATACCATATTTCACCAAAGAAGGGACTATTTTCTTCATATGAAGAAGGTGACTTTGGTAGATTGAAGATGGGAAATGGAGATTATACTGATGTCATTGGTATTGGTGATATTTGTATCACTACGAATGCAGGTTGTACACTAACATTGAAGGATGTGCGACATGTGCCAGGTATTCGCCATAATTTGTTATATGTTGGTGCTCTTGATACTGATGGATTCAAGAGTTCGTTTGGTGGTGGAAGATGGACTTTGTCCAGAGGATCGATGGTTTATGCACGCGGCAAAATAGATGACATTCTTTACAGGACAGATGTAAAGGCATGCAGTGATGTGACGAATCCAATTGCGAAGAGTTCTTCGTCAGATTTGTGGCAGTGGCGATCATCGTGCATGAGTCGAAGACCGTCGACTAAGTTGAAGAAGGTTTGGAAGTCGAAGCTTGTCATGGAAGGTGTTTCAGATCTTACACCTAATTCTTTTTCTTCAGAGAGTGCCACTATTGAAGAAATAATGGAAATAAAAGATCGAGGTGATGTGCTGAGAGTTTTTGACTGCTCGAAGGATGTTGAGCAGAGGGAGCAAGTAATTCCTACAGGTGCTCCAGATTATGTGGCGATCACAATTATGGGGGAGCCAGATATTGTTGATTCTGGTATTAGCGGTGCAGACATAAGTATGAAGAAGACTTCGGTATTTGGATTTCTTTTGCAGGGGAGCTTTCAGGTTTTCGTCAGAGATGCAAAAGAGGGATGTCATATTTTCTGCAGAGGATGACGGTTGGTGCGATACCAACCGGTTTTCTTTCCAACTGAGTTTGTTAGATGCGATCTCCTTCTTCGATGGGCTGAAGGGGAAGATTGTTAGGGTTCAGCCCGCACGTGGGTGTTTCCATATTTGAGATATCTTTTATCATATCACACAGATAAGGTTGCATGGTGATTTTGAGATTTAAGATATTATATTTCATATCTTATCTGTATTTGAAAAAAGGAAACAGTGATTTGAAGATATATCTTTTGGAAATTCAAGATTCTTCCACTGTGTGTCTGACATGATGAGATTCAGGTGATATCTCATGATATCTTTTTGAGATATTTTTAGATTTCCTTTTCAATCAAGATATGTGGCATATGGGAGCCTATTAAAGGGGAAACAGTGAATCAAGGAATGTGACAATTTGGTGGTGCGCAACAACCCAAGGAGAGCAGATACTTGGGTGACTGTTTTCTAGAGCGTGGACAGCAGTGAGCAGTGACAAATCAGGTTGTGCAACGAGGTGCTGCAACGACGCCGCAAGTTCGATTTTGATCTCCGAAGGGTGACGTATTGTCACAAACTATTATCAGAGAGGCGACAGAGGCATATCAGGGTGTGGTTTTTCATACAGGTTTGTATGCTGTATTTGTGATTCAAGTTTCAGTTTTAACTTGGATTTCTGTACTCTCTGATTCATAGTGAATTTTCTCAGAGTTGCTCGTGGTTTTTTAATCCTTCGAAAGGAGGGTTTTTCCAGGTTAAAATTTTGTGTCCTCATTTTTTATTCTGCTATTTGGTTTGGCGCTTCGTTTACACTTGTGATTCTCACAAATTTTTGTTGTCGCAACTGAGTTTATATTTGAAACCAATCCGTTTCCAACCCAACAATTATATACATATAATAAAATTAAATCTGACATAAAAGCATGGGTGCTATAATAATTTAAAACCTCCAATTTAAGAAATGTTATCATTTTAGGATTTTTTCTCTTGTTTTGGAGTCTTTGGTTTAGTTTGTGAAAGTGTTTTGTTGTCTAAAAAGGAATGTTCTCCGCGCACACCGCGTACAACTACTCAAAACGACATATTCGGTCTTATCGCGCACACCGCACGTTCAATGGGCGTGTCGTATCCTCCTACATGTCACGAATAATATTCATATTGTTTTCGTGTGATTTCCAGTCATTCTGAGCACGTTCACTCTGAATTCGACAGTTAGATGTCATTTCGGTGTTTTATGACTCTGGAAATGCGTTTCCGGTCACCGCGGTCAAACGACACCCCCGATTGACGTGTCGTTTGCCCGAACATTTCACAATTCACACCACGATTGTTGTTGTATGACTTCATGGCATTCTGCGGTCGTTCGTCTGGTTTTGACCACCCAACGTGCCATTTTAGAGCGCGTCGAACTGCTGAAAACGACATATTCGGTCGTACCGTGCACCCCGCACGTCCGATTGGCGTGTCGTCTCCTCCTACATGTCACGAATAATATTTATATTGTTTTCGTGTGATTTCAAGTCATTCTGAGCACGTTTGCTCTGAATTCGATCGTTAGACGCCGTTTCGGTGTTTTATGACTCCGGAAATGCGTTTCCGATCACCACGGTCAAATGACACCCTCGATTGACGTGTTGTCTGCCCTAACATTTCACAATTCACACCAAGGTTGTTGTCGTATGATTTTATGGCATTCTGAGGTCGTTCGGCTAGTTTTGAGCACCCAATGCGCCCTTTTAGAGCGCACCGAACTGCTGAAAACGGCATATTCGGATGTACCGTGCACACCGCATGTCTGATGGACGTGTCGTCTCCTCCTACATGTCACGAATAATATTCATATTTTTTTCGTTTGATTTGAAGTCATTCTGAGCATGTTTTCTCTGAATTCGACTGTTAGACGCCGTTTTAGTGTTTTATGACTCCGAAAATGCATTTCCATTCATCGCGGTCAAACGACACTCCATATTAACGTGCTGTCTGTGCATCCATTTCAAAATTCACACCTCGGTTATTGTCGTATGATTTCATGGCATTCCGAGATCGTTTGGCTGGTTTTGACCACCCAACATGCCCTTTTAGAGTGCGCCGAACTGTTGAAAACGGCATATTCGGTCGTACCGCACACACCGCATGTCCGATGGGCGTGTCGTCATCTCCTGCATGTCACAAATAAAATTCCTATTGTTTTTGTGTGATTTCAAGTTATTCTGAGCATGTTTGCTCTGAATTCGACTGTTATACGTTGTTTTGGTGTTTTATGCCTCCGGAAATGTGTTTCCGGTCACCGCGGTCAAACGACACCCCCTATTGACGTGTCGTCTGCCCGACCATTTCACAATTTACATTGCGGTTGTTGTCGTATGATTTCATGACATTCTGAGGTCGTTTGGCTGGTTTTGACCACCCAACACGCACTTTTAGAGCGCGTCAAACTCCTGAAAACGACATATTCGGTTGTACCGCACACACTGCATATCCGATGGGCGTGTCATCTCCTCCTACATGTCACGAATAATGTTACTATTGTTTTTGTGTAATTTCAAGTTATTCTGAGCACGTTTTCTATGAATTCGACCGTTAGACGCCGTTTCGGTGTTTTTTGTCTTCGAAAATGCGTTTCCGGTCACCGCGGTCAAACGACACCCCTATTGACATGTCGTCTGCCCGACCATTTCACAATGCACACTGCGGTTGTTTTTGTATGATTTAATGACATTCCGAGGTCGTTCGGCTAGTTTTGATCACCCAACGCGCCCTTTTAGAGCGCGTTAAACGGCTGAAAACGACATATTCGGTCGTACCGCGCACACCGTACGTCTGATTGTCATGACGTCTCCTCCTACATGTCACGAATAATATTCCTATTGTTTTCGAGTGATTTCAAGTCATTCTGGGCACGTTTGCTCTGAATTCGACCGTTAGACGTCGTTTCGGTGTTTTATGACTTCGGAAATGCGTTTCAGCAGGGCTTCGCAACAAAATACCAATCAGAACAAGAATTGAGGGGGTCCTTTTTATAAAAAACCACGGTGGGATGCGTGAACGCCGTTTGCGCATCCTTCGTATACTATACAAAGGATGCGTGAACGGCGTTCAGGCATCCCAGACTCGGCGGAAGATGCGTGAACCCCGTTCACGCATCCCAGAAGCGAGACGATGCGTGAACGGGGTTCACGCATCTTGAGACCCAGTTTTAAAAATATTATGATGCCTAAACCATTTAGACAAAAAAAAAATCAAAAACCCATAAAAAAAAATTTGGGGTTACCTAAATGAATTTTTTTTAAAAAAATCTATTAAAAATCTGACAATCTTTCCTAAAAAAGTCGAGGCATCACGGGAAAGAGCTATTGTCGGATTTTTTTTTTTACGTTTTTCTTAAAAAAAATTTCTGAAAAACGGCCTAGGTCAATTTTTTTTTTTAAAAATACGCTACAAAGGCGGCATCTGCGATGCCGCCTTTGTTTTAGCGCACAAAGGCGGCATCTGCGATGCCGCCTTTGCTCCCCCGCGCCGCCTTTGGCCCAGATCGATGACATGGCAAAGGCGGCCGGGAGGAGGCCGCCTTTCGGCTCAGGGTAAGGTGAAAGGCGACATCGCGGAAGCCGCCTTTGGCCATACGCAGAGGCGAAAGGCGGCTTCCGCGATGCTGCCTTTGCCTGAAGTCCCTATAAAAGGGCGGCCACCCCCCCTCTCCTCACTTGTTCATTGCAACTTATCTCTCCAATTTGCTCTCTCTCTTTAATTTTTTTTTGCTGTGCGAGCTTTTACGAAGCTTCATTTAAAGGTATGTTTCTTTATTTAATTTAATGTTTTTATTTAATTAATTTAATTTTGTTTAGTTTTAAATCTTTCATTTGTTAAGCAGTTTAGGTAGTTCTTAATATTTGGTTATTTAGTTTTTGTAATTAGTTATATATAGTTTTAAATAATTACTGTTAGGTAGTATAGATTAAGTATAGATTAACTTAAGATTAAGTATTTAGAAATTTTGGTAGCTTAAAGATTATGTGGTTATCTACGCAATTAAATTCCTGTCTGGATACAAACAAGTGGATGTGGCTCTGGCACAGATGTACATAGGGGTAAAACCCGAAAACACCGCTTCGAGCTAGACTCGAACGGGAACTGGTGCACGATAACGGGCCTTGCTGCATCCTGGTTTGACACTCCCGGGGAATATGCTTAAAATGATTCATATTTTCTTTATAAACTACTAAAATTTCTAAGAGAAGAAAAAGCAAATTAGTATATTTATCAATGATAAATGATAAATATAATTTTATAGAATGAAATAAGGACATAAGAATTAACGAATTAAAGTTATTATTAGTTAATTATAAAATAATAGAATAATTAATGATTAGTTGTTATTAGTTAATTTTAGAATAATTAATAAATAACATAGGATTAAAACATGAATTCATATAATGATTAACTAACGATACTAATGATCAGTATATTTATCAATGATAAATGATAAGTATAATGTTATAGAATCAAATAAGGACATAAGAATTAACAAATTAAAGTTATTATTAGTTAATTATAGAATAATAGAATAATTAACGATTAGTTATTATTAGTTAATTTTAGAATAATTAATAAATAACATAGGATTAAAACATGAATTCATATAATGATTAGCTAACTATACTAATGAACATATAAAGTGAAATGAAGAAGAACAAACAAACTAAATAAAAAGGCGCTCTAAAATTACATTCTAATAAATATCATATGGTCAAACATCAGTAGCATAGTTTATGGTATAGAAAGGCGCAATAAAATTACATTATAATAAACATCATATCGTCAAACATAATTGTTAATATTTTGTTACACTATCATAATTTTGATGAAAGAACACATTTTTGACGTAGAGAGCCATGTATGCCTGTGTGTACTGTTATGGGGAGATTATTCAAACTGAGCAAGGAGCTTCTTACAGTACACAACCAATTATGGTGGTTAGTACAGTGGATTGTGTTACCATAAGTGACCTTCAAGAGAGAATTCATGTTTCCTTAAATTTGGGACCCGATCAAGAGATAATGTCTATGAGCTATAGACATTTTCAATTTCCAACAACAATGTGGCATATAGCTTGTCCATTGGTTGCTGATGCGCAGTGGGTCCAAGCAGTTAATTTATTTTCTCAACGGTTAGATGGTACCATGATGGAGTTATACGTTGTTGTTGCTACTGTACAACAACAACATCCACTTGTACAAAGACGTAGAAATACAAGAGTGGTTGAAGACAGTCTACCCCATGACATTGAGCCTATTCCAAATGATGCAGCAGAAGAGGACAACCTAGATGATCTTCCGGATATACATGTCAATCCGACTTCTGATGAGGAGTTTCGTAATGATGGATCGGATGGCGACAACAGTGCTGATGAGGAGGGACCAACAAAAGATAGAGAGGAGGTTTTGAGAAATGCAGTTGTTGTACATCAACCTCGGTCAATAAATCATCCACCATTATTTTCATCTTGGTCAGAAGCAATGACACGCGTGCCTGAATTCGATAATACTGTTCTCACACCGGCAACTGAGTTCCCTGGAGTTGTACCAGATAGGTTTAGTGAGGTGGACAAAACCTTATATATTGGAAGGAATTTTCCCAGTAAAGATGCCTTAAAAAGCATGTTAAAGAGATTTCATATTGAGAGAAACTTCAACTATGTAGTTCACGAATCATGCCGTAGTAAATATGTTATACGGTGCGTGAAGTATGGGGATGATTGTAGATTTCGCTTAAGGGCTATTCCAGACATTACATTTGGAGGTTGGAGAATCTCAAGGATTGAGGCGGCTCATAGTTGCGTTCAGCCAAGTCTCACACAAGATCATACTTCATTGGATGCAGAATTTGTGTCATCTATTGTTGTTGAGATGATTAGGACATGCCAAGATGTTCCAATATCCCTTGTGCAAGAGAGGATTCTACAGACATTCGGTTATAAGATTTCCTATAATAAGGCATGGATGGCGAAACAGAAGGCAATTGTGAAGGTATATGGTGATT
Organism: Viscum album; assembly: GCA_963277665.1. Taxonomy (NCBI): domain Eukaryota; kingdom Viridiplantae; phylum Streptophyta; class Magnoliopsida; order Santalales; family Viscaceae; genus Viscum; species Viscum album. The sequence continues at coordinate 1,467,485,523 of OY728146.1, forward strand.
GGGATGACTCATATCGAGTATTGCCGCAATTGCTAGCCATACTGAGGCATCATAACCAAGTTGTCTTCCATCTGGATACAAACGAACATGTGTCTCCTGATAATCGACTTGATCCATCTCGTGTTCAATTTCATCGGTTGTTCTGGGCATTCCTTCCTTGTATCTCTGCATTTCGTTTTTGCAAACAATTTATTCAGATTGATGGAACATTTCTGTATGGAAAATACAAGGGCGTATTGTTGATTGCGGCAACCCAAGATGGAAACCGTTCACCTCTTCCGCTTGCCTTTGCCATTGTAGAGAAAGAAAACTATGAATCATGGAGTTGGTTTCTGGCATGTATCAGCAACCATTTCACCAACATTCAGGGAGTTTGTTTAATATCTGATCGTCATCGAGCAATTAATGAGGCAATCAATGCAGATCCTGATACATGGAGATACCCAAATGCACATCATCGGTTCTGCATTAGACACATTGCTAGCAATGTACATAAAAAATTCCACAACGAACCGATGAAGAAGGCAATCACGAGGCTTGGTACGTATTATATTCATTCTGTTTTACTGTTTCAATATAAATATAAAATCAATTTATGTGAAATATCATCTACGTTTTGTAGCATATGAGTCGGACCAACGACGATTTGAAGAACGTTTTGAACAAATTCGTCAGGCTAATCAAGAAGTTTATGATTATATGATGCGGATTCCAAAAGAGAAATGGACATTGGCATACGACGGGGGAAAGAGGTACGAACACATGACGACAAACATTGTGGAGTGCATCAATGGTATCTTCAAAGGACTTCGCAAGCTACCTATAACCGCATTAGTTCAGGAGACATTATATCGATGCATGAAGTACTTTGTGGATAGACAAAAACTAGCATCAGACAGAATACATCAAGGGATAAGATATGGAATACACTTTCAACGAGAGATTGAAAAAAATATTGAAGAAGCTTCTGGTTATCACGTATGTCTATTTCGAAGAGAAGACTCCCGATTTGAAGTTCAAGAGCGTTCAGACCCCATCACAAATCACGTCGGTGAAAAAATGGTGGTATTACTGGAAACAAGGCAATGTCAATGTGGAAAATTTCAGGCCTTACGGTTTCCATGTACACACGTCATCGCAGCATGTGCCTCTGTGAACATCTCATGGGAAGCATATGTTGATCCAGTGTACCAGATGGATATCATTGCCAACTGTTATGTTGCACCATAGACACCTATTGGGGAGTATCGGTATTTCCCAATGCCTGAAGGCCAGCCGATAGTGATACCTGACATGAATCGATTACGTCCTCGTGGGATACCAAAGGCGAGTATGATGCGTAATGAGATGGACTGGCCTCAAGAACAAGGGCAGAGTTTGCGATGCACAATATGTCATAAAGAAGGTCATAACCGGAAGCGATGCCCTAACGTTGTTGGGTCGACTTCACAGTCTCATTCATAATGATGTATTGTCTTCATTGTGACATTCCCATATTGTAAACTAAATGTTGTTATCTCTTTTTTAGAAAACTGTTCTATAACAAATTTATAGTATCATAATAATTAGCATAAGATATTGAATACATACAATTAGATAAATTCTAAAAACATCATTACTAATTGACATGTTTTATCTTAATCTAATCCATAAGTAGTTAATCACAAAGCTCCCCCAAAATATGTGTAACCAAATTCAAGACTCAATATTTTAGATAACATAACTTATTTCATATTAATATTCATGCTTTCAAGAAATAACTTTGAATATGAAATAATAGAATTTATTTCAAAACTCCGAAAGCGGAACACTTAACCCATATTGAAATGTGTATGTCAGTTAACCCATTAACATGTTTCCCGGACGTTAATATTAAAAATTTTAACCGTAAACCCTCCAACCTAAACCCCAATCTAAACATGCAGGATATTTTAGAAAACTGTTCTATAACAAATTTATAGTATCATAATAATTAGCATAAGATATTGAATACATACAATTAGATAAATTCTAAAAACATCATTACTAATTGACATGGTTTATCTTAATCCAATCCATAAGTAGTTAATCACAAAGCTCCCCCAAAATATGTGTAACCAAATTCAAGACTCAATATTTTAGATAACATAACTTATTTCATATTAATATTCATGCTTTCAAGAAATAACTTTGAATATGAAATAATAGAATTTATTTCAAAACTCCGAAAGCGGAACACTTAACCCATATTGAAATGTGTATGTCAGTTAACCCATTAACATGTTTCCCGGACGTTAATATTAAAAATTTTAACCGTAAACCCTCCAACCTAAACCCCAATCTAAACATGCAGGATATTTTAGAAAACTGTTCTATAACAAATTTATAGTATCATAATAATTAGCATAAGATATTGAATACATACAATTAGATAAATTCTAAAAACATCATTACTAATTGACATGGTTTATCTTAATCCAATCCATAAGTAGTTAATCACAAAGCTCCCCCAAAATATGTGTAACCAAATTCAAGACTCAATATTTTAGATAACATAACTTATTTCATATTAATATTCATGCTTTCAAGAAATAACTTTGAATATGAAATAATAGAATTTATTTCAAAACTCCGAAAGCGGAACACTTAACCCATATTGAAATGTGTATGTCAGTTAACCCATTAACATGTTTCCCGGACGTTAATATTAAAAATTTTAACCGTAAACCCTCCAACCTAAACCCCAATCTAAACATGCAGGATATTTTAGAAAACTGTTCTATAACAAATTTATAGTATCATAATAATTAGCATAAGATATTGAATACATACAATTAGATAAATTCTAAAAACATCATTACTAATTGACATGGTTTATCTTAATCCAATCCATAAGTAGTTAATCACAAAGCTCCCCCAAAATATGTGTAACCAAATTCAAGACTCAATATTTTAGATAACATAACTTATTTCATATTAATATTCATGCTTTCAAGAAATAACTTTGAATATGAAATAATAGAATTTATTTCAAAACTCCGAAAGCGGAACACTTAAACCATATTGAAATGTGTATGTCAGTTAACCCATTAACATGTTTCCCGGACGTTAATATTAAAAATTTTAACCGTAAACCCTCCAACCTAAACCCCAATCTAAACATGCAGGATATTTTAGAAAACTGTTCTATAACAAATTTATAGTATCATAATAATTAGCATAAGATATTGAATACATACAATTAGATAAATTCTAAAAACATCATTACTAATTGACATGGTTTATCTTAATCCAATCCGTAAGTAGTTAATCACAAAGCTCCCCCAAAATATGTGTAACTAAATTCAAGACTCAATATTTTAGATAACATAACTTATTTCATATTAATATTCATGATTTCAAGAAATAACTTTGAATATGAAATAATAGAATTTATTTCAAAACTCCGAAAGCGGAACACTTAACCCATATTGAAATGTGTATGTCAGTTAACCCATTAACATGTTTCCCGGACGTTAATATTAAAAATTTTAACCGTAAACCCTCCAACCTAAACCCCAATCTAAACATGCAGGATATTTTAGAAAACTGTTCTATAACAAATTTATAGTATCATAATAATTAGCATAAGATATTGAATACATACAATTAGATAAATTCTAAAAACATCATTACTAATTGACATGGTTTATCTTAATCCAATCCGTAAGTAGTTAATCACAAAGCTCCCCCAAAATATGTGTAACCAAATTCAAGACTCAATATTTTAGATAACATAACTTATTTCATATTAATATTCATGCTTTCAAGAAATAACTTTGAATATGAAATAATAGAATTTATTTCAAAACTCTGAAAGCGGAACACTTAACCCATATTGAAATGTGTATGTCAGTTAACCCATTAACATGTTTCCCGGACGTTAATATTAAAAATTTTAACCGTAAACCCTCCAACCTAAACCCCAATCTAAACATGCAGGATATTTTAGAAAACTGTTCTATAACAAATTTATTGTATCATAATAATTAGCATAAGATATTGAATACATACAATTAGATAAATTCTAAAAACATCATTACTAATTGACATGGTTTATCTTAATCCAATCCGTAAGTAGTTAATCACAAAGCTCCCCCAAAATATGTGTAACCAAATTCAAGACTCAATATTTTAGATAACATAACTTATTTCATATTAATATTCATGTTTTCAAGAAATAACTTTGAATATGAAATAATAGAATTTATTTCAAAACTCCGAAAGCAGAACACTTAACCCATATTGAAATGTGTATGTCAGTTAACCCATTAATGTTATATTTACATTTTACACTTACGACTCATTTTCTTTGTTTATATGCAGATGGATGATACCATACTACTCACTCAGCAGCCTACCCATATTTCGCAGGCCGTGTTAGAGGGTCATCCAGATCGATTTGTGAAGGTGCGTCGAGCGCACCATTTTCATCACATGGAGCCTCCACATGCCATTAGACCTTACTTGCGCCGTGCTAGCTTCTATGGCCTTGCCGTATCAGATTTCACATTTGTAGATCATTACCTACTTGCTGCCCTCGTTGAGAGATGGAGACCAGAGACACACACATTCCACTTGCCTGAGGGGGAGATGACCATCACCCTCGAGGATGTCGCAGTTCTTCTCGGTCTTCCTATCCAGGGGAGACCCGTTATTGGGCCCACTCGTGCAGTTTGGCCAGACCTTGCTCAACGCTTGTTAGGCGTTGATATTTTGTCCGACCGTAGGGCTACAGATGGATCGTCCATATCTATGCGTTGGTTGGAGTCACGGATTCCACATTTACAGGATGATGATGATGAGCAGACCGTCATGCGTTACGCCCGTGCATATATCTTACGACTCATTGGTGGGACCATGTGTACTGATCACTCGGGGATGCACGTGCATATGATGTATCTACCCCTACTAGAGGACTTTGATCGGGCTGGGATGTACAGTTGGGGATCAGCCTGCTTGGCATACACATACAGATCATTATGCAGACTATCCCATAGGGACCGTACAGGTCTTGGAGGATGCATCATCCTTATTCAGATGTGGGCATGGGAGCGCATCCCATCATTCCGCCCTGACCTTGCTGGTCCACCGGTCGAGATGGAGGTGCTGCATGACGCTCCGCGTGGACGCTGGTATGATAAGTCATTTCTATTGGTTTTTTATTCTACTATGAGTTATTGACTATAATTTCTCATTATTTGCCATTATCGTTGTATTTTACAGGTGGTGTCAGCGACACAATTTCGACGTGGTTCCGAGACAACATTTGGGCGTATATCGGCTACAGTTGGACTGTCTCTTACCTGATCAGGTATGTATATACAATCTATCACTGTCTAACATTTTTAATAATAACATCAATTTTGGTTTTTAGTTGGGTGTTTTTTTGACAAAATCACTTGTCATTTCAGATTTCATGGCTTCCATACTGGAGTATTATGGACCAGTTGCCAGCATACTGCACTGTTGGTCTTGAGGATGCTATGGCTGTAGTGCCCCTCATTCACTTTCATATTATTGAGTGGCAGCATCCTGACAGGGTCATGCGCCAATTTTTTCGTACTCAGCCGATTCCATTACCATCTAGACAGACAGACAAGCTTCATGGGATGAAGCTGACAGGGAGGCAGGATGATGACTGGTCCCAAGTACATGCGAGTTTTATCGACTGCTGGCACAGACGTGCAGAGTTACGTATTCAAGGTGTTCCTACAAATCGATTCTCTCTTTCAGAGCAGGTTGACTATGCGCCCTGGTATAGACTAAAATCTATACTGTATCTTACCCAAGCTGGCATAGAGATGCAGAGGATGGTAAGTTAATTAATTCCTATTACTTTGTTTATTGAATTATTTTCTAATTCCATTTGAATCTATTTATAGGGAAGTCACACAGAGCAGCTTGTTCGCATGAGCGATGAAGAGGAGGAGGGGGTCTTTAGCCGGGCAGCCGTCCATGCTACAGCGCTGGAGGCGAGGGCATCTTTTCATGCGCTTTCCGAGAGCATCTTCACGCGTCTGGCTCGGAGACAGGAGGTTCCTGCCCCAGAGGAACATCCTGCAGCTGCTGCTGGTGCTGAGGAGCCACGACCACGGCGACGTAGACAGCGTCGTGCTGCACGTGAGGCATCGCCTGTTCCACAGGCAGAGGTCGGGCCTCTAGTAGTCCAGGATCAGCCTATTCAGGATGTGCCTCAGGTGGCATGGGATCCGTCTTTCCTGACAGGATATCCGCAGTTCTCTCCATCTTGGGTTCCAGATCCTTCCCAGCCTTGGATTCTAGAGCCGTCGTCGTCTTGGGGTATAGCTCCATCACAGGCTTCGTTCCCCTCTGCGATGGAGGCAGGTCCTTCTACCACCCTAGTGGGAGAAGGATCTGAATGGCAGTACGAGATGCAGTTGACAACTCCTCCAACTGACACACAGATGGAGGATGCGACAGTCGACGTTTCAGTGCCCGAGGATCAGCCTTCTCCAGGTCATCAGACTCCACTGCGCACTCGACGCGGACGTCCTATTCGCGGACCACCATGTGGGACGGAATCTCCTCGCCACAGACATATGCATTGATTGTACATTATTGTTTACATGTTTTATGTGTACTGAAATCAAATTACTATTTTTACTTGTTGGTCAGAGTGGAATCTCAGGAGGGGGTAAATTAGGTTTTATTTATATATATTTATATAACCATACGAATATAATTGAAACTTTAAACATTGATTAAACATATAATAAATAGTTGAAAACAAAAGAAATTTCCAAAAAAAAGTTGATGAAAAGTAATTTATAAGCTTTCAAAACCGCATACTTGAAACTTAAAATTTTTCAAGTACGTGACTTTGAAATACAATAAAAGATAAACTATAAGACCGACATAAATGAAACTTAAAACATGGATTAAACATATAAAAAATAGTTTAAAACAAAAGCAATTTACAAAAAAATGTTAATGAAAAATAATTTATAAGCTTTCAAAACCGCCTACTTGAAACTTAAAAATGTTTCAAGTACGTGACTTTGAAAGACTGTAAAATATAAACTATAAAACGAATATAATTGAAACTTTAAACATTGATTAAACATATAATAAATAGTTGAAAACAAAAGAAATTTTCAAAAAAAAGTTGATGAAAAGTAATTTATAAGCTTTCAAAACCGCATACTTGAAACTTAAAATTTTTCAAGTACGTGACTTTGAAATACAATAAAAGATAAACTATAAGACCGACATAAATGAAACTTAAAACATGGATTAAACATATAAAAAATAGTTTAAAACAAAAGCAATTTACAAAAAAATGTTAATGAAAAATAATTTATAAGCTTTCAAAACCGCCTACTTGAAACTTAAAAATGTTTCAAGTACGTGACTTTGAAAGACTGTAAAATATAAACTATAAAACGAATATAATTGAAACTTTAAACATTGATTAAACATATAATAAATAGTTGAAAACAAAAGAAATTTCCAAAAAAAAGTTGATGAAAAGTAATTTATAAGCTTTCAAAACCGCATACTTGAAACTTAAAATTTTTCAAGTACGTGACTTTGAAAGACCATAAAACATAAAATAGAAGACCAATATAAATGAAACTTAAAACATGGATTAAACATATAAAAAATAGTTTAAAACAAAAGCAAGTTACAAAAAAATGTTAATGAAAAATAATTTATAAGCTTTCAAAACCGCCTACTTGAAACTTAAAAATGTTTCAAGTACGTGACTTTGAAAGATTATAATTATATTACTAATTAACTAATTAATTATTATATAATTAATAGTTATATTAATAATTAACTAATTATTTATTATATAAGTAATAATTAATGAGTAATAATTAATAATTAATAATTTAATGAATAGCTATAATTAATATTTATATTACTAATTTACTAATTAATAATTACTAATTACTTATTAATAATTATTAATTACTAATTACTAATTATAATGAATAATTATAATAAATATTTATATTACTAATTAGCTAATTAATAATTAATAATTACTAATTAATTAGTTATAATTATTAATTGTATTTCTAATTAACTAAATATTTATTATATATGTAATAATTATATTAATAATTAATTATTATATAATTAATGATAATATTACTAATTAACTAATTAATTATGACATATTTAATTATTAATAATTACTAATTAATAATAAAAAATTATAATGAATAAATGTAATTAAAAATTATAATGAATAAATGTAATTAAAAAATAAAAATAAAATAAAAAATATATATATATATTTTTAAGAGAAAGGCGGCATCCGCGATGCCGCCTTTCACCCGCAGCGCAAAGGCGGCATCTGCGATGCCGCCTTGCTCCGAAATGCAAAGGCGGCATCCCGGATGCCGCCTTTGAGGTTCATTTTTAAAATTTGTTTTGCCGGAAGCGTTTTCTGGATTTTTTTTTTTAAAAACGTAAACAAAAAAAAAATCCGCTATTGTCGCTTATTTCAGCGATCTTGAACGGTACCGACCCCCCTCCCCCCCCCCTCACATTTTGAGCGACGAGATTCTTTCAAGTCGACGACGCCACACCCTCAACGCTCACCAGGCAGCCATTGCAGAGCTCAATCATGGACGCCGCGCCTTCCTCCAAACCCAAGCTCCACGGCAAGGTCACCCTCATCACCGGTGGCGCTAGCGGTATCGGCGAGGCCACCGCACGCCTCTTCGCTGCCCACGGCGCCCGCGCCGTCGTGATCGCCGACGTCGATGACGTTAAAGGACGGGAAGTCGCTGCCTCCATCGCCCCGCCCGACCGATGTGTTGAGGTTCAGCCCGCATCTTGGTGTTTCCAGATTTGAGATAAGATATGTTTTTGAATAATAGATATCTTTTATCATATCACACAGATAAGGCTGCATGTGTATCTCATGGGGAGATATATCTTATCTATTTAGATGAGATAAGTGTTTGAATCTTAACATGGCAGATACATGGTGATTTAGAGATATAAGATATAATATTTCATATCTTATCTGCATTATGAAAAAGGAAACATCAAAGGCTTTAAAAGGGGAAGCGACTGGTGGCAAACAAGAGGTGTGCCAGCAAGATGTAGCCGAGATAGTGAACCCGGGAAGGGGTTGCCGCGTTTGCGGTGGCCCGTGTGGCACGACGACGATGACGCGTCGGCGTTTGACAGGTGCGGTGCAGCAACAACACAATTGATGATCGGGGCCACGTATCGAAAGTCTGCCTGATAGCGGTGATCAGGTGGCGTGTCCCGATTAGAGATCGGCGGTACATCAGCATGGCGAGATCTTTCGGGTGTCGCAAGCTGATGCGAGGCTGACGCATGTTCGGGTGAAGATCTCTGAGGTAGTGACGTTTCGTCGACAGAAGGGTGGCATTTTGTCACAGATTGATCTTCCGATACATGGAGTCAGCGGGATGTTTATCAGAGAGATGGAAGAGACGTATCAGGGTGTGGTTTTCACACAGGTTTTCTACGCTCTCTCATTTGTAATTCAAGTTCGGGCATTACTTGGATTCTTGTATTCTCTGATTCATAGTGGATATTTTGGGAATTGCCCTGTGGTTTTTTAATCCTCCGCATGGGAGGGTTTTTCCACGTTAAAAAAACTTGCGTGTTGACATCTTCATTCTTCTTATATTGCTTCCATATTTCTACGAGTTTCTCACGAATTTTTGGCAAGCAATTTTCGGCCCGGATTCGGGATTCTCCCCCAACAAGTGGTATCAGAGGTGATGGTTTGGGCTTGCAATTTGTGGTGAGATTTTTTTTGGAAGATTCAAAGAGGATCGATGGCGCGTGCGTGGGACAGAATAAGGTTTTGAAAGCAGGTTGAAGGAGGTGTTCCAGATCTTACACCTAATTCTTTTCTTCAGTGCGACTAAGTGAAGAAAGAATTAAAATTTGAAGATCGAGGTGATGCGCTAGGTGCTCGAGATTTTGAGCAGGGGGAGCAAGTAATTCCTGCAGGTGCTCCAGATTTTGTGGCGATCACGATTTTGAGGGAACCAGATATTGTTGATTCTGGTATTGGCGGTGCAGACACGGGTATGACGAAGACTTCGGCATTTGAGTTTCTTTTGCAGGGGGAGCAGTCAGGTTTCTGCCAAAGTTGCAAAAGGGAGTCGTCATTTTTCTGCAGAGGATGATGGTTGGTGCGATACCAAGAAGTTTTTTGGTCCAACTGAGTTTGTTGGATGGTATCTCCATTGACGGGCTGAAGGGGGAGATTGTTGAGGTTCAGCCCGCATCTTGGTGTTTCCAGATTTGAGATAAGATATGTTTTTGAATAATAGATATCTTTTATCATATCACACAGATAAGGCTGCATGTGTATCTCATGGGGAGATATATCTTATCTATTTAGATGAAATAAGTGTTTGAATCTTAACATGGCAGATACATGGTGATTTAGAGATATAAGATATAATATTTCATATCTTATCTGCATTATGAAAAAGGAAACATCAAAGGCTTTAAAAGGGGAAGCGACTGGTGACAAACAAGAGGTGTGCCAGCAAGATGTAGCCGAGATAGTGAACCCGGGAAGGGGTTGCCGCGTTTGCGGTGGCCCGTGTGGCACGACGACGATGACGCGTCGGCGTTTGACAGGTGCGGTGCAGCAACAACACAATTGATGATCGGGGCCACGTATCGAAAGTCTGCCTGATAGCGGTGATCAGGTGGCGTGTCCCGATTAGAGATCGGCGGTACATCATCATGGCGAGATCTTTCGGGTGTCGCAAGCTGATGCGAGGCTGACGCATGTTCGGGTGAAGATCTCTGAGGTAGTGACGTTTCGTCGACAGAAGGGTGGCATTTTGTCACAGATTGATCTTCCGATACATGGAGTCAGCGGGATGTTTATCAGAGAGATGGAAGAGACGTATCAGGGTGTGGTTTTCACACAGGTTTTCTACGCTCTCTCATTTGTAATTCAAGTTCGGGCATTACTTAGATTCTTGTATTCTCTGATTCATAGTGGATATTTTGGAAATTGCCCTGTGGTTTTTTAATCCTCCGCATGGGAGGGTTTTTCCACGTTAAAAAAACTTGCGTGTTGACATCTTCATTCTTCTTATATTGATTCCATATTTCTACGAGTTTCTCACGAATTTTTGGCAAGCAATTTTCGGCCCGGATTCGGGATTCTCCGCAAGCAATTTTCGGCCCGGATTCGGGATTCTCCCCCAACACGATGCACCTACGGTGCGACGTCGCCGACGAGCCCCAGGTGGAGGGGCTGGTGCGATCCACGCTCCACCTCTACGGCGGCCTCGACGTGATGCTCGCCAACGCGGGGAGGGCGACCGGGTGCGACCCGAACATCCTGAACCTGGATCTGGGCGCCATGGAGGCCCTCTTTGCGGTGAACGTGAGGGGCGTGGCGGCGTCGGTGAAGCACGCGGCGCGGGCCATGACGGCGGGGGGAGTGAGTGGGAGTATTGTCTGCACGGCCAGCGTGGCCGCGACGTCGGGCATCGACGGGCCATTCGTGGACTACACGATGTCGAAGCAGGCGGTGGTGGGGCTGGTGATGGCGGCGAGCGCGCAGCTGGGGGCGCAGGGCGTGCGGGTGAACTGCGGGTCGCCGTCGTACGTGGCGACGCCGATGCTGTGCGGCGTGACGGGGATGGGCGCCGGAGAGAGGGAGAGGTGGTGTGAGCCGTGGTCGAGGGTGAAGGGAGTGCTGAAGGCGAAGCACGTAGCCGACGCGGCGGTGTTTCTGGCATCCGACGATTCCGAGTTCATCACCGGACATAACCTGGTGGTGGACGGCGGTTTCACGGCGGTGCCGGGTAGAGAATTGGGACACGTTCACACGGGAGCACTCCGTCCTGGAGCACCTAATCATCGGTGGATATAATCTAAAATTAATATGTATTTTTTATTAAAATATATTTTGAGATCAGTGTCTAATAAATATGTATTTTTGATATCACGTTTATTTTATATGTAAGGCTTGTTTATTTAGCTTCAGAATGATGTGTGGATCATATATTGTGGTTGACAAGAATATGCTCTCTCGCAGGACTATATGATACATTCCAAATAGTGATACCATAAAATGAAACATGAAAAGAATCACAAGAAATTTAACTAAAGAACATGTGAAATTTGTTGGAAATGTTTGGAGTTTCAGACCACCTTACATGTGCACACACACAACATGCTTTTAAGAAGAAAAATAATAAAAGAAAAAAAAATAGTGTGTGGTAAGAATAATCATCAACCAATGATTAATATCAAATGTTCTTTTAATTAATCGAAACTTTTAGTATTAATATACAATAATGATGTGTAATTAAGATTGCGTAATTGTATTTACACCTAATTAATCCGATTTAAGATCAATTAGTAAAAACTAATTAATTTCAACTATTTTTTAAATTAATAGTTTCTTTAGATTTGTTTGGTGAAGGAATTCTAGGTAGTGGTGATGGGTTTCCAAGGATCGAACGACATTTGTTCAACACAATAAAACATTAGAAGCTTCATTCCAAAGATCACCATGCTATGCAAAACCAAAATCATATATAAACAAAATGAAGAAGACACCCTTATAGTGAAGATGATTGTTCCTGTTGTCTTCAATCAATGCTTACTGAATATCATTAGGAACAACCAACAAACTCTTCTTTCCATGGTGTGTCCATGGGATGATCTGAATTACCCAACCTTTTAGGCATCACCCTCATTTCTTCCATGATATGCTAGTATCTCAAGTGACAAAGGAAAGAGGAGAAATACAGCTACAAGAGAATCTAGAAGAACCGAACAAGTGCTCTGTAAGAACCCGGGTTTTTGGAATAGGTCAAAATCCCGACCCTGTTTAAATTTTTGACTTGTTTATGAGAAAACTTGAAAAATCTGGGAAGTTCTAGAAAACACCTTCTTCCCCAACTTCGGAACAGGTCCGTTCTAAGTTTCCGTAGAACGTTTCCTACCCTAGAATCATCATCCGACGTCCATTCTTCAATCCGTCGGTGGCTGCGGGATCGTATCGGGAAAGCTAAACCCGCACACCCTTTTTCGTTCCATTTTCTTTATCTCACACACCGCAAATTCCATCCGAGCAGAGTTGCTGGGATTTGACCGAAACGTAGATCTACGAAGATCGGCTTCAAATTGGAGCTCGATATCAGACGTGCTTACGTCTACGAGTCTCAGGTAGGTGGTGGATACATTCTTTCGTGTTTTTGCAGACTTTTGGGTGATGCGACCTTTGGTGCGTATTTGAGTATTTTGAGTGAGACCCTGTTTTGTCTGCTATTGCATATTAAATTGCTTATTAGAACTGTGGTATGCCTTTGAGTGTGCTGTTTTACCAGTTTTGCTTGAGCGGGACCGAGTGAGTGGTCGTTGATCAATTGAGACATTTTGGTCGGGTATGCCAAAATGCATTAAAATGAATTGTTTTGATTAAATTGATGAGTTCAATTTGTTAAGTGATGATATGAATTGTTAGAGGCTTCCAAGACCTCGGTGTCGTTATGCACTACAACAAAAACGGGCAAGGGAAGCGCTATCCTTTATCAGCGCTAAGCAAAAAGCGCTGATAAAGAAGCCCTTTATCAGCGCTAAGCAAAAAGCGCTGATAAAGAAGCCCTGTATCAGCGCTAAAATTTTAGCACTTATAAATGGTTACCTTTATCAGCGCTGATAAAACCGTAATACCATATTTTATAAAATCGGTCGCACAATGTCCTCTGTTTATCACGCCCTAAAGCTCTCACGGTACTGTACCCCTGCAACAACTCCCATCCCCCCAATCTTCGCGTTGCCGGACCTCCCCCCTGATCTTCGTGTTGCCGGACCTCCGCCACTAGCCCTACTCCTTATCCTCCCCCCCGAACCCCTATTGCGGATCCTCCTCCCCGCAAACCCTACTTCTCCTCCTCTCCGCTCGACCCTACTCCCCGCGAACCCTACTCCTCCATTTCTCAACGGTTGGCGGCTCCTCCCGTGCACCTCCCCCTCTGGCGATTGCGCCTTCCCCTCCTGATGTAGCGTAGAAGGCTCCTTACTTCTCCTCCTCTAAGGTGAATTTCCTTTCTCTTCTTTTTGATTCTCTTCTTGAACTTTCTTCTTAGGAAGGACGTGATGTAAGAACCCAGATCTTCGTTTCAGGTATGTTTTTCCTTTTTCTGGAGCTTTTAAGAAAAATGAACTTTCTGGAAATTTTCGAAGTACACGCCGTGTACTTTCTGAGTACACACCGTGTACTCTTCTTCGGCTCGAAGCCGTGTGCTGGCCGTGCCCGGGCCACACACACAGTGTGTAGGGGTGACGTGGAGGCTGATTTTGGCGGAGTACGGAAAAGACCCAGTACACGCCGTGTACTTTAAAAATACACGCCGTGTACTTTTTTTTTCACTAAACGGACCGGGGTCGTGCTTGACGCACAGAAACACCTCCTTCTAGGTCCCGTTCATCCGAGAGTGACCCGTACGGCCGGATCTTCGACGAGCCCCCGTCTCCTCGTCCGTTCTCCGATTCGAGCACGGTCGATTGCGTTGGAATCGTAGCGGTAAGATCTTCCTTCTGCTTGGGCTTCGTCTTCTGATTCCTCTTCGTTTTCGAGTTATCGTAGGTTGAGCGTTTTGTGCGTTTTCTCAGATCTACAATGTTCTAAGGGGAATCAATCGTCGTGGTTCACGTATATCGATCTCCTAGGATCGAGGTAAGTGGTTTGTGCCTTTCCGTAGAAAGTTGATGAGTATTTTGTGCAAATTACACCAATACCCTTGAACGGGGTATTGCGTGTTACCTGTTTTTGTCTATTGTTTGCCTACTTTGCTTGATTGCTGTAGTAGAGGGTTATGCTTGTGATTAGAGTAATTTAGTTTGTGCTCAGGTTGCTTTACCATGCTTTTTCTTCCTATTTGGCGTTTTTCCAGTTGCCATGCCTAGTTGTAGGATAGTGGAACTATTGCTTTATTATGCTGTTGAGCCTTAGAATGATAGCCAAGTAGTTCTTGAGGTTTACTTGGACGATGTACGCGCGCTGAGCATGTTTATTTCCACACAGGACTGTGAGAACCTAGTGTAGTAGACCAAATGGAGAATTGACGTAAGGGCTTCTCCAGAGTGTCTTTTAGTATGATGCAAGACCACAGGGGGAATTGACGATGAGTGCTTCCCCATAGAGTCTGTAGTTCCTCGACGTGGGCCACATGGGGAATGAGATGTTGAGTGCTTCCCCAGCGAGCCTTTAGTACGATACGAGACTATAGGGGGAATTGACGGTGAGTGCTTCCTCAGAGAGTCTATTAATTTTATAGCTTAAACAGAGGGGTGAGACTGTGTGTTCCTCCTAGAGGGTTGCTAGTACTTGGGTTGAACCATAGGGGTTAGACTGAGAGAGCTACCCAGAGGGTTACCTGTTTTCTTCCTGTTTCTGGTTGCTTACTTGTGTACTTATTTGTTAGAACTATGGATTGTAGCTGTGGTGTGCATTACTATTTACCGATTTCTGCACTTTTACTTGCCTTTTATTCATTGACTATTAGACACAAATCTTTGGGTGATTGCCTACTGGGATTGTATCTCACATCCTGTTTGGGCCATGCTTTTGGGCCTAAGCAGACTATGTTGCTGCAGGTATAGATAAGGGAAAACGCCATTCTACTTTAGGTTCTTGATTGCATTGGAGCTGGAGAGCATGGGACCGAGCCGTGGCTTGCGATGCTGAGGAGTTACTTTGTTTTCTTTTATACTTTGTTTTCATTTGTACTTCAGCACGTTGGTTTTTTACTGGTTTCCATAGACATATGTACCATGTTGCATCATTATTGTTTTATACATTGCTTCCACTATTCAGTTCAGTTGTTGTATGCTGTTTATTGTTTCCAATATTGTGTCTGGTTGTTCTTCCTCTGTATACTTTACCGAATGAGGGCATAGTTTCCCCACCGACTCACCAAGGCCCTTGCTGCTAGTTGGCAGCCTCTGGCATTTGGGAAAATGCGCTTGAGGTCATGTGGTGAATCGGGTACGGGGCACCAGTGGAGGGGCTCCGGATTCAGGTCGTTACAAAGTGGTATCAGAGGAGTTATTTTCTCTTAATTTATTGTTTGGAGACTTTAGCCAGGGATAAGATGGATTCAGTACTTGGTATTAAGCTGTGCTCAGGAGTAGCTAACCCGTGTACAGGGAAAAGCCATACTACCTCGTTAATTACAGTTTGCTGATTTTGAGATTTTATGGTTGATCTGATTTCACCTAGAGTGATTCACATGACTTGTGCTATTATTGTTTTGATGTTTTAGTTCTATTTCTGTCGCAAACCGATGAGATGAGGGTATTCCATCTCATGCATCATATAGGCACTTGTAGAATCACATGCCATGCATTCTTACCATGCCATCTAGGGTGCATTAGCGATTGCATGCTGTTGTGATAGACTTCGTGTAGATTATGCATTCTGTTGTGATAGATGCTTGATAAAATCCCTGCTGTTATGTTAGAGAGATATTTTTTCCCTTGTATGTGACTGTAGGAGATGCCAAGCTTTGATTCGCGGGGAGTATGGGCCCTCACGAGTCGGAATTTGGCACCTCTTTACCTTGTTTTTTTAGTGTTTCTGGGGTTCTGTGCAGTTTCTGAGTTACTGCCCAGAAAAACCCAGAATACACGGCGTGTACTTTTTTGATACATGCCGTGTATTTTTCAGGCCGTGTCACTGACCGTGTGAGAAGAACATGATTTCGTGAAAGTAACTTTAGGAACACGCCGTGTATTGTAGGTACACGCCGTGTAGTAATGAGCCGTGTACCCGGCCGTGTCACTAACAACATGGGTCGGGGAAGCTCGGGTAGAACACGCCATGTCCATAGGGAACACACCGTGTAGTACTGTCCAGGTACCCGGCCGTGTCACAAACAACACGGGCCGACATTACCATCTTTTCCACACGCCGTGTTTGTTTGGAACACGCTGTGTAGTCTTGTTCAGATATCCGGCCGTGCCACGAACAACACGGGGTGGTGTCACCTTCACCTATACACGCCATGTTTGTTAGGAACACGTCGTGTAAGGTTCAGCTGTATAGACGACCATGTGTTTAACAACACGGGCTGCCGAAGCTTTGTCCACTACACGCCGTGTCTGCAGGGAACACGCCGTGTAGTCTCAGTTTAAGAAAACCGTGTGGGTTAGCCGTGTAAAGAGACTTGGGCAGGGGATTAGTTTTCAAGTACACACCGTGTGTGGGGTCAACACACCGTGTGGTTTGAGGTGTGCACGACTTATAGGGAAGGAGTACACGCCCATGTCAGTGGCTTAAGAAGACACACCGTGTAGTTTTTATACATGCCGTGTAGTCGAGTTTTGTAAACTTGTGTGCTTTCCTTCCCCTGTTTCTGTTTTGTACTCTTGTGTTCTCTGTCCTTGTTTTCCTGATCTAAGGGGTACTTTTGATCTTTTAGAGCTATGCCTTCAAGACGTCCTCTGGTCGTACGTCTGTCGTCAGGCAGTGATCAGACACCAGACATGGCTGATCAGGGACTCCCTGCCGATCCTCCAGTCGAGCCATCCTTGGCACCGGCTGTTATACCAGTTTCAGGCACTGATGCGCAGTTCAGGGAAGGTTTCATGAGGATGATGCAGGCCTTCCAGGGAGCACCGCCTCCTGCCATGACTATGGCAGACCTGACACGAGTTTTTCAGCAGCATCCTCCTCCCATGTTCTCGGGGGAAGAAGCACCTCAGGCTGTGGAGTCATGGATGGAAGCCACGTTGACCATCTTTGAGCATCTGGAGATGCCTCCAGAGAGGCGGGTCAAGCTAGCTACCTATATGCTACGAGACTCCGCCAAGAGGTGGTGGAACGTGATCTCACAGGTGGGTCAATAGCAGGCTATGGCTTGGGAGGAGTTCCAGTGTGTGTACTATGACTACTTCTACCCGGAGACCCTGAGGGCCGACCGAGCCCGGGAGTTTATGAGCTTAGAGCAGGGTACTCTTTCTGTCATGGAGTATTCCTCTTGCTTCACTGATCTGCAACATTTCACACCCCTCTGGGATGGAAGTGGGGTGTTCTTAGCAAGGAAGTTTGAGGATGACCTCAGGAGGGAGATCCGATCACATGTGAACATCTTCCAGCTGACTTCCATCACTTCCATCGTCAACCAGAAACTGATTGTGGAGCGCAATTTGAGAGACTATGGAGCTGCGAGCCATGACGGTTCTACTTCCAGAGCTAGTTTTCCTCCAGATGACAACAAGAATCACCGTAGGGAGTCTACGCATGGTGATCCGAGGAAGCGTGATGCATCGTCAGGCAGCCAGGTGACATGCTACCAGTGTGGCCGGTCAGGGCACACGAGGCCGTAGTGCCAGAGGGACCCCATGGAGTGCCGATCTTGCAGCAAGATGGGTCACCTTCAATGTTTCTGCCAGGTTTTCTCACCAAAAACTGGTGACCGGGGTTCTTCCATGACTCCTCGTTTAGGAGAAGCCCCTCCAGTTTCTCACCAGTCGGGGAACTGGAGTTCTTCCAGCCGTTCGGGATGAGGTGGAGGTCGAGGCCGTGGCAGTCAGCCACCTGTCTCTCAGCACCAGCAAGGAGGTTCAGCTCAGAGTGGTCAGCCAGGGGCGCAGGGCCACGGTGCAGGCCAGTCTTTCACCGTGGAGCAGGACTATCAGGAGCAGGATCCCGACCCTTCTACAGTTCAAGGTACGATTTTAGTAGCCTCAGTTTTATCTTCAGATCTTTTCGATACTGGTGATACTCATAGTTTTATCTCTGTTGCTGTTGTGGAGAGCGTCGGGCTCAACATCTTTTCTTCTGCCGACTCATTAACACTAGACACACCTTTGGGGATGAGGACATCTAGTGTACGCCAGTGTAGAGAGTTCCCTCTCAAGGTTGCAGGGTATCGTTTCTTATGGGATCTCTATGTCCTAGAGATGACAGGCTATGATGTCATCCTTGGGATGGACTGGTTGGTTCCCTTCCAGGCAGTCGTCGACTGTTATCGCCGCATGATGAGTTTTATCTCACCAGAGGGTGAATCTTTTCTTCATAGAGGCGAATGGGATGTTCGAGAAAGTCGAGCAGGACTCGAGCATCATGGGCTAGGAAGGGTGACAACCCAGATTTCTAGTCTTTATCTGGATGATCACGGGACTTCGCAGCTAGACTTTCCTCTAGTGGTGGAACATTTCAGGGACGTCTTTCCAGAGGAATTTTCGAGTTTTCCTCTGGAGCGTGAGGTAAAATTTTCTATTGAGCTCATTCCAAGAGTAACACCGGTGTCTATTCCTCCTTATAGGATGGCTACACCTGAGTTGCAGGAGCTCAAGAAGCAGTTGGAGGAGTTGTAGGCAAAGGGTTTCATCCAAACAAGTACTTCTCCTTGGGGTTCACCTGTCTTGTTTGCGAAGAAGGCAGACGGTAACCTTCGACTTTGTGTGGATTATCGGAAGCTGAACCAGTTGACGGTCAAGAACCGATATCCCTTGCCGAGGATTGATGACCTCTTTGATCAGCTTCGAGGAGCCCGGGTATTTTCAAAGATCGACTTGAGGTCCGGTTATCATCAGTTGCACATTATACCATCAGATATACCTCTGACGACCTTCAGGAGTAGGTATGGTCTTTACGAGTATACAGTCATGCCATTTGGTCTCACGAACACGCCTACAGTTTTCATGGAACTGATGAATCGAGTGTTCCATCCTTACTTGGACTCCTTTTCCGTGGTCTTTGTGGACGATATCTTGGTGTACTCTCACACTCGACATGACCATGCCACACATTTTGAGATCATTCTGAGTAAACTGAGAGAGCATTGGCTTTATGCTAAACTCTAGAAGTTACACTTTTAGATGGATCAGATTCACTTCCTGGGTCTCATCATCTCAGAGGCAGGAGTATCTGTGGACCCAGAGAAAGTGAGAGCTATAGTTTCCTGGGAGCATCCGAAGAACGTCTTTGAGGTATGGAGCTTCCTAGGGTTGGATGGATACTACATACGCTTCATTCAAGACTTTTCTCATCTAGTATCACCTTTGACAGGTCTGACCAAGAAGGGGTCGAAGTTATTATGGTCAGATTCTTATGAATCAGCCTTTCAGGAGCTGAAAGGGAGGTTGACGTCAGCACCGATACTAGTCTTACCAGATCCAGGAAAGAGCTACACTGTTTACTGTGATGCTTTAGGTATCGGGCTGGGAGATGTTCTAATGCAGGGAGATGGAGTCATTGCGTACGGATCTCAGAAGTTGAGGCCAAATGAGAGGAACTACCCTACGCACGATCTGGAGTTGGTAGCTATTGTTCACGCCTTACGCTGTTGGAGACATTACCTTCTGGGAGAGCACTTTGTGGTTTTCACTGACCACAAGAGTCTCAAATATATCTTCACTCAGCGTGATCTGAATCTGAGACAGCGCAGGTGGGTCGAGTATCTTCAGTCCTTTGATTTCGAGCTTGCCTATACGCCGGGGAAGGGCAACACAGTGGCAGATGCGTTGAGCAGGAGAACTCAGATTCAAGCAGTTCAGGAGGCCAACAGTGGGTGGCAGCTCATGGATTTGTTCTCTGAGATGCATCTAGAGGTGCACGACAGACATGGACAGACTTTTCTTTCTTCTGTAGCTGTTACCTATACACTACTTGATCGAGTACGGATGAGGCAACTATCAGAATCAGAAGGCTTAGTCCTGTGGGAGAGTGTGTCAGGAGAGGACCCTCTTCCTGGATGGACAGTGGGAGAGGATGAGATCTTGCATTTTCAGGGGCGCGTATGGGTGCCAGCAAATATACGCGAGGAGCTGATGCAGAATTTTCATTCCTCAGTTTGGGCAGTTCATCCTGGCATCACCAAGATGTATCGGGATCTTCATCTCCAGTACTGGTGGACAGGTATGAAGAGGGATGTTTCTGGTTTTATCATGAGATGTTCTACTTGTCAGCAGGTGAAAGCATAGAATCAACGACCAACAAGACTTTTACAATAGTTACCCATTCCATAGTAGAAATGGAACGATGTCCTGATGGACTTCGTGACTGGATTGCCGAGGAAGCCTCGGGGAAACGATGCTGTTTGGGTTGTCGTCGATAGGATCACGAAGGTTGCTCACTTCTTGCTGATCAAGGAGACCTTCAGTGTTGATGATCTGGGAAGACTTTACATTCGAGAGATCATTCGCCTTCATGGAGTTCCGCACTCCATTGTTTCAGACAGGGATTCGCGCTTTACCTCTCAATTCTAGCAGGGACTTCAGAAGGCCTTGGGTACACAGGTACTTTTGAGTACAACATACCATCCCCAGAATGATGGCCAGTCCGAGTGCACGATCTAGGTGCTTGAGGATATGCTCTGATCCTGCATTCTAGACTTTGGCGGTTCTTGGGATAAGCATATTCCTCTGGTGGAGTTCGCCTACAACAACAGTTTCCAGGCGACCATTCAGATGGCACCATACGAGGCCTTGTATGGTAGGCCATGCCAATCACCCTTATGCTGGCTGGAGGCAGGAGAGGCAGCTTTGCTGGGACCTCATCTCGTTCAGGAGACCTCAGAGTAGATAGAGCTGATTCAGAAGAGGATGGCTACAACACAGTATCGACAGAAGTCTTATGCTGATCAGCGGAGAAGACCTCTGGAGTTCAAGGTCGGGGATCAGGTTTTCCTGCGTGTCGCACCGAGGTTGGGACACAAGAGGATTCAGAGATAGGGTAAGCTTTCACCGTGGTACATCGGACCATTTGAGGTCTTGGAGAGAGTGGATCCAGTCGCCTATCGGTTGCAGTTACCTCAGAGGTACCGGGCCATGCACGACGTCTTCCACGTCTCTCAGCTCCGACGCTACTTTTTAGACCCGTCTCATGTATTTCAACCTGATGAGGTTGATATTGAAGCAGATGCATCGTTTGAGGAGCATCCTATCCGTATTGTCGATCGCAGTATGAAGGTTCTCCACGGGTGGTCTATTCCTCTGGTACGGGTGCTATGGCAACACGGGTGAGTATAGGACAAGACTTGGGAAATGGAGGCCGATATACGATCACAGTGGCTAGAGCTGTTCGGGGTTTCTTCTTTTACGCCTCTCTAGGAAATTTGGGGATGAATTTCTTTAAGGGGGGAAGTTTGTAAGAACCCGGATCTTCGTTTCAGGTATGTTTTTCCTTTTTCTGGAGCTTTTAAGAATAATGAACTTTCTGGAAATTTTCGAAGTACACGCTGTGTACTTTCTGAGTACACACTGTGTAATCTTCTCCAGCTCAAAGCAGTGTGCTGGCCATGCCCGGGCCACACACACGGTGTGTAGGGGTGATGTGGAGGTCGATTTTGGTGGAGTACGGAAAAGACCCAGTAAACGCTGTGTACTTTTTTTTCACTAAATAGACCGGGGTCGCGCCTGACGCACAGAAACACCTCCTTCCAGGTCCCGTTCATCCGAGAGTGACCCGTACGGCCGGATCTTCGACGATCCCCCATCTCCTCGTCCATTATCTGATTCGAGCATAGTCGATTGCGTTGGAATCACAGTGGTAAGATCTTCCTTCTGCTTGGGCTTCGTCTTCTGATTCCTCTTCATTTTCAAGTTATCGTAGGTTGAGCGTTTTGTGCATTTTCTCAGATCTACAATGTTCTAAGGGGAATCTATCATCGTGGTTCACATATATCGATCTACTATGATCGAGGTAGGTGGTTTGTGCCTTTCCATAGAAAGTTGATGAGTATTTTGTGCAAATTCCACCAATACCCTTGAACAGGGTATTGTGTGTTACCTATTTTGCTCTGTTGTTTTGCCTACTTTTCTTGATTGTTGTAGTCGAGGGTTATGCTTGTGAGTAGAGTAATTTAGTTTGTGCTCAGGTTGCTTTTCCATGCTTGTTCTTCCTGTTTAGCGTTTTTCCAGTTGCCATGCCTAGTTTTAGGATAGTGGAACTATTTGTTTATTATGCTGTTGAGACTTATAATGATAGCCAAGTAGTTCTTGAGGTTTACTTGGACGATGTACGCGTGCTGAGCACGTTTATTTCTACACAAGACTGTGAGAACTTAGTGTAGTAGACCAAAGAGATAATTGACGTAAGGGCTTCTCCAGAGTGTCTTTTAGTACGATGCGAGACCACATGGGGAATTGACGATGAGTGCTTCCCCAGAGAGTCTGTAGTTCCTCAACACGGGCCACAAGGGGAATGAGACATTGAGTACTTCCCCAGAGAGCCTTTAGTACGATACGAGACTATAAGGGGAATTGGCGCTGAGTGCTTCCTTAGAGAGTCTATTAATTTCATAGCTGAACCAGAGGGGTGGGACTGTGTTGCCTCCTAGAGGGTTGCTAGTATTTGGGTTGAACCATAAGGGTTAGGCTGAGAGAGCTACCCAGAGGGTTACCTGTTTTCTTCCTATTACTGGTTGCTTACTTGTGTACTTATTTGTTAGAACTGTGGATTGTAGCTGCGGTGTGCATTACTGTTTACTGATTTATGCACTTTTACTTTCCTTGTATTCATTGACTGTTAGGAACAAATCTTTGGGTGATTGCCTTCTGGGATTGTATCTCACACCCTGTTTGGGCCATGCTTTTGGGCCCAAGTAGACTATGTTGCTGTAGGTATAGATAAGGTCAAGTGCTCTTCTACTTCAGGTTCTTGATTGCACTAGAGTTGGAGAGCATGGGACCGAACCGTGGCTTGCGATGTTGAGGAGTTACTTTTTTTCTTTTATAATTTGTTTTCAGTTGTACTTCAGCATGTTGGTTTGTTTACTTCTTTCCATAGACATATGTACCATGTTACATCATTATTGTTTTATACATTGCTTCCGCTGTTCAGTTCAGTTGTTGTATGCTGTTTATTGTTTCCACTATTGTGTCTGGTTGTTCTTCTATTGTATACTTTACCGAATGAGGGCATAGTTTCCCCACCGACTCACCAAGGCCCTCGCTGCTAGTCGGTAGCCTTTGGCGTTTGGGGAAATGCGCTTGAGGTCATGTGGCGAACCAGGTACGGGGCACCGTGGAGGGGCTCCAGATTTGGGTCGTTACACATGACAACAATGCTGATTCGTTTTTTTTGTGTTTTTTTGTTATGATTTTAATGGTTAATGGTCATACATAGGACTTTTATATTACCCTCATGTGTTAAATCAAGTTTTATTTGACTATTCTTCTCATTCTTATGAAATATTTGTTAAATCTTTAGTTGTAGTTGGGGACATGAAATTTATCCTTCTTTATTATGTGTAAATTGTGGAATTATCATGTTATTTTGTTTCCATTGGATGGATAGTACTGATTAACCTAAATACTATAATGAATTACACTAAAGAAAATTAAAGTGAAGAGGGAGTTTTGCATGTGATTTATGAGGTTCCATAATATTTCTTATATATTTATGGATTTATTGGTGTTGTTGCTAAGTGATTTATTCTTGATGTTGTGAAAGAAATTTCTTACTACTAATAATATGTTATAATCACCTTTCATTATTTTCTAGTCACTTAAGATAGGTAATGAATTGGTTGTATGGAAATCTGTAATTAAAGTGTTATATTTAAACTATAAATTGTACTTTAATATGAAAGAATGTTTAAGGGGGAGTTTTTAGTGTGAATTTCTTATATGTTTTCCCTTTCATGATACTATGTATGGGGTATTTATCACTATTATTATAAGGGTGATGGCTGATTGATGTGGTTGGGAGCATGTGGTGTGGTAATTAATACAGTAGTGATGGATGAATTATTGTGTGGTTATGATAGCAATGATATGGCTATTTAGGCATAAAATAAGTGATTTTATGGATTTTAGAATGTGTTTAGTGGTATTTTATGTCATGAAAATTTATTTGTTATTCTGTGGTGTTATAGTTTCCTTTTGGCATGGAATATGGTTGGAATAAATGAAAATAGTAATGGGTTGGAAATGATAAATGATGGTTTGTTAAATGATTAATGATAATGATTGGAATAATTATGTTTAATAAATGGTTAAAGATAGAATAGATGTTATTAATGATTAATGAATGGATTATAGTGGGTAGTGATTTAATGATTGGTTTTACATTAAAATGGTTAACAATTAAAATGCATATGGTAATAAATATCCAAGAAATTATAATGTTAAATGAAATGAGAAGTTGGTAATGTTGATATGGATGCTTATGTGATTTGTTGGAGATTATTTGTGGCATTATAATGGAAGTGGTTATTAGAGGGTGGTATTAACAAGGCAATGGTTGACAAGGGTGTTTGCAGTGTTAGTTTGGTGTAAACCCTTAGGAAATATTTATGTGTGACTATATACTTATTATATTTTCTTATTATTTATTACGCACCATCACTTGAGTCAAGTAATCTGATTGAAATCTATATGGGTACTTTGGTTCTGAGTGTTTTTCTCAATATCTTGGTTATAGAGGGAACACATATAGAACCACTCCCTCTTCCCTTCTCCCCCTTCACACTTAGTATGAGTTGTAATGGCCCACAATGGGTGTATATATATGACCTATAACGATTTTAGGTTTTGGTGTATATATATTCTTGTTGACATGATTATGTGTATTTGGTGTGGATACATAGTGGGGGTAGTGCATTATAGGAGGAGAGTATGATATTTATGTCCTTCATGTTCACGATATCATACTGTGATGAGGATGTGATGTGTGGTTGTGATGTGGATATGGTTTTTTATGTGTTTGTGACATGTGTATGTGTGGATATATGGTTATGAGATTATATAGAAGGGGTTGAAGCATAAGAAATATTCTATTAGAGTGTGATAATGACCAGATTAGTGGGGAAGTGGATGTGGGGTAATTTATTAATATATATTCTTTTGATATTACACTTAAGATGGAGTTTGTAATTAGACACTCATGAGGATTGAATGGGATGATAGGCCAATAATATTTGTTAAAATTTTCATATGGAATAACACGGGAGACCATCTATGACACAAGTGATTATCCCCCCTGTGATTTAAAGTAAGTAACTTGAGCTTACCAAAAACATTAAGTATGATGATATTGAATGTAGGGAAGATAACTAGGAGTGGTAGATGTATCATTCTTGATTATTCTTGTGTTTGAACTGGGGTGATTTGAGGAAACTATAATGAATCAAAAGTAATTATATTTAATGAATTCCATATTGTATAGATTATGATAATCCTTTATTTACTTATAGAGCTGGCTACTAGTTTTCATCCATATGTATTTTAGGTTGGTGAGGTATAAAAGGATGGACTAGTTGACCATAGAAGGGTTGACCCGATAGAGGAGGATGATCCATAGAGAATGATTCCATGTGAGTTTTACCATCCATGACACAAGTGATTATCCCCGCAAACCCCTTTGTGTTTGGAAACTGTGTTAATTTTGATGGGGGTCTATCCTGGTTCTGTTGATTTCCAAATATTTATTGGAAATGGTTAGGCTTTATTAATCTCTATTTTTATAAGGAAGTGGTTCTCTTCTACTGTATTTGGAAGTCTTGTTTTGTGTATTTGAACCATAAATACTAATATTTGATATTCAAATAGGATGGAGATGAATAAAGATTGGATGGATGCTAATCATTTGACAATAGAGTGTGAGAACGGAGTGAAAGAGTTCATCAAGTTTGCAAAGGATCACACAAAGAATAATTCTCAAATCCTTTGTACATGTTTACCTTGTTGTTATTCTAAACTAATTACTCCAGAGGAGTTGGAAGAACATTTGATATGTCATGGAATAGATCAGATTTATAAATGTTGGAATAAACACGAAGAAAAAGAGAATGTACCTACTGGTTGGGATAAAACTGCATTTTATGGATCATCAGATATGAATACAAATATGGATAATAAAGAAGACCGTATGAAGGATGTGATTAAAGATGTCAATGATGATGAAGATCGTATTGAGGAAATGACAAGGACAATTGAAGATGGACTCTGTGATTACCCAAATTTTTTTGAGAAGTTAAAGAGTTGTGCAAAGATTCCATTGTATGCTGGTTGCACTAAATATACAGCATTGTCAGCTATACTGAAGTTGTATAAATTGAAAGCAGGAAGCAGATGGAGTGATGTCAGTTTTACGAAACTACTTGCTCTCTTGAATGACATGCTCCCGGAAGATAATGAGCTCCCAAGCTGAACATATGAAGCTAAACGAATTATGCTCGATGGGTATGATTTATGAAAGAATACATGCTTTCCCGAAAGACTGTATATTGTTTATCAAGGAGAAAAAATCACTTATAGAATGCCAAAAGTGTGGTACTTCTTGATACAAGAAAGATGAATCGAGTCCTATGAAAGTTGTATTGTACTTTCCAATCATTCCAAGGTTTAGGAGTCTATATGGAAGTGAAGAAACAACAAGAAAATTATTGTGGCATGTAGATAAAAGAAATAAAGATGGGAAATTACATCATCCAACCGACTCTCCTCAATGGAAGAAAATTGATCATGAGTATCCTGAATTTGGAAAAGAGCTGAGAAACCTTCGTCTTGCGTTATCTACAGATGGAATAAATCCTTTTGGTTTTCAAACCAGTACTCACAATACATGGCCTGTTATGTTGGTAAATTATAAATTGCCACCCTGGTTATGCATGAAGCGGAAATTCATCATGTTATCTATGTTTATATCAGGACCAAAACAACCAGTTAACAATATTGATGTTTATCTGGCTCCTTTGATCGGGGATTTGAAGTTATTGTGGGATTTAGGTGTTATGTTGTATGATGGTTATAAAAGTGAATACTTCACATTGAGAGCGATGTTGTATGGGGAAATAAATGATTTCCCTTCTTATGGAAATTTTTCAGGCTATAGAATTAAAGAAACTCAAGGGTGTCCCGTGTATGAAGAAGATACATAATCAATTAGGTTGAAACATTCATCGAAATCTGTGTTTCTAGGACATCATAGATTTCTACCTCGTCGGCATAAGTACCGATCTCGGACGACATCATTCAATGGAAGTTCAGAACAACGTGCAACACCGTCTCCACTAATAGGTGATTAGCTGTTTGAGAAAGTAAAATATGTGAACACTATTTTTGGTAAGCCATTTTTGAAAAACCTTACTAAAATTGGTTGGAAAAAGAGATCAGTTTTTTTTGAATTACAATACTGGAATTGTTTGTACGTTAGACATTTTATTGATGTGATGCATGTGGAAAAAATGTATGTGACAGTGTTATCGGAATGTTTCTAAATTCCCCTGGCAAAACAAAGGATGGAATTAAGGCAAGGTTGGACATGGTTGACATGGAAATACAAGGAGAGTTGGCTCCCGTGAAGGGTGAAAATTGAATGTTTCTTCCTCCAGCTGCTTACACTCTTTATAGGGAAAAGAGATATCAGTTTTGCAACTTATTCAATGATGTAAAGGTTCCAGAGGGATATTCATCAAATATCAATAACATTGTGTGAATGAATTATTTGAAGTTAAAAGGTTTGAAATCACATGACCGCCATGTTTTGATGCAAGATCTAATTCCTATAGCTTTACGTTGCATTTTTCCCAAGAATGTTTATCATACATTAACCAAACTTTGTTTCTTTTTCAAAGTTATATGTAGCAAAGTTTGAGACCTGACAAAATTTCCAGCTATGGAAAAATAAATTGTCATCATATTATGTGAATTAGAAATGTTCTTTCCGCCAACATTCTTTGATATGATGGTTCATTTGACGATTCACTTAGTGAGAGAGATTTGACTTTGTGGTCCTGTGCACTATAGATGGATGTACCCCATTGAATGATATATACAGATTTTGAAAGGGTATGTCAAAAATCGATGTTGTCCAGAGGGTTGTATAGTGAAGCGATATATTGTTGAGGAATCCATTGAATTTTTTATTGAATACCTATCTGATGTTGGAAAGCATTGGTCTCCTGAAATCTCGTCACACTGGACGCATTGAGGGTGAGGGAATTTTTGGAAGAGATGTTGTGACAATCAGTATTACATATTGAGAGCAGACCCACCTTTATGTTTTTCATAACAGTTGGGATGTTTCTCCATATATTGAAACTCAAAAAAAATTATTAGGTATTTGAATCCATCAAGGGATAAAAAATGGATGTAAAATACACATAATCACCAGTTTATAGGATGGTTTTAGGACCATATTTTTAAGGATTTGGATGAAAATCTAAATTCAATTTCAGAACGACTTCAATGGCTAGCTGCCAGACCAAGTGTGTATGTATTATCTTGCAATGGTTATATAATTAATGGTTATACATTCTATACAGATGAACATGATGAAGATAATACCATGAAAAATAGTGGAGTTACACTTGTGGCTGAATCGATTCATGTTTCTGGTAGTAAGGACAAAAATACAATTTATGCAAATATGTCATACTTTGGCATTATCAAACAAATATGGGAGTTGGATTATACGACATTCCAATTTCCAATTTTTCAATGAAAATGGTTTGATAACAACAGTGGTTTTAAAATAGATGAATAAGGATTTGTGAAAGTTTATTTTAGTAAAGAAGGGTACAAAGACGAATAGTTTATAATGGCATCACAAGCGGTACAAGTTTTTTATGTTCCAGATCCCGCAAAACAAAAGTGGTCGATTGTTCTGTTATCGTCCAAAACCACTGAAGGGTCTGATGAAAATTCAGTTGAGGATGATCCTTTCAGTGGTACGTTGCAATCATTTCGTAGTGGTCCCAATGTAGATGATGTTTTGTATGTTATAGGAGACCATAATGAAGGTATTTGGATAATCGATAGTGGTGTCAAATCCCTTCAACCTTTGAAAAAAAGAATGAGAGTTCAATAAACAGGTTATATTTTGTTTCTAATATAGTTCTTGTTATCTCATATTATCATCTTATCATTACTGAATTTATGTAATCTAAATTATCCATTCAACCACTTTTTCAGATAATGACTTCTGCACATTCTGGTGCTCCTAACCTTGAGGCTGAATAAGTCTCTCAAGCTGCTGCTGCTGCTGCTACTACTCCTGCTGCAGCTGCTCACAGTGCAGAGCAACAACAAGTTTTTGAACCTGTTTCTTCTCCTAGTGTTGAGGTCCAACAACCATCAGCACATACCATTGCTACCATTTCAGATGAACATATAGATGATGTTGATATTGATGAAATGGTCGAGTATGAAGGACCGACATCGCATAAAACACAGTTGCATCGTAGTTTGATGGTGTTAGTCAAAGTTCTTAAGGCGAAAATCAAAGACATCAAATTTGTTGTCGGATGAAATGCATGAGACCAACATGTGAATCCCAACAAGGATATGTTTAGTAGTTAAATTGGATTTGTCACTTGGAAACGTGTTCCGATTGACATAGATTCATGGCACCATGTTGTGACTGGGCTGAAGACCGTGATCTGGGAAGAAATTATGGTAACATTATGATATTATTTCTTTAATTTACTAGCAAATAAAATAATGAAACAGTGTCTTACTCTTCTCAATCTCTTACAGAGTACATTTATAGTAGATGATTCACACAAGAATTATGTACTAAGGCTTGCAGGAAGGATTCATCAAGGTTTTCGCACTATTTTAACAAAATGCCACCTAAAATATTCCAAAGGTAAAATAAACCCACACCCACCCATTGTATACGCTCACCTGATATCCCAAGAAGCATGTGATGCATTTACTGGCTACCATGGGGATGAGAAGTTTCAGGTACATTGTGGGTGATAATACGTTTTTTGAGGATACATGTATTCATCACTTTGATTGTCAATATTTCATTTATGAAAAAGAAACTCAGTACTGAAAATAAGGAATGTGCATCAAAACCAACATACCCCTATCATAAATCAAGGATGGGGTATACTTCCCTAGAAAATAAAATGGTATGTATTTTAAATTTATGGTAATATTGTTAGGTGTTAATAAACAACATCATAATTATCTTTATATATTTATATGTAGATTGATGAGTCTAAAACCAAAGACACTTCCATCCCATGTCATGTGATATGGAAGGAGGCACGTGTGAATAAGAAAGGAAAGCTAGTAGATGAAAACACACAAAAAGTGTGGGAAATATGTGTAAGTATGACATGACGATAAAAAGATTTGTTTTAAATTAATATTACATAAAAATAATTAGTTATTTTCCTATATCCTACAGTCACAGGAATCAGCTACTCCTATAGAAGATGCAGACCTATTATCAATGAATTTGAAGTGTCCAGAACAATACGGCCATGTCAGAGGTCTGGGGTTTGGGGTGACACCCCGATTATATTTTGAGAAAAAAAAGAAACGAATGATAGAGATGAAAAATTGAAACAAATGAACAAAAGACTAGCAACTCTTGAAGAATGATTTCAATGGTAGGGAGAGTTGCTAGAAACTTTTTTGGGTGGGAAGAAAGGAGAAGACACAACTCAGGAACAACCAACACATGAAGATCCCACCCCACCCCCTACCATCTTTGAGGCAAGCCATTACCCTCAAAGAGATGTCTTAGCCATGGTAATCAATATTCTAATAATTGTTCCCATGAAATGTGAATCAGACAAACACTGATACTTTTCCTGTATTGATCTTCTACAGGGTGATAATGACTGTGATTTATATTTGTCAACACCCACCTATCACCTTGTATCTAGGGCTACAATGTTCAACATCCCAGATGACAAGCTGCATAATAGACCACTTCCAAAAGATCATCTGAAAGTGACGATTACTGTAGCTCATGAGCCAAATGCAGAGCTACCTATTCCACTTGATGATGATGATATTCATACAGTTGAAAAGGATATTGGGATATTCATTGCATGTTCATCACAACATGTACGAGTACATGGGGACAAAGAGGTATTTATTTACTTTTTTTCAAGCTAAACATTTAACAATTAATGAAAAAAGGTTATGAACCAATGAATGTTATTATAGATGGAGAAAGGGAAGGGGGTGACAAACGTTGACTCAAAACCATCTAAAGGATCGACCAACCAATCCCAAAGAGCTACTGAAATCACAATAACACCACCTATTCTCTATCCACATTTACTAGCATTGAAGACTCATGTGGATATGAAGCTAAGAGGTGGTAGTAGTCATATAATGGTTTTAGAAAAGAATATATACAGAGAGTAAAGTCAATATTTCGTTGCTGATGAAAATTTAAATGAGATCCTTGAAAACGGTTGGCTAGGCATCACAATTGTAAATATATATATGAGGTATGTTTTTATGAATTGATTTTCTAAAAGCTGATCTAATGTAAAAATTATGACTAAATGCATTTTATATTGCTGACAGACCTATATATGAAAAATAGTTGAAGGAATTTTCCCATGAGCCAAAATTTGGACTTGTTAGTCCTCATACCACATCAACACATCTAACGAAATTAGAGCCATCAAAAAAGGATGAAATAGTGAACGACTTGCTAAAAACATTTGAAAGCAAGATTACAAATGACAAACTCTTCCTAATACCAACCATGCGGGGGTAAAAATCTACGATTAAAGCATACCAATTATATTTTCACTTCTTTTATTACTTATTCCTTTTTGTATTTTTAGGAAACATTGGCTGCTAATTGCGATGAACTTGGATACTACAAAGATTTATTTTTTGGATTCAAAGCAAGGATATCCAACAAACCGACAAAATATGATGGAGTTTGTGAATCTATAAGACACTAAATCCTATTTTTTAGGTCTAAAAATAAAGTAATATAATTTATATTTTGTTTTACTGAGGATTCTGTTATGATAGGGTGGTGTATCATTATCGTCTAAAAAAAGGAATGAGGATAGGGGATAAGCATAAGGAGGCGAGCAAGTACTATGTCTGGAAAAATATCAGGGTATATATAATAAAATTTCACTATCCATACACATATCAACACAAGTTACTTATTCTCCTAATGATAATTTTTTTTTCAGTGTCCAAAATAAACAAATGACAATAATTGTGGTTATTATGTTTGTAAATTTATGAAAGAGATTGTTTTTCATCAACAAACTAGCATCCCTAACGAGGTATTTTAAAAAACAACTACTATTTCATTTAATTTATTTATTATTTATTTATTTTTATATTTTTCAGTACTACTCTGACAGACGAAAATCCTCATACTCACAAGACGATATAGATTTGTTTATAAATGAGTGGGCCGAATACCTGATGGCAGATTGTACACAAATATCATGAAGATATGACTTGGGGACATGTACAATTGGCGGTCATTTTTGAGAGGGGTTAGGGGGATCAAAAGATGAAACATTATTATATGTAAATGTTCATAAAAAAATTGTAATTGTTATTAAATAAAAAATTATTTCTCTAATGAGTCATTTTCCCATTTTAAAAGATGAAATGCACCAATAACATGCAAGAATTATTAACCACTCAAAGTGTCTCTCTTTTGTTTAAAATGGAAAAATTTTTAAGTGAAAATAACAACTGACCTAAGGAAATTTGACCAAACACATTAAGATTGTGTTGATCCTTTAGAATAATGATCCATGGGTGCTTTGGTGACGTGTACGAGTCAACCCCCCTCAATCTGAGGCATGGTGTGGTCGGTATCACTCAAAGTGTCTCTCTTTTGTTTTAAATGGATAAAATTTTAAGTGAAAACAACAAATGACCTACGAAAATCTGACCAAACCCATTCATATTATGTTTATCCTTTAGGATAATGATCCATGGGTGCATTGGTGATGTGTACAAGTCAAACCCACCTCAATCTGAGGCACGGTGTGGCCGGTATCACTCAAAGGGCCTCTCTTTTGTTTAAAATAGACAAAATTTTAAGTGAAAACGAAAAATGACCTACGAAAATCCAACAAAAAACATTTGGATTGTGTTGATACATTAGGATAATTATCCATGGCTCCTTTGTGATGTGTAAGAGTCAACCCCACCTCAATCCGAGACATAGTGTGGCTGATATCACTCAAAGTGTCCCTCTTTTGTTTAAAATAGACACAATTTTAAGTGAAAACAACAACTGACCTATGAAAATCTGACCAAAAGCCTTCAAATTGTGTTGATTCTTTAGGAGAATGATTCATGGGTCATTTGTGACATGTATGAGTCAACCAAACCTCAATCCAAGGCATTATGTTGCCGATATCACTCAAAGTGTCTCTCTTTTGTTTAAAATGGACATAATTTTAAGTGAAAACAACAACTGACCTACAGAAATATGACCAAACACCTTTGAATTCTGTTTATCCTTTAGTATAATGATCCATGGGTAATTTGTGATGTGTAAGAGTCAACCCCGCCTCAATACGAGGCACGTTGTGGCTGATATCACTCAAAGTGTCTCTCTTTTGTTTAAAATGGACAAAATTTTAAATGAAAACAACAAATGACTTACAAAAATCCTACCAAAAACATTTTGATTGTGTTTATACTTTAGGATAACGATCCATGGGTCATTTTTGATGTGTACGAGTCAACCCCTCTTTAATCCGAGTCATGTTGTGGCCAATATCACTGAAAGTGTCTCTCTTTTGTTTAAAATGTGCAAAATTTTAAGTGAAAACAACAACTGACCTACATAAATACAACCAAAAAAATTCATATTATGTTTATCCTTTAGGGTAAAGATCCATGGGTGCATTGTTGACATGTACGAGTCAACCTTGCCTCAATCCGAGGCACGGTGTGGCCGGTATCACTCAAAGTGTCTCTCTTTTATTTAAAATAGACAGAATTTTAAGTGAAAACAACAAATGACCTAAAGAAATCTGACCAAACACATTAGTATTGTGTTGATACTTTAGGATAATGATCCATGGGTGAGTTGGTGATGTGTACGAGTCAACCCTGTCTCAATCCAAGGTACAGTGTGGCCGGTATCACTCAAAGTGTCTCTCTTTTGTTTAAAATGGACATAATTTTAAAAGAAAACAACAAATGACCTACAGAAATCTGACCAAAAGCATTAGTATTGTGTTGATCCTTTAGGAGAACGATCCATGGGTTCATTTTTGATGTGTACAAGTCAACCCCTCCTCAATCCGAGGCACGGTGTGGCCGGTATTACTCAAAGTGTCTCTCTTTTGTTTAAAATGAACATAATTTTAAGTGAAAACAACAACTAACATACAGAAATCTGACCAAACTCATTAGGATTGTGTTGATACTTTAAGAGAATGATCCATGGGTCATTTTTTACATGTACAAGTCAAACCCGCATCAATATGAGGGACGGTGTGGCTGGTATCACTTAAAGTGTCTCTCTTTTGTTTAAAATGGACAAAATTTTAAGTGAAAACAACAAATGACCTATGTAAATCTGACAAAATGTATTATTATTATGTTAATACTTTATTATAATGATCCATGTGTGTTTTGGTGATGTGTACAAGTCAACCCCGCCTCAATCCGAGGCACAGTGTGGTCGGTATCACTCAAAGTGTCTCTCTTTTGTTTAAAATGGATAGAATTTTAAGTGAAAACAACATCTAACCTATATAAATCCTACCAAACACATTCTTATTGTGTTTATACTTTAGGATAATGATCCATGGGTGTGTTGGTGACATGTACGAGTCAACCCCGCCTCAATCTGATGCACGGTGTGACCGGTATCACTCAAAATGTCTCTTTTTTGTTTAAAATGGACAGAATTTTAAGTGAAAACTACAACTGACCTACAAAAATCTGACCAAACGCATTCTTATTATGTTAATCCTTTATGATAACAATCCATGGGTGCATTGGTGATGTGTAAGAGTTAATCCCGCCTCAATTCAAGGCACAATGTGGCTGGTATCACTCAAAATGTCTCTCTTTTGTTTAAAATGGACAAAATTTTAAGTGAAAACAACAAATCACCTACGGAAATACGAACAAAATCATTTAGATTGTGTTTATATTTTATGATAAAAATACATGGGTGCGTTGGTGACATTTAAAAGTCACCCTCACCTCAATCCGAGACACAATGTGGCTGGTATCACTCAAAGTGTCTATCTTTTGTTTAAAATGGACAAGATTTTAAGTGAAAACAACAACTGACCTATGAAAATCTGACCAAACACATTCGGATTGTGTTGATAATTTATTAGAACAATACATGGGTCATTTATGATGTGTAAAAGTCAACCCCACCTCAATATGAGGTACGATATGGCCAATATCACTCAAAGTGTTTCTCTCTTGTTTAAAATGGACATAGTTTTAAGTGAAAACAACAACTGACCTACGAAAATCCAACCAAATGCATTCGGATTATGTTGTTACTTTAGGAGAACTATCAATGGGTGCATTGTTGATATGTATGAGTCAACCCCGACTCAATCCGAGGCACGGTGTGGCCGGTATCACTCAAAGTGTCTCTCTTTTGTTTAAAATGGACAAAATTTTAAGTGAAAACAACAACTAACCTATGAAAATCTGACAAAACACATTCTTATTGTGTTGATAATTTAGGATAACGATCCATGGGTGTGTTTGTGATGTGTAAAAGTCAACCCTGCCGCAATCCGAGTTACGGTGTGGCCGGTATCTCTCAAAATGTCTCTCTTTTGTTTAAAATGGACAGAATTTTAAGTGAAAACAACCAATGACCTATTTAAATCTGACAAAACACTTTTATATTGTGTTTATACTTTATGAGAAAAATCCATGAGTGTGTTGGTGATGTGTTCGACTCAACCCCGCCTCAATCTGAGGCACAGTGTGGCCGGTATCACTCAAAGTGTCTCTCTTTTGTTTAAAATGGACAGAATTTTAAGTGAAAACAACAACAGACCTATGGAAATCTGACCAAACACATTAGTATTGTGTTGATAATTTATGAGAATGATCCATGGGTGCATTGGTGACGTGTATGAGTCAACCAAATCTCAATCCGAGGCACGGTGTGGCCGATATCACCCAAAGTGTATCTCTTTTGTTTAAAATGGATATAACTTTAAGTGAAAACAACAACTGACCTAGAGAAATATGACCAAATGCATTTTTATTGTGTTTATACTTTAGGAGAAAGATCTATGGGTCATTTTTGATATGTAAGAGTCAACCCCACCTCAATATGAAGCACGATGTGGCCGGTATCACTCAAAGTGTCTCTCTTTTGTTTAAAATGGACAGAATTTTAAGTGAAAACAACAAATAACCTATGGAAATATGACCAAACACATTAAGATTGTATTTATCCTTTAGGATAACGATCCATGGGTGCATTAGTGATGTGTATGAGTCAACCCCGCCTCAATCCGAGGCATGGTGTGGCCTGATATCACTCAAAGTGTCTCTCTTTTGTTTAAAATGGACAGAATTTTAAGTGAAAACAACAACTGACCTATGGAAATCTGACCAAACGCATTAGGATTGAGTTGATACTTTAGGAGAACGGTACATGGGTAATTTTTGATGTGTAAAAGTCAACCCCACTTTAATATGAGGCACGGTGTGGCCGGTATCACTCAAAGTGTCTCTCTTTTGTTTAAAATGGACAAAATTTTAAGTGAAAACACCAACTGACCTACGGAAATATGACCAAATGAATTTTTATTGTGTTGATAATTTAGGATAATGATCCATAGGTGAGTTGGTGACATGTACAATTCAACCCTACCTCAATCCAAGGCACGGTGTGGCTAGTATCACTCAAAGTGTCTTTCTTTTGTTTAAAATGGACAGAATTTTAAGTGAAAATAACAACTAACCTATGGAAATCTGAACAAATGAATTAGGATTGTGTTTATCCTTTAGGATAACAATCCATGGGTGCGTTGGTGATGTGTAAGAGTCAATCCTACCTCAATCCAAGGTAGGGTGTGGTCGGTATAACTCAAAGTGTCACTCTTTTGTTTAAAATGAACAGAATTTTAAGTGAAAACAACAACTAACCTATAGAAATACGACCAAACGCATTCAGATTGTGTTGATACTTTAGGAGAACTATCCATGGGTAATTTTGGGCATGTAAGAGTTAACCCCGCCTTAATCCGAGGCACGGTGTGGCTGGCATCACTCAAAGTGTCTCTCTTTTGTTTAAAACAGACAAAATTTTAAGTGAAAACAACAATTGACCTATAGAAATATGATCAAACACATTCATATTGTATTGATTCTCTAGGATAATGATCCATGGGTGAATTGGTGATGTTTATGATTCAACCCCACCTTAATCCGAGGCACGGTGTGGCTGGTATCACTCAAAGTGTCTCTCCTTTGTTTAAAATGGATAGAATTTTAAGTGAAAACAACAACTGACCTATAAAAATCCAACCAAACGCATTTGTATTATGTTTATCCTTTAGGAGAATGATCCATGGGTCATTTTTGACATGTACAATTCAACCCCGCCTCAATCCGAGGCACGGTGTGACCGATATCACTCAAAGTGTCTCTCTTTAATTTAAAATGGACATAATTTTAAGTGAAAACAACAACTGACCTATGGAAATATGACCAAATGCATTCGGATTGTATTGATCCTTTAGAAGAATGATCAATGGATGACCCCCAACCCCCTGGATGGCCCCCACCCCCTGGATGCCCCCACCCCCCTAGACACCACCCCACCACCTGGACACTCCACCCCTAGACACCCCCACCCATGGACGACCACCCCCACCCTACCCCCCTTCGATAGCCCCACCAACCCCCTGGACCGCCCCCACCCCCTGGACACCACCCCACCCTCCGGACACCCCCACCCCCTAGAAATCCCCCTGACACCCTGGACACCAGCCCACCCCCTGGACACCCCCATAGACAACCCCCCATGGACAACCCCCACCCCCCTAAACACCCCACCACCACCTAGACGCCCCCCACCTGGACCCCCCCTCATAGACACCACCCCACCACCTAGACACCCCCTCCCCCTAGACACCCCACCCTCATGAACATCACCCACCCCTAGACACCACCCCACCCCCTTGTACATCCCCCAACCTCCTGGACCACCCCCACCCCCTGGACACCCCTATCCCCCCAGACACCCCATCCCCCTGGACACCCCTACCCCCCCTTGGATAGCCACCCCAAACCCCTGAACATCCCCCAACCCCCTGAATTCTGAATTTAATCCTTTATGTATTTAATTAACTTATGAATTATGTGTTAATGATGTATGGTTATAATTTTTTTATGGGTATACTTGGTGTAATTACCTTATTAATTATGTGTTAGTTTTGTATGGGTATACTTATTGAGATGCTGAATTTTTTGCAGGTGTTGTTTGGGTGTGCTGCTGCAGAATTTTTTGTTGCAGTAGACAGGGCATTTATCAGCGCTTTTTTAGTGCTAATAAAGGATTCCTTTATCAGTGGTAAAAAAGTGATGATAAAAGACACCTTTATCAGTGCTAAAAAAGCGCTGATAAAGGATCAGTTTATGAGCGCTAAAAGAGAACTGATAAAAAACACATTTATCAACACTTTTTTAGTGCTGATAAAGGAGTCCTTTATCAGTGCCTTTTTAGCGCTGATAAATTCTTCCTTTATCAGCGCGTTTTTAGCACTGATAAAGGGGAACCCCCTTTATCAGTGCTGAGCTTTACAGTGCTTTTTTAGCGCTATTAAATCTCGTTTTGAGCGCTGATAAAGCCCGTTTTTGTAGTAGTGATGGGGAAACACATAGCTAGTGCAATTCAACAGTTTAGTTTGTTTTTCTTGTTTAAAGTATTTCTTTTGATTATATATATGTGATGTGTGATATTTCATATACTGAAACCTTCGAGTTGTGTTGGGAATGGCCTGGATATTGTTGAGTGATGCTGATCTCAGGTTGGGTTAGGCCTGAGTTACATTGGGTGGTTCTGACCATGGGATTGGGTGTCATGGACATCAGCTTGAGGCAGTGTGACTGTTAGGTTGGGCATTTCCCGGGTTACTTGGATGATGAGGCCATTGGACTTGAGTGACATGGTCGTAGGGGCATGAGGTGTCAAAGATGTTGTGGCTTGGGAACTTATTTTGATGATTACCGCTCACCCAGAGTTTTGAGTAGTGTGCATATAGAAAGACTCTATGATGAGGTGGTTTTGACCATTCATGTGGGTAGAGGCCCCCTTTAGTTGCGGTTTAGGTACTATTGGTTTTGGGTTGCTTGCTGTAAGAAGGTATATGGAAGGTGAGGAGCCTTCAGGGGATAACATTGAGGCTATCAGGTTGGGATAGAGGCTCATCATGGTTTGAGGGCAGACATCGTTATCCCTCCGGTTACTGATTTGAGGGCAGATATCATTGTCCCTCTGGTTACTTTATTAAGGGAAGACATCACTGTCCTTGTAGTTACTTATTTGAGGAGAGACATCTCTCTTCCTCTGAGTTACTACTTCTTGGGAATGCCTTCGATACGTCAGTACTTGAGACACATGGTATTAGGGGGCACATGGTCCTGCATTACATGATAGAGATTTCGGCGTTGACCAAAGCAGGTGACACTCCATGGTGGCTGCTGATCACCAGTGAAGTTTGTGTTTATTTTTGCATCGTATTGTTTACTGTTTTCCTTATAAATGAATGTTTTCTTAAACAATTATATTAGGTATGCACCGTTGGGTGGTATCCTACTGAGATTCATCTCACACCCCGTATGGGCCCTTCAGAATGTGTGTAGACTTTATGGATTTACGTGCAGAAAAGAGACTAGCTTCAAGAGTTGGACTGTTTTAACTAATGCATGGAGATGGTAGGGACCTTGAGGTCTTGATTAGCAGGAGTTTACTTTGTTTTTCTTTCTTTCCTATACCATCATGCTTATCTTGTTTATTGTAGCTACTATTGGTTATCCATTTGCGCCCTTTTATATAATAAATTGCTATGGATGCATGATTTGTCTCTTCTAGTAGTTGTTACAAGTGGTTCAACATGTTGTTTTGTTTACATTCCTCTGACGTTGTTTATATTTATTTCTTCTGCTGTTTATTGCTATTGATTGTGCTTCTGCTATGTGGGTCTGGTTCGAGTTTATAGAGTCTTTTAATTTTATACTATGCTCAGACCAGTATCATTATTATCCTCCGAGAGGGTATAGCCTACCCACTATACCTATAATACCATTGCTGCTAGTCGAAATACTTTGGCGTTCGGGGAGGTGCGCCTAAGGTAATAACACCCG
Organism: Viscum album; assembly: GCA_963277665.1. Classification (NCBI taxonomy): domain Eukaryota; kingdom Viridiplantae; phylum Streptophyta; class Magnoliopsida; order Santalales; family Viscaceae; genus Viscum; species Viscum album. The sequence goes on from OY728146.1 coordinate 1,467,526,575, forward strand.
ACCCATTTAGCACTATTTATAACATCTCAGAATTTCTGTGTAATTTTTTTTATTTATATGGAATTATTTCGAGACCTCAAAATTCAACGACACGCAATTCCAAGGTCCAAAAAGACCGAAACAGAATTTTGAACCTTTTTTAAGGTATGTTCAATAAATATTCTAGTGAGATTTTCTACTTTTTGAACCATCACTCGGATCAAAAATCCGAGGGCACTGTTTAATTCATAACACTGAGATTCACCAAGAAATGACTTAACTTCAGCTGGCATGGGCCGATCAGAGAAGTTATTTTTTGGACTTTTTTAGAAAAATAATAAAATAATTTAAATGAATTATTTTATTTTATTTCTCACTTTGGAGTGGCGGACAATGATGCTGTGGGGTAGAAACAAGGCAATGACGAACTGCATCAATGGGGCTCATTAATGGCTCGTTAAACTCGCAGTGTAATGACACTTTAATGACGCGTAACAATGACGTTGTTTCTTAAATAAAACATCGTAACGATGCGATGTTGCATCATAATGGGAATTCTGTGACATGATCCTATTTATAATTCGACACTCTAGGAAAAAATATATATTAAAGAAATCGGAGGATTCTTTGGCGAACATCTGATGGACTTCCACCCTAGCGAAAAATGAAAAACGCTGGCGGAACTTCATCTTCTTCATCATGCCTTTCAAAAATCGGAGCAGAGAAGTGACGCCGATGCCTTAACCCCTTGAGGATGAATGTGCGACAACAAACATCATAAGAGGTAGGGGTTTTTAATTTAATAAAAGTTCTTACCTGTTCCTTTTCTGAAAAATGACAAACATGGATCAACCCACGAATAGGTTGATCCGTGGATCGTGCGTTATAACAAGAGGGTGACTTTTATTTTGGGGCAATTATTCAGGATTAAACCATGGAATTAATGATTAAACGCAAACCTCCTCGATCCCTACCCCTGTTAAAACCTCTAAAGCAGAGGGCCCAGGCCGACACGAACAAGGCTCGAGCACCTCTGCTCATGTGTTCTTGGTGGATGCTTGCTCAAAGCGATGACAAGGATGGTTTGAAGGCTTCGCGGTAAAGACATCCTTGCCTAGAGACCATTGGCGCAAGCGATGCAAGGAACAGACCACCGAAGCGCGTCTGGTGGCCCGCTGAAGATTCTTCCGGGGCACCGACACCAGCAGCAGCAACAACGACGACCGAACTTGTCCACTGTGTAGAGGCGGTGTCCCGTACTAGAAAGCTGTGTTGACTGGGAGGCTGTGGCTCGTAAGCCACGACGAAACGTAGGAGGACGCGGCGCTAGGTGGGTACCGTGTGGAGGGGTGGCCCGTGTCTGGCCCCCGACAAGCTGGAGGTACCACGACCTGTTGGCCGTGGCAAGAGTCGGACACGGTGCAAGGAGGGAGCCGCGTAGGAGGGGTGACCCACCCTTGCGAGCCACGTTCATACAAGAGGGGACGCAGCTGGATTCCACGTCCCAATGGATCACACTGGATGCACCGCACAGCCGGTCCCCTTTCCGGTGGGTCGAACCCTCAACGGGCTAGGCCGGTCCCGCTGCCAGGTGAGCCAGACCCGCACCGGCGGGTTGGACCCATGCCTCTCCAGGCCGAGTCAAACAAGTCTGGGTTGTTGGGAGACTTGGCGGGCAGGACCCTCGACCAACCGGACCTAGGTCCAACGAGGCCTATTGGGTTTATCCCACTGGCCTAGCCAGACCAGACTGACCCCGAACCACACTAAGTCAGGTCGTGTCTGTTAGAATGAACCAAGGTATGTGGAACCCCCGACCCATGTTGGTCGGGTCGGTCCGACCGGGTCAGACTGGGTCCCATCACAACCGCCCCCTGGTTTACTAAAACACCCATATCTTGCAAAACGTGCGTCTGATTTACACACCGTTTGCGGAATTGGGACCCTATAGAGGGGGTAGATATTTTGGAATGATTTTTAGTAAATTTCATGGACTCCAAGAAGTGATGAATGGATTGAGGAGTGGTTCTACCAAGCACACTATGTATGGAACCCTATGGTTGGCTGAGACCTAAAGACAGCTTGAGGATGGCCAAGTGGGAAGCAGCTCTGTGTGACCCAATAGGCCCATGGTTGGGAGTGGCTCTATGTGACGCGTTATACCCATGATACTCGACAGGAGGAGTACCTTAGTTCAGCCAAGGTGGGAAGAGGCTATGTGTGACCCGGCCGACCCATGGTGGGGAGGGGCTCTATGTGACATAGTGTACCCATGGTACTCATCAAGGATGAGTACCAAAATAGTTCAAGGTTAGTGGGAAGAGGCTCTGTGTGACCCAGTAGGCCCACTATACTCGATAGAGGAGGAGTTCTCCAGTAGCCAAGGATTTCGACGTTTGTGATGGACGATGCTACTATTACTACCCTAGAATATACCTGGTGTGAGATTCCATGTGTTTCATTATTTACTTTGAGGAATTGATACGTGTTCTTTATTTTTTTTGGGGTCCCTACTGAGTACTGTGTTACTCACCCCTGCATGGGCTCCGCCTGCACGTGTTGTGTCTGGTGCAGACGACCGACGTTTCGACAGGGGTGATCAGGGAGACGGGACAAACGAATTCTATAACAATGGACTTGATGGACTAGGACCAGGCGGGGCCCAGTAGGACTAGGTGGACATGACGTACTACTTCGGCTTCTAGTAGCTTTACTACTCTCATGATCAAGTGGGGTTTACTGCAGATGGATACGAGAGCACTTTTGTACTTTATAGTTTTCAGTACTTTTTCTTGGGTTTGTATTCTGGACCAATTTCTTTTAGTTGTACTTAAACTCAGTTTATTCAATGGTATGTTGTTTCCCTTTTGTGAGTTGGGACTTGGTTGGATGTTTGTGTGCATACATGTATCCAGGATAATGCCTCCCACTTGTAGGTTGACACCTTCGGTGCTAGTTTCCAACCCCTGACCTTCGGGAGGCAGTCTTGGGGTAGTCAAGGCATGGACCCCAGGGGATAGGTTGTGAAAAAGTTGTATCAGAGGGTGGTTGGTTCCTCCAAAAATATCGGGAGTATGATGTTTTGTTTTGGGGAAACAATGTTAAGTGTTGCGAGTTTGAATTTCAGATTCAGGGATTCTAGTGATGGTGCGGAGACCGACATATCCATACACCAGGACCTTGAATTATATTTTTGGATCAATACATGAAAACATTGGTTTCATAAGTGTCACCTTATTTTCGAATAAGAGTCTTCTCACCAGGTATAACCTTCTAACCATGGTACATCTTGATCTATCTTAGGATGCCTCCACATGGACGACCAGCCAGGATCCTGATATGAGGTCGTGAGGATAGCCCTCCAAGCAACGAGGCATCCGTTCAAGGACCAGTTCTAGATATGGCCCCACCGGGTGGTGCACCAGTTCTACCACCACCCGATGGTCAACATATACTACCAGAAGTTATGACAGAGGACGTTCATAGGCTTAGTACCCTGCATGAGTTTCAGAGACAGAGACCTCCCAGGTTCAGGGGAGATATGGATCCTCAGGTTGCGGAGGACTAGATAGAGGCTATGAAACAAGTCTTCTGCTTAGTGAGGACATCGCTTGACTAGATGGAGATCTTGGCGGCGAGCCTTTTGTAGGTCTTGGTAGGGAGATGGTGGAGCTTGACCATCCAGAATCACGATGAGGCGACTCTCACTTGAGTTGACTTCGAGAGGATTTTCCGAAAGAAGTTTTCCCCCGCAATGTTGCGCTCAGTGTGCATTTAGGAGCTGCTTCACCTAAAGAATTGAAACATGATAGAAGCTGAGTACTTGGAGAGGTTAACAGAGCTTTCCCACTACTCCACAGATATGGTGTGAGACCCTTTTTTTAGGGCTCGAGCCTTCGAGCAGAGACTCAGGTGGGAGATCAGGGAATCAATGTTGTCTCTCAACATCCCTACCCAGGAGGGGGTTCTGGAGCGATCCCTTCTTATGGAGGGCTTCTTGGTAGAGTAGGTGCTGACAACTAGAGCCGCCAGCAGACCCCATGTGGCAGAGTCTTCGGCGGCCAGCAGACAACAGACGCGTGGACCCAAGCGGGCCAGGTCTTTTAGAGGATGGCCCCAGGACTCAGGGTTGGTGGTGTGGGGATCCCAGTCTGGAGGGAGTCGGCAGGGATCCAGGCAGTGCTACACGTGCGATGGGTTGGGACACATGGCACGTGACTGCTCAACCTGCCATACAGATGACCGACAGATAGTCGAGGAGCCGCTGAGGCTGCGAAAACGGTTCAAGTGAGGAGGTCCACAGGGTGGAAGACGTGGTAGGGGAGCTGGCCGAGTGGTAGGCGGTGGGTGACGGTTTTATATGTTACCACCACCACCCCTAGGTGGTCCACCCCAACCTTAGGGAGCAGGCGGAGAGGGGCAAGCTCAGCTCCAGGCAGTAGAGGGTTATGACCACGATACTCCAGAGATGATCCGAGGTACAATATTTGTCTTCCCCACCATATCTGTAGTACTTATAGACATAGGTGCTAGTCACTCCTTCCTTTCCATGACTCTCGTTCAGAGCTCATAAATTCCAGTGGAGCCATTGGCTCGATCCCTATGACTAGAGACTCCTACAGGAGATGATTTGAGGATTACACACTGGTGCTGGCAGTGTGAGATTACTCTAGGAGGTGAGAGCTTCGGCTGGGATCTCCTAGTAGCAGCTTCTAGGTCTTATAATTTCATCATGGGTATGGGCTGGTTATCCATAGTCCATGCTCAGATCGACTGTTTTAGGCATACAATGCAGTGTGTCAGTGAAGATGGGACCAAGTTTTCCTTCACCGATGAGAAGGAAAACCTTAGAGCACAGGACAAACTCTATTAGAGAAGGGTGCAACTGATCACTCACCAGTTGGCTACCCTTTCCCTCAGTGCAGTGGAGTAGAGGAGTCCAATCTTCCCAGTAGTGGTGGATGAGTATGGGGATGTTTTTCTTGATGAGGTTCTAGGGCTACCTCCTCGTAGAGAGGTAGAATTCTGTATTGACTTGTACCCCGAGAAGACACTGATATACACAATGGCATATCAAATGGCTTCCATAGAGCTTCGTGAGCTAAGGGTACAACTGGAGGTCTTATAGGAGAAGGGGTTCGTAAGGCCCAGTGTTTCACCATGGGCAACCCCAGTGTTTTTTTTCTAAGAAGGAAGATGGGAGTTTGAGGTTGTGCATGGACTTCCGATGCCTGAACTAGGCGACTGTTAAGAACAAGTACCCACTGCCGATAATTGATGACCTCTTCGACCAGTTGAAGGGAGCGAAGTGATTATCAAAGATAGACCTCAGATCAGGTTATAACCAGCTTTGGGTACGAGATGGGGATGTACCGAATATAGCCTTCAGTTGCTGGTATGGCCACTGTAAGTTCCTGGTGATGCCTTTCGGTGTGACCAATGCCCTAGAAGTGTTCATGGGACTCATGAATAGTATTTTCTATCCCTAACTTGACCTATTCATCATGTTCTTCATCGATGATATCTTGGTGTATTCAACATCAGAGGAGCAACACGCTACAGACCTACAGATAGTCCTGGATACACTCTAAGAGCACCAGCTTTATGGTAAGCTCTCAAAGTGTAAGTTCTGGATATAGGAGGTCTACTTTCTGGGACACATCATCTTGGAGGTTGGATTTGTAGTCGATCCAGAAAAGATAGAGGTGGTGCTTTCTTGGGATCTTCCCAGAAGCGTGACTGAGGTGCAAAGCTTCTTGGGGCTGGCAGGTTACTATCGGAGGTTTGTGCCTGACTTTTCCAGAGTAGAAACACCCTTATCAACATTTACAAGAAAGGGATATCCCTTCATGTGGATGGAGAAATGCTAGCAGAGTTTTCAGGAGTTGAGGCAGAGACTGACTAGTGCCCCCCATCTTGAGACTACTAGAGGAGGGCATTGGGTATTTAGTTTACTGTGATGCATCAGGGACTAGGCTCGATTGTGTCCTTATAGGATCAAGTGGTGATCACCTAAAACTCATGATAGTTGAGGCATCATGAGAATAACTATGTGACTCACATCCTAGAGTTGGCAGTAGTGGTCTTTGCATTGAAGATGTGGCGACACTACTTTATGGGTGAGCGGTTTACAGTTTACTCCGACCATAAGAGTCTCAGGTATATCTTCTCCCAAAAGGACCTGAACCTGAGACAATGATAATGGATAGAGCTCTTCTAGGACTATGATTTTGAGATAGTATATACTCCTGGAAAGGGGAACATAGTGGCAAACACGCTTAGTATAAGGACTGGGTTGTAGCTGTTGAGTGAGGCAACATAACAGTTAGCCGCGATGCAAGTATCCCTCATAGATGATGGTGAATATGTTTAAATTAAGTCGATGGCTGTTACTCCCCCACTTGTACAATGACTTAGGTAGGCATAATTGGGAGATGTTGACTACAAGGCCCGACATGCTTAAATATCCTCAGTACGGGCTCCTGATGGATTTTCGATAGGTGGGGAGCACATCATTCTTTTCAGAGGGCGCACCTTAGTACCAGTGGTGTTGTGGGAGGAGGTGTTGAGGGAGTTCCATACTTCCCTTTTGGCAGTACATCCTAGAGTGGAAAAGATGTATCAGGACCTCCAGCGTCAGTACTGGTGGCCAAGGATGAAGAAAGTAGTGGCTGTGTTCATTTTACGATGCCTCACTTGTCAGCAAGTAAAGGCTAAGCAGCAGGTTCCAGAAGACTTGATTCATCCACTCGAGGTACTAGAGTGGAAATGAGATGTTATATCAATGGAATTTGTGATGGGGTTACCATGTACGTCTAGAGGTTATGACTCTATTTGGGTGATCATTGACCGACTCACCAAGTCAGCTCACGTCCTACCCATCCGGAAGTAGGGAACAATAGAGGGTTTGAGACGCTTCTACATCCAGGAGATAGTGCGGCTTCACGGGGTGATTTCGAAGATCGTTTCAGATCATGATGCCCACTTTACATCATGGTTTTGGAAAGGATTACAGTAGGTGTTCGGGACACAGTTACGTTTGAACATAACTTTTCATCCCCAGTCAGATGGTCAGACAGAGCGAACCATACAGACCTTGGAGGACATGCTTCATGCTTGCGTCCTTGACTTTGGTCATAGTTGGGAGGATCACCTGCCACTGGTGCAGTTTTCATACAAAAATATCTATCACTCCACCATTGGCATGAAACTATTTGAGGCCTTGTATGGGAGGCCTTGCAGATCACCCATATACTGGATAGACTTAGGGGAGTCGGAACGCATGGGTCTAGAGTTGGTACGGGCTACCACTGAGAAGGTGCAGATCATCCAAGAGTGGATGATGACTACACATATTAGGCATAAGTCTTATGCTGACAGGAGATGGAGACCCTTGGAGTTCGAGGAGGGAGATCATGTGTTCCTTCAGGTCTTACCCTGATGAGGATTGTGGAGATTTGGCCAGGGCGATAAGCTATCTTCTAGGTTCATCGGTCCTTTTTAGATCCTGAGAAAAGTTGGTAAGGAGGCTTACTTCCTAGCTCTTCCCCCACAGATGCATCGGGTTCATGATATTTTCCATGTTTTGTAGCTGAGGAGGTACGTGCATGATCCATCGCACGTCATCGACTAGGGCGAGTTGTACATTGACGATGGGGTGATGTTTGCAGAGTTCTTAGTAGAGATAGAGGATCGACATGAGAGGGTCCTATGTGGATGGTCAATTCCCCTAGTGTGCATCTGATGGTAGCACATGAATCTCCAAGAGAGCACTTAGGAGATAGAGGATCAGATTTGTGCTCAGAACCCCCATTTTTTGTTTAGTTATTGTTTTGTATTTCAGGGACATAAATCCCTAAGGTGGGGAGAATGTAACATATTATAATTTCCATGATTTATTTATTTATTTATATAGAATTATTTTGAGACCAAAAAATTTGACAGCACATAATTACGAGGTCTGGAGAGCCCGGAACAGAATTTTGAACTTTTTTTAAGGTACGTTCAGTAAACATGCGAGTGAGATTTTCTATCTTTTGAACCATTTCTAAAATCAAAAATTCGAGGGAACTATTGAATTCAGAATGTTGGGATTCACCTATAAATGATTTAACTTCATCCAGCAAGGCCCGGGAAGAAAATTTATTTTTCTGACTTTGTGAGAAAAATAAAAAAATAATTTAAATAAATTACTTTATTTTCTTTCTCACTTTAGAGTGGAGGATGGCGATGCTACGAGGTAGTGATAGGGTGGCGAAGATGCACATCAATGAGGATTATTAATGGATTGTTAGACTCACAGTGTAATGATGCTTTAATGACGCATAACAACGACACTATTTCTTAAATAAAACAGCGTAATGACGCGGCATCACATCATAATGGGAACACTACGACATGATCCTATTTAAAATTCAACACGCTGAGAAAGTATGAATTAAAGAAATTGGAGGATTCTCTGGAAAACCTCTGATGGACTTCCACCCCAGTGAAGAACGTAGAATGCCAGTGGAAATTCATCTTCTTCATCACGCCTTTTGAATATCGGAGCTGAGAAGCAACGACGACGTCTTAACCCCTCGAGGACGAACGTGCGACAACGAACATCATAAGAGGTAGGGTTTTTTAATTTTTTAAAAGTTCTTACCCATTTATTTTCTAAAAAACAAAAAAAATAGATCAACCAACAAATAGGTTGATACGTAGATCGTGCGTTATAACAGGAGGGTGACTGTTTTTTGGGTTGATTATTTAGGATTAAACCTTTGCATGAATAACTGAACGCAAACCTCTAGGATCCTTATAACACCCCAAACATTTTATGGTATGCTTCTATTAAATATTGTCTATTCATAGCCTATATTTCATAAAGCACTATGTTACTTTGAAACCACACTTGGTAATTTAGGAGATATTCAAAACCAAGCCATTAAACATAAAATTTTCACTTCTATGTTTTGAATTTCGAAAAACAGTCATCTAGAGTTGTGACCAGTAAGTCATTTGGAGTCTGATAGAACCAACTTGATTTTTTGACGAATAGTAACATACCCTTATGAATAGTAATATGAATATTACTATGACCTTTATAAATAGTAAATAATGATAATATTTTATTTTCTTAAGGTAATAATATAATGAGATTTTAATTAATTTTTCAATGTGATATAGAACTAATTTTACCTTTAAAATTGTTATTTTTTGAATTAACTATGATTTTATTTAAAAATTAAATTAAAAATACTTAGAAAATTATTTTCAAAAAATGGAGTTCATTTTTGAATTCTACACGTTAAAAAATGGTTATGGTGAATTTTTGTGATTTTTCTAAAATACATGAATTTTTTATAAATAGTAAAAATATAGTTTTGAGTTTTCGGTAGGTTAATGACATCATAATGATGTAATAATTAAATATAAAAGTATGCTCAACTTTTTTATAGTAACTTATGACATGAGATGTCCCAAGTGGATAAAACCATGGGAAAATACCATGGTTAAGCCCATGGTTTGGAAAAAACCACTAATAAGGTGTCCCTTTGAAATTATTAAAAAACTACCTCTCTTTTTCTATAAATACCCACTCATCCATTCATTTTACTTGATTCCAAATCACTCATCCTCGAATATCTGGTGGTTTTACCTCTCTAGGAGTCCTCCCATGGTTTCCTTAATCCCCCAAGGTCCCATACTTCAAGATCTAGGAGTTACTCTACAAGGTAAGGGAATCCTTCATACTCTTCTTTTAGTCGACACTTCTTTTATGTTAGATATTTGAAATTCCATTCTCATATGTTGAGGTTTGATTTTATTTATTATTCTTACTTAAATTTTTATTTCAATATGATGAGATACCCTTTTTTTCTCATCATTTCATTTTATTAAATTTTAAGTGACGCCGTTAGGCGGCTGAATTTTCATAAGGGATCTCTCAACTTTTATTTTATTTTCAAGTTCATCTCTTTTCTTATTCTCTTATCACCTCCTATGTCCAAATGACCATGATAAACTCCAGTTTAATATATATAATGGAATTATATCATGTTAATGGAATAACCATCATCAGTATTCTTACTACCCCTTTTTATTTTTATAGACAAAATCAACGTCCATGAGGTTCCAATTTATAACCTTTGTGGACGATGAATTTTTGTTCTCCACTTTCTCATTAATTACTGGTCATGAAACCATTTTAATGGTTGAAACAGATAATAATATATTTATTTCATCTCATTAATTTTCTGTAATCTTTACACACTCATAATATGGAATAATAATACAAAACAAGTTCATTGTATACAAAACTGCTAAGCTAAATCCAAGCGTTTATCAAAAACTTTTAACTAATGATTCATCATCAAGTATATAACCTATAATCATTATAATATCATTTATATATATTTAATGTCAATAATAATATATATTAAAAATTCTGTATGTTTAAACACATTTCAAACGAACTTCCATTCATGAATGCAAGTAAATGAATCATGAAAACCAATGAAGAAAATGCTTCCAAAACAATAAAATTGAACCTCTTAAACCCATTAAAAGGGCCATGAATGAACATAATAAGGTTATAATAAATAAATTACTTGTATAGGATGTTATGGAATTATTAATTAATGAATCTAAATTTTATTATTTAGCTCATTAAAACAAACAAAGAACACACTCGAGCATACGGTAAGGGGTTTCTCATCTCACTTTCATTTCTGTGAGATTTTCATTGTTCGCCACTTATTTCTTGTATGTGGTATATTTGTACTACCATTTGATATATAATAACATGATTATATTTATATTCATGTTATTCAATTAATAATTTGAGAGTTATTAAGTTATTGTCATATGATTTGACCGATTACATTGTGGTAAGAGACTTTGTCTCAACTACTATTTTGTTGTGACTAACTTTTTATTGTGCACCTAATAATCCTTATGTGGTGTACCTACTTCCCTTTTGAGATCACTTTTCATTTGAAATTATATTTATATTACATATCCATAATCTCATATCATGGATATGTTTGTTGTCTAAACTGTATACCATTTTATATACGGTGTTTATTTGGAAAGTTATTTTAATTATGGAAATATTGATGAATCTGTATACTCTACTCTACACGAATATTGAAAAGGCACATTTCTATTGTATTGAATCAATTTATAAAGAATTATTTGGACATACAGTGGTGTGTGGGTGTCATGAACCGGATCTGGTCGCCACCATTAATGGCACCAAACCCGGCCCGTGGCAAGGCCCGAAGGGCGTTCCCTATCCCCACGGGATGGCACAAGTGCCCGGGTATCAAACAAATCTGGTTTGGGAACGATTTACAAGAGTATGAAAGAATAAATCAAAAAAAAAAAATCAATTATTAGAATATGAAATTTTCATGCTAAACAATTCTTAAAAAAACCAGATCTGAATACATATGTTCAAAGACACTAAAAGTGGTCTAAAAACAAATAATGACAACATAATGACATCCCCATGTACTCCACACGACAAGGGGATCATCACCCGCAAGTCGTCCCCGCAACTCCGCCCCAACGATGTGGACTAACATCCCGAACCGCCATCACCCTTAGCCTTCCCTTTACCTGAGTCAAGCATAAGCAGGTCTACTTACACCCAAGGGGTGTAAGTAGGGTGTGATCCTAAGCCCAATAGGATACCACCAGATGATTCCATATAGCATGCAATACAATGTGAACAAAACAAGCAATTTTAATACACAAGGTGAAATAGTGTTAAAATTTAAAGAAATGCAACTTTCAAATGAAAACAGTTTTCAATCCGAGAATTTCAGAATGTTAGCACATTAAATAGACATGTGATCTACTTTAAAGTACTTCCAAAAATAACCCACAACAAGGGTAAATACCACAAATCCAATGAGCATCAAAATCGGGAACACCCCTAAGCACTAGGTTGTCTCGGGCCCTATGTACCTCGTACCTCGGTGTAGAGTAACCATAGAAAAATACGTTCTCATACACGATCCACTAGTAGGGAACATACCCATAACCTAGTGATCCCCAATAATCATCCAAATAGTTTAGTTATAGTTGTCGTTATCCATATTCTAAGTGGAACAGGGACAAAACCCATCCGATCCACTAGCCGTACTAGTACAAATCCGCCCCACCTAGGTACCCGTGCTTCCTCTTTTTGTGCTCAAACAATTTCAGAAAAAACACACATCCTTTTTCATATAAAATATCACTACTGGTCACAAACAAATTGTACATTAGCTACACACATTTTATACCATTTAAAACACACAATAAAACAATTTTATTTCCAATAAAACAACCTCTCAAAACATTACATTGTTTTTCACCCAAAGCTCTTTAATATATCCACCTTTCACACTATGTTAACACTTGTAAGTTATTAAAACAAAATTTCAGTTTAAAACCCTTTAATGAAACCAAAAATTCAGTTATGGGGCATCCCAAAATGAACCAATAAAAGATTTGAATGAAAAACCCCCAATTTCACCAAAAATTGGAACTTAAAATTCATTTGCATTATAAATGCAACTAAAACCAATTTTTACAGAAACATTCAAGTGAAATAAACATTAATTTACCATGAAAACAGAAATCTAATTCACAAAAATTTCACACACAATGGAATCACCTACCAAATTAACAAAAACCCTTGAATCTTCGTGCGAAAATCAAATCGCACCCCCGCCGCACCAAGAGAGAACTAGATCAAACCTAAAACCACACAAATTGGCCAAGAAAGCCCAAAGTTAAACCCTAGGTTCGAAATAATAGTTTCTGGACATTATTAAACTCAATTATAACCGAAGAAACCCTAAGAACAATGAGTTAAACCCAAAGTAATTTGAAAGAGGAAAGAAAATGGATCATTTACTTGAAGTATCTTGAAGTAATCACTCCAAAACTCTAGTATCTGAAGTTTAAAAGAGACAAAATTTAGGGTAAGTTCTAACAAGATGTATTATCTCATTTAGGAACTAGAATGGAGAAAAAATATTGAGAATTGAGAGAGTTATGAAAGAAATACTTTACCTCTTCAAATCTGGGCGATTTGAGGAACCCTAAGAAGTTCGGCACCAAATCGTGATTATCCAGAGCTTCAAAAAGGTTGAAGAGAGTTCATACGCGTGTCTGGTTTAAGTGGGATTGGGTGAGACTTGGAATCACCGAAAAGCCCAAATATTTAATAAGTTATAACAAAATAAAATTTTATTTTTAAAACAGGAATTGGGATTTCGGGCAGGCCCAACCCCTTAGATAAAAACCCAAATAAACCCTAGTTATGGATTTCTAAAAGCTCCAAATTACCTTGGTGGTGTTAATAGGTTAAAGGAGGTAAATTAGGAATTTTAATGGATGAAAAATGTTGAAAAATGAAAAAGTTATAAAATATACAAAATTTATTTTTTAATCTGGAATTGAGCTCACGGTTTGGCCCAATTCATGAATACTCATCTATTCCTCCCTAAAACCCAGGGAAACCCACAAAAAAAAGAAAGGATGTAAATTAAATGAAAAATACCTTTAAAATATGTCTTGTATGTGATAGTGGGGCCCTCTATAGCCCCTCTATGCATCTCTCATGAGACAAATCAGTTTAGCGACAAACCCTTCGAGTTTGTTTCCAAAAATCAGACGGGTTTCTACCCATAGAACTAAACCATTTTTAAGGTATTATAGTTTCATGTTCCAGATAAATGACGTCCAATTAATAAGAATTCTCTTTATTCATTATCAGTTATTATTATTATTCATGATGTTTTCAATATGACAAAATCTATGGATGCAGTTTCATTCTCAGTTTATTAATGACATTAGTTTTTCATTTATTCACCATGCTATATTGAATATATCAGATTGAAGATGATTCACTTATTATTGTATTAATTATTATGCTATTTTTAACCCTTATTGAGCATTTGAGATCACCCCTTTCATTTTTTACCCTCAACAGGTGATTAAGAGAAAGTTATTTATTGAGTTCTTGTGGATGAAGCTTTTCGTTTTTGTTATGTATTGTATTTTATAAATTTTTCCAATGTAATTTGAGTAACATCTATGTATCTAGTTTCTTCAAGACCACTAAATTGATTGTTCCTTTGAGATTTTCATTCCTTCTAACCATTACAATATAACAAGTAATGCACCGGCTCCGGTCTAGAGGGGTTGGGGTGTTACAGTTGGTATCAAAGGGAGGTTTAGTAGGAAACTTGGAAACTAGAGTAGGAAATAAATAGTAGGGAAAAATCACTAATGTAGTATTTGAGGATAAATGTAAACTAACGTCCTGAAATTTTAGTAATTAATATATTATGTGAATCTTTCTAGAAAATACATCCCTGTCTGGATACGAGCATATAGAGGTGGCTCTGGCACAGATGTACCAAGGAGTGAAAACTCCGACATGGAGTTTCGGGCTTGACCTGGGGTATCCTGGTACACGATAACGGGCCTTGCTGCACTCTTGGTTACAACACTCTCTAGAGATATGATTAGGATAATTCACATTTTCTTTACAAGCCATTATGAAGGAGTTTAATGTAAATTTTTTTCTCAGAGAAACCATGTTTATAAGATTAGCTATGCATATAATTTAAATCTATGTTGAGTGCGTTTCTGTTTGAGATTAATAAACTAATATAGTGTATCCCATTATTTAGAAATGGCGTCTAATATAAGAAGGGGAATAAATACTCATGGGAAAGGTAGGGATCTCCCTACTGATCAAGTCAACACAATCAACGTTGGATTAGAACAGATCATGACCATATTGGGACAACTTACTCAGGTTGTAACGAATAACCATTCCACACCTGTGTTGGATAATTTCATGCAGAAGAAGCCCCCATCTTTTAGTGGGAATACTAACCCAGTTGTTACTGAGCAATGGATCAAGTCCCTTGAAAAGATATTCATGTCATTAAGATACAATGAAAATGAAAAGGTAGTACTGGTAGTATATTGTCTCAAGGGAGACGCTGATCAATGGTGGTCCTTGAATCAGAATACCACGGAGGAAGAAGAAATATGAGATATAGAATGGATGAATTTTAAGGAAATATTCTTTGAAAAACATTTCCCTTGTGATAAATGAACTGAAATGAAGAGGAAATTCCTTTACTTAAAACAAAGGGAAGAAGATAGTGTTGTAGAGTATGAGGCTACTTTTACAAGGCTGGCCAGGTATGCCATGGATTACGTACGTGACTCGGCAGACAAGATTGATCATTTCTTTGAAGGTATTAAGCCAAGTCTTCGAAGGACACTGGCTTCTCAATAATTTTCATCATATAATGAAATTGTATCAAGTGCCATCAAAATAGAGAGTTAATTTTCTAGATCAAATCTTTTCAAAGGAAACCAAGATAAGAAGCGGTATTCTGATAACAAAGGAAAATGAGAAGCACCAAAGAAGAGAAATGGAACAAAGATATTCCCATTATCTGAGAACTGTGGAAAGAATATTCTTGGGAAATTCTTGAAAGGCATGGGAGTATGCTATAACTATGAAGAAAAGGGTCATTGATCTAATGAATGTAAGGGGAAGAAAAAATTCAATGATATTAAATGCTACAATTGCAGAGATATGAGACACTATGAAAATGAGTGTCCTAAGCATCAAGGAAACTTGACTTAGAAAAGTCCAAGAGAGCAAGGGAGAGCCTATGCGATTACAACCGTGGAGGTTGAAGTTCCTAATGATGTGGTGGCAGGTACTTTAATTGTTTCCTCAAACTTATCCAACACTTTTTTTGATTCTGGATCATCAAATTCATTTATATCTTCCCAGTTTTCCAAGAAAATTATATATGTCCAATTTGATTTAATAAAGGATTTTTCAGTCAAAACTCCTAGGGGATGTATCATTGCAACCAAGGCATGTCGACTAGTCCCACTCCAGACACAAAAACATGCTCTAGTTTCTAACCTTATCATTATACCAATGAATGCATTTGATATAATTCTCAGTATGGATTGGCTGTCAAATTATGATGCGATGATTTATTATAAGAAGGAAGTTACAATTTTTGAAAATGGTGTAGAATCCCTTGTCTTTAGGGAAGAAACTTCGCCACCTAATTCTTATCTAGAACCACCCCTAGTATCTATACTGAATGAAATACTTGGAGAGGAAGATAAACCAATATCTATGGGAGAGGAGATAAATCTTCAAATTGAATATGTGCACATAGTGAAAGAGTACATTGATGTATTTCCATAGGATTTACCTGGACATACTCCAGAGCGGGAAGTTGAGTTCTCTATTGATTTAATTCCCGATGTAAGACCTATATCAAAGAATCCCTATAGAATGGACACTATAGAATTAGTAGAGCTAAATAAACAACTAGAGGATTTGAGTGAAAAAGGATTTATTCAACCTAGTGTTTCTCCATGGGGAGCCCCTGTCCTCTTTGTCAAGAAGAAATATGGATCCATGAGGCTTTGCATTGATTATAGGGAAATCAATGCTATTACAATAAAGAATAAGTATCCTATTACCCATATTGATGATTTATTTGACCAACTTCATGGACCTCAATACTTTTTGAAGATTGAACTTCGATCTGGATATCATCAGTTGTATGTGAGGAAGGAAGATATTCCTAAGACAACATTTCAGACCAGGTATGGGCATTACGAGTTTACAATGATGCCTTTTCGACTGACAAATGCACCCTCTATTTTCATGGATTTAATGAATAGAGTTTTTAAGGAATATCTTGATAACTTTGTTGTGGTATTCATCGATGATATCCTCATATACTAAAAAATCTATGAAGACCATGAGAATCACTTGCGGGTTATTCTGAGAACTCTTAGAAGAAATAAATTATATGGGAAGTTTAGCAAGTGCGAATTCTAGCTTTAATCAGTTTCTTTTCTAGTCCATATTGTCTCTAAGGAGGAATACTAGTTGATCCTACAAAGACAAAGGCAATATAATATTGGGCCACGCCAACAAACATAACTGAGGTATGCAGTTTTATTGGATTATAAGGTTATTATCTATATTTTGTTCAGAATTTTGCCCGACTAACCCGCTAACCAAGATCACACGTAAAGAAGTTAAGTTTGTGCAGACAAAAGAATATACAGAATGCTTCGATGAATTGAAAAGAAGATTGGTCAATGCTCCAATTTTGACTCTTCCATCTGGAAGTGATGGATTTGTAATATACAACGATGCATCAAAGAATGGACTGGGTTGTGTCCTTATGCAAAACGATAAAGTTATTGCTTATGCATCAAGACAGTTGAAGACTCATGAGAAAAATTATCCAAATCATGATCTTGAGTTAGCAGCCGTAATATTTGCTCTGAAAATATGGAGGCATTATCTCTACAGAGAGAGATGTGAGATTTATATGGACCACAAGAGTTTGAAATATATTTTCACACAAAAATAACACAACATGAGGCAAATAAGATGGCTCGAGTTACTCAAAGATTATGATTGTTCAATACACTACCACCCAGTAAAGGCGAATAAGGTGGAAGATGCATTAAGTAGGAAGGATCATGGCCTTCTGACTCAAATGAGGATCAAAAGAGATCCTATATTAATGGATCTACTAAATATGGATATGGAAATTTTTAAGGAAGGGGAAACATCGATCTTCTTTAAAATGATTACTAAACCATATTTACCAGAGAAGATAAAAAGTTCTCAATCTGATGATGAGAATATGCACAAGAAAATTAATGAAGTTAAGGATGGGAGATTGGATGACTTCATGTATGAAGAAGGAGTTCTAAAATTTGGGAAGAGGTTATGCGTTCCATCAGTACCTGAGATAAAAAGGGAACTATTAGATGATGCTCATAGCTCAAATTTCTCTATACACTCGGGTAGCACCAAGATGTATAGAGATAAGAAGGAATATTTTTGGTGGGTTAATATGAAGTGAGAAATTACTGACTACGTGTCAAGGTGTCTAGTTTTTCAACAAGTGAAGGCAGAGAGACAACATCCCAAAGGAGTGATGCAACCTATACCTATTTCTATGTGGAATTGGGATAAAATTATGATGTATTTTTTCACCGGACTACTGAGGACACCTAGAAGGAATGATGCAATATGGGTAATTGTGGATCGTCTCAAAAATCAGCACATTTCCTTCCAATAAGAAAGGATTTACCACTTGAGTTCCTAGAAAGACATTATATTAATGAAGTTGTGAGACTTCATGGTGCACCTATATTGATTGTCTCTGATTGAGATCCCCAGTTTACATCAAAATTCTGGAAAAGTATTCAGAAGGCTTTGAATACTGAGCTTCGTATGAGTACTGCATATCAACCCCAAACCGACGGACAGTCTGAAAGGACTATTCAATCTCTAGAAGATATGCTGAGGTCATGTTCTCCTGACTTCCAAGGTATGTGGGATCAATACTTGCCTTTGGTGGAATTTTCATACAACAATAGTTTCCATTATAGTATTCAAATGGATCTATATGAAGCATTATATGGAAAGAGATGTTGAAATCCAACTTGTTCGGATGAAATTGGTGAGAGGAAACTTATAGGCCCATAACTTATTGAAGATACCAAGACAAAGGTGAAGAAAATACAAGCCCATATTAAAGCATCCCAAAGTAGGCAGAAGAGTTATCCTGAAAACTAGAGAAAGGACTTGGAATTCCAAGTGGGAGATCATGTATTTCTGAAAGTATCTCCATGGAAGGGTGTATTAAGGTTCGGTAAGAAAGGGAAACTGAGCCCCAGGTACATCAAACCATTATAAATTTTGGAAAGAATCGGACCTGTAGATTACCGTTTAGTGATGCCGCCAAATCTCTCTAGAGTTCATGATGTGTTCCACGCATCATTGTTAAAGAAGTACATGCCAGACCCAATGCATGTACTCACATATGAAGAAATAGAACTAGAACCTGTTTTTTCATATTGTGAAAATCCTATCAGGATTCTTGACACAAGGGAGCAGGTATTGAGAAATTGAAAAACTCATCTAGTAAAGGTTCTTTGGAGATAATAGAATATGGAGGAAGCAACATGGGAACTAGAGTATTTCATGAAGAAGAACCACCCACATCTTTTTGGTGGGCTTTATACATAAAATTTCTAGGACAAAATTTCTGAAGGAGGGAATAATATAACACCCCAAACATTTTATGGCATGCTTCTATTAAATACATTCAATTCATAGCCTATATTTCATAAAGCACTATGTTCCTTTGAAACCACACTTGGTAATTTAAGAGATATTCAAAACCAATCCATTAAACATAAAATTTTCACTTCTATGTTTTGAATTTTGAAAAATAGTCATCTAGAGTTGTGACCAGTAAGTCATTTGGAGTCTGATAGAACCAACTTGATTTTTTGTTGAATAGTAACATACCCTTATGAATAGTAATATGAATAGTACTATGACCCTTATAAATAGTAAATAATGATAATATTTTATTTTCTTAAGGTAATAAGATAATGAGATCTTAATTAATTTTTCAATGTGATATAGAACTAATTATACCTTTAAAATTGTTATTTTTCGAATTAACTATGATTTTATTTAAAAATTAAATTAAAAATACATAGAAAATTATTTTCAAAAAATGGAGTTCATTTTTGAATTATACACTTCAAAAAATGGTTATGGTTAATTTTTGGGATTTTTCTAAAATACATGATTTTTTCATGAATAGTAAAAATACAGTTTTGAGTTTTCGGTAGGTTAATGACATCATAATGATGTAATAATTAAATATAAATGTATTGTTGAATTTTTTATAGCAACTTATGACATGAGGTGTCCCAAGTGGCTAAAAACATGGGAAAATACCATGGGAAAGCCCGCGGTTTGGCCAAAACCACTAATGAGGTGTCCCTTTGAAATTATTAAAAAACTACCTCTCTTTTTCTATAAATACCCACTCATCCATTCGTTTTTATTCATTACAAATCCCTCATCCTAGAATATATAGTGTTTTTAACTCTCTAGGATTCCTTTAAAGGTTTCCTTAATCCCCCAAGGTCCCATCCTTCAAGATGTAGGAGTTACTCTACAAGGTAAGGGAATCCTTCATTCTCTTCTTTTAGTCGATACTTATTTTATGTTAGATATTTGAAATTAAATTCTCATATGTTGGGGTTTGATTTTATTTATTATTATTACTTCAATTTTTATTTCAATACGATGAGATACCCTTTTTTTCTCATCATTTCATTTTATTAAATTTTAAGCGACGCCGTTAGGCGGCCGGATTTTCATAAGGGATCTCTAAACTTTTCTTTTATTTTCAAGTTCATCTCTTTTATTTTTCTTTTCCCACATCCTCAGTCCAAATTAACATGATAAACTCCAATGTAATCTATATACTAGAATTATATCATGAAAATGGAATAACCATCATCAGTATTCTTACTCCCCCTTTTTATTTTTATAAACGAAATCAACGACCATGAGGTTCCAATTTATTACCTTTGTGGACGACAGAGTTTTGTTCTTAACTTTCTCCTTAATTACTGGTCATAAAACAATTTTAATGGTTTAAAAAGATCATAATATATGTATTTCATCTCATTAATGTTATTTAATATTTACACACTCATAATATGGAATAATAATACAAAACAAGTTCATTGTATACAAAACTGCCAAGCTAAATTCAAGCGTTTATCAAAAACTTTTAACAAATGATTCATCCTCAAGTATATAAACTAGAATCATTATAAGATAATTTATATCTCTTTAATGTCACTAATAATATATATTAACAATTCTTGATGTTTAACCACATTTCAAATGAACTTCCACTCATGAATGCAAGTAAACAAATTATGAAAACCAAGGAAGAAAATGCTTCCAAAACAATAAAATTGAACCTCTTAAACCCATTAAAAGGGACATGAATGAACCTAATAAGGTTATAATAAATCAATTAAATTTATATGATGTTATTTAATTATTAATTAATGAATATAAATTTGATTATTCAGGTCATTAAAACAAACGAAGAACACACTCGAGCATAAGGTAAGGGGTTTCTCATCTCACTTTCATTTCTGTGAGATTTTCATTGTTCACCACTTATTTCTTGTATGTGATATATGTGTACTGACATTTGATATATAATAACACAATTATATTTATATTCATGTTATTAAATAACTCATTTGAGGGTTATTAAGTTCTTGTCATATTATTCGACCGATTACATTGCGGTAAGAGACTTTGTCTCAACTACTATTTTGTTGTGACTAACTTTGTATTGTGCACCTAATAATCCTTATTTGGTGTACCTACTTACCATTTGAGATCACTTTTCATATGAAATTATATTTATATTATATATACATAATCTCATATCATGGATATGTTTGTTTTCTAAACCATATACCATTTTACATATGGTGTTTATTTGGAAAGTTATTTTAATTATGGAAATATTGATGAATCCGTATAATCTAATCTATACGGATATTGAAAAGGCATATTAATCTTGTATTGAATCAATGTATAAATAATGATTTGGACATGCAGTGGTGGGTGGAGCCTACTATAGCCCCTCGATGCATCTCTCATGAGACAAATCAGTTTGGCAACAAACCCTTCGAGTTTGTTTCCAAAAATCAAATGGGTTTCTACCCATAGAACTAAAGCATTTTTACAGTATTATGGTTTCATGTTCCAGATACATGACATCCAATTAATAAGCATTCTATTTATTCATTATCAGTTATTATTATTATCCATGAGGTTTTCACTATGACAAAATCTATGGATGCAGTTTAATTCTCAGTTTATTAATGGAATTAGTTTTTCATTTATTCACCATGCCATATTGATTATGTTAGATTAACTATGATTCACTTATTATTGTATTAGTTCTTCCACTATTTGTAACCATTACTGAGCATTTGAGCTCACCCCTTTCATTTTTTACCCTTAACAGGTGATGAAGAGAAGGTCATTTACTGAGTTCTTGTGGATTCAGCTTTTAGTTTTCGTTATGTATTGTATTTTGTAAACTTTTCCAATGCAATTTGAGTAACATCTATGTATCTAGTTTTTTTAAGACTACTAAAATGATTGTTCCTTTGGGATTTTTATTCCTTCTAACCATGCCAATATAACAAGTAATTCACCGGCTCTGGTCTAGAGGGGTCGGGGTGTTACAAGCCCCCCCCTTTGTTAAAACATCTAAAGAGGAGGGCTCGGGCCGACACGAACAAGGCCCAGGCACCTCTGCTCATGTGTTCTTGGTGACCACATTCTCAAAGTGAAAATAATGCCAGTTTTAAGGCTTTGCGGTAAATACATACTCACCCAAAGACCTTTGGTGTAAGCGGCGCAAGGAACGGACCACCAGAGCGCATCCGGTGGCCTGCTGAAGATTCTGCCAGTGTGGGTAGTAGCAGCGGCGGCCCGCAGCGGTGGGCCGTGTTGACAAGGAGGCTATGACTCATCAGACACAATGACACACAGAAGGATGCAGCACTAGGTGGGCGTCATGTGGAGGGGTGGCTCGCGTCTGGGACACTTGTCATGCCGGAGGCGTCGCGGCCTGTCGGACGCGGCGCCAGGAGGGAGCCACGTAGGAGGTGCGACCCACCCTTGTGGGATAATTTCAAACCGGGAGGGATGTGGCTAGTTATTGTATCCCAGAGGCTCACACCGACCGCACCGCACGACCAGTCCCATGCTGACAGGCCGAACTTACACCGGCGGGCTGGACCCGCACCAGCAGGCTGAAACTGCACCTCTCTGGGCTAGGCCGGACAAGACTGGGTCTCCGGACGACCCGACGGGCTAGACCCTCAGCCAACCGGGCCAGGTCCAGTGAGGCCTATTGGGCGTGGTCCACTGGCCAGGCCAGACCAGACCGAACCCTGGTCCAGCGAGACCTATTGGGCCTTTCTTTAATCCATAAATTGATTTCTGCAACTTACATACCTTATTGGCATCCTTTAGAGTCATAAATCTTTCAGGTTGTGTAATGTAGACATCTTCTTGAAGGTTATTTTTAAGGAAGACTAATTTGACATCCATTTTCCAAATCACATAGTCATGTTAAGAGAAAATGGACAATAAAATTCTGATGGATTTCAACATTGCAACTGGTGAAAAGGTTTTGTCGTAGTCAATGCCTTGACTCTATTTGAACCCTTTTGCAACCAGTTGTGCCTTATAAGAATTGAATTTTCCTTCCATGTCTAGTTTCTTATTGAATATCCATTTGCATCCAATAGGATTTACATCAACTAGAGGATCTACCAAAATCCAGACTTGGTTTTGGTACATGGAATCTATTTCATAATTCATGGCTTCTTTCCACTTGGCAACATCTATACCAGTTACTACTTCCTTATAGGTTATAGGATCATTATTATCAACTAATAATGAGTCACCATCCTTAGTAACTAGAAAACCGTACCGTTCCGATTCTCTAACCTCTCTTGTACTCCTATGCAGTTCTTGTGTCTCTAGAATAATTCTTTCTTCCACGGGGCTTTGTGGAATCTGCTCCTGTACCAACTCTTGAATACCTCAAGCCTCAACTTCATCGAAGTATATCTCTATCCCACTATCTCTTTTAGAGATTTGCTACCTCTCTAGGAATATGGTGTGTCTTGAAACTATAACCTTTTTGTCTGAGGGGTTGTATAGGTAATATCCCCTTGTTTCCTTGGGGTATCCTATGAAGGTACACTTTGTGCATCGGGGTGAAATTTTGTTACCTGAAGAGGCCATAACAAATGCATCGCTTCCCCACACATGTAAATTTGATAACATGGATTTCTTTCCACTCTAAAACTTGTATAGAATACCATTTATCGATTTAGTTGGTAATTGGTTTAGTATGTGCGCTGCTGTTTGTAATACATATCCCCAAAAGGATAATGGAAGACTTGCCTGACTCATATTTGATCTCACCATGTCCAATAGGGTGCGGTTCCTCCTTTCGCTCACACCATTCCACTGGGGTGTGTAAGGAGGATTGATTTGGGATAGGATCCCAAAATCTCGTAAGTAATCAATTAAGTCTTGATTAAGATATTCCCCACCCCATTCTGAGTGGAGTTCCTTAATATTCTTACCAAGATGGTTCTTAAATTCATTCTTGTATTCTTTAAACTTATCAAAATAATCCGACTTATACCTCATTAAGTAGATATATCTATATCTACTAAAATCATCAGTAAAAGTTATGAAGTATGAGTACCCTCCCCTTGCTTCAACTAGAAATAGTCTACACACATCGGTATAAACCAATTCAATAATTTCTTTATCCATTTCACCTTTCCCACTAAATTGGCCTTTGGTCATTTTGCCTTGTAAACATGAATGACATATTCCATGTGGTTTTAGTTTGAAAGAATATAAATATCCATCTTGATGTAACTTTGTCAATCATTTCTCGTTTACATGACCTAATCAGTGATGCCAAAGTTGGGTGTGGTATGAGTCATGCAAAGTATCTTTGTTATCGATTTCCATTATTTGTTTTGTGTAATCCAACACGTTAAGACCATTGTATAAATGTGCCCTTCCAAAACAAATGATATCTTTATAAAAGAAGCAAAATTCATTCCCAAACTTGAAAAAAACCATTTGTATCTAATCTAGATACAAAAATAATGTTTTTAGTAATAGAAGACACATAATAACAACCCTTTAACACCAATATCATCCGATTTGGCAATGTAAGGAGGTAGTCCCTGATAGCTACAACAACAAGTCTGGGTATTTTGGCTGCTCTTAGATCTACCCCCCTAGGTCAATCTTCTTGAATCTACTTGGTTCCTGTATTTGGATTCATATGTGAGCACCACAAGCTGTATCTAATACTCAATTTGTAGAAACATATAGATTATATTTGATAACAAATGCACTTGAATCTTCCCCTTGCTTCTTAGGCTGGGTGTAGTTCTTCTTCCAGTGTCCCTTCTTGCCACATACGAAACAAACAACCTCCTGTTCATTTGCCTACCCTTTGATCTTCATTTTCTTGTAAGTCCGATAAGAAGCTTTGGGCATAAATCTCGTCGCCTTCCCTTTCCTCATATTCACCATAAGGACAGAAGGCTTTTCACACTTTATATATATGTCCACTTGGATAATGAGTATAATAAAATCAGATAGAGACTTCTCAATGTTGTTTATATTGAAATTGACAACAAAGTTAGAGAATCTCTGAGGGAGTGATGCGAGAATGAGATCGGTGCCCAGTTATTCAGGGAGTTTAAACCCTAGAACCTCCAGGCACTCAATGTATCCAATGATCTTGACTACATGAGGCCCAATTGGGGCACCTTATCCAAGATTACTTTGAAAGAGTGCCTTAGAGATCTCAAACCTTTAATATATTTATCTCTCCTGGTAAATACCACAGAGGTGATCGAGCATGCTATAAGCATCCATGTTTTCATGAGACTTCATGATCTCACTAGACATTGACGATAACATCAAAAATTGAACATCGACTGCGTCGTTCATATGTTTCTCATAGAGCAGGAAAATCCTCATCACTCGCCTCTTTGGCAGGCGGATTAGGTAATGCTGACTCCATCACGTAATACTTCCGTTCATGGCGTAGGATAACCTGAAGGGGTTTAAACCATTCCTAGAAGTTACTACCGGTGAGGATGTTGTATTTATCCAGAATTGATCGTAGGGATTGCGTTGTTGACAATATTGTCATTTTTATTCTACAATTAAAAGAGAAGATCATTAGTACTTTCTTGATTATATTTTATGAGAAATAATAAATTTTTATTAAGTCTCCCACTATTTTATCAAGTCCCAGTGGTCCTTACTATTGAACTCAGAATGTCTAGTTACCGTGACATTCTAGTGGAAACGATCCATATTCCCCTTCGCATAACCCCAACAAGGGTTGTTCAAGATATTAGAAGTTACTTAGGTAGGTAGGTATTTTCCAACTATAGGCTTGTAGCTCCTTGATCTATTGAGTGGACTCCCCAATCCTGAAATCATGACTTTGGTATTTCCTCAACTATTGCCTCCAATATTACACCAAGTCTAGCAAGAGATACTCCTATTGATGTAATATAGTTAAGTCAAACTGAAACCTTTCATAAGGGATTCCTATATAAAAGTAAGTTTCCCAACAATGGTTAGTCAAACACATAGTTTTATTTAGTTTTTACCTTAATCAAGTAACAAAAGGCTTCGTCTAACTTAATATTTTATTTGAGGGTTTTTTATCTCTTATGCGTGAATTGCTTATTATCATTATCACATGATTGTTAATATTAAGTGGAACTTACTTAAGTGATTATCCATGTCTTGATAATATTTACACATAATTATAGTTTATTTAGTTCCATATTGCATGCTTGTTTAATTCATTAATTATGTGATCGTGACAACACATCTATAATGATAAACCATGCAACTGACATAAATAAAATAAAGGGCATGATCATGATATTTTCTAATGGTTAGTTTATCTAGCAGTTGATAAACTAACCCTAACCTAGGGTAGAAACATCTTGAACCTTTTGGGTTCATGTTTATAGATTTCCACTTGTCCACCTTTTTATCTCCGGGGATTGGTTTTGTTTTGGCTGCAGCTTGAACCACCTCCACTAGCTTGGGAGTTCCATCCATTATATATGCCCCTTTTTTAAACTCACATGTAGGTGAGGAGTAAAAAGGGGGTTTACATAAAAGAAACCTTGGACACACATGCCCTACATATTAATGAAAAGAAGGCTCACAAGCTAACAAATTTAATTTAAATAAATAAATTAAAATAAACCATCCACATACAAAGGTCTTGGTCTAGCTCACGATCATACATACATGTAACAATATTTATGCCTAAATAAAATTAACATTGAATTATTTAATTGTTCTTGTTTAAGATAAATCACACTTGAATGAATTAATTATCATCTTTAATTAATCAATCCTTTTATCTTAAACCCTTTTATGAATTTCCTTGAGATTCTCATCCATCATAATTTTAAACAAATAATTTTATTTAAAATTATCTTTGTACGTAACTTGTTCCTTAGAGGCAACCCGGTGAATTACCATTCATAACTACCCAATGAGTAGAAATGAACATTACACATATGTTAAATTAAACACACATATATAAAACACCTATCACATGTTGTGCCTCATCTTTACGCCTACACTATGGTACACATCTCAAAGGTTTGTATAATATAATAATAAATTTTAATAAATCTGCATAATTTGGATGAGTACACAACGTGTAGTTCCGACCAAATGGTGTGTACTATCGTTCAACGTCCATCCGAAGTACACTCCAGGGGACATGGTGTGTAGATGTACTTCAAAAATCTTCGGAGCACACAACGTGTTTAGTGGGCCACATATCGTGTAGTATCCGCGTTACATGGTTTCCAGCTGGGCAAGTAGTGTATAGGGTACACAGTCTAAACCTAATCCAAAGGGACTACATTCCATGTCCAGTGGACTACATGATGTGTAATCCAGAAACCGTGTGTCACCTGTTCCTAGTCAACACACGAAGTCATTTAAGACTTATAAATACTCCAACACATGGCTTGGTTTGACAAACCAGTCCGATGCATTGAATCTTGACTACACAACATGTACTACCAAATACACGCCGTGTGTTCTAATGTTGTATGACCAGGAATCTTTGGCAACTTCAGATGATATCCTCTATTTTATTTTAATCAAAATTAAAATAAAATATTGTTTCTATAAGGTAAATGAGAAATGAAATAGGAGGAACATATCTCGAGATTCATATTTTTAGAATGATTAACTTGAATTGAAACAACTAAATTATTAAATGCGTAAATCATCAACGAAATATTTAAATAATTATAAACTATGATGTAACTCTTTGATACCACTTTAAGGTTCCGAGCACAGTGGAAGAACGGTTGGGTTGACACCCAACTTTAATTTTTACCATGATAAATGATTATTCCGAGATCAATATGACGATGAACTCCAGTCTCCACAGAATAGAATCAAATATTTAGATAAAGAAGGAAGAGGCCCAAAACCTTTAGATAGGATCTTTCACATCATGTTTATAATTAATTTAATTAATTTCATAAAGAAAAGCATACCTGGATCTTTGTTATTTTCTTCGTTGATGATGTTGATCATTTGGAATGACCCTTATAGATTATCTTGTTGCGCTTGTGAGGATCCAAACTAGAATCCCTCTAGTAGTGATCCACATGTGCTTCGATGGCCTCCGATCAAAAAAACTCATTCTTTGGGTGATAGAATAGGGTAGAGAGTGTCATGTGTCAGTTTTTCTTGATCACTTGTTCTTCGGCCTTGAATAATGTCTCTCGTTCTTGAGAGGGGAAGAAAGAGGATTCAAGAGAAAAATTGTTTAGCTCAACAATTTTTAATTCACCAAGCGTGTGGTGTGTTCACTGTGGCACAATAGACATACTTGTCTATTAATATGTATGGAACTTCAGTTACAATATTTAATTTCATAATAAAAATTAAATACATTCATGAACTTATAGAAAACTTATGCTCATAATAATAATACCACATCATTATTTATGGTGCGCCAACTTTCATAAAACAAAATTATGAATAAAATTTCGCATCACAAAATAATAACAACATCATTATTATTTTAACTTGTTCCAAATAATAATTATTTACCATCGTTCAAATAATTAATTTACTACTGGACCGGCCTTGGTTCGATCAAACTCCACTTCCATTTATTGAACACCCAAATAAATAAATAAATAATTTATTCTCTTAAATAAATATTTTATTTATAAACTAGTAAATAAATATTTATTAAATGTTTAATAAAATAAATAAATATATTTTATTTAATTTATGTGTTCATCTTAACTTGAATAAAATTATTCCATGGTCTTGAGAATAATATATATTTCATTGATTAAATTCAAGTAGAATTTAACTGAAACCACCAAAAACACTTAGCGTGTGACCCTCTAGGATTCTTTCTCGTTGGCATTGGGAGAGATTACCTAAATTCCAAGAGTACTATCTAGAAACGGGTCAAGGTACCTAAGAGAAAGAACATAAAGTCACAAAAATGACATCCACATATGAACGCTCACTCTGTATTATAATCCCTTTGTCTCAATATCTCATCAAGAAGGTTTCATGATAGTGTCATCAACCTTTAAACTTGATACGTCATTCTGTTAATACCTGAAATAAAATTGTAGTTACACTATGGACATGGAATTTTGCGCAAAAGTTATATTTCAATCAAAGGTCCCAGATATCAACTTCCATAAATAAAAGGGAAAAATCCTTCCTCGACTTATCCATTAATATCATGTCACTCGTGATGCACCCAACATACCCTACTTCCCTCCAACTGTTTGCATGATGGTTTTCGTCAGTAAATCAAAGTACATGAGTCATGACATGTATTAATAATAATCTTAAAGTTTAAGGATCATTACACACAATCACATATAGAAATATCCAATGACACCAAAACATGATGAATTCCTACTGGTGGGTCTATTCTCATAATCTCCTATCTTGGAGATTACCAAGTGAGAACTTAATGAAGGGAAGTATTATCTACTTATGAGTACTCACACCTGACGGTCTGCAAGCTATGTGTCCCTTCATTGCATATCATCCAACCATAGAACTATATTTAAGAATATTCTTTTATCATTTCAAGGTTCTCATCATAGTAGGGAACTACCATGACCTTATCAAGGCAACAAATACTCTAGGACATTATTACATCATAGTAATGTAGAAAAATTAACAATATGTAATAAGATATTTAATATTTAAATACATTAAATATCCATGTAATCAATGTACAAATAGTTGGTTCTAGGGCACCAACTCTTACACACATAGCTAGTGAAATTCAACTTTTTAGTTTGTTTTTCCTGTTTAAAGTATTTATTTTGATTATATATATGTGATGTGTGATATTCGATATGTTGGAACCTTCGGGTTGTGCTGGGCATGGCCTAGGTATTGTTGAGTGATGCTGATCTAAGGTTGGGCTTGGCCCGAGTTACATTGGGTGATTCTGACCACGAGATTGGGCATCATGGACATCGAATTGAGGTAGTGTGACTGTCAGGTTGGGAATGGCCCGAGTTACTTGGATGGAGAGGTGATCAGACTTGAGTGACCTGGTCATAGGGTCACGAGGTGTCAGAGATGTTGTGGCTTGGGAACTTATTTTGGTGATTACTGCTCACCCATAACTTTAAGTAGTGTGCACACATGGAGACTCCTTGTTGAGGTGGTTTTGACCACTCATGTGGGTAGATTACCCCGTTAGTTACGGTTTAGGTACTATTTTTTTGGGGGTTCTTATCTTAGAAAGACACATGGAAGGTGGGGAGACTTCAGGGGATAACATTGAGGTTATCAGGTTGGGGGCAGAGGCACACCGTGGTTTTAGGGAAGAAATCATTTTCCCTTCGGTTTTTGATTTTAGGGAAGACATCACTGTCCCTCCGATTACTTTATTGAGGGCAGACATCGCTATCACTCTGGTTACTTATTTGAGGATAGACATCATTGTTCCTATGAGTTAATACTTCTTGGGCGTGCCTTTGGGATGTTGGTACTTGAGACACATGGTGTCAGGGGGCACATGGTTCCAGGTTACATGATAGAGATTCCAGTGTTGGCCGAAACAGGTGACACTCCATGGTGGCTGCTGAGCACCATTGGAGTTTGTGTTTATTTGTGCATTGTACTGTTTACTGTTTTACTTACAAATGTATGACTACTTAAACACTTATATTAGGTACTCACCGCTGGGTGGTATCCTATTGAGATTCATCTCATACCTTGCACTGGCCCTTCAGGATGCCTGTAGACTTTATGGATTTATGTGCAGGAAAGAGACCAGATTCAGGAGCTGGACTATTTTAGATGTTGCATGGAGATGGTATGGACCTTGAGGTCTTGCCTAGATAGAGTTTACTTTGTTTTGGTTTCTTTTCTGTACCAGCATGCTTACCTTGTTTATTGTATCTACTATTGGTTATCCATTTGCACCATTTTATATAATGAATTTCTATGGATGCATGATTTGCCTATTCTATTAGTTATTACAAGTTGTTCATCATTCTATTGTGTTTACATTCCACTATTGTTGTTTATATTTATTGCTTCAGCTGTTTATTTCTATTGATTATGCTTCCGCTATGTAGGTCTGGTTCGAGTATACAGAGTCTTCTAATTTTATACTATTCTTGGACTAGTACCATTATTATCCTCTGAGAAGGTATAGCCTCCCCACTATACCTATAAGACCCTCATTGCTTGTTGGAAGCCTTTGTAATTTGGGGAGGTGCACCTAAGGTAGTAACACCCAAATTGTTTATTACTGTTTGGGTGGCTGATCGGTTTCGGGACGTTACATGCTCAACACCCACCTTAGTGGCATTATCCACTTTATACAAGACTCAGGACATTATTGTTCCTTTTAGGGGATTTACTCGAATTTTATGTAATGTTCAAGTAATTCCATATATTTACAATGTTAGTAAATGTTCTACCACACACATAAAATTTAAGTGAACTCGATTTTCCCATATGTCACATGTATTAATGATATCTAGTGTGGAAGATATTTCAACCATTAATGCTTAACACCCAATTTACTAGATAAATTGTAGATTTGTCATGTGAATTGTTCCATACGATTAATTATATTATGGCACTGCAATTTAGCCAAGTCACAAAATATCCCTTTGAAGCACCCCAAACCCATGTTCTCAGATCAGGTGTTAAAAAAACATTCTTTAATTACTATCTTTGATACTAAATGAGATAACTCAAGCAATCATACATATATTTCCATAATTTAAACATTAAAACTCATAATAATCACACAATCCCAAAACCCAAAGGTTTAGTGTATTTAGAGATATGCTATTTAAAAATAGTATTACAAATTATTTCTTCAAAATCTCCCACAAAATTATCTACACAAGTCTTCCTTATAAACATAATCCCACATATAATTTCCTTGGGAAGTGGAAAACAAAAGGAGTGCGATCAAACACTCAATAAAAGGAAAACTTATCAATGAGCCATAAAGGGGTTAGATCTTCATTATTTGAGAAAACACTTCTACAAATTGGGCCTTTAAAAACACTAATAAAAGGGATTTATCATCTCTATAGAAGTTCTGATAATCTAAGCGATGTTAAATGGTTTGCTTTAACAATTATCGTAAAAACACTAATAAAGACCCCTTTTATCAGTGTTTTTTTGAGCGCTATTAAAGACCCCCTTTAATAGTGCTAAAAAAGTGATGATAAAGGCCCACTGATAAAGGGCATACATTTTTTTCACACCCCCATTAGCCCTCCCCCCTCACCCCTTTATCAGTGTTTTAGTGTGCGCCCCTACCTCCAGTGAGTTTCTAACCTGGGACCTCCATATTATACATCAATGCCTTTTCCACTCCCCTATATTTTTTTTGTTTTAAATTATATGATATATCTATATATTTATATATATTTCATTATATTTTTTTATCCATATATTTATATATATGTTTATATATATGTTTATATATATATATTTATATATATTTATTTAAATACATATTTATTTATATATATATATATTTTAAAATGGATATTAACTCTAAAAACCCTTAAAACACATAAAAACTTTAAGAAACTCTGAAAACCCTAAAACCCCTAAAAAACCTAAAACAAACATAACTTCTGATTTTGGAGTCCATTTTAGCTTCACAACTAGTCAAATTAAAGCCCATGTAATTAATAATTTCTATTAGATCTACAATAAATGATAGAGAAATAATTAAGATTGAATTGAAAAAATAAATTATAAATGAAAAAATCACCAATGATCATTAAATAATTATAAACAATAATATGCCTGCTCTGATACCACTTGTAGGTTCCAGACGTAACTGAAGCACAAGAGGGAAAATGACCAAATTTTATTTTTTACATTATCAACAAACAATCTAGGATCTAGCGATGGTGAATTTTGTGATCTACAGATTTGAATCAAAGAAATAAGAAAAAGGAATAGAGCCCATAACTTAGAAGAGAGAATCAACATATTTTGTTTATAATTAATTTAATTAAATAAGAATTACCACCGAGGTTTATTATTTCTTCATTGATGCATCCATCCATAGATTTGGAGTGTTCCATCATTGCATTTTAGAGATTAAGGATAGATCTCCTCTAGTAGTGATTCATAAGTACTCTATGTTTCTCTGAACTTCACCGAAGGATTCTCTAGGTGCTAGCACGAAAGATTATTGTGCTTGTGATGTTCAACTTTGATCGCCTTGAGAACCGCTTCCAAATCATTTTACTTGATCTGGTGGAGGAGGATCTCTCTCGTTCTTGAGAGCGTTCTTAGAGAGGGATGAGATCTCTAGGCTTAAGATCTTTTCTCCAATTCATTATGCACAACACCATAGGCATCGCTTGGATAGTGATTGGATAATAAGAGAATAATATAACTGGGTATTTAATTCACTAGGGTAATAATAAATAATTTTTACAAGTGCCTTAATTATTTTATTAATCCTAGCAAAACCCCCATGTCAAATAATAACAACAACATTATTATTTCCTGACATGTTCTTATCTTGCGAGTTATAATTAAATATTATTTAATCAAATAATATTCAACATTATTATTTCTCACTCGACCATTAACTCAGTCTGCCAATCATCCACCATATTTATTGAACCTTGAATAATGAATATTTATTTATTAAATAAATATCACTGCATTATTCTTCAATAAATATATAAATATTATATTCACTAAATAGAAAATAAATATTTATTAATTATTATGGCTACAATATATTCTCTCAAATAACTAGTGTCTAAATAAATGTGATTAGGTATCCATGAATAATTATTAAACCACAATCGAGAATAATATTTATTCAACTTGTTAAATCATAAATAATATATTATTTAACTAAGATACTGGATACACTTAGTGTGTGTCCCTCTGGGCCTCTTTCTTAGTGTCATTAGGCGGAGAAGGCTAAAGTCCAAGGTTATCTTTTAACAACATGCCAAATCACCCATAAATAAAGAAGTTAATGCCACAATGACATGTCACCTCATACGAATGATTACTGTGTAATATAATCCCTTTATATTGATATCTCTAATTAAGCGGGTTGTATGCAAGTGTCATCAACTCATGTGATTGATTTATCATTCTTTGATTTCTTGGAAATTGAACTTACCTATAGAAAACCATAGATATGTATTTATTTAGGCTATATCATTTCATCATAGAGCCTGAGATATCAACTTCCATTATGGAACAGAAGGGATGAATCCTTTCTCGCATTATTCATTAATGCAGTATTACTCGTGATGCAACCAACATATCATAGCTCACCACGAACATATGTCATCATGGTTTTCATCAATACATCTAAGTGCGCAAGTCATAATACCCATTAATAATAATATTAAAGTCTAAGGACCAATACACACATCTGTAGATAGTAAAATCCAATGACACTTATAAATATGGATTTCCTACCAGCGAGTCTCATTATCATAATATCCTCCTAGACATTACCTTGGGCGTACACCATGAGAAGGTGCCTCAAAGTCCTATGAGTTTCCACCCTTGATATCCATTATCATTTGTGTCCCTTCAAATGATATTATCTAGATATAGAACATATATTTAAAAATAGTGTAATTGAACTTTCGGGTTCTCATCATAGCAGGGATCCGCTATGACCTTTTAGTGTGACAAATACTCTTAGGACAATATCACATAGAATGTCATGAATAAGAACAATCATGATGTGATAATAAGTTTATTAATATCCATCCAATGAATACATGTTTATCATAAAGTACAAAAAAGTTGGTTCTAGGGCACCAACTCCAACACTATGAGCACCTAGAAGTCTTTCACCAATAGTGAAAGAGGGTTGAGATCACGACACTCCCAGTAGATCAGCAGTTGGAGTTGTATGGATACCACAAAAATCTTTAGAAAATCTATGTTAAGAGCCTTTATATGCTCTACTGATTCATAGAAGATGCATCTCTATATGTGCATATCAAAGTCTAGGGGCAAAATGACACCCTCCATTTCATCCCTATCATACGGTTGTGAAGAGACCTTCAATCTGGCCCATCTACCAAAAATGAAGCTTAACCTCTATCTACCACCATGGTGAATGTGGTCACCACTGACCCACCAGAGGATCATAGGAACATGGATTCTAATGCAAGGCATGATAGGGGGAAACCACCTCAAGGGGTGGAACTGTATCAGGAAGAACCCTAGGAAGGCATCCACACTTGTTAGTAGATAAAAAAATTAGGCCTCAGAATTCCCCCTAATGAGACATTATTTCTCACACATTGGTATGTTTACAAATTCAAGAGACAATACGAGTCTGCTGACCCATCTGAGGGTGCACCAAAAGTGGAGTCCGACCCGAGGATAGCCACCCTACTCCAAGAGATTGAGGAATATAAAAGGATCACTTAAAAGCTTATTTACAAGAATCATATGGATCCTAAAAATGTCACATGGGACCCCATCCATACTCTAGTGAGGCACCTGATCCTCCTTGGTCAGACCCCTCAATTTGAACTTGGTGGACCTGTACACTCGGTTAGGGAAGAAGCCGGGGGTTATGACAAACGACCAAGATATGAGTCACCCAAACCACCAGAGAATCATGATTATCTATATTCGGATCAAGGTCATTATTCTCTATGAGTCGATGAACATATCAACGCATTGGTGGAAACAAATCCACCATATTTAATCAGCAAGAAAAAACGTATCGCCTCCTTTGATACCAGGTGTTGGGGAAGAGATTGTGGATGCAACAAAAATAAATAGAATGACACCAAGAATTACCATGGTTTTTAAAAAATACTACTCTACCATAGAATTTGTAATTTTATTATAAAATCAAAATTACAAAGGTATCACGATACCACTCCAGAAAAAACTTCTTCTTCTTGGTATAAAAACTACAGGCCTCCTTTCAATCACTTGTTGTCGAACTTCCTCTCAATTCCCTTATGTGCTGCTACCATGATCAAAAGCCTCTCCTCTTCTGTTTCATATCCACACAATTCCTTTTATGATGAATTATGGATACCCCTATTTTTTAAAAATAAACCTCACAATCTTATCCCATAGTAGGATTTCAAAACTAAAGATATCCCTATTATTTTTCCGTGACTCGGTAAAAGAAAAACATATCAAATATAAAATTTCAAAAAACCACTCCCAACATGTGCATGTAGAGGTCCCTGAGCCAGTACACCTATTGGTTCCATTACTAGATGAGCCTCTTAGAGTGCATCCCCGACAGGTGAAACCACACTAGGAATAACCACCTCGATGGGAGAATGTGGCCTTAACCCCCATCAAGGCTAGTCTACTAGGGTGTCTTTCAAAAAAATTAGAAACAAGACTTATTACTTCAAGGATGCACAGTTCCCAATAGATTTCATCTATGCTCTGGAGAAGGGAATCTTGAAGTTTTCATAATGTAGGAAACCTCAAGAGGTCAGACTCACTAGTTGTACTGACCACTACCCATATAATAGGATCCTTTGACACACCAATAAATAATTATTTGTTTTCAAAGATTGGATCTAATAGAAAGTAGATTGTGGCCTAGTAAAGTTAGGAGGCATTATAGTCTAGGTTACACATGTCTCTGATAACCCTGATAGTGACAGTAAAGACTCCAATAAGTGGAAACATGTTTCCAACTGCGGGATGTGGAAGTACGATGACTGGTTGGCTCGAAAGACAGTCACTTGTACTAATGGTATCATTCATACTTTCTTGAGAAATCTAGTGCCTCCATTGGTTTTTGTGCCTCCTTCAACCACTGCCTCCATATATTCATCGTATCCTTACAAGTCTCAAAAGAATAGAAATAAGTGGAACAAGGGAAATCAGAGGCCTATGTATCATTATCCATTGGTCTTATTTGATCTAGGATAACCATTTACACACCCAACCATCACAGAGCTTAATAATGGACACCACATCTTCCTCCATACCCAAGATTCATGAAAAGGTCAAACTAGCGGTATCAGAGAGGCCACTACACGCCTCTTCACAACCCATGCTTTCCGCTCCGCCGTGATCACTGATGTGGATGATGAGAAAGGATGGGAAGTTTTTTCCTCCATCGTCTTTTCGAACCGATGCACCTATGTCCATTGAGATGTCATCGATGAGACCCAGGTGGAGGTGCTCTTGGGATCCACGGTCCACCTCTACAGTCGCTTCGACGCGATGTTCACCAACACATGGAGGGAGACCTGGTGTGACCAAAACAACCTTGACTTCAATCTGGGTTTCATGGATGACCTCTTTACAGTGAACTTAAGGGACGTAGCGACGTCCGTGAAGCATGAAACAAGTGCCATGATAGTGGGGGGAGTGAGTGGGAGCATTGTGTGTAGGGTCGGAATGGCGATGATGTCGGGCATCAACGAGCCCATCATATACTACATGATGTCGAAGCATGTGGTGGTGGGGCTGGTAAGGGTGAAAAGCATGGAGCTAGGGGCACAGGGGGTGTGGGTGAGATTCTTGTCACCATCATACATGGCAACACTGATGTTGGGAATTTTTTTTGATATAGAAAAATTTAAAAAACTAATTCCAGATATACACCAGTAGGAAAACAAATTCCCAATCTACCGATTTTTATAGATTGAGTTTCTGTAGAAGGATGAGCACCTTCTAAAAAAATGCCTCCTTTAATAAATATTTGAATAAGGCACATAATAAGACAACATCTTCTTCAAAGGAAATTTTAAAGAAGGCACTTTCTTATTAAGCGTATTCTTTAAAATAACTTTTAAGAATGTGCTATCTAAAAGAGATCCTTCTTAAGAGAATAATTAAAGAATATAATTTTTTAAAAAGTTTCCACCCATCTAATTTTTTTACAAGTTGTTTTTTATTTTTTTATTTTTGTATTGTATATATATATGTATATATAAACAAAACAAACTAAAAAATTAAACAATATTTAATTGTTTTTAAATAAACTAATGGATAATGTAATTAATAATAAAAATATAATTATTAATAATTTATAATAGTGAATATAAATAATGTAATTAATAATATATTCAATTTGATATTTAAAAATAATTAGTAATAATTTATAATCTAATCAAAATTAATTATTTTATTATTAGTTTAGTTAATAATAATAATAATAACAATATTTTTTATTATTAAATAATAATCTTTTGTGCCATGTAAATTATTTTCTTTTATTATATTTATGACTAATAATACTATTAATAATAATAATGATGATCTTGTGAATAATAGTATTATTATTAAATATTATTATTGTTAAGTAATATATTAATTACTTTGACTTCATAAAAATAATATATTAATTATATTTACTATTATTAATAAGTATAAATTAGTAATTATTTTTATTTATTTATTTAATATTATTATTATTATTATAAATTCATATATTATTATTAATCTTAATATTTTATATTTATTATTTGTATGAAATAATTTTTATTTCTAGTTATTTTTTATGTTTTAAGTGGGCGTCTTAAATTTCATTTAGAATCTCACTAAGTTTTATATTTTATAAGATTTTAGATTTACCAACTCAATTATATTAGTTATTTGTAGTAATCAAATTAAATATATTATTAATTACATTATTTATATACACTATTAGAAATTATTAATAATTATATTTTTATTATTAATTACATTATCCATCACATTATTTAAAAATTATTAAGTACTATTTAATTATTTTTTATTTTTAATTACACACACACACACACACAAAACAACAATATAAAAATAAAAAAAACTTTAAAAAAATAGAAGGGTGGGTGCTTTTTATAAAATTGGCTTCTTTAATTGTTATCTTAATAAGGTTCTTGTTCTGATAGAGTCTTCTTAACAATTATTTTCAAGAAGGTGTTTAATAAGAAAGCACATTCTTCGGAATTTCTTTGAAGAACGTGCTTTCTTAGGAAGCCCATTCTTCAAATATTTGTTAAAGAAAGAGTTTTTTATAAGTTGATCAAACTTATGTAGAAACCATCTCCATAAAAATTAGTAGATTGAGAATTTTTTTTCCCAAGGGTGTATATTGGGAATTCATTTTCTATTTTTTGGTATATCAAAAAAAATTCTCCGATGGAGTGTAGAATGATGGACATGGGTGTTAGAGAGGTGGAGAAGTTGTTCGAGGCATGCTCGAGGCTGAAGGGAGTGATGAAGGTGAGGTACATCGCTAATGCGATGCTGTTTCTAGCATTTGATGATTCTGAGTTCATCATCGAACATAACTTGGTAGTGGAAAACGGTTTTAGGGTGGTGTTAGGAAGAGAAGTGGGATACATTCACATGGTAGCTACTCTTTCCTAGGGAACCTGATCATTATTGGATATAATATAAAATTAATAGTGTTCTCTATACATTTAAATATTATGATTAAAATATATTTTAATATCAATATCCACTAAATATGTAATTTTTATATCAAATTTATTTATTTATTTATTTATTGTTAAATTTGGAAGCTAATCATGTTTATTTTTGATTTATTTTTATTAGAAATTGTTTTTCAATATTATGGATTTTTTATTTTACTATTTTTGTAATATCTATACTACCCTTACGTGATCTTTGAGATGCAGGGATTACCATTAAGTGGGGGTAATTATACCCTTAAATGAGTGCTAGATGTGTACCCTTACGTAGACACAGTGATGTGTTGTTTACCCTTATGTACGCTTAGGTTGACCCTAACATGAAGGGTGTAGCAGCCACATTATCTTTATGTGAGAGCTATGTTATCTTTATGCAATCTTTTGATGGAGCGACTTACCATTACACGAGCCATAGTTTACCCTTACATGAGTAGAGCACTAGAGGCTATACCCTCATGCAATAGGTGGATCTACCAATATGTAGTAGGTTAAAAATTCATGCTACCCTTATGCAGTGGGTGTGAGACCCTTATACAATGGGGATAAAGACCTTTATAAAGCGGTTGAGTGACCCTTATGTAGAACTATGTTGATATTTATGTAGTGCACTGGTAGACCTTTATGTGGAATTGAATGTTCAAGTTTTGTTGTAATAGATTCTTCTGGAAGAAACTTGACTGAACACATCGAGGGATCAAGGGAGAAGGTGACGATCTAGAGGTGGGTGAGCTTGTCCATATCT
Organism: Viscum album; assembly: GCA_963277665.1. Taxonomy (NCBI): domain Eukaryota; kingdom Viridiplantae; phylum Streptophyta; class Magnoliopsida; order Santalales; family Viscaceae; genus Viscum; species Viscum album. The sequence continues at coordinate 1,467,566,797 of OY728146.1, forward strand.
CTAATAGTGACACCATTTGCAACTGTTTCAGGGAGTATATTTTTGATAGAGGGATCGTGGATTGAGAATTTTTAGGTTTATAAATTGGATATATTAAATCTAGAAGGGATATTCGATAAGTGATATTGATCCCTAGTAAGGGGGTATCAATTTGGTCTTGTTCTTCATGTTGAAGCTTTCCTTGTTTTATTTGTTGTTTTTTGTTCTTGTACACGTGGGTGATGAGTTATTCGTCTGATTTTTTCTTTTATTATATTTTTATTCCTTGCATTTCTGTTTTCTGTTTCCATGGATTTATTTGGTTAATAAAATGTTTGGGTGGTGTTTTTGTCATGGAGTAAGACCAATTTGGTCTGAACCATGTAAATTTACAACGTTCTTTCTCTTTCTATAATTTAACATTTTCACTGTGGATTTTTCATGCTATTATTACCATCACTTTTTTTTGTGTTTATCTTCTTTTAGAAAAGTTTTCTTTAGATAAAATTATATTTTTATTTTCTATTGTTTGGTGGGTTTTTTATATGCTGACTCTTACCTTCGAGTGGTGCGTTTCACTGGATACCTCCCTATAACAGATTGGTATCAAATAATGGTTTTATCAAGTCTAGATATGTCTTCAACTAGACTAAAGATTGAGAAGTTTGATGGATAAAATTATTTCAATTTGTGGAGTGTTAAAATGTGTTCTCTTATTGTCTATAATGACTTGAATAAGCTTTAGTAGGATCTAAGAGAAAGATCACCACTATCTATGCTATAGGGGAGACCTCGATCTGCTTTGAAGATGTTGACCCTAATATTTTGAAAAAGGACCGTTCCCTATTGTTGTTGACCCTAGGATAAAAGGTCCTATGAGAAGTGTTCCATGATACTTCTGTTAGTTCAATCTAGTTGAAGTTAGAACATCTTTATATGACTAGGTCACTTTTAGGGGGATTAAAAAATAAAATTAATTGTTATAATTTCAAAATGGTCTCTCACACTTTTGTGAAAACTCATTTAAATAGTTTTAATAATATGGTGTTAGATTTAGCCAATGTAGAAGCTGAAATAATATATGAGGACCAAGTTTTTTTGTTCAATTCCTTGGATAGATCATTCAATATAGTTAGAGATTCTATGATGTATGGTAGACATTACATCACTTAGGAAGTGAAGTCATTTTTTTCTATTTGGGATCTAAAAAATCATGATTTTAAGGTGGACAATATTGGGATGAATTCTGGGCCTCAGTTGTTCTGCATAAAAGGTTAACCAAAAGGTAAAAGTAAAGAAATGAAGGATGGTAGTATATTTAGAATGTTTAAGTGATATCAGTGTGGGAAGACCGACCACATTAAGAGATATTTCCAAGAAGATATGTCTAGGGATAATATGGCCTGGAAAAATTTGGTATACCACAATTATGATAATGTTGAGGTTCTCTGAGTTTGTTGAATCCCTTAATATAGAGTAGGTGTAGCTCTAGGTTTTATTTCTTCTGCCTTCCTAGGACTAGATCTGCATGTGATTTATAGGGTCCCCTGGTTGGAAGAGAGGGTGTGGGTAGGGATGGTTGTCTAAACTATTTGGGACAAGGGGGAGAATTATATCCTATCATCTTTATACATTTTTTTGTTGTGTGTTTTCTACTACTTTAGAGGCCTATAAAATATATACTATAAGTACAATCTAAATAAAAATTAAAACATTTATTAAACATATAAAAAATAATTGAAATGTATAATAAATTCATAAATATAACAAAACAAAATTAATATACATGACATAAAATTTATATATTAGAAACGTAACATTACTTTAAAAAATTTACGCTATTAAAATATAGTATAAATAAAATCTAAATTAAATTTTAAAAATTGACAATATTTATACTTTATAATTTATATATTTAGTCATCGTGTCAAATATCGTTTAGATTGTAGTTATACTTTATAATTTATCAGATTTCAAATTTCCTACTTGAAACATTATTATATTTCAACTAGGTGAATTTAAAGGTGAATAAATTAAATAGTATAAAAACAATCAAAATGAAATTTAGAACACTAATTAAACATATACAAATAACTGAAATGAAAATAATTTCACAAATATAATAAATAAAAACAAATTTTCTTGACATAAATATTATTGATTAAAAACATAAAATTTACGATGAAAAACATTTATCTACAAAAAACATAGTATAAATTACATCTAAATTAAATTTAAAACACTTATTGTACAAAAAAATTAATTAAAATAAAAGGAATGTAGAAAAAATGATTTTTTTTTAATTTACACAAAAAATGTTAACATTATTATTATTATCATGACTTTAATAATAGATAATTATCATGACTTTATGATTCTAGCTTTATTAATAATATCATGATTTTATTATAATGACTTTATTATCATTAATTTTGAATTATCATGACTTTATTGTCCATGATTTGTTATATGTGGTCAAGTTCCCAAATGCGTGTATTTTATATGTATCAACATGTGCATGTAATCGTATTTAATAATAATAATAATTATTAATACTATTCAAAAATATAATAAATAAAAGTTTATTTACATAACACACAAATTATTGATTAAAAGTGTAAATGTTATGTTTTTACTCAATATTGTTGTGTCATTTAAATTAATTTGGGTTATTTATATTTATAATTTTTTTTTATTTTTAAATTTTTTTTATATGTTTAATACACATTTTAAGTTTCATTGAGATTGTACTTATATCTTATATTTTGTAGGATTTCAAAGTTACCTACTTAAAACATAATAAGTTTTTTTGTGTTTCAAGTTGGAGACTTTGAAAGCTTATAAAAAATAAACTATAAATACAATCAAAATAGAAATTAAAACATAGACTAAATACATAAAAAATAATTAAAAAAATTATTTTCATAAAAATAATAAACATATAACAATATATATGATACAAAATAATGTTATTAAAAACCATAATATTTGTACTTTAAAAGAATTAGGAAACTCTAAAAGCTTATAAAATATAAATTATAGTTAGATTCTAAATGAAATTTATGACATGCAATTAAAAAATATAAAATAGCTAAAAATGAAAATAATTTTATAAAAATAATAAATAGAAAATATTAAGTATTAATAATAATATATTACTTAATAATAATAATAATATTAATAAAATAATTAAAAATAATTAATATTGTCTACTTATTAATAATAGTAAATATAATCAACATATTATTTTTATGAAGTCATATAAATTAATATATTACTTAATAATAATAATATTTAATAATAACACTATTATTTACATGATCATTATTATTATTATTATTAGTATTATTAGTCATAAATATAATAAACAGAAAATAATTTACATGATACGAAAGATTATTACTTAATAATAATTATTAATAATTAATAATGATAATAATAATGATAATAATGTTATTATTATTATTAAATAAATTAGTAATCAAATAATTAATATTTATTTGATTACTAATAATTTTAAAATATCAAATTCAATATATTATTAATTACATTATTTATATCCACTATTAGAAATTATGAATAATTATATTTTTATTGTTAATTTCATTATCCATCACATTATTTAAAAAAAATTATATATTGTTTACTTTTTTTTGTTTATACACACACACACACACAAAATATAAAAATAAAAAAAACTTAAAAAATATAAGGGTGGGTGTGTTTTAGAAAATCGCTTTCTTTAATTGTTCTCTTAAGAAGAAATTTGATCCAATAATGCCTTATCAAAAGTAATTTTAAAGAAGGTTATTAATAAGAAAGTTCCTTCTTTAAAATTCCTTTGAAGAAGACACTTTCTTATTAAGAACATTCTTCAAATATTTATTAAAGGGTTCATTTTTTAGAAGGTTCTAAACCATCTGCAGAAACCCACCCCAGACAGATCGGTAGATTGGGAATTTTTTTCGTAGGGGTGTATAATTAGAATTATTTTTTTAATTTTTTGTATATTGGAAAAATTTCTGTGATGCTATGTAGAGTGATCAGGATGGGTGTGAGAGAGGTGGAGAGGTGAAGAGGTAGTTCTAGGCATGCCCAAGGATAAAGGGAGTGCTAAAGGTGAAGCATATTGCTGACATGATGCTGTTTCTGGCATCCTATAATTCCAAGTTTTCTACCAGACATAACCTGGTGGTGAATGGTGGTTTCAAGGTAGTACTGGGAAGAGAACTGGGACACATTCATGTGGGAGATACTCTATCTCGGGGAACTTAATCATTATTGGATATAATATAAATTAATACAGTGCTCCATAAATTTTAATATTATGAAAAAAATATTTTAATATCAGTGTACAATAAATATGTATTATTTTATAAAAAAATTATTTATTTATTTATTGTTAAATTTGGAACCTAATCATGCTTCCTTTGGTTTTATTTTTTTTGAAATATTACGGTTTTTAATTTTACTATTTCATAATATCTATGTTACCCTTACACAAACTTTGAGATATAGGGATTACCATAATATGGGGGTCATTTTACCCTTTTGTGAGTGTTATATGTGTACCCTTATATAGACACAATGATGTATGGTTTACCTTTATGTATGCTCAAGTTGACCCTGACTTGAAGGGTGTAGTATCCACATTACTACGCGAGGGATATATTATCTTTACACAACCTATTAATAGAGAGAATTACCATCACGTGAGCCAAAATTTACCCTTATATAGGTAGAGCACTGGAGGATATACCCTTATGCAACACATGGTGACACCATTACATAGCAGGTTGTATATTTTTTCCACCCTTACACAGTGGTTGTGAGACCCTATCTAGCAGTTGAGTGACCATTATGCAACACCATGTTTACCTTCACATAGTTAACTATTAGAACCTTACGTGGCACCGACCATTCAATTTTTTTCTATGACATCTTATTCTAAAAGAAACTCAGCCAAACACATCAAGGTATTGAGAGAGAAGTAGATAATATAGAGGCGGGTGAGCCTGTCCTTATCTCTATTGGAGCCACCATTCACAACTAATTTAGGGAGCACTATTCTAGGGGATGGGTCATGGATTTCAAGTTTAGAGAAGGATCAATCAGCTACAAAAAACCTTAAAGGGATATTTGATAGGTGATATCTAGTCTCAGTAAGGGGGTCTTGATCTGGTGTTGTTCTTCCCATTGAAGCTTTCCTTGATTTATTTTTTGTTGTTTTTTGTTCCTATGTGCATGGGCGATGAGTTATTTCTATGATTGTTTGTTTTTGTTAGATTTTTCTTCCTCACATTTTTTTGTATGATTCCATTTGTTTCTTTGGTTAATAAAATGTTTTGGGTGGTGTTCTTGTTGTATAGTAGAACCAAATTGGTTCGAACCACATAATTTTTCTGTGTTCTTTATCTTTCCACAGCTTAACATTATCACTATGTATTTTTCATATGGTTATGACCATCGATTTTGATCTTATTTTTGTTGTGTTTCTCTTATTTCAGTTAAGTTTTCTTGGGATCAAATCATGTTTTTCTTTTCTATTGTGTGATGGGTTTTTATGACACTGCCTCCGACCTTAGAGTGGTTCATTTCAATAGAAATATTTCCATAACATATTGGTATCATAGGGATGTTTTATCGAGTCTATATATATCTTTAACTTGATTAAATACAGAGAAGTTTGGTGGATAAAACAATTTCAATTTTTGGAGAGTAAAATTAATTATCTTCTTGTCCACATTAGACTTGAAGAAGAATTGGTAGGATATAAGAGGAAGATCACCACTATCTCTACTACAGAAGAGACCTCAACCTCCTTTAAATATTCTTACCCTACTATTTTGAAAAGGACCATTACCTGTTATTGTTGACTCTAGGAGACAAGGTCCCATGATAAGTGTTCCATAAGACTTATGTTAGTTTAATATTATTGACGTTAGAGCATATTTACATGACTAAGTCCCTTTTAGGGGGATTATAAAATAAAATGAATATTTATAATTTCAAAACGGTCTATACCACTTCTGTGCAAACTCATTTAAATAGTTTTTAATAAGATAGTGTTATATTTAGATGATGTAGATGATGAAATAATAGATGAGGAATATGCATATTTTTTGTTGAATTCCTTAGATGAATCATTCAATCTGGTTAGATATTCCATGACTTATAGTAGATATTCCATCACTTTAGGAAGTAAATTCATTTGTTTTGACTTGGAATATTCAAATTAATTCTTTGAAGGTAGAGGGTATTAGGATAAAGTTTGGGCTTGAGTTGTTCAGTGTGAATAGTCAACTAAATGGTAGAAGTAAAGAAAAGAAGGATAATAGTCTTTTTAGGATGTTTAAGTGCTATCAGTGTGGGAAGAATGAAAAAATTAATAGATATTTTCATGAGGATATGTCTAGGGATAGAATGGACCAGAATAATGTGTTATACCCTGGTTATGATAGTTTTGAGGTTCTCTAAGTTTGTTTAGCATCCCTTAGTATAGAGTAGGTGTATCTCTAGTTTTTATTTCTTTTACATTCCTAGGACTGGATTTATATGTGATTTGTAGGGTCCCCTGGTTGGAAGAGAGGTTTTGGGTAGGGATGATTGTATGAGACATTTGGGCTCATGTGGAAACATGTCTCCTATCAGATTCCTATTTTTTTTGTGTTTTTTCTGCTAGTTTAACTGCTTGGATTTTGAGTTGCTTCACTTTTGATCTTGTTTATACTACATTATTTTTTTTCAATGTTTATTTTTGTTTGAGGTATTATGTACTATTCTATTTTTTTGGGTTTCATGTAGTCATGTGAGAGATTACTGAGACTTTCGATTGCATGTGTCTAATTAGTTTCATGTATGTGATTATGTAAGCTCAGGTAAGTGAAGGTGTGAGTTCTATTAATGTTGTTACTTATATTTTTTTTGTTTTATTATAATTTTTTAGCATTTGATAGTATTATATGTGTTGGTACAAATAGTCATGTTCCACTATGGTACAAGCTAGGAATTTGGTCAGGTTGGCCTAATCAGGTTTGATCTTAGGGTTTTTTGTTAGTGAAGACCATCTGAAGCAACTAATAAGTTAGGCTAGTGTAGGCTTGCAAGAAATTAGAACCTATGTGCTTTATATTTTATTTTATAAGGTGGATATTTTGTAAATTTTTTCATTTTTATGATATAAATTAAAATGTATTTGTTTTTTTGATTTGTTGATGACATGAATAATCTTATGTTTCATGTTAATTCATGCTTGTTTTTGTTTTATTAGTCTTAGAAAGTTTTTGGAAGTATTATGGATTTTTTATTCTACCATTATATATGTATCATGTTACTCTTATGTGAGATTTGAGATGAAGGGATTAAATTTACATGGGGGTCTTTATACCCTTATACGAGTGATGGATGTGTACCCTTATGTAGACATGTTGATGTGTGGTTTACCCTTATGTGTGCTAAAGCTGACCCTTACATGAAGTGTGTAGTGGTCACATTACCTTTAAGTGAGGGATATGTTAAATTTACATAAACTGTTTATGGAGTATCTTAAACTTACAAAATATAGGGTTTAACCTTACTTGGACAGAGCATTGGAGGCTATACCCATACGCGAGGACCGAAAGACCGTTATATGATTGAGGCTTTGAGTGAGTGACCCTTGTGCAATGGGTGACACGACCCATATGTAGATGGTCGTGGATTCACGCTACCCTTATGTATAAGATTTTAGAACCTTAAAAAATGGGGTAAATACCTTTACATATCATTTAAGTGACCCTTACACAATGCTATGTTGTCCTTTAATTAGTGCGCTAGTGGACCCTTACGTAACGCCGACCATTCAGGTTTTGTTGGAACGACTCCTTCCAAAAGTATCTCGGTCAAACACGAGTTTGGGGGTTGTTGGAGGTTGTTCATGTAAGAAACCTTGGTAAATTTAAAAATCACATTCAAGACTTATTAGTGTTCATGAATTATATTTTACATACTTATATTCATTATAATAATATTAACTTATTTTTAAATAAAAAGGAAGTAGTTTTATTCTAATTAAACTCTTTTTCTAACAAGTTTTTATTTAAAAGTTTAATCTATAAATTTTAGAATATGAATTTGAAAAAATTCACTTCACTTTTTAAATTATCATATCAAAATTATCTTAGGGTGAAATTTTGGTATTTTTTCAAAAAGATTGATTTTTAATTAATAATGAAAAATACCATTTTTTGTAAAACTGTCATTTATTTTCATTAAATAAAGTAATTTAAAAGTATAATTTTATCTTAAATTGGAATAAGTTTTATTTAATTATAAATAATCTAATTAATTATATAGTAATCACCATTATACCTAATTTTGGTATAATTTCATTTTTGGGCTTAAAAACACATTTTTCTAATTTTTTTGTTGCATTTTGTGTTTTAATATTAAATTAGTTTTTTCCACTTACAGAAATCAAATCTTGAATATTTGATTCCATATTTGGAATAATTAGGTCAAAATTTAGCAATTAGTTTTATTTTATTTTTGGTTATTATGAATAGAAATCATAGTAAACATTCGTCAATTAGGAAAGGGTAAATCGAGTAATTATGGTTAAAAATAATATGTTAAGGATTAAAAGTGACCTTAAAAAATTCCTTTAATCTATTGGATTATTAGGGTTCTATGCTTTTAATATCTATAATATTTTTTGACTGACATAAAATAAACATATATTTGGTTATAAATTTTTATTTAAAAGATAAATTATTTTTTATCATGGTAATTTTTTTTAATTATTAGTGATAAAATAATTAACTTAAATATTTACGCAGTGCTGACATAGTGTATAGTGTTTGTGAAAACAGTAGAAAATTTCAGTAAATAATTTTAAAAACTATAAAAGTAATATTATTTTGGTGAGTTTTAGTGTCTCAATAATTTTATCATGCATTATTTTTATCATTTATATTCATTAATAAGGAATATTTATTCTCATTTATATCATGAAAACATATTTAATATGTTATTTTTGACTTTTCACACATTGCACAAGCCAATGTATAAGATTATTGGTATATAAATTTAAATTTTGAAACTATCAATCAAAATCATAATTTATAAATATTTTTGAGTAAACAAGTCGTGAAAAGACGTTTTAATTCTCAATTACTATAATTACAACACAAAATTGTAATTTTCCAATGCTGTGCAAGCATGGTGTTGACATTGAAAATGATTTTCCTATTTATCATGAAATAAATTATAATTTATATACTTTGAATTTTTATATGATATTTGTAGTATATTATTATACATTTTTCTTTCCATAAGTTTCATAAATTTATTAATCATATTTATGTTATGATAATATCATAAAATATACTATATCTCATAAAAATCATATTATTTCCACCATTAACCAAAATTTGATTTTAAAAAATTCAAAAAAAATAATGGAATCATAATATTAAATTTTAAAACTTTAATTAACTTCCATTTATATCTATAAAAATTATTCAATATCCTAACTTATCTAAAACACATCATATCTAAGATCTCTAAATCTATTTATTTTTATTTTTTTATCGTTTGTACAAGCGCAACATCAACAATGTGTAAGCGTTATTGGTAATTATGTTATTTATAAAAAATAAATTAATATAAAATATATAACATGTTAATAATAAATGTAATTTTTTTTTCATTCATAACTTATTTTAATCCTTGTGATAAAATATTAACGTTTCTTAAAATAAAGAGAGTGACATTTTTATTATACTTTACTAATAATATTTATATCATTATCAAAGAAAAAAAGAATCAAGTTGACATATTTTTGAGAATTAGATGATCATAGATGAAATAAACTCATATAATAGCATTATGTAATATTTTTGGGTGATTTTAAAGTCTTAACCATAGTTTTAACCCAATTTACCCAATTTACCCTCACTGAGGGGATAAATTCTAGCATGGTTACTATTCATAATGACAAAAAATAAAAGAGAAAAATTTACCAAATTTGAAACTATTGATTAAAAACATGGAATCCATTTTTAAATATTTAATTCATATAAGTGGAAGCAATTAATTTATGATTAAAATGCAAAACCCAATGAAAAATAGTTTTTTAGAAAAAAAATATGTTTTAAGCCCTAAAATGAACTTAGAACAAAATTAGGTATAATAAAAATTCAAATGAAATTAAATATATTAAATATAATTAAATAATAATTATGTCACTTTCATACCCAATTCAAATCATAATGATACTTATTAATGAAAAGAAATGACAATTTTACAAAAATTGGAATTTTTCACTATTCATTGAAAAATCAATCTTTTCAAAAAAAAAATGCCAAAATTTACCCCTAAGATAATTTTGATATGATTATTTAAAATATTGTATCCTTTTTATATAAAAATATTTCTAAATTTTGAAGAAGTTAATTATATTATCCAAGCACAGAAAACAATAAAAATAATTTTTCAAGAAAACATATTTTTGAAGCATAAAATGAATTTACTGAAAATTGAGCACTGATTTATTATGCCTTAATCAATAAATTTGAAATATATAAAACCTATAGGAATATTTTTTATAATATTGTTATTACTATTCATAACCACCAATTCAAAGACTAAGTTGTAACTTTAACATTTAAATAATAATATTTGGTGGTTTGTTTACGCTCGGTGTTGTGTGTTGCATACGCTGTCGAACAAAGTGTTATTTTTCAAATATCAAGACATATTTGAATAAAATAAATGAATTTAAAAATTAATTAAGGTTAAAAAATCTTTTACATTTTTTCAAGTGAAAGGTATTTCCTCCCTAAACACATTTCATTTAAGAAAACACAAAAGGCATTTGGTGTAGTAATGCCTTTACCCTTATCCACCTATAAAATCAAATTCGCATACCTCACCTACTTCTCTTTGCTATAAATTTTTTACTGCCAATATGTTTTGTGATGAATTCCAATGTTCAATGAATTTCTAGCGGTGAATTTTTATTGGTAATTAATTTCCCAAGTTTCATTTTGAGATATTTTTTTCAAAATTTTTTTTTAATTTTTTTATCTTTAAATTTTAATTAATTAGTTGTAATTTAGTATTAGTGTAATTTGTTAGTAATTCAGAATAATAGAGTTTAAATTTATATCAATAGAGTGGTTAATAATATTTAATTAATATTTTAATAAGGATTAAGCAATTGTTTTTCAAAATAATTAATTATAGCTAGTATTAAATGCCTAATAATTAACATAAACTAATAATTTTAATTAACATTAATGATTCATAATTAAGTATAATTAATTATAATTATTAAAAATTTAGAGTTAAGATTAATTAGTAACAAACTATTAATATCAAATAATATTTTAATTAAATTAAACTTTTAGTATTAATATATATTAATGATGTGTAACTAAGGCTGTGTAATTTTAATTATAACTTATTAATCAGATTTAAGAGTAATTAATAACAGATAATTAACATAAACAATTTTTTAATTAATAGTTTCTTTAGATTTATTCAGTGTGAGAACTCAGGGTTATGGTGAAGGGTTTCTAAGGATTGAACAAAATTTATTCAATGCAATAAAAGATGTTATAAAATTCATTCCCAAGATCACAATTCTATGTAAAAAGTAAATCCTATATAAAAAAAGTGAAGAACATGTACCTTACACTAAAGATTACTATTGTTGTTGTCTTTGATCAATTCTTAATGAAGATCACTACAAACAACCAATATACTCTTCCCTCCATAGTGTATCTATGGGATGATCTGAATTACCCAACCCTTTGGGAATGAAACTCATTTCTTCCATGATATGATAGTATCTCGAGTGGAAAAGGAAGGAGGAGGAATAGAGAAATATGAGAATTAGGAAGAACCAAAAAAGATCCTGAAACCCACCTTAATGGAATTGAACACTTTATATAAGCCTCAGTATATTATCGTTCCTTGTAGGGAATTTACTCAAATGTTACATAATGTTCGAGTAGTTACATATGTTTACAACATTTGTAAATGTTTAACCACGAACTTGACATTTAAGTGAACTCCATTTTCCCACACATTACATGTATTATTGATAAATAGTGTGAAAGATAATTCAAACATTAATTTTTATCATCCAGTTCCCTAGATAAATTATAGATATGTCATATGAATCATTCCATATGATTAATGGTATTGCGATTTAGCCTAGTCATATAATATTCCCTTGAAGCACCCTAGAACCATTATCCTAGATTAGGTGATTAAAAAAATTATTAAATTACTAGATTTGATACTAATTTAAATTAATCATTCCAAATATACATATATTTACATAATTTAAATATTACAACTCACAATAATCACACAATACTATAACCCAAAGGATTAGTGTCTCTAGAGATCAGCTTCTTAAAAATATTATCACACATTATTTATTTTAAATATCCCATATAATTCCCTATACAAGTATTTCTTCTAAATATAATCCTACATATAATTTCTTTCGGAACTGGAAAACAAAAGGAGTGTTCACAAATGCTCGTTAAGGGAAAACTTATTAATTAGGAATAAAGGGGTTAGATATTAAAAATATAAGAAAACATAAAAATGGGAGAAATATATGATTAAAAAGAATATGGGGAAATAATATATGTACATAAGCATGACATATATCCATATAACCCTAAATAATGAAGCATATACCATGGTGTAAGAAAATAGAAACTAGAGACAATAATCATGAGCCATGGAACATAACACAGGCAGGAGGTCTAACCTAGAAATGTGGTAGGAGCATAATCATATGAATTCATAACCTTATGAGGATATCTAAACATAGTCATTTCCATGCATCACCTTGTGAACAAAGATAAACACAATAAATTTCATGCATTATCTTGTGAATACATCTAAATAAATCACATTCACTCATTATCTTATAATCATAGAAAAACACAATAAATTTTACACATTATCTTGTGAACATAGCTAAATAAAATCACATTCACTCATTATCTTATAAACATAGATAAATTCAATCTTGTTCATGCATTATCTTGTGAACATAGATAAACATAATTATATTCACACATTATCTTGTGAACATAACTAAACATAACCATGTTCATGTATTATCATATGGACATAGCTAAATATAATTATGTTCACACATTATCTTGTGAACACAGCTAAACACAATCATATTCATGCATTATCTAGTGAACATATCTAAACACAATCACATTCATGAATTATCTTGTGAACATATTTAAACAAAATCACGTTCATTTATTATCTAGTGAAAATAGATAAATGCAATCATGTTCACATATTATCATGTGAACATAGCTAAATGAAATCATGTTAATACATTATCTCATGAGATATAAACCTTTAACCAATGCATTGGAGTGACATACATGACCCCACCCATCACATAATAATCATAAATATGTGTTCCACCTAAAATAAATTATCATATAATAAAAAAACATCATAATAAAATGGGTTTTGTTATATTTTCAAATGGTATCACATAAAAAGACATCAATAACTAGGCCGAATGATACCAAAAGTTCAATCACCCAAAATGAGTATTTCATAAAGGTATTTAGAGTTCATTTCATGAATTAAAACTTAAATTAGATATATATTTTAGATATAAAGAGTTAAATGGAATCAAATCCACGAAAAAAGTTTTTAGAAATAATTCTTAATATTCTCATAAATAGTTGAATTTATGAGGCACTTTCATAAATAATTTTCAAGAAGGTACATGATAATTTTTTTTAAAAAAACACTTTAAAATAAATACATGAAAAATACATAGATTTTATCCATAGGAAATGTGGAGTGGAATATAAAATATAAAATAATGAAAGGAAAATAAATTTTAATACTTTAAAATACATTTATTGAAACCCATATCATATAGAGGATAATAAAAATTCCTTTTGAAAAGTGGTAAAGAGAAACAATATCACATGAGATAATACATATTTGGGATTAAAAATAATAAAGTAATTTTTGGAAAGAATTAATATGTACATAGAGGATAAATAATCATCAAAGCATATGAGGATTATTCTTAACAACATTGGATTTTTTTGAAGAAATAAGTCATTCAGAGAAGTTTAATTGATGCAACAATCCTTTATAAAGGAGTTCATGAAAAAGAAATGTAATTATTTATAAACATGACATGAATAATATTATAATTAAATAATATGGAATATTTATCCCAAAATATAAGAATAAAGTTCAATAATAATGATTATAACTCAATGAATATAAAATGATTTACCAAAAACTTTAATGAATTTGGTAACAATCGTATAAAATGAATGAAACTATTCATCTAAAAAATTTATAATATAATATGACACTTCTTACCAATTTTTTAAATGATAATACTGAATTTAGAATTCATTTAATCTAATTAAATTTCTAAATATAATAAAATTAACTTTTATTATTAAAAATAGATTTATTATAAAATCATCTTGTTCTTGAAAAAATACACTTCTTAAAAACCATCTTTTCATCTCGTCTGTGAGTTTTGTTTTAAATTTAATTTTTTCCACTTTTATAAAATTTATTATACAAAATAAAATTTATTTTTTAAATCATTGTGTAAAAATTATATTAGGTTTAATTTTTGAGAATTTTATGAAAAGATTACTTTTTTGATGAATTGTGAAAAATACTAAATTTTAATTAAAAACTATCTTTTAGTTTAAATTATTTATAAAGTTAAATTAAAATTTTAAATTAGTTTTAAATTAAAATTATATCAATTATAAATCTATTAATCCAATTTATTTCATTTTAATCAATTTAATATTGAAATTGGATATATAAACTTTGTAAACAATTGAATGTTTTCTCTTTTAAAATTCGCTTCCTCATCATGTCTGCTGGATTCATTTTTTTTCCAATTATGTGAATTGAATTTGAAAAAATGGATTCAATATTTGGAATCATAATAATTTATATTATCTAACAAGTTCAACTTAATTTTTGACCAAAATGAATAGTGTAAACAATAAAAATTAATCTCTATGATTAATGTAAAAATGGGTTTACTAGGGTGGGGTGGGGGGGTTAAACTAAAATGATAAGTGTTAAAATGACTTTAAAACTTTTCTAAAATATATTTTTTTGAAATATTTAGACCTTATACCTTATATTATCTTGAATGGTCAATTATTGTATCCTTGTGACATGAATTAAACATGGGCAGAATTCATTCCTTTAAAAAATTACAAGTGTGCCACTCACCTCACTTATAAAAGGCCACCCCTATCCTCCTCTATTCACACCTTTAAACCCCTTGGTTATACCAAAACCTATCTAAATAAATTCTATAATTTCATCCTATCATCCTAGAATCCTTATTTTTGGTATAAATACAACCAAGAAAAGCCTTTGGTGCAACCCAAAAAAAGTTACCTGAATAAGAGGCAATGTTCTTCAATGAGCGTTTTTAGTTTATTTCTTTCTCTATAGCCCTAAATTATTTTTAAAAAATGGTTATATAATAAAATAGGTATCTTAAATATACTTATATGTTATTATATTAATTTTATAACCTAAATACTTCTCCTCTTCCATCATATGGGTTATGAAATCATCATTTATGTATACAATGAACTACCGCCTCGTGAACCGATACCATTCATTTTTCTATTACCAAATCATATGGTTAGGTATGATGATGAATATAAAGTATATATATGATATTTATAACATAATAATACCTTTTTATTATTTATATCATATTTAACTTTTTTTACTTTACATTCCATAGGGGATGCAATAATGTTGCTCGCGTGTACGACAAACTACTGCCTCACAAAATGATGTGATTATTTTTTCATTAAAATTTTACACGGAGGGTAATAAGGATAAATTTAATTAATATATGTGATATAAATGAAATAATTATTATATTCATGAAATATTTATCATTTTGAAAATATAATATATCATTTTATTTCTTACCTTTTCACTCACTGAAAGATGAAAACATCGTTTGTGTACGTGTGGACTACTGCCTTCATGAAGCGACGCGGATCTCTATTTTATCACCACACCACATGGATGATATATATAATTATAGTTAAAGAAATAATATGTTATTTATGATATTATTATCTTCATTTAAAGTTAAAATATTACTTTCCTTCTCTCCATGATGATCATTTAAAAAAGGAAATATTACTCATGCGTACGCACGACCTGGGTCTCCATGATTGCAACGTACTTCATTTTTTGAAAATATATTTTATAATTGGTCTTAAAAAGTATAATTGATATATAAATATGGTAATTATTACATTATTATTATTATATATATTACATAACTATATTATATACACAAGAACCATAACTTTCATAACAAATAATGAATGAGAAAACAAGGAAATCAACACCAGGAACAATGGAAATAATGAAATATTATTAATGAATAGGTGATAAGATGTCATAAAAGGATAATATATGATATTAAAAAAAATTAATACAGTTTTTAAGTAAGTTAATAACATGTTTAAAATCAGTATACAAGAGGTTACAACATGTTCAATCAAAAGAAATCATAATGTAATAAACTTTGTCTCAATTTCCTCTCATCAAGTCATATTTTTATGCTATTAACCTATAAACTTTTTTGATGTGTATATGTAACAGCCCAAGATTTTCTGAAAAATATTCTTTTTAATTTCACTAATGTCTTGTGTTGTACGCAACACAAAAATGAGCTTGCACAACACACATCCTTGACTTGCCTTGTATTACACGTAATCTCAACCTTCCTCGATAGCGTGTGTAGTACGCAATACTGAGTTTCACGAAACAACGATATGCTATTAAAATATTATTAAAACTAGCCATTATGAATAGTAATAACCACTTTTTAAATTTTAGAAATTTTAGCTCTTAAAATGGACTTCATTTTTGGATTCGGAGTATCGAATTTAGCCTAAGGTGAAATTTTGGTACTTTTCGGATAACTTTCATATTCTGATGAATAGTGAAAATTACTAAATTATAATTAAAAACAAATTTTTTAATCAAAATAATTAATAGTGATAAATTATTAATTTGAGTTGTTTTAAAGTATATTTAGAATATATTTTTACAATTTAATACAATGTTGGTCATTGGATGTAATTTCACATTTAAACCAGACATAAACAAGTGTCAATCTTTTGATAGATATTGTTTCTTAAAAACACGCTATTTGTTTTAACAGCGGGATTTAATTATAAAATTAATTAATGCAACTTCTATGTTATGAATTTGGTAAAATAGACTTCATTTTTTGAATTCGGAATATGAAATATAGCTTAGGATGAAATTTTGGTATTTTTCTGAAAACTTTCAATTTTTGATGAATAGTGAAACCACTAAGTGGTAGGTTAAAAACTGAATTTTGCATAAAACTTAATTTTACCGCTTCTGTGAATGGAATTTAGAAAATCCAACAGACACAGTTAATATCAAGGACTAAAATGTGGTTCAATGAGATGAAAATAATTTTTGGTGAATAGTAACTTTTTACTTTTTTTTACCACGGTTAATAGTAAATAGGGTAACTAAGGGTAAATATGATATTACTATTACCCTAACACATGTCCTAATTCTATTGTATAAGTGTAATTCGACCAAAAACAACCTTATGAATATAATATGACCATTTAGGTCCACTTGGATTAGATTATGACATTTAATATTATTTTATTTAATGAATAGTTAAAATAGTTAAAATCAAAGTTTAATAAATAAAACATTTTTAATATGGGGTTATACATAAGATAAATTCGACTATAAATATTCATTAGAAAGATAAAACGATTTCCTACATAATGATATTTTATTTATAATTTTTAGACTTTAAATAAATTAATTTATTTATGACACAACGATGATGCAGTAATTACCCTTTTAAGGAAATATTAACATAATTGATGTTATAAATGCTCAAATGAATGTAATTTGAGACTTTTTATGAATTACAATAATTTTCTAGGTTACTATGATATATTATTGTTGATTTAATCAACTTGGTTTGAACATATAATTCTGTTATGACTTTCACAAAAATCATATATCAAATAGTGTCAAAATTGACACAAAATAGTTTTTAAATCAAATATTATATTATTAATTGTTATTTTATTCCTAAAAATCTAAGGTTCGGCCAAATGACTTATATAAGGATATATATATTAATAATAAACAATTTTGGGTTCGTTTGGCATGTTATAGTAAGTGTATTAACCATATAGTGAAAGAAAACAAAAAGACACGGTAAAAGTTAAATTATTTAACTTAGAGTTAAATCTAATTGATAAGGTTAAAATAACACCCTAAAATTGTCTAAATCCTATTGGTTGATAGGATTTCTACCCATCCCCACTTTAGCTTCGAAATAAGACCCTTTGGAACCATTATAAACCGATTTTGACTTTAATATAAAATAATATTTTGAGATATTCCTAAGGTGCCCCTCTCCTCCCTTATAAAAGGACACCTCCTCCCCCTCCTCCTCACACCAATTTGAGCACTCAAGCTCGGCCAACCCCTGCCAAAATCTCTTCTCCACTTCCCTATCAACATCCTAGAGGTTCTGGTCTTCCTCAAAGACCAATTTTAGTGCCCTAATAAGAGGTCTCAAAGAGGCGCTTCAAAGAAGAGGTAATTACCGTTACCAATTCTTTCATCTTTATTTCTTCTTACACTTATTCTTCTTAGGTTGTTTAATTATGAAGTAATAACATCAGTATCACTCATATACTGATATGTTATTATAAGTATGAAACAACCCTATTTCACCATCTATCCATCCTACGGAAAAAGAAATCACCGCGCGTGCGTACGTACGGAATACCGTCTCCACGCCGTGGTGTAATCTATTTTCCACCACCACCTTACATGGATGGGTATAATGGTGTAAAGAATAACTATACATAGTTATTACAACATCATATTGATTCTGATATATTGTATAATCCACTCTAATTCAATTCAATATTTATGGAAATGATATCATCGCTCGTGCGTACGTACGGACTACCGTCTCCACGACGCGATGAGATTCATTCTCCATGTTAACCATTTAAGAATGATTATAAAGTATATATAATATGTACTAATGAAATATATGACATAATAATGATACTGGATTTATTTATATATTTATATGTATGTCATGTACTTAATTCCATTCAATTCAATAAGGAAACGAAAACAGCGTTCATGCGTACGTACGGACTACCGTCTCCATGAACGGTGTATTTCTTTCCATTTAATGATTTATTATATATATGTATATCCTGAATATATATATATATATATATATATAAAAATTATGTTTTATGTTCTGGAATTAAGTAATCATGATCTAAGTAATCATTTGAATAATTACAAGTCAAAACACGGACGACAAATGAAACAATTTTACCCAAAACGCTCTTTAACATGGAATTTACAAAAGAACGGGTAATATAAAGTCATAAGTGAACCATATATGATATCATAACAATGAATATGATTCTGTAATAAGTAAATGACATTATTTAAATCATTATACAGTAGGTTCGGACACTTACGAAGCAAATCGGACCTAAGGTAAGGGAAATATCACAATCTCATTTTTATCCGAGATTGTTTATACATTAGTATTTACTGGGGTGTATTTTATCATCCACATCCATGTTTCCTCAATATGTAATATTATTTCCATCCACCTACAATTTTTTAAATACAATTTTACCCTTCGGTGAGTTTTTAGTAAAGGATATGAAAGGAATCTTTTTTCGTTTTTTTTCATACGAGGTACTTTTTGACTTTCCGACAAAAGTACGAGAAGAATGTTTTTTTTAACTTATACGGCACGAACAGATTTTTACGGTTTTATAAAGCCTTATTTTCATGAACCTTTCTCCAAAATATTTCATGACTATTTTCAATAAAATCTCTTTCTTGCATGATGTTTTGTGAAAAGGAATTGATTTTGAAGAAGAAAGGATATTTTCCTCAAGAATTCATTTCAAGTGTTTTATCAAAATTATTTTCCATCTAAGATAATAAAGGGTTCTGTTTCTATACATATTTTTACATTGATTTGACTATGTTGTGATGGAATTATGTTTATGAATTCCTTTATCTTATATGAATGGTTTTATGATGTCATGTTGTTTAAGAATCCCATTTTTATTACATGGGTTATGCTATGATGTATGGTTTATGATTTTGTGGCACACATAAGAATGATATCATTATGAGATGGGTGGGACCTATATCTCCCTCCAATGCATTGGTTAAAGATTTTATATCTCATGAGATAGACATGGCTGGAATGGTAGGTTATACCGGTTCAGTGAAACATGACTGAAACGAGGGTTCCTCGATTCAGAAAGGGACTTTGTCCACTAAGATAGTCTTGGCAATGAGTCTTGACTAACAAGAAATGATTCTCTATGATTATGTGTGAATGCCACAAAGTTTCATGTTTTAAGTTATGATTATTGTGATTACATTTCACTGCCATGATTTACCCCATGTTATGAAATTATGATCTCTTTTGCAGGTTAAGATTTCCAAAAGTTATGTGCTTATGTATATGATGTGATTGATATTTCTTTTGTTTACCCTTACTGAGCATTTGAGCTCACCCTTTTTATGTTTTCTTTTCCCCAGGATATAAAGAAAGGTTTTAGGTAAAAAAGAAGAAGATATTTATGGGAGATTTTGAAGATCTTTCACCACGATTAGAAGATTATATTCCGAGTTTCCAAAGACACTAAACTATTACGATCCTTGTGTGTGTGTTTTTTGTTATGTACTAAGTATTCTGCAAATGTAATGTAATGTCCATGTACGTCAGGCTTCGGGTCTCTACAGTATATACATACCATTTAAAATTTTATATCATGAATTTATCTATTATCATGGTATTTATAGTTTTTTTCTTTTATTCTTTCATGAGTCTTATATTTCAAATATTTCCAAAGTGATAAGGGTTTTTTATTTTAAAAAATATTTTTAATGTTTTCCTTCCGACTCCTTTTTTCCATGTCCATGTTTTTTAAAATGATTTTATTAAAATTATAATATGGAAATAAAATATTTATAAATTAAATTTTATATTACATTATTTTTAAAGGTTTTCAAAAGGAATCTTTTTATGTGTTTTATACGAAACACTTCGACAAAAAAAAAATAATGTTCTATTCTTAATGTACAGGACAAAATGTTTTTTTTCTACCATGGATATTATTTAATTTCCATATTTCTTTTAAATATTTTATGTTTTATTCAATGAAAAACCATCTTTCTATTTTGTTGGGTATTTTGGCATTGAAAATGGGTTTTTATAAGAAAATGTTATTTTTATCTGAAAGTGTTTTTCATATGGGTTTAAAAGAGTTTTTAAAAGTGTTTTATGATAAAAGTGTCTTATTCATGATTTAGTACCTAAGAATTATATGAAATGGGTTATCTTGATACAACTTATATGAAGGGTTGATCTCCATTATAGCTTACAGGTGAGTCCGATATAGCTTATCTAAAGGGTTGATCCCCATTATAGATCATGAAAAATTGATGATCTCTATATAGATTAAATGAAGGCTGATCCCCATTATAGATATCCAATAAATTGGGTAATGATTATATTCTCTGTATAATTATATTATAAGCCGACCGTGTGGTTATTCCTTTTGTAAGGGTTTTGTAAGTGTTCAATGAAGATGATGTTCCATGATACCTATACATTTTATCTATGATTTCTATAGATTTATAGTATTTTCTTTGATCAAGATTAATATCACATGGATCATTATTATTTATTCTGATGATTATTTATCTTGTTTAATCCTTATTCCATGTTTCATGATTAATTATTTAGGCATTTATGGTATGTTTTATTTAATTATTTTTCATTCACTCTGATTATGTCATCTCACCCCTATACATTTCTTATGTTCATTGATGAAATTCAGGTATTAATTCATATGTTTAACCTTATAGAGTATTTAAGCTTACCCTTCTTATGTTTCATTTTCCCTAGGTAATCTAGAAGGGATGTTGAAAAAATTATGCCTAGAAGGTATTTCATATATATGATAATGATGACTTAATGTGAAATAATAAAAGTAGGGTTAAGTGGGAGAAATGATCATTTAATGACTTGAGTATTGTTTATATAAGAGTTTTTCCTAATTCTCTAAAATTATCTAAAACTCTAAAACTAAAAGGTCCTTGAGAATGTAAGTTATCTAATTGTTCCTTTTGATGTTTTAACTTTTGGATAGGAAAAAATTGGATTACAATTATCATTATCAAATCTAAAAATGTAAAGTTTATGATTTCAACATTGAATCTGAGAATGTGGGTTATGAACTATTATATTATGTTTTCCCTACTTATATATAGAACAAAAAACTAGGTAATTATATTGAATTTTATTTGGATCCATTGATTGAAGATATAAATTTTATGTGAGATATAGGTGTTAGATTATATGGTTCTCATATAAGTAAATATTTCACATTGAGTTCCATGTTGTTTGAGATGATAAATTAATTTCTTACTTGGGTAAATTGTTCTGGATATAGTATTAAAATAATGCTGGGGTGCCCTGTCAATGAATAAGGTACATGCTTAGTTAGGTTGAATCATTTCTTGAAGATTGTTTTTTAGGACATCACAAATTTTTACCCTAATGACATAAATACCGATCCTGAAAGACATCATTAAATGGGAGTATGGAATAATGTAAAACACTATATTCATTAAAGAGTGATCAAAAGTTTAGTAATGTAAAGAATATTTTCACTAATTTCAGTAAACCTTCTTTTAAAAATATTTTGAAAAGATGTTAGAAAAAGAGATTAGTTTTTTTAATTACTGTAAAGGAATTTTTAGTATGTTAGTCATTTTATTGATGTCATGCATGTAGAAAAAATATATGTGAGAGTGTTATTGGTATGTTTCTAAATTTACCTGAAAAAATAGAAGATGAAATTAAGTTTAGGTTGGGAATGATTGATATGGGTATAAGGAAAGATTTACCACCATTAAATGGAAAAAGGTGAACTTTTCTTCCTCCAGAAGATTACACTATTTCCAAGAAAGATAGATATAAATTTTTAAACTTTTTGAATGATGTAAAGTATCTAAAGGGGTATTCATAAAATATCAAGAATACCATTTAATTGAGTAATTTGAAGTTAAAATCTCGAAAATCACATGAATATCATGTTTTGATGTAATATTTAATACATGTATCTTTGAATTGAATTTTTCTTAAAAATATTTTATACATATTAACCAAGATTTGTTTCCATTTAAAATATATATGTAGTAGAGTTATAGTCCTTGAAATGTTTGCAACTATAGAAAAGGAAATTATTGTCATATTAAGTGAATTTGAAATGTACTTCCTACCATCATTATTTGATATGATGGTTCAATTAATGGTTCACTTAGTTAGAGAGATCTAGATATGGAATCTTTTACTTTATAAATAGGTGTACACCATTGAATGAAATATGAATATTTTAAAAGAATAAATAAAAAAAATGAATTTAGCTAAAAGGTTTTATTATAAAGTGATATATTGTTGAAGAATCTATTGAATTCTATATCGACTACCTATTAGATGTTGATATAATTGGTCTCCCAAATCTCATTACAATGGAAGCCTTGTGGGATACGGTATTTCTTGAAGAGATGTTATTACAATTACCATTATAAAGTGGGAGCAATCTCACCTTTAAATTTTATATAACATTATCGAGGTTTCTCTATAATTAAAGTACAAAAATTAATTCTTTGGAATTTGAATCCATAAAGGGATGAAATATGGATATCAAATAAACATAATCAAAATTTTAGAGGATGGTTTTGAGAATATATTTTTAAGGAGTTATCTATCATTTCGAATTCAATTTCAGAATGACTACAATGGATAGTTAGAGCACTAAGTGTAAATGTATTATCTTACAATGGTTATATAATTAATGGTTATATATTCTATAAAATGGAACATTATGAACATAGTATGATGAAAAATTGTGGAGTTTATCTTATAGAAAAGGCGATACATGAATAAAATACCAATGGAAAAAATATAATTTATACAAATATGTAAAACTTTGGCATCATTTAACAAATATATGAGTCAGATTATACACCATTTCAAGCGCCGCTTCTCCACTTAAAATGGTTTGAAAATAGAAGGGAAATTAAATTAAATAAATTGGTATCTATGAATGTAAATTTTAGTGAGGATGGGTATAAATTAGATAATTGCTCTATTGGTAACTAAAACAATTGTATGGCCTGATAAAAATTCAATTGAGGACGAACCTTTTATTGGGACATCATAATCATTTCATGGTGGTCCTAATGTGGATAATGCCTTGTATGTTAGAGGGGACCACAAGGATGGGATTTGGATACTCAATATTGGAGTGAAATCCATTAAACCTTTGAAGAATAAAAGAATATATTAATGTATAAGTTGAAGTTATTTTAATATGCTGTGTTTTTCCTCATAATAATATGTGTTCACAAACTTCATTTACGTAATCTAAATTAAATGTTTAACTAGTCATGTAGAAAATGACTTCTCCATATACTAATTCTACCAATATAAAGAAATAAGATGCCATCAAGGTTAAAATTAACGAATTTTTAGGAGTTTAATGACATGTGGATAAAAAAAATTTTGAAGTGTAGTGCCACTGTGTTAAAAAAAGTATTCAAGGAAAGAGGAAAAATATAAAATTCAAATTTGGTTGGAATAAATGTGGACAAGCTATTGACCCTAAAAATTCAATTTTCATTGGTTATATTAAGTTCACAACTCGAATACAAGTGGTGATTGATATAGATACTTGGAAAATATTTATACCTATATTCAAGATAATAATTTGAGAATATGTTATGGTAACTTTATGATATAATTTCTCAATTTTAATGAAAAATCATATAATGAAACTCTGATTTATTTTTCTTTATCCCTTGTAGGAAAAATTTATTTTAAATAATTTTCATCATAAATTCATATTAATAATCAATGGAAAGAATCATAGAGCCTTTTGAAAATTTTGATGAAGCGATATCTTAGAGATGTAGAGGATAAAGTAAATCCCCACCCAACATCTATGTATACAAACATGATAAAACAAGAAACATGGAATGATTTCATTAGTCCTCGTGAGGATGAATCATTTCAGGTGCATTTGAATTGATAATATTTTATTTTAAATCATTTTTATTATTTAATTTTATTCAAAATTGTTAATTAATGAAACAATAGAGTGCTAAAAATAAATGGTGTGCATCTAAACCAACATACCCCTATCATAAATCTATGATGGGGTATGATTCACTTGAAAAAATGACATGTATTTTAAATATATAATAACACTTTTATGTGGCATGAAAAAACAATATAATTATGTTCTTTTGTTTATTTATAAATTAATGAACCAGAATAAAAATAAAATTTCATCCCACATCATGTGTTATGAAATGAGGCTCGTATAAATAAGTATTTAAAAAAAAATTATAAAATGAAAGGCATTCAATCACAAATAGATACTCTAAAAGAAATTATTATCATTCCTCATTTGATAGACCAATATATGAAAAGGGGTCAAAGAGAACCTGAAATAGAACACCAACCACTATATAAATACCTATACCCCACTAGATTTGAGGTTATCCTTCCCCTTAACTATCTTCCTTAACTAAGGTAATCAATTTTGTCATTATCATTTTTTCTAAATGTGAATCAAATAAATATTGATATATTTATTATGCTAAAATTACACAAGGTGAAAGTAAATGTGATTTATATCTATTATCACCCTCCTATCACCTTATTATGAAGGGTAAACTGTATAATATCAAAGGAGATATGATACATGATAAAAAATCTCCCAAAACATCACATCATAGTGGGTATTAAATTAGCTCATGATCCAATTGTTGAGCTTCATATCCCCCTTGACAATCTGGATGTTACCATGACCAAACATGCTATTGAAACTTTTATAGAATGGTTATTTAATCTTACAAAGATACCTTGTGGTAATGTGGTATGTCCTTTACATTTTTTTTCAAATGAAATTCCTTGAATTTTTTTTGAAAAAGGTCTGAAATTAGGTATGTTATTATAGAAGGATAAAGAATATTGGAGATTGAAGGCCAATTCCAAAAAAAATTTAGTTGTTCAACCAATAAATTAAAAGGACATTATGAGTGCACCTTTACCCCACCAATTACCTGGCTTCATTTATTAACATTAAAAGTTATTGTAGATACAATGTTCAAAGATAAAAATATGAACTGCATTGAATTTGAAATTTTTTTTGGAGTGGCCATTACAGTTGCGATTTGTTTTGAGAGTATAAATGAAATTCTCAAGCACTAATGGTTTGGAATCCTAGTTGTAAATGTATAAATGAGATACATTTTCATAAAATCTTGGTATAACCTTTATAACAAATACCAAAATCACTCATAAATTCATAATTGATCAACACTAAAATAAAACACTCATAAAGGGTCCATTTATCATCACTAACACAGATCACGCTTTAACCAGCACTGACCTTTAATAGCGCTAGACAGAAAGCACTAATAAAGGAGGGAAATTTATCAGTTCTTTCAAAAAGCAATAATAAAGTTACCTTTTATCAACACTAACAAATGAACTAATAAAAGGGTACCCTTTATTAGCACTTTTTTCTAGAACTGATAGAAGTCCACCATTTATCAATGTTTTTTTAGCGCTAATAAAAGTGAAAAATTTATCAGCACTTTTTTCTAGTATTGATAATGATCATAGTGAGTAATTTAATATATATATGTATATATTCATATATATATATATATATATATATATCTATATATATATATTTTAAAATATGATTTATATTACAATAAGTATATATATATATATATGCAAATATAATATATAAATATGATTTATATAAATTTTAATAAAAATTGAATCTAATGTTCATTATTTTATATATAAAAAATTATCAAATTTATTTTTTTTCAAAATGTTTATTAGTTTATTTATATAAATTAATTAGAAAATGTGTATATATTACTTCTCATGTGAGGAATGTGTTACTACATGGGAAAGAAACACTAGTATCGTACCTCTGGATGACCTAGAAGGTGAAAGGATCATTTTCGGGTTTAGTGAGGAAGTAATAGAATGGTATTTTTTTTATAGATTGATGCCACGTTTTCTATGATAGAACCAAATTTCTTTGGTTTCAATGATTATGTAGCATTGCATAAGTTTTTATCCATTAATTTTTAAGATGGACTATGTGGAAACCCAGAAATGGATTTTAGGGATTTATCTTGGAAGTTTGGAATCTTCTTCACTCCAGTGGGATCATCCGACTCATCATGAGATGATGAATGCAAGACTCCTCAAAGGGACAATACATGGAATTGGGGTATGAATCCTAAAGGAAGAGAAAGATTCTTAAGGATTTGGTATCTATAATGATTTAAATGGTCTGATTTTCTTTTGGATTCTTTCATGTTGACATGGGCATTTTATGCCGTGTTTGAATTTCTCCTATTTTTCCTTGCATGTTTTTACTTTTAATAAATTTTGGAGTCATGGGTTTGATCGCTAAATCCGTGACTGAGCCTTTTGAGTATATTTATATATTAATAAATGTATATAATTACATATATATATATAAATATAAATATATATTTATAATTATATGTAAATACTTTTTAAATATATTTATTTATAATTATAATTATAAATAAATAAATAAATAAATATTTCTAAATAATTATAAAATCATAATAAATATATTTATTATATTTATAATTATATATATTCATATATTAATAAAATATATAATTATATAATTATATAAATATATATTTTTAATTATATATAAATATTTTTAGAAATATTTATTTATAGTTATAATTATAAATAAATAAATATATTTAAAAAATTATAATAATTATAGTAAATATATTTATTTATAATTATATTTTTAATTACATATTTTTAATTATTTGAATATTTATTTATAATTATATACATTTATTTTTTTTATATTTATTATATTATTAAAATCAGGTCTTTATCAGGGTTTTTTTAGCGCTGATAAATATACTTTTTATCAGTACTTAATATTTTAGCGCTGATAAAATCACTCATTAACAACACTTTTTGAAAGTGCTAATAAAATCCTTCCCAATCTTCTAAATAGAACCCTAATAGAGTTATCCTCGCTCATGCTGTTCAAGCTCTCATGGAATCAAATCACTGCTGCTTCTCTTCATCGATCTTCTTAATGAAATGATAATCTCAAAAGCTAAGGTATGTGATTATTTGTACTCCTCTTTAATCTGGATCCTTGAACATTCCCTAACTGACGGGCAAGCCGACTTTCACTCGAAAAGCCATGGTTAACATATCCAAACTATTTACTAAACCACCTTCTCTATTGAATGATATGATCCTAGAATATAATTAGCTTCCTTTCCAAACATATGATGCTAAAAAATTCTAGGTTCAATGAGTATGATCTCTAAAAGAATACATGTCTGTCCAAATGAATATATACTATTTCACAAGGACAAAAAATTACTTAAAAAATGATCAAAGTGTGGCATTTATTGATACAAGAAAGATGAAATAGGTCCTATAAAAGTTGTAAGTACTTTCTAATCATTCCAAGATTTAGTCTCCTTTATGGATGTGTAGAGACTAAAAGAAAATTGATGTGGCATGCTAATACAATAAATAAAGATGGAAAACTTTTTCACTCAGTAGGCTCTCCTTAGTGGAATAGAATTGATCACGGGTATCCTAAATTTTGAAATGATCCGATAAACATTTATCTTGAACTATTTATAGGTCGAGGGAATCATTTTGGTTTTCAAATAATTACTCATAGTTTATGGACGGTTATGTTGGTAAATTATAAATTTCCACTATGGTTTTTCATAAAACGAAACTATATTATGTTATCTCTTCTTATATCTAGACCGAAACATCCAAGAAATGATATTGATGTTTATTTGTATCTACTGATCAATGATTTTAAATTGTTGTGGGATTCATGTGTTATGTTTTATGATGCTTAAAAAAATGAAGATTTCTTGTTGATAGTTATATTTTATGGGACAATAAATTACTTTTCTATTTATGGAAAATTTTTAGGATATAACATTAAAGGAACTCATGGGTATCCCATTTGTGAACAAGGGATATAATCAATTATGTTAAAACGTTCAACAAAGACTATGTTTATAGGAAATCATATATTTCTACCCCGATGAAATAAGTACCAATCTTGGATGACATCATTATATGGGAGTTCTGAATAACGCACAAAACCATCTCCACTAACAGTCGATCAACTATTTAAGAAAGTAAAATATATGGACATTGTTTTTGGAATTTTTTTTTAAAAAAACATACAAAAACCGGTTGGAAAAAGAGAACATTTTTTTGAATTACCATACTGGAATTGTTTGTATGTCAATAATTTTCTTGATGTTATATATGTTGAAAAAAATATATGTGATAAAATCATTTAAATGTTACTAAATGAAATTGAAAAAAGGATGGAATTAAGTCTTGGTTAGACATGATTGACATGAGAATATGGAAAGAGTTAGTCCCAGTGAAGAGTGAAAAATGGACTTTTCTTCCTCCAGCTACTTACACTTTTTCTAGAAAAGAGGAATATTAGTTTTGAAACTTCTTGAATGATTTAATGGTTTTATAGGGGTATTTATCAAATATCAAGAATATCATGTCAATGACTAATTTAAAGTTGAAGGATATTAAATCACATGAATTCCATGCATTTATGCAATATATAATGCCTATAGCTTTATGTTTTATTTTTCCCAAGAATTTACATCATACATTAACCAAGATCTGTTTCCTTTTTAAAGCCATATGTAGCAATGTTATAGACCCTACGAAATTTCCAACTATGGAAAAGGATATTGTTGTCATATTATGTGAATTGGAGATGTTCTTCCCACCATAATTCTTTAATATGATTTTTCACTTGATGGTTCACTTGGTAAAGGATATTAAACTATGTTGTCCTATACATTATATATGGATGTACCCTATTGAATAGTATATGAATATTTTGAAAAGGTATGTCAAAAATAAATTTCAGCCAAAAGGTTTTATTGTGGAGAGTTATGTTTTTGAGGAAGACCTTGAATTCTTTACTGACTACCTATCTGATGTGGAATCTATTGGTCTACCAAAATCTCATCACCCCAAGTGGCTTGTGGGTAAATTAATTTTTGGAATATATTTTGTTATAATTACTATTATAAATTAATAGTAGGTCCACCTTTGTGTTTTACAAAACATTTTAGAGGTTTCCCCATATGTTGAAACCCACAAAGTAATTCTTATCCATTTGAATCTATCAAGGGATGAAATTTGGATATCAAATACACATAATCAATTGTTTATAGGATGTTTTTGAAACCATATTTTTTAGGATTCAATAGAAAATAGAAATTCAACTTTAGAATGACTTTGATGAATAGCCAGAGGACCAAGTGTACTTGTATTATCTTATAATATTTATGTAATTAACGGTTATACATTATATAAAAATGAACATGATGAACACTATACCCTACAAAAGAGTGGAGTTACAATTGTTACTAAATTGATGAATGTATTTGGTACCAAGGATATAAATCCAATTTATGAGAATATGTCATACTTTGGAATCATAAAAAAAATACAGGAGTTGAATTATGAAACATTCCAAGTGTTTATTTTTCAATGAAAGTGGGTTGATAACAATAGTGTTGTTAAAATAGATGAATTGGTATTCATAAAAGTGGATTTCGGTAAGGAAGAGTAAAAAGATAAACCATTTTTAATGGAATTACAAGTATTAAAAGTATTTTATATTTTAGATCATATAAAAAAAGTGGTCAATTGTTTTTTTATTGATCAAAACCACTGAATGCTCAGATTTCAATTCAAATGAGGACAACCTTTTCTATTAGATCCCAGTTTTTTTTCAGGTATGTCCCTCTTTTATTTTTTCATTGAACCTATTTCATTTGGATTTCCTTCTTCTTTAAACTGTGGTGTTTTAGTCCCTTTTTGGGAATATAGAGAATTTTTTAGGTAAATTGAACTAAAGTTTAGTGATACCTGTTTTTTTAATTAATGGTGTTCTGATAAGTGTGTCAAAGGCTTATGGGGGTTCTCTTTGAGTTTTGAAGGATTTAGAGGTGGTTTGGGTTTTTTTCAGTAAAATATGGGGTGAGAGATGTTTATACAACAATTACACACTATGAACTAGTTACATGATGTTTAAATGTTTCATGGAAGTCATCGTGAAATGGTTCATGGTATGAAGTGGTTAGACAACATGAAACCAGTTCAAGATGTGTAAATTCTACCAAGAAGAAATCATGAACTCATTTCAAGAATTAAAAGGTTACACATCATGAAACAAGTTCATGACATGAAATGGTAAATCAAAGCTATTTTAATGTAAGGTGATGCATTTTTGACGTAAATCATAAATTTAGAAATACATGACGTGAAGGGATCACATGCCATCTATTTCTTAGATTAGAGGTTTTAAGACCACACTGTGTGTATAATATTTTCCACATATGTGTGAATCCCTCCTATCTCAAGACCCAGGTGACTTTAGAAAATTTTGGAGTGATTTATTCCCTTTTGGACGTTGCAATCAAGCATATGATCCCTAGTGATTTTTTTCTATTTATTTTTCACCTATTTTTTTTCTCTTCTTTGTAGTGGTGAAATCTCTTGATCATGTTTTTTGGGTATTGATCTTGGTCTTATGTAATCTAGGTTTTCTTAGTGATCATCTTCGCCTTCATTCTTGTTGGAATTACCAGTTGAAAGCATTGCATTGATCATGAGATAAAGACATGTGGTTAAAAAAAAACCTATGGTTAGTTTCTGTTGTTCAATTATGTGAAATATTATGTGATTACACTGATACAACATGGAAATTAATTAATTAAATAATGGATAATGATAAATCTTGTGTTGGATTATTCATTAGATCCCTTTGGATTCAATGGTGTTGAGACCTGGCTTGCGAATATCCATAGGGTGAGTCTACCCTAAAATAATAATGAATTGGAAAATGGCTTAAAGTGTGTTTAGCATGACATGAGACCTCAGGTTATTTTTAGTGATAGATTCACCTCGTAAAATGATTAAATTGATTATTAAAATGGCTGGTGATAATTTGATAACGATTGGTTGTGAAAATTGGAATGGAAATAACTAAAGATATAAGTTAACGTATAGATGGGTAATTGAATGAAAAATGGTAATCGGAAGAATTAACCATTTGGGATTATGAAATGATGTTGTTTTTTCTTATTATGATTTAGTTTTTGATTCATGCTGCAATAATTATATAGAGGGATAGGCTTGGATGCTGAAATGAATATATAGAGGGTTTTTCCTGGATACTGAAATGATTATATAGAGGGCTTGACCTGGCTATGATAAAATGCTTATATAGAGGGAATAACCCTCTTATGTTTAAATGAAAATATAGAGGGATTGACCTGGATGCTGAAATTATTATATAGAGGGATTTGACTAATTATTAGATTATACCATATACTTGTGGTTATGTTTGGTATGGTTGCGATACATGCTCAGAGATATTCTGACATGGTGCTAAAGTTGGTTTCTTTTTGTATTATATTAAGTTTATTAATGAATACACCTATTTATCTCTTTATTTCATGCACTTATTATCATAATAGTTTTGTTTATACATGGTGGTGTCAACCTAATGAGTTTTACTCACACCCTATTCGATTTTCTGTTTGGTAGTTGAGAATATTATTTGGATGTAGGTTTGGACAAGGTTAGGGGACCTTGTTGTCGATTGTTACTTTCTAGATGGGTTGGAGCATGGAGGTGGGACCAAATTTGGGTTCAAAACTGAGGAATTTGAGTTATTCATGTCAGCATGTTATTTTATTCTTTTGACTTCTAGTATGTCATTTAGTTGAATTTTAGCGTTACATTGCATGGTTAATTATTATTTTGTTTATTGGTTCTTACTTTACCTTCCAGTTGTATATTTTACTGTTTCCATTATTTTCATTAATATGATATTTATTTGTTTACTTTCACTATATTAAAACTCTATACCATGGGTTATAGTATCACCACTATGCTATTTAAACCCCTACTGCTAGTCAGAATCCTCTGGTGTATAGGTTGGAGTGCTTGAGGTCCTGTAACCAACCTGATTTGTCCATGTGAGAGAGTATCAGATTGGGGGATGTTACAAGGTGGTGTCATAGGAGTAAGTTGTTTTTATTTTCTTTTGATTTACTATTTGGGAAAGGTATAATTAATAATGGTATGTGTTGGGACTTGGTAATGGGATTGTGCATGGGAGTAGTTAACCCACATATGGGGGGAAATCTGAGTGCCTAGGGATGGGATTGTTTTTCATGCTGTTCGATTATTACTGTTGATGTTATTTCACCTTGGGTGATTCACATATTATGTAATGTTATTGTTTCCTAATATTTTTACTCATGGACCAGTATGTATCAATATGAGTATACATGAATCATGATAGGCACATAGAGATATACATTAACATGAATTTTTCATGATAGATACATATTTATTGCATGTGATATATTTTTCTGTATGAATTGTGAAATGAGTTACTAGTTATATCTGATAAATGAAAGGAAATAACTATTATGTCATACTAAATCACTTGTTAAACCATGTTTATAGAGACCATGAGACATTGGTTTTTTGCTGATGTCACCTATTGAGGTTGAACTTATTTCTATCTAGTGTTATAAGGAGTGAATTTTTCTTGTATAGAAAATGCATCCTCATCATATTTAAATTCAGTGTTAGGATAATAACCATCAACACACTCCTAAAAAAGCTGATTTATAGCTTCATGTATCTCTTGTGGATCAAATTTATGTTCATATTTGTGACAAATTCCTTATGGTCATGTGATCCATGGAATGGGAGATTGTTATCACCATACTTTCGATCTTTAAGTTGGAAAGAGAGTTTCAAATGTATAATCTTCCTACATTCACTAGGGAGGGAGGCCCCCAGATATCCAAGTTCAAGATTTAGTCAATCCCAATGATCTTTAAGCACCCTGAGACACCCACTATGTGAGGGTGAATCTTGCTACATACATGCTTCATGGACCTGCCTATCATTGGTGGGATATTCTAGAGAAAGATAGTTAGCAAGAGGATATATACCAGAAGGACTTAGAGGAAAATTTTCTGATCCACTTCTATCCAGAGACATTAAGGGATGATAAGGCTCATGAGTTCATGCACGTAACATAGGAGGGAATGTTAATGATGGGATACACTGGATGTTTCACCAACTTGTAGTGCTTTGGACTATCTTTAGCTATTGATGAGATATCAAGGGTAGGACATTTTCTTGATGGGATTCACTATGAGATCAGGTCACAAGTGAACATGTTTCACTTGAGTATCTTTTTAGATGTGATAAATTAGGCACCCATCACAAAATTAAATCTAAGAGAGGCCCTGAGTAGCGGCTAGTTTATTTCAGTAGGGTGAACTGTGAGTTCTTCTGCTCATAAGAATCACTGTTATGATAGTTATCGCCAAGGAAATAGTGGGTAGATTAGTCAGAGAAGTGGGTATCCATATCAGGACTGTTTTCTGTTATAATGATATCAGAGTGGAAAGTTTATCCACAAGCATCCTTAGTGTCCATAACCTACTTTTTAGTGCCAGGTTTGTGGTAGGATGGGTCACCTACAAAGGTTTTGTAGGGGTATGCAGAAGTAGAGCAGTGGTAGAGGATCAGGAAAGGTACCAGATTATGGGATAGAATAGTGACTAAAAGATAAAAATTTAGGTTTTTATGGTAATATGTTTAAAAAAATTTTCTTAATGAAGGTTGTGAATGAGTTAAAATATTGGTTGTAAGAAGTTTTAAAATGGAGAGGTTGCCTAAAGGGAAAATATTTTCATTGTGAAAGTGGAAATGTTTTAAAAATAGGGTGTCTAATGAGAGATGTGTATCCACATTAGTTGTCGTGCCCAATGTTGACCATAAACCATGGTAGGAATAGTTATGTGTAGTATTATAGATGAGATCATGTCTGTTGGGATAGTGTATGTGGAGTGGGTTGATTATGGCAGTTAGTGTATCTTTCATTGTGTTCTACACCGATTGGACTTTCCTCAAAACATTTTTTTGTTGAAAATGTTTTGAAATATAAAACGGTATAATTAGTTATTTTTGAAATATTGGGTAAATATAATTTTCTAAAGTGTGAACCTTTGGGTTTTCAAAATGGTTAAGATAATTATAAGAGAATTTGTGATGATGGAACTTTTGATGAAGAATGGAATTAAGTATTCTTATATTGTTTATATGACCCTTTGCATTAGTGGTTTGTCTAGTGAGAGTAACCTAGGACGAGACCTTGATTATATGTCAGAAGAATTGATGAGTCTCGATGTGTGGATAAAGGGGTGTTCCTTATTATGCTTTCCATAGGGCTATGACCTTGAAGTTTTGAGATGTTTCATGATAATGTGAAAGTGGTGACCCTTGTGGGATGTAATTTCATGGGTAGTATGTTGGACTTAAGAATGATTTTATTGGTTTTGGAATCATTAGTGATGGGTTTTTTTTGTGGGTGTTGGGGACTAGGTAGATTTAGACCCCATGAGTTGTGTTTTGGACTTTAGAGTAGGAGATTTTGGCTCATGGTGATGATGTATGTGTGCAGGTATGCTTAGGGTAGAAACTTGATTATATGGTCTCATGGTGTGTTAGGTGTAATGTGTATCTGAAGAGGAGTAATAGTACCACCTGTGAGAAATAGTTGGTTTTTGGATTGATGTGCATGATTTATAGAGAGGGGCACTAGACTTTTCTTATTATGACTCTATTTTAGGGAGTTAGTATTGTTCGACCTTTGAGGTGACTTATGAGAGATGTCAGACAAGGTTACTAGTGCTTTTGGGCGTGTATCACATAGGTGGATGTTTTGTACTTTGGGAGTGGAACACAGAGAGTGTTTCCTGGTGTGGGTTTGGCATAGAGGGATAATTCGGAATGTTGATGGTTTTGGTGATGTGACTTGACCTATGGTTATTCATTGATAGTTTGTGGAAATTGAGGGTATCCTCAAGGGAGGTTGGATGAGTGTTGAAGGTGTCTTTGGATGTGAAGCACGAGTTGTTGCCTCAAAGGTGGAATCGAAACACAGTGGGTGTCATTGAGTTTTTGGTAAAAATGCATGGTTATTCCTTGGTTTCTTTCTTAGTGAGGAAGAGTGCTGTTATAGGTTGTAAGGTTGATTTTTAAGGGCTAGATCATTTAAGTGTTTGACCCATCTATTTTGATGATGATTAGTGGAGGCCTCGATGTTAATTTCAGTTAATGAGGAAAGTGTGACTGAAACATGGATGGAGGCTTTGTTATAAAGGAAACCCCTGAGACGAGGATGATCACGTGGATAGGATTTTGTATGAATAGTTTGGTTGTTTGGTGAGATATCGATAATGTCTTGAGGCCGATGGGGATAAAAGACCAGGAGGTAGGGTCAGGTGAGTAAGTGTGCATTGGGATAGGACTGGTAATATTTGTATTGTGTAATCTGAGGTTAGTCTTAATGTGTGATTTTAGAAAGTGTGGGACCTTAAGGGCTCTAATGAGGTCCAGATGCAGGCACACACTAGTAAGGTGTTATCCCAACTAGGATGGGAAAACAGGTGACTCTGGGCAATCTCCTATTGTTCTATATGAAACCAAAGTAGGAAGCATGGCTATGTGAGAGACCATTGTTTTTATTGGTGTGGTGGACCATTGTGTTTCTATTTTTATATAATAGGGTCATGCTGGAAGAACTCGAGTGGTGTGGTGGTAGTAGTGATAAAGGAAACATCAGTTCACGTCTTCTTGGGGGATTTTCATGGAGTGGTGATGAGTCTTGAGTAGAAATCATGCCTGAGCGGTGGTGGTTAAGTGCCTATGAGATGTGTACAACCATAAAAGCCCAAAATTCCTAGCAGGTCATGGTGACCCATAGTGGTAGGTGACATCAGTGATAGAAAAGTTGTGGTGGTGTTCTTCCTCAAATTCTTATCATACTTTTAGCTAGTGATGATCATGCCCAACATCTCGACATTGTCCCAGGTATGCTGAGAAAGCTCTGAATTTACACCAAGCATCTTGAATATGTTTTTTATAAGTGGTACATCATGAAGTTTATGCTCATGGGGTGATATATGTGGAGTTGGATGGTGGGATTTACACCATTGACAGTTTACGGGTGAGGTCCTCTGGATGGACTAGGTGTCAAAGAACATTATAAGTGCCATTCTCATAAGCTGTGAATGGTATTGGGTGTTGTTTTTTTTTCAAGGAAAATCATGACAACCATGTCCACGATTTTGGGTTCATCTCATGATCTAACCATAAACCTTGGAAGTTTTAATTCCTTGAGAAAAGTGATGTTAATAACACTCCTAATGTGGGGAGTGATAAGTCAGTTCTAGATGTGTAGAGTAGATCATAGAGCTGATGTAGTGGATTTAGGTTTCTGATGATAACCTATGAGGTGCATGTTGGATCTATAATAAAGTATATATGGGCCATGATTGTGGTGTTAGATTAATCCAAGAATTGGATTTGGGCTTAGGGTGGTTCCAAATAAAATTTGAGATTCCTATGTAAAATTCATCAGAGGGTGTGGTGAGACATGACAACAATTTTTAGAAAGGGCAGTTGGGTTATAGAACTTGATAAAACAATTGGGCACAGACTCAGGTAGGTGTATTTGGTTAACACTGGAATTTCTTAAAGTGTGAATCACCCTGACCATGTGATGTAGTTTCACTCCCATAGTGAAGCTAAGCATTTTCAGGATGATTCAGCCAGGGACAGATCAACTCAGCTAGAAGAAGGAGACAAATGCGGTGAGTCAAAGACCTCCTTCGGTGAGTGTATTGGAGAAAAAAGTATGTATCAAATTTTTGAATGGTTTTGAGTAAGAACTTGGCTATATTTATTCAATTTATGGATGATAAGAGTGCTTATGTTGGGAATATTGATGGGTGCAGTGGAGCATCATGATTGTTTGGAGAATAGTGGATGTCGTGATGGTGGAGTTATATCGAAAGTCTGGGAATGAACTCGGTAGGTGCGTTGGATGATAGTGATATGACTCAAGTTATTAAGTGACTTGGAAAGAAGAAATAGGGGTAGCATTCCAACAGTGGATGTTGGATGTTCTGGGAAAAGATGATCGGGGGAGGTGCGACATGATATGGTAAAAGGAATGGATGTGGTGAGTTGTGACCCAACCCCGATTTGGTACTTGTAGTGAAAAGGGATTTTTGGAAATGAAGGAAAAATTGAGTGAGTTCAGGTTGTCATTAGTCCAAAAAATGGATAGTGTAGGGATGCCCTCCTGGGTGGTTTCAATTATTAGGCTAGATGTCAACATAGGTTGAAGTCCTTATGGATGTTTAGGTAGGGTGAGTTGGGGATGCATCAAGTATGTTGTGAAAGTTTAGTTGAGTTTATAGAGGTATTTATTTGACAAGTGGAGGTTCCAATCATCGAAAGATGGTGGGGTGAGATAAAGTATATGGTGGGAGAGAACCAAAATGGGTAAGTGGTTTTTTGATATTGATATCAGTGTTTTGGGTTGGATGGACTTGATTGATTACCATTCTGGTGATTTTTCCATGATAGTGAGCATTGGCTTAGGTTTGACCGACTTAGTGCTTTTAGTGTTTTGGTTATTCTTTGGATGTTTGATTATGGAATGGGACCATTAGGCCTCAAGATGTGGATCGATGTAATTCAGAAAATGTGTTTAGGAATATAGGGTGTTTTCTTTGGGTAGTGTCAAGTTTGGGTCACCATTAGAGTTTTGAAAATAGGGTAAAAGGACCCCATGTGATTTGGGTCATGAGTTGCGAAGATGATCAGACCGACATGGTGCATATTGGATCTTCCATGATGGTATGATGTTGTGCGTAAAGTTTCCTTGTGTTGTGATTTTGGGAATGTTTCCTAGGATTCTCTATAGAATTATAGTTATTGATGTATGGTTGGAAGTTGATGTGTCATTGAGGAGAATCCAGTTCATATTGTGGATCACAGTGAGAAAGTATTGCAGGGAAAGACTATGCCATTTTTTTGAGTTTCATGGTTTCATGGTGATGCTTAGGAAGAAAAATGGGAAAGGGAGTTGTATATGCAAGCCTTGTGGCCCGATCTATTTTCTTCAGAGGCTCAATGATTCTTGGAAGTGTGACTCAAGGACGAGCTGTTATATGGTGGGGAGGTTGTAATATCTCAAACTTCATAGATATAAGTCCTTGTTTAAATTTTGGTTTAAATCTCTTAAATATGGTTAATAGAATGTTTACTAGGTGTATGAGGGGGATTAGAAGTGTTTTGGGGGTTTGGGACATGAAAGAAGGATAAAAATGGCCATCCAGTGCATGTTTCATAGTTGACACATGGTTAGTGTAAACTATGCACCCAAACTGTACTAGCTAGGAGGAGGGGTGCGCAGTTAGGTAAACCATGCAAGTGGGAGAGACAAAATGTATAAGCATGGACACAGGAATTATACACAGTTAGGGAATGATTTTTCAAACCATGCAGAGCTCCCTAGGTAATTGTGAAACCTCAATCCCTTTTGGATAATGGCTGGTGCATAGTTTGTGCATGATTTGGAAAATCATACAGCCAAACCGTGTGCCCCATTAAAAAGTGGGAATTTCCAATTCCCCCCCTTGGTATTTTAAGTAGACCACTCATTTTTCTACCCATTTCTTCTTCCTACAGACCTAGTTACAAACCCTAGTGACCCAATCTTCCCAAGGGTGGTTCTTTGATTCTTGGCTGTTTGGAACACCATTGGTTTCCAATCAAATCTCAGGGCAATTCTAATGCTTCTCTTGCTTCTGTTTTCCAAATTAAGGCATGTAGATTCCTCCATCTTGTTTTTAATCCCTAAAACCATCTTTTTCTAGTGGAATCTAGGTTGAGGCTTCAAAGGTTGTTTGAATCTAGATTAAAGTCTATGATTAATAGTGTGTTCATCATTAGATTTGGGGTAGGTGATCTAAATGTTATATCCCATAGTTTTGA
This sequence comes from Viscum album, assembly GCA_963277665.1. Classification (NCBI taxonomy): domain Eukaryota; kingdom Viridiplantae; phylum Streptophyta; class Magnoliopsida; order Santalales; family Viscaceae; genus Viscum; species Viscum album. Next base: position 1,467,607,022 of record OY728146.1, read on the forward strand.
TGTGGTTTTATTCATGTACGTTGTTTTATTGGTTAAATATTGTTGTGCATTTGGCGCATTTGGCCAGATTTGGTAAAATGGGTGTTTAAATGATGAATGGAACCCATCATGATCGCCATGTATTCATAGAGGATAATTAAAATGATTTAGGGCCACTTATGGGGTACACTGACTTTTGCGCACCTAAAAACTGGTTATGTGAAGTGTAGAGTTGACATGTGATAATGTAGATCCCTTTTTAACATGTTAATATATTTAATTGGTTTGAAAATAGAATATTTATAGTTGTGCCTAGTTTTTGATAATGGAATAAGGGTTTGTTTAGTGTGGCATGAAAATGGGTTAATTGGGTTAAAGTGAGGATGTGTCAAATGGATTATGAAATATGTCAAAATGAAAAAGAGGGTTAGTGCATATGAAATTATGAACATGTTAAATTTTCATTAGCTTGTGAATTGGGGAATATATTAAATGGGTTTTCATAATGTAATTGATGAATATGTTAAATGGGTTAATATAAGAGAATTATTTAATATGCCTAGTAGGTTGGGGCATGAGAATGGGAATTTGGATAAATGGGCTATGTAATGTAAATGGTAAATGTGTTAATGGGTTATGGAATAACATTAATTCTCATGTTAATTATTATGGATTTTGATTTTTATGTGTATTTTTTGTATATAGTTTGTTGTATGGTATGTGTGGTGAATGGATATATAATTAGATGCACATGGATTGGTAGTGTGGGGTATTAACTTGAGGTTCTATGCCTATGGGTTGAGTTAGATTAATGATCTAAAATCCATCCCACAATGCATGAATTAGGGAAGGGAAAAATGATCTATTCCCCTAATGGTTGAATTTGATGGGAACACATGGACCAAGGTTTTAAGGTGAGCGTGATGTATTCGTTATGATGTATTTTCACCTAGTGAGGCAGGGACTTGATTTATTCCCTTATTAATAGTTATTGTTTAGTTTAAACTATTGTGTAAATTATGTAGATACGTAACCCAAGGAACACATGATGTAAATGAATTAAGTAATGAAGTGGGTATAAATGATGAAAATGTCAATAATTATAGAAATGGTTAAGGTAGAGATTGTTAACTAATTTCACCAGTGTTGTCTTCTATTTACTTTTCATTTTTTAGTACTTGCATGAACTATCTGTTTAGGATGGATATTTTGTAGACAGCATTGGTGGTAGCCTACTAAGTTGTACTCACACTCTACTCAGGTGTCGTTGGGTACCCGAGCAATTTTTTTTCTTGCAGGTTAGGTCAAAGGAAGAGGCCCTATTCTAGGGAGTTGAGTTGGGCTTGGGATGTGGATGGATGAGGTTCCAGACTTGGAGTTAGGACTATTTTGGGGATTTAGCTATTTTTCTTTATTTTGGGTTTTCCTGCACTTTTATCATTATTAGAAATACATGGCATATTTTTTGTTGGTTGTGGTTTGTATGTAGTTTTGGGAGGTATTTTATTATGCATGTTCATTGTTTATTGCATATTGTTTTCGCTATTTAATTTTTTATCTACTATGGATCACTCTAGTAAAGAGGGTATAGTCTCCCCATGTGACTTATTATATCCTCTATACTAGTTGGAAACCTTTGGCGTATAGGAAGGTACGCTTGAGGTCACATAGAGACTAGGCTCAGGGCACCAGTTTAGTAGCCTTTGGGTTGAGGACATTGCAAAAGCCAAGGAAATTATAGGTGGTGAAAAACATGTGTCTTAGAAAAAAATAGGAGTGTCATAGTGTAATTGTGTTAGAAAAAATTATTAATATGAGGAATCAAATTCGAAGTTGGATGAAGTTCATGTTTCCAGCCGGTTAATCCCAACAAGGTTATGTTCAGTAGTTACATTGGGCTCTCCACTCACATGCCCATACCGATTGATATAGACTCATGGAACAATGTTGTGACCATTATTAATTTACTAATTTGTGAAGATATTAGGGTAAATTTATGATATAATTTTTTTTATTTTACTAAAAAACAAAATAATAAAACATTGACTCACTCTTCATTATCCATTTTAGAGTACATTTATAGTAGATGACTGCCAAATTAAATTTATATTAATGCTTGCTGGAAATGATCATAGAGTCTTTCACACAATTCTTAAGAAGTATTATCTCAAAGATGATTAAGAGAAAATAAAACCACACCTACCAAATATGTATACACACCTAATAAACCAATAAGCATGGGATGCATTTATTATTCATCATGAGAATAAATCTTTTCAGGTACATTGTGGCTGGTAATATATTTCTTGACAATATGTGAATTAATCAATTTTATTAATAATTTTTAATTTATGAAATAGAAAACGAGTGCTGGAAATATGAAATGAGAAATAAAACTAGCATACCCATACCATAAAGCAAGGATGGGGTATACTTCACTTGAAAAAAATGGTATGCATTTTAAAACTACCGTAATAATTTTAAGTGACACGAAACAAGAACATAATTATATTCCTCTATTTATATAAATATTGATGAATCTAAATATAATTCACTTTCATCCTACATAATATGCTATGAAAGGATGTACATGTAAATAGATAAGGGGTACTAATAGATGAAAACAGACAAAAAGTGTGGGAATAATTTTTAAGTATGACATAATAATTTTTTTTGCTTTAAATAAGTTTTATATAATATTGATTACTTATTTTACCATATTTATTATCTGACTCAGATACAAGAATCATCATCAGATATACCCAATGAATGACTACTATCAGGGGCCTTGAAGCTGCCATGATAGTATGACCACGTCATAGGTGTGGGTGTTGGATGTCCCCTCGAATATATTTTGAGAAAAGAAATGAACAGGGGGATAAAGATAAGAAAATGAAAGAGTTGTAAGCATTATTAGACACTTTAGAAGAAAAATTTAATTGGCAGTCAATGTTTTTTGAAAATTTTATGTTAAGGAATCAAAGAGAAGAAACAACAAAAGAACAAAAACTACGTGATGATCCCCCACCCCACCACCCGAAACTTTGAGGTGATCCATTCCCCTCAAAGAATTTTCTTAGAAGAGTTAATCAATACTGTCATAATTGTTCACGTGAAGTGTGAATTATGTAGAATCCGATACCTTTCCTGTATAATTATTCTACAGGGTGAAAATTATTTTGATTTATATCTATTAATACCCACCCATCACCTTATTGTTAGGGTTGTTTGGTATAATGTCTAAAGAGAAATTATACACAATAAACAACTTCTAATGGGTCATGTAAGAGTGGGGATTCACATAGATCACGATCCGAGAACTGAGCTACCATTTCCACTTGATGATGTAGATATTCATATAGTCTTGAAAGATATTGTAACATTCATATCTTATTAGATCTTTTAAAATTACATGTTGACAAGGTGGTATTAATTTTCAATTTATTTTTCATGAAAGACCTTTAAGAATTAATGAGAAAATGTCTGAATTGATGAATGTTATTATAGAAAAACAAAGTGAAGGGGGTGAAATTGAAGATCAAATCAAAAAGATCTAGAGGATCAACCAAAAAATCGAAAATATCTTCACAAATTACCTTTTTCCTGCCCATTCAACTTCTGCATTTAATAACATTAAAGGTTCGTGCTGATACAATGTTCATATTTGGTGATAAGACCATAATTTATTTTGATGAATAGATGTATAACGAGGCCATTATAGAGTATATTGGTCTTAAGAATGTAAATTAAATTCTCACACATGAATGGATAGGAGTATCAGTTGAAAATGTATATACAAGGTGTGTTTTCATGATTTTTTTGTCCAATAGATGATCTACTATGTTAATTACGACTGGATACTATTCATAAATTTTGTAGACATATATATCAATACTATTTGAATAGAAAACCTTGTGAACAAAAAATTGGACTCATTAGACCTCACATCTCTACTATACAACTATTCTCATTAGAACCAAAGAAATATCAAGTAATAGTAGACAAACTGGCCATAATGTTTGAAAGAAAACATACAGATGATTGACTTTTCTTAATACACATGATGTAGGGGTAAAACTCTACAATTTAATTATATCAAATATATTATCATTCATTTCATTACTTATTCATTTTTTGTTTTTTAGGCAGTATTGGTTACTCGTTGCAGTCAATTTGGATACTCCAAAGAATTTATTTTCTTGATTCAATACATGTATACCCAAAAAACCAACAACACATGATAATGTTTATCAATTTTTAATGCACTAAATGAAATGTTTTAAAACTAAAATTCAAGTCAGGTATTTTATATTATGTTTTTATGAAAATTATATTATGATAAGGTGGTGTTTTAATTTTGTAAAAATTATGGAATAAAGATAGTCCATGAGAATAGTGATCCTATTGAATTCTACAAATGGATTAGTATTAGGGTATATATAATTTAATTCCAGCATCAAAACATATATAAAAAAATTACTTATTTTTCTCAATATTTTTTCATTGTTCAAAAAAAACTAATTCCAAATATTATGGTTATTATATTTGTAAATTTATGATAGATATCATACACCATCAATAAAATCACATCCATAAAGAGGTATTTTTGAAGATAATTACAATATAATTTAAAATATTTACTAATCATTTGTTTATTTATATTTTTCTAGAACTGTTGGTATTTTCAGCAATCCTTGTATTCGAAAGTGGAAATAGATTTTTTTATAAATTAATGGGGAAATACCTAATTTCATATTGTATACAGACATCATCAAGAGCTGGCTTCCTACTACTTATTTAGTTGATTTTTTTTTATCTTTTTATCTACTTTTTTAGTTAATTTTATTATCATTTTATCTGATACTTTATAAAAAAATATATAATCCATTTATGACATGTAGGATTAAACAAAATCTCAATATGATACATGGTGTGTTTGGAATGTCTCAAAGTGTGTGTTTTTAGTTTAAAATTGTAATTTTTGTTCAAAACACACATTACATATTCAAAACTATGAAAAGAGATTCAGATTGTTTTGATACTTTAGGACAAAAATCCATAAGTCATTTGTAACATGAAGGAATTAAATGCACCTAAATTTGATACATGGTGTTCCTAATATGACTCAAGGTGTCTGTTATCCATTTCGAATTGACAATTTAGTTAAAAATGATTTACCCACTAAAAACCAAGATAACATGCTTGGTTTGTCTTGATATGTTAGTAAAATGATTTATAAATAATTTTTGTTATGTAGGAATCATTTTCACATCAAAATGACACATGATATAATCGTTATGAATCAAGGTTTTTTTTTAAATTGAAATTTTAGTAGAAAAGACACGTGATATACTCAAAACTGATAAAACATACTTAGATTGATTAAAATGAAAATTTAGTAAAAATATAAGTGACATAATCAAAACTAAAAAAATGAATTAAAATCATTTTGATAATTTAACACACTAATTCATAATTCATTTTTGATGTGTAGGAATCATCTTCACCTCAATCCAGTGTACGGTGTGACCATTATGACTCAAAGTGAATGTTTTCAGTTTAAAATGATATTTTAGTAAAAACTAAAAGTTACATACTAAAAACTAACAAAACACATTTGTATTGTTTTTATACTTTATAAAAATTTCCATAATTCATTTTTGACATGTAGGTTTAATCCCCACCTCAATATGATGTACAATGTGACTGTTATGACTCCAAATGTGTCTTTTTATTTAAAATTGATATTTTAGTAAAAAATCCAAGTGACATACTCAAAACTGAGAAAAATAATTAGGACTTTTACTCTAATTTTGGATAATTATACAAAAGTCATTTTTAATGTATAGGAATTAACCGAACCTCAATCCAATACATGATATGTCTGGTTTGACTCAAAGTATTCGTTATCAGTTTAAAATTACCATTTTAGTTCAAAATGTGTGTCACTCACTGAAAACTAAGTAGAAATTATTTGATTGTCTTTATAATTTAGGATAATGATACATAAGTCATTTTAGTGTGTAAGAATTATTATCACATCAATATGATGCACAGTATGACCGGTATGACTCAAAGTACGTGTTTTTAGTTTAAAAATACATTTTAATAAAAAAAGTGTCATAATCAAAACTAGGTGAACAAATTCATATTGTTTTGATAATTTATGAAAATGATCCATATTCCATTTTTAAATGTAATAATTATTCACACCTCAATCTAATGCATGATGTGACCGATATGACACAAAGTGTGTCTTTTTATTTAAAATTGATATTTTAGTAAAAAAGACAAGTGACATACTCAAAATAAATCAAACACATTAAAATTATTTTTATACTTTAGGAAAATGATCTATAATTCATTTTTGAGGTGTATGAATCAACCTCGCCTCAATATGATACATAGTGTGCTCTGTATGACTCAAAGTGTCTATTATCAGTTTAAAATTGACATTTTAGTTCAAAACGTGTGTCTCTCACTAAAAACCGAGCAAAGAAACTCATATTTTATTGATAATTTAGGAAAACAATTCATATGATATTTGTGACATATAGGAATTAGTATCACATCCAACTGACACATGATATGACCGGTATGACTAAATGTGTGTGTTTTCAGTTTAAAATGACATTTTAGTAAAAAAAAAAGTGACATATTCAAAACCAAACAAAAATCTTCAAATTATTTTGGTACTTTAGAAAAATGACCCATAAGACATTTTTGACATGTAGGAATCATTCTCACCTTAATTCGACATGTGGTGTTATTGGTATGACTCCAAGTTTGTATTTTTTATTTGAAATTGAAATTTTAGTAAAAAAGACAAGTGACATACTTAAAACTAAGGAAATGCATTCGAATTATTTCTGTCATGACCCAAACCATGCCGGGCTCATGCCTTAAGTACCCCAAGACCACCTCTATAGGATAGTGGGTGTTGAAAAGTGATGAAGGCATAACTAACTCCTGGAGTCCTTTTCCTAAGTATCTGTATGTACACACCCATCCATCTCGATGAAAAAGTGTATAGGTAAAGAGTAAAAGATGAAACACTGCTATAAAGTAAACTAAGTATGCATGAACTACTAGACAGTACAAAAGTTTGATGGTGTAAACTGAAAAGTAGAGAAAAATACAAACCCAACTAAAAATATGTTCCAACCTAACAAAACTAGAAAAGAAAATAGCTAAAAGAGATCCCAGCTTCAGAATCCCAAGCTACGACCATCACACATGGTCCAAGCACCCAATACCCCTAAGATCATCTATAGTCATGGTCAAACTTCCCATCTTCTTCATATGACATGACATGTGTGGGAAAATCCTATATAGGTTTGAGTATTAACAAACCTAGTAGGACACCCAAAAAGTTGAATGGGGGGGGGGGGCAGTAAGAGATACAATTGGAAATAAAGACATTAGATGAAAGATATAGTCAAAGAGTATTGATCAACCTAAAAGGAAAGTGAAAGTAAGATTGTCCAAAAAAAGGGGATAAAAACAGTGAGTAGATGAACTACCCATTGATTCTTCGCCACCTATAGTAGGAGAGTAGACTTTTCCAACCATTAGAATCAAGACACGGAAAGCACATGACATACCCTGTGCGTCTTCGCCTCTCCTGGAAGAAGAGTAACCAAATAAAAGGAGTGGATAATGAAGAATAGATATATATATTCTCAATAAAATAAGCCAAAATGAGAGAGTAAATAGATCTACATCTCATAGATTAGTCAAAGAAGAAGAGTATCCAACAGTTACAAAAGTCCATCGATGATGCCCAACATCTCAGGTATCTGCCTAGAAGATAACCATCCAAGTAAAACCATGCCTCTTCTCTATTACAAATAGTATAGGGGTAAAAAATAAAAGTAAAGGACTCAAACCCATGCCGATAGGGGTTCGACTCTGATGGTTGAGGTCCCATGCCTAGCCCGGCTTGAGGGTGACACTCTAGGTCATTGAGGACCCATGCCCTAATATCATGGGAGGGTGCCACCTAGAAATTTGAGGACACATACCTAGTTACATTAGGAGGGTTCCACTCTAAAGGAATTGAGGATCCACTACCAAGATCAACTAGAGGGTACCACTCAATAGATGCGGAGGACCCACTGGACAACTCAACTGGAGGGTACCACTTGGAAAGTTGAGGACCAACACCCTGATATGTTAGAGGGGTTTCACTCTGATGACGTTGAGGACCCACTGGCCAGCTCAACTGGATGGTGAAACTCAGAAGTCATCGAGGACCCATTAACCAGCTCAACTGGAGGGTACCACTCAGAAGGTCTCTAGTGATCCTGATCTATCATTGCCATCATCGGGCATTACCTTAGTAAACATATTTACCAATACATATCACTTCATATCTCAGAACCCACAACTGAGGGAACCATCACTTTCTATATAGAAAAAACTCAGGATAGGCTACTCACAGGCCAAAATATGAGTTCAAATGAAGGTGATATAAAGGTTTTAAGTTCCCTAAAAAAGTAACTAGGAATACACGTCGTGTGAGGGGATCCACATTATGTGTAGTCGCACTCCACTGCCTGGATGCATCCTCGGCCAACATAGGACTCCACCCCATATAGTAGTACACACCGTATAGGTGGACTACATGGCATGTCTAGGATAACCGAGACTGTGGTCATGTCTTGATCGCCGTGTCCTTGTACCAGACCTCGTGTTCGTGTACCGAACCCCATGTCCATGTACCAGACCCCATGTTTTCATATTGAAGTACATGATTGTGTACCGGGTCATGTAATTCCACATGGTTTTTTGCTCATATGACCTATCACATAGGTTGTCTAATTAGGGAAGGGATACACGACCTGTAGAAGGGATACACGCCATGTTATCCTTAAAAATAATGAAACCCTATCCACTACCATTGAGGGGGCTACACGCCATGTGTTCTTCCTTGAACATGAAGTGTAGTCAAGTTTTTTACAGATTTTTTTGAACTCATTTTCGCACCTTGAATCTATCCAAACCGCTTTAGATCTAGTTCTATCTGTGGACGAAAATGGTGGATCTACCCGAAAAGCATGGTTCCCAACTGCTGCTTAATGAAAAATAGCCTCAGGTGTTCACTGGGGTTTTGTTGTTTGTTCTGCACACACCTGATCTTTCCACCATTAAAGATCTCACCTCCAATCATCAAATCGATCATCTGTGAACCGTGAAAATCCCAGATATATTCTTTCTTATCAATATTTTATGAATCCATGGGTCCGATCAGGCTCAGTACCACCCGACAATTATTGAACTGGGGTTATGAGGTCTAATCGACGAAGAACATGAATCAACAAGGGAGAAAAGCACAAAACCAAAGGTTTAAGGATAGATGTCAAGCATTCTTGTTCAATCGATCAATAATGGGGAAACTAGGTTTATATAAACATATCAAAAATGAATTTAAAACCAACACACAGGCTCATGCTCAATCCAAAATAGGCACAGAACCAAAAAAAAGCAAGGATCTGTTCAATTATTTAATCAAAAGGGTATAAAAACACCAAATTATGAGTCCTACCTAGTTTATTGATCAATCAATGATGAACAATGAAACTCCCCAATGAGGAATATGGATCCTTGTATTCACTACGACCCTATAAGGCCCCAACCTTAAACATTACATAATATTAAGTTAAGTAAAGAATTTACACAAATTCACATTGAGGATCTTTTCAGGTTTAGAGTTTTAGATAATTAGGTCATAACTATTACAAAACATCTCAAATATTACATAGTATACAAGTTTACACGCTATCCATTTTTTATGATCATTTTTTTTTAAAAATAAATCATTAATTATTTTTCTTGATAAAATTATTCATAACATTAATCTTGTCTTCTTCCTTTATCTTAACCATCCTTATACCCTATGGAAAACATTTCAAAAACTTAGGATGATCATAAAAATCTCATTAAGGGATATAAATAAGGAATGAAACCATTAGTCCATGAATATTTTAAAATCATGATTTTTTTTCACAAAAGCATACTTTTCAACCATAAAACATAAAATATTTAACATACCTCATGAAATCATAAGATTCATAAAAACAAATTTAGCAATCAAAAATCCTAAAGGTAAATTGTGGAATCCATATCATACTTACATTTTAGTTTTCATAACTACATAGGGAGTAACCTTCTTAGTTACATTTAGAATAGCCATCACAACATATTCCCTAAATATCTTATCAGTAACCCAACCAATTAACCCCATATCATTACCCAATGCAATAGAGATCTATCATGGGATCACCCGCCCTTGGTTTATCAAGGAACCACATGTATACATACGTAATTCCCAATAACCATAACATAATCATAAAACATTAACAAACATAAAGGAAAAATAACATTTCCATATTGAGAACATAAGACATAATTTCAAGATATTGACATAATACATCCCTTCTCAAAACCATTTTCAATACCAAAATACATGAAAAGGGAATTTGGTGTTTATTTTCCTTTTAAAAAACATTAAGGCTTATAAAGGAATCCAAATATCAAATAATGGTCACGATAGTAGAAAAGTCGTTGTCATTGTGTACGTTAAAAGAAAATTCCTTTTGTCTTTTAGTAAAACAATTAATAGAAAAATATTTATTTTTAAAATCTTTTAATGAAATTAAAAGTTAAAGGGGTTAATTATACACCGTATAAAACAAGGTGGTGTATAAAATCAAAATACTCCTTAATGAAAGGAGACTGAGATGAAGTCCCTTACCATGAGTCCAAATCATCACATACAATATTTATATTCATGAATAATAAAATTAATTAATTTATACTTTATTGATAAACTTTTTTTAAGTTTATTATTCTTTTTATATCACTTATTACCATGTTATAAAAATTACATAATTATTTAAGTTCATATCAGATGTTTTGTCGATATTCGGTACTCGAGTTGAAAATGAATTTGGTAAGATGTCAATAGTCCATGTGGTCATAAGTCTATTAAATATTCATGACATAATAATCACTTTTATACATCAATTATACTTTAAATCAAACCATATATTTATGTTATGAAAAATTAACAATGTTATAATCATGGAGACGGTAGGCCATACGTACGCATGAGTAACGTTTCTATTTTTGATTGATAATTATAAAAATAAGGTAATTATTATTTCAAATTTAAAGAATAATAATAATAATTATTTAAATATACTTATATATATATATATCATACAAGTATTTTGGTGAATAAAAATGATTCACATCGCTTCGTGGAGGTGATAGTTCATACGTATGCACGAACGACGTTATCATTTTTATGTGCATGGAAAGTAAGAAAATAATTGATATATTATTATTTTATAATGATAAATATGTCATTAAAAACATATAAAAACATTAATTCCATCATTATTACTAGTCTTGAGAGATGGTAATGAAAAATGAACTATATCGGTTCGCGAGGTGGTAGTCCGCCGTACACATGAATGAAATGTTCATTTACAATTTGATGACATTGGAGATGAATTTTGGTGATTATATTAATATAATAATATATTATTATATTTAGGATATTGGATTTATTAGTTCCTCATGGATGAAGGATATTTAAAGGAAGTAGAAGAAGAAATAAAATAGAAACACTTAAATAAAAGCATTACATTTTCTTCAGATGATCACCATTCTTAACCACTTAACACATCTAAGAATGGTGTTCTGCATAAAATAAGGCCTCTAGAATGGGTTTAGGGATTATAGTAATAGTTTTTTATAGATTATGTCCAAAAAATGGTTTTTAAGTGTGATTAATAGATAGGAATGAGTTCCTTTTTATAGGAGAGGGGTGGGACACCCTTGGAATTATTAAAAGTATTAAATTAATATAAATTCAATTTTGATTCCAAACTAGTCTGTGTTTATTTAGTTATAATATAGGATGAGTAGGGGTATAATTATAATAATAAAATAAGAATTAGACAAGTTTTTAATAATTTTTAATTCTTATCTTTTTTGTTTTAACCTTTTTATCTTTTACCATTTTATCAAGTAATTTAAACTTTGATAGTCAAAATAATTACCAAATCATACCAAAGATCAATTAATGAGTCATTAATGAAATTTTCAGAGTTATATAAACTTTTTTGTTGAATATTGTATTTTTATTAATTTTATATCATTTAATTTGATATTTTCAAATTTAAGTTATGAATTATATCAATTTTGATACTATTCAGTACATGATTTTAAAAAAAATCATAACAACTTGATTCCTTAAAAAAAACTACATAAAATAAATCCTAACATATCATGGTCATCCAAAAAATTCTTTTATAATAACAAATATTTAAAATTATATTTATTTTAATATTATTAATATCATTTATTTGATTCTATCTTTAATAAATCAATTACCGCATCATCATTGTGTCACTATTTAATTTAATTAATTATTTAAAAAAATTATAAATAAATTATCATGATATATTTAATATTTTTTTTATTTATAAGGACTATTAATAGTCTAAGATATCACTTATATAACCCTATATTAAAATTTTTTAGTAAGGAGAGACATATTTATTCCATATTTTCCTTTACTTTAAATTAAATGTTATAAATGTCATAATCACACCCAAGTGGCTTACAAAGGTCATAATTTTGGTTCAAAGATGGTAATGGTAAATAATAAATAATTTAATAATATTATTACAAGTTTTCGGGTAATTTTATAATTTTATAATATTAATTTTACCTTTAATTACCATATTTACCTTTAAACCTAATAAATAAAATACTAAAGTTACAATTTACCAAAAAAATATTTTGATTCTATTAGACCAAAATTTTAATACTTATTGAAACAATGTTTTCAAATTTTTAAATATTTAATTCACAGAATTGGTTAAATTAATTTAAAGTTAATCCCATTGACAGATCGAGAAAATAAGTTTTTGAAGTAAAAACATTCAAAAGTTCACAAAGTTTTTATATCCAATTTCAATGTGAAATTGACTCGAATAACCTAAATTGTATTAAATGATAAAAACATAATCTAATTACACCTTAAAACTTATTAAAAAGATAACATAACTATATTAATAATTATAATAAAAAATAGTTTTGAATTAAAATGCATCATTTTTCACTATTCATTAAAAATGAATATTATCAAAAAATACCAAAAATTAAACCAAAGTAAATTTTTATATCTTGATTACAAATAAGAATTTTAGTTTTTCATATAATTTTTTAGAACTTTCAAAATTTTCAATTAAAAGGGGTTCTCCCTCAATAGGCGGTAAATTTTTTAAAAATATTAGTGCTTTTTTTGCTTAAAATTGGATTTATTATTATTTTAAGCCCATAAAATTTATTATAAGAAATTGAAAACATTTAATAAACATGTATAAACATAATATTGTTAGTTATATTCATTCCCACCAATGTGAGATCTAGGTAATAACTATCATTTAAAATAATAATAATATATTATTTTTTTGTATGACCCAGTCTTGTGTGCAATATAAGGTTTTAGAGAAACCCATTATTATGTGTTAGGTATGCCATCGAACATAGAAATCCACTTAAAATTAATATCTAATTTGTACATATTAATATTTATGAAATATTCTTATTCTATAATTACCTAGGATGTTACATCCTTCCCCCATTTTGGAAAATTTATCCTCATAATTTTATTTACTTATAAAATAAGTGGGGGTATTTCGATCTCGTTGAATTTTCAGATTCCCACGTTGCATATTAAACCATATGGTTTTCCCACAAAACCTTAACTGAATGAATTGCCTTACTTCACAACACTTTCTCTCTTTAGTTAAGAATCTGGACTGGCTATTTCTCATAAGAAAGATTCTCTTCTAACTGAACTACTTCTGGACTTAAAACATGAGATGGATTCATAATATACTTTTTTTTAACATTGAAATATGAAAAACATTGTGTACATGATATAAAATCATAGGTAAATATAATTTTTATGTAACTGATTCAACTTTATCTAAGATTTAATAGGGTATAATGAACCATTGATTAAGCTTTCCCTTCTTACCAAAACACATCACACTTTTCCAGGGAGAAACTTTGAGAAAGACGTGATCACCTACCTCAAATGAAAGATCCTTCCTCTAGTTATTCACATAACTTTTCTACTTGCTCTGAGCTATCCTCATGTGTCTTTGAATCATCTGAACTTTTTCTGCTATCTCTTCTACCAAATCTAGTCCCATCCATTTCCTTTCTCGGATATCATCCCAAAAAGATGAAGTTTGGAACCACTTTACACATAATATCTAAAATGGTTCCATCTGTATATTGGAATGATAACAATTATTATAAGAAAACTCAACCAAATAAATATGTTGATCCCAAATTCACAGATAATCCATTAAAAAATCACATAGCATATCTTATAAGGTTTGAATTGTTCATTATATCTTCCCATCTGATTGTGGATGAAAAGTTTTACTGAAATTTAATTCAGTACCCAATGAATTCTGAAGGTCTTTATACAAGTTAGAAGTTAATATAATATCATGATCAGATACAATGGATAGAGGAACTCCTTGTAACCTAACTATCTCTTTAAGATAAAGCTGATAAAGTTGATCTAGATATAATATATCTCGAATAATAAGAAAATGAGAATATTTATTCAATATATCAACAATAAACAAAATCACATTGTTACCTTGAGAAGTATTTGGTAATCAAACTACAAAATCCATGGATATATTTTCCCATTTCCACTATCATATTGAAAAAGATGAAGCATCCCCTTTGGAAAATATCATTCTGATTTAACCTTCTAACAAGTCAAACACTTCACAGTAAAGTCAACAATATCTCTTTTCATTCCATTCCACCTATAATACTCCCAAAGGTCTCTATACATCTTAGTAATTTTAGGATGAACTAAAAATAATAACTATGAGATTCACATAAAACTCTTTCTTTAATTATGAATCACAAGGCACACATAATATCTTCCCAAATCTCAAAAAAATCTTTACCAATGTTAAATTCAGGAAACTTACCCTTTTGAACCAAATCTACCTTTTTCTAAAATTCACTATCTTCCTTTTGTACTTACTTAATTCGGTTTGATAGAGATGATTTCATTGAAACTTGAAACAAAATAGAGGAATTACTTGCACCACCAACTTCCAAACCAAAGTTCATCAAATCATTAACCAAAGGATCACGTTCCAAATATATCATGGTTAATGTAGCATTACTATTTCGAATCAAAGCATCATACACTTTATTTGATTTTCTAGGATGGTAATGAATCATGTAATCATAATACTTTATTTGTTCCAACAATATTCTCTATCTCATTTTCAATTCTTTATGAGTGAATATATACTTAAATTTTTTTTGGTTAGTGTATATTTCCCATTTTACTCCATACAGATGATGCCTCCAAATATTTAATGCAAAAACAATAGCAGCTAATTCCAAATCATTTGTAGGGTAATTTAACTCATGAGGTTTCAACTAACGTGAAGCATAATAAATTACATGATAATTATTTATTAGGACACAACCATGTCCTTTCAAAGAAGAATCACCTTAGATAAAAAATTCACCATTTTTTAGAAGGCAGGGATAGAATTGGAGCATTCAATAATCTTTTTTTTCAATTCTTAAAAAAAATCATCACATTATTTTGTCTAGATAAACTTAACACCTTTTTTGAGTTAACTTAGTTAGTGGGATAGATAACCATGAAAATGTTTCAACAAACCTCTAGTAATAGACTGCTAAACCCAGAAAACTATGAATCTCAATTATATTTGTGAGTATTGTCCATTCTTCAATAACTTTCATTTTAGAATGATCAATAGTTATGACATATTTAGAAACAATGTGACTAAGAAAAGAATTTTTTTAAGAAAAATTCACTCTTTCTGAATTTACCATTCAATTTATCTTCTTTTAAGGTTTTGAAAATAACCCTTAGATGAAATTTATGCCCCTCTTTACTATTATAATATACCAAAATTTCATCAATAAACACAACCAAAAACTTATCCAAGAAATCATGGAATATTCTATTTATAAGATATATGAATAAAGTAGGTTCATTGGTTAATAAAAATGATATAACTAAAAATTCATAATGGAAATATCTTGTATAAAATATAGTCTTTAGAATGTCTTCTTTTTTTACTTTCAACTAATGGTACCCCGACCTCAAGTCGACTTTAGATAAATATTGTACTCCCTTGAGATGATCAAAAAAATCATCTACATGAGGAAAAGTATACTTATTATTAATAGTGATATTATTCAAGGCTCTATAATTAATGAAAATTCTCATTGAACTATCTTTCTTTTTTACAAACAAGATAGGGGAACCCCATGGTGATGCACTAGGTTGAATGAAAGATTTATCTAATAACCCCTGTAATTTATTCTTCAACTCTAAATGTTAAATTTGATCCATTCGATAAGAGGGTTTTGAAATTGGATTAACATTAGAAAGTAAGTAAATAGTAAATTAAACTTCTCAATCAAGTAAATATCTGGAAACTTATTAGAAAAAAACATCAAGATACTCATTTAACACTAAAAAATCATTAATATGAACAGTTTCTTTGTTTTCAACAATATGTGAAAGGTAAAATTAATTTTTATCTTTTAATTTTTTCTTATCTTCCTGATATGTTATCAATAGTAAGGTTTTATTCTTGTACACAAAATGAAATTATTTATTAAAAGAAACCTATTTAGATCTACAGTCAATCTTAGCATGTTAAATAGAAATCCAATCCCTACCTAGAATAATATCAAACTCTACTAGAGGCAAAACAACAAAGATTGCAAGTAAATTTTTTCAATAGATAAGGATAGTAATATTATTATAATTTATTTTTTCCTCAAAATTTCCCCCAGGTGTTTTTACCATAAGTTCTAGATTTATTTATTTAGGTGGAATTTCCAATATAATAGAAAATTTCTCAGAAATGAAATAATGTGTAGACCCTAAATCATAAAACACATTGGAATAATCTTAACAAACAAACAATGTACATGATACCACTTCATTTGATAGGCCAACATTTTATGAAGTAGTTACAAAGGATTTTACTACACCTTTCTACTTATATTCTGGATGCTTCCCATCATTCAAATTTTTCCTTAGACAATCATTTGCATAATGACTCATCTAATTGAACTTAAAACAATTTAATAACTATAAATCAGATTTTTTTACCACTACCTTGATCTTTTTCGGTGTAAATATGAGCCTTATGCCTCATTTTTTCATATCGAAAGCACTGAACAGAATTCAGAAGGCATTCTTCAGTGTGTTTTTACCACAATTTTCATAAATTGTAAACTTAATTTTCTTACCATCATATTTTTTGAAGAATTATTCCCTTTTAATCTCTACATCGACCTATTATTATGTTATTTTTCAAAGAACACATGATCATCTAAAAACTCCATTTCCACCTTCTCTTCACATCAAATTTTTTTTCATAACTTTTGAACTCACAAGAAGCAAACACCTTTTGATATTTTGGATTTAATCCTGAGTAAAAATGATTGATTTTACTATCAATATCATGGATGAAATTTGAAGCGTACCTTACTATCTGAGTGATTTTTTCTTCATATGAAGCCACTGAATACTCATATTTACTTATTTTCAAGAATTTTTTTCCATTCTAAGTCGAACCATCATAGGAAAATATTTCTCAAGAAACATATTTTTGAAATCATCCCACTAAACAACATAAATATCCAAACTACCCCTAATATTATTAACCATAAACCACCACTGATCAGATTAACCTTCAAAATGGTAAACAACAAGACTAACTTTTTTATTTTTTGAACACCCCATGACATCAAAAATATTTTCTAGTGATTTAGTCTACCATTTAGCTATCATGGGGTTAGATAATCCTCTGAATGATGGGGGATGTTGCCTCATGAAATTATCACTACCAAAATGTTCCTATATGGTTGATTTGGATTATCTTGTGGATGGATACCACCACCATATATAGCCTAGGTCAACTGAACCATCACTGTAATAAACTGTTTAGTTCCGATTTCGACCATCTCAGGTTGCTGATTTGGAAGGTTGTTTTCCTTTGGATGTCGTCCTGACATAGATACCCTATTTCCTCTATGGAAAACCATTTTGAACAAACATATCTTAGATGAATCAACTTGTTAATCTTAAAATGATATATCATTTCAATTTGACCATAAAGTAAAAATCATTTATAGATATTCTGTTAACAATATCATAACCCCTAAAGTTATCTAAACTGAAATTTGATACCAACTATATGGACCTGACCTTAAACATAACATAATCTTGAGTTAAGTCAAGAATTTATATACATTAACATTGACGATATTTTTAGGTTTAGATTTTTAGATAATTAGGCCATAACTGTTACATAACATATCAAATATTATATAGTAGACAAGTCTCCATGCTATCCATTTTTTCACAATATAAACATTTTAAAATAAAACATGAATTATTTTTCTTGATAAAATTATTCATAACATTCATCTTGTATTATTTATCTCTCTTAGACATCCTTATGCCCCATGGAAAACATTTCAAAAACTTGGGATGAGAACAAAATGATCATTAAGGGATATAAATAAGGAATGAAACCATTAGTCCATGAATATTTTAAACTCATGAAAATATTTCTCACAAAAATAATAATTTTCACCAATAAGACATAAATTATATAACATACCCCATGAAATAATAAGATTCATAAAAAATTTCTTAGCCATAATAAATCATAAAGGAAACTTGTGGAATCAATATCATACTTACATTGTAGCTTTCACAAATACATAGGGAGTAACCTTCTTGGTTACATTTGGAATACTCATCATAGTATATTCCATAAATCTCTTAGGATAAACCCAAATGGTTAACCCCATCTCATTACCCAATGAATTTGAGAGCTATCATGGGCTCACCTACCCTCGATTTATTATGGAACCACCCATATACATAAACAAAACCCAAGAACCATAACATAATAATAATATATTAACAACCATAAAGGAAAAATGAAATTTCTCTATTTCAAAGACAAGATATAATTTCAAGATATTGACATAATCAACCCCTTCTCAAAACTATTTTAAATACCAAAATACATGAAAAGGGAATATGGTATTTATTTTCCTTTTAAAAAGCATTAAGTCTTATAGAGGAATCTAAATATCAAATAATGGTCATGGTAGTGGAAAAGTTGGCGTGGCCACATATATTTAAAAAAATTCCTTTTTTCATTTATTAAAACTTTTCATAGAAAAATATTCCTTTGGAAAACATTTGAATCAAATTAAAAGTAAAAGGGTATAATTATAAACCGTATAAAAGAAGGTGGTGTATAACATCAAAAAATTCCTCAATGAAAGGAAATTGAGACGAAGTCCCTTATCGTGAGTCCGAATCATCATGTAATATCTTTACATGCCTGAATAATAAACTTAGGTTATTTTATATTTTCTTGAGAACATTTTTCATCTTTATTATTTCTTTTATATCACTTATTATCATGTTATTAAAATTAAATAATTATTTAAGTTCATATCAGATGTTTTGTCGGTATTTGGTACTTGAGCTGAAAATGAACGTGGTATGATGTAAATAGTCCATGTAGTCATAAGTAAATTAAATATTCATGACATAATAATAACTTATATACATAAATTATACTCTTAAATCAAACCATTTATTTATGGTATGAAAAATTAACAACATTATAATCATGGAGAGGGTAGGCTGTACGTATTCATGAGTAACGTTTTCATTTTTCATTGATCCTTATAGAAATAAGGTAATTGTTATTTTAAATTTATATAATAATAATAATATTAAAATCATAAAAATTATTTAAATATATTTATATATATCATACAAGTGATGTGGTGAATAAAAATGATTCACATCGCTTCGTGGAGGTGGTAGTTCATACGTACACACGAACGACGTTATCATTTTTATGTGCATGGAAAGTAAGAAAAAAATTGATATATTACTCTATTATAATGATAAATATATCATGAATATCATATAAAAACATTAATTAAATCATTATGACCAGTATTGAGAGATGATAATGAAAAAAAAACTATATCAGTTCGCGAGGCGGTAGTCCGGCGTACACACAAACGAAATGTTCATTTCCCATTTGATGAAATTGGAGACGGATTTGGGTGATTATATTAACATAATAAAATCTCTATTTATTTAATTCATTGTACTTATTATTTCCTCATGTATTAAAAAGATTTATAGGAAGTGGAAGAATAAATAAAATAGGAACACTTAAATAAAAACATTACCTTTCCTTCGGATGATCACCTTTCTTAACACCTTTACACCTCTAAAAGGGCGTTATACCTAAAATAAGGCCTCAATAATGTGTGGAGGGATTTTAAAAATGTTTTTGGGAAGATATTGGATGAAAAATATGGTTTTTGAAGTGTGAGTAATAGAGAGGAATGGATTCCTTTTTATAGGAGAGGGGAGGGGTACCCTTTGAATTATTAAAAGTATTAAATTAATATAAATTCAATTTAAATTCTAAATGGTTCCAAGTTGATTTATTTATAATATAGGATGAATAGGGGTATAAATATAATCATCCAATTATAATTATACAACTTTTTAATAATTTTAATTTTTATACGTTTCTTTTAACCTTTTTAACTCTTACCATTTTATCAAGTAATTTACACTTTGCGAGTTAATATAATTACCAAATCATGCAAAAAGACCAATTAATGAGTCATTAATAAAATTTCAGAGTAATATAAACCTGTTTGTAGAATCTTGGATATTAAAATGTTTATATCATTTAATTAGATATTTTATAATTTAAGTTATGAATTATGTCAATTTTGATACTATTCATTACATGAAAAAATCATACAAACTTGATTCATTAAAAAAAATACATTAACTCAATATTTAAATGTCACAGTCATCTATAAAGTTCATGGATGTCATCAAATATTTCAAATTATATTTATTTTAATATTATTAATATCATTTATTTGATTCTTTCTTTAATAAATCAATTACTGCATCATCATTTTGTCACTATTTAATTTAATTATTTATTCTCTAAAAATTATAAATAAATTACCATGATATAGGTAATATTTCTATATTTCTATTTACTATTCATAATCTAATATATGACTTATATAACCCAATAATAAAATTATTTTTGTAAAGAGATACATATTTATGACATATTTGTCTTTACTTTAAATTAAATGTTGTAAATGTCATAATCTAACCCAAGTGGATTCCAAAGGTCAAAATATTGATTCAATGATGTTCATGGTTGATAATAACTCATCCAATAATATTAGTACAAGTGTCAGGGTAATTTTTTAATGTTATAATATTAATTTTACCTTTAATTACCCTATTTACCTTTACTCGTGGTGAATAAAATACTAAAGTTACTATTCACCAAAATGTTTTATCCTATTAGAACACATTTTTCATACTTAATACAACCATTTATGTCCGTTTTTGAAAATTATATTCACAAAACTGATTAAATTAATTTAAAGTTAATCCCCTTGATAGATCAATAAAACATGTTTTTGAAGTAAAAATGTTCAAAAGTTCACAAAGTTTTTATATCTAATTTAAATATGAAATTGATTCCAATGAACCACACTGAATTAAATGAGAAAAAATTAATCTAATTATACCTTAAAACCAATTAAAAGGATAACTTAAATATATAAATAAATTAGATGAAAAATCAATTTTGGATTAAAATACTGTATTTTCCCTGTTCATTAAAAAATAAATATTATCAGAAAAATACCAAAGTGTCCATTATCAATTAAAAATTTCAATTTTAGTTCTAAACATGTTTAAATCACTTAAAAACTAATAAAAAACTTGAATTTTCTTGAAAATTTAGGATAATGATTCATAAGTCATTTGTGACATGTAGGAATCAATCTCACTTCAAACTGACACATGATATGATCGATATAACTAAAAGTGAATGTTTTCATTTTTAAATGAAAATTTAATAAAAAAACAAGTGACATACTCAAAACCAAGAAAAAAAATATTGTTTTGATATTTTAAGACAAT
Source organism: Viscum album (assembly GCA_963277665.1). Lineage (NCBI taxonomy): Eukaryota > Viridiplantae > Streptophyta > Magnoliopsida > Santalales > Viscaceae > Viscum > Viscum album. The sequence goes on from OY728146.1 coordinate 1,467,629,148, forward strand.
GACCCATAAGTCATTTTTGATGTGTAGGAACCATCTATGTCTCAATATGACACATATTGTGATCAATATTACTCAAATTGTGTGGTTTGAGTTTAAATATGATATTTTATTAATGAATTTTTTTATATTTATGTTTAATATATTTATTTATATTATTACTAACATAATAATTATTTTCTTATACAAGTGATTTCTTTTGATCGAGTTGGGGTGGTTTATTCAACAACTGATACCCTGACCATACTTTTTTGAGAGGGTTTGGGGTGCCAAAGATAATAAACCCATTTATATTTTTGAATGTTTGTGATAAATTTTACTTGCTAATGAAATTTTATAAAACAATGTTTGAAATTTCTAGAATATTGTTTTTTTCTTAAAATTTTGATGTAATTTTTATTTCAATTAAATTATGAATTTGTTATATTTTGTATTTGCCAAAAATATTTTTAGGATTAGTTTATTTGTACTTTATACTTTATTATGATCCAAAATTTTAGTTAATTTGATGTTTGGAGGCAATTTTAATTATTAATCATTATTTATATTTTTATAAAATTTTTAAATATAATTTTTAAGGTATGCTAGATATAATATGCATCCTGTTAGGACAGGGTTAGGATTTTTATATGACGACCAAATTTTATGAGGATCTGACTAGTCTTTCTATTAAATAAGTTGTGTTCATTGGGAGATGGAGAGGTGGTTAGAGCCATGTTACATGCTTAAGGGGGTGCTGAAGGTGAAGCACGTCGCTAATGCAATGCTGTTTCTGGTTTCATACAATTCAGAGTTCATCACCAGACATAACCTGGTGGTGGATGGAGGTTTCCATATGGCGATAGAAACAGAAGTGGGACACATTCACACATGATATACTCCATCCTAGGTCACCTAATAATTGATATATGTAATATAAAAGTAATATGTATTTTTGATATCATGATTAAAATATATTTTGATACCAATGTCTAATAAATATGTATTTTTTTGTATCAAATTTATTTTATATGTTAGGATTGTTTATTTAGCTCCAAAATGATTTTGGATCATATATTACTAGTGGTAAGAATATTCTCTCTCACAGGATAATATGATACATTCCAAATAGTGATACCAAAAAACCAAACATGAAAAGAATCAGAGGAAATTAAACTAAAGAACATATGTTCTTTTGGAAATATTTGGAGTTTAAGACCACCTTACATGTGAACACACACAACATGATTTTAAGAATAAAAATAGTTAAGGAAAAAAATAGTGATGTAAGAAGAATTATTAATGAATGATTAATATTGACTGTTCTTTTAATGAACCTAAGTTTTTCATATTAATATACATTAATGATGTGTAGTTAAGATTGTGTAATTGTATTTTAAACCAATTAATCAAATTTAAGTGTAATTAGTAAAAATTAATTAATATTAAATATTTTTTGAAGGAATAGTTTATTTATATTTATTCAGTGTGAGAATTATAGGTATTGGTGAATGGTTTATAAGGATCGATTGACATTTGTTCAATTCAATTAGACATTTGAAGCTTCATTACCAAGATCACCATACTATGTAATACCAAAAAAATATATAAACAAAATGAATATGTACCTTATAGGGAAGGAGACTTTTATTGTTATATTTGATCAATAATTAATGAGCATCACTAGTAATAACCAACATACTATTCTCTTTATGGTGTATCCATGGGATGATATGAATCACCCAACCCTTTAGGAAGGGCCCACCTTTCTTCCATGATATGCTAGTATCTCAAGTGACAAAGGAAGGAGGAGGAATAGAGTTATATGAGAATCAAGAAGAACCAAACAAGATCTCAATACCCATTAACAAAGGGTTAGGAATCACACAACACTATTGTGTGCTATAATTAAGTTAGGTGACATTGACCATTGATTTTAGCTATAAATAGAACTACCCCACAAAACTTTGTGGAAAAATATCTGGGAGGCAAAGCGCCACTCTCATTTGCGCAAACTTGTCTCCATTCCATCGTAATACACTAAAATACTATGGAAACTCAAAGGTAGAGAACTTGTGTGACCGACCTCCCATGGTTCCCAATGTGTCTTGGCCTGCGGTTGAGGGTTCCTCGCACAACACCTCTTAAGTATGATCAATTTTGCGCAAGAGAAGCAACCTTTACTCAAACCTGATATGCATGAAACACCAAATATTGTACACACACACACCCATAGAATCCATGTGTTGGACTTATGATAGAGCCAATGTATCACACAACCCTATTTGCATGAAATATAATAAAGTTACATGAAATAATTTTCTGATACCTTACCTGATTCTCTCTATGCTTCAAGTGCAGCCTGGATCATTACCCTACCTTTTGCTCCTAAGCATAGGTTAACTAATGCCTCTCACTCCTAATAATTAACACCCTAACATTGAACCTCCTGATTTTCACTCCTCTACGATAGTGTTTATGCCATTCCCTTCCCAAAGGCACATGAGCATTAGACACTTAACCATTAAAGATGGAATCACTGAGGGAAACAACATACTTGTCTTGGTAGGGAGTTATTTTATTGTATCTTTCTATTTCATTGACACGGTCCCCCTTAGTGTATAAGCCCTGTCCACATTCAAACTGAAAGATGTAAAACTTCCTAGTTCCAAATCCTAGTATTGTGACATTAAACTACATGACAATGTCCTCATCACATGACATTACATTGTAGCCTTACCCTATGTAATGAAAAAACGATTCCCCATGTAAGATCATCATGGGATGCCACATCCTCCCCCACCATGGTATGAAACTCCTACATTGAGTAGATTTCATGTGTAATCCCTACACCATCCTCCCTCACCGTGGGATGAACCTCCTACCCCAAATAGATTTTATGCATAATCCCCACACCATCCCTCGTCGACATTCCTTCCACGACATGATCATCCTTACCACATGATGTTAATATACATAGATCAGTCATGTCATTTGACCTTACAGTGAAACATCAAACTACATTAGTTTTGATCCTTATTTATTGACAGGTTACATAGGATGCCTCCACAAGGTTCAATCCCAACAACCCAAAGTATGGAATCTTCCACCCAGGGGACATGTTTCACCGCCCAGCCATCTCCCCAAAATGTTAAACCTGTGACCAGATCCAGAATCCTTACCCCATATAATAAACATAGGATACCTAAGGTAAAAATCATCAGAATAATTACATACCCGATGTCAACTACCTCATGACCAACACATTATGTCTTAGGTTCTTCACCCTTGATGCCTCACACATGATATGCCCTCCAAAAAAAAGAATGTTTTAAAAGTGTCAAACCTACCCAACATCCAGAAATATCGAGGCATGAAAAACGTTACTATATTCTTGGATCAAAGGTTTCTTATAACAACCCTAGTATTTTACATATATTATTACATGATTTTAATCTTACTTATCCATTAAATACAAAACAAGGATCATAAATTATAGTATATTTAGAATATTAGATACATAATTAAACAACTTGAATCCAAAATAAAACTTATTTTATTTAATATTCACAAGAATATTATAACTATATTTTATCAATTACATCTATATAGGATACCATATAGAATACATGAACAAAGGGATGATCTAAAAATCCCATTAAGGAAACAAACATGCGAATTAATCTTAGCATATGGGTTAGAAGTCATAACATAATGATATAAAAAGGAATGGAATGTGAATAAACATATAGAATCATAACATATAGAATATGACATCATATAATCATGGAATCATAGTAATGTGGTAGCAATATAAAACACGACTTTATAAAGATTCAAGGCTAATTTCACATGGAGGAGTAAGAATCAAGGCTAACCACCAAGACCATTGCACATGGAGCACAAGTCATGGATAACCACCAAGACCATTGCACATGACGTCTCATGAGACTAAAAATTACCCAATGCATTGAATAACTATCTGGGTGTAACCATAATAAAAAGTTCATGAATATGGGTTCCACATAGATTATTATACCTTAGAAATCAAACATAAATTTAAAGGTTACCCATGAAAAGAATTGGGTATCATAATCATGTCAAAAGGCATAACCAAAAAGAATATTATAATGGTATCCATAAAAGAAAGGATTCAAATCATACATAGACAATCATAAGAAAAAATAGGCATAAATAATGATAAGTGATGACAAAACGAAATTAAAACATTTAAAAATAGTGTTTAATAACCTTTAGAAATAGAACATTTTAGTGAGATTTAAGGAAAATATTAAAGAGCATTTAAAGAGGAAAAGGGAATAAACTTTTATATAAAACCAGAAATGAACCAAAAATTTTTCATAAAACATGGGTGATTTTAGAAAAATAATGGTGGATTAAAATAGACTGTAGATATCACTGAAAAATGGGTAAGAAATTAGGAAGTTCCCTTTAACCGGGCTTGCTTATCTAGAAGAATTGAGAAGGAAACCTTCTTAAAGCATGTATTTACCCATAAAATATGGATTTAATGAGTTGGAAACATGATTTTGGAACACATAAACATAATTTACATAAATTATACCAAATTAAATAAGTGTTAAATTAGGTTAAATAAGGAGAAAGCGTAACCCGAAGAAGAAATATAGGTTTGGGTACAATCCCTTACCTTATGTACGAAACTATTATGAACTTGATCATAATATCCTAAAAAATAAAACTAAATACATTAATTAATTAATTAATCAATAAACTTGTGCACTTGTATTTTATTTATTATAATTTTATTAAGTTATTTTATGACATTTTTGATGATTTATAAGATACGATTTTATCGTTTGGGAACGTTCATTTCCTTGGTTTTCATTATCAATTTACCTGTATGGAAAATTATGTATAGTGGGGATAATTATACAGAATTGAAATTATATGTTATTAAGGAACATATATTGGTTTAATTGGTCTTATATATCATTTTTTATTTTAAATTATTAGGAATTCATTAGATAAATAGTTAAGGATAGTCATTTAGGTTAATTTTGGTGGGTTTTGATCACAAAGAACTCATTTTGTTTTATTATTTATTGTTATGTATATAAATTAGTTCCAGAACATAAAAAAGGTTATAAAATTAAATTTAAAATATTTTTCAACCATTATAATGGTTTTAAGACCATATTTGAAGTATATAATGGAAAAAAATGAAAACTTAGCACCCACGAAGGCGATAAATCAACACCTAACAGATGCAAATTTCATTTTTAGATTAAAATGGAGGGAAGAAGGGGTTTGATGATGGATTATTACATTACCATAATAAAATTACAGTATATTTAAGTTAATTGATTTATCATTCCATTTTTATTAGGGGAGGTTAGGAGATAATAATAAAATAAAATAACTTGAAAAGAAATTAAAATAAAACAAGAGAGAAATTTACCTCTTGTGTTTCTCCTCCTTGACAACCTTGTAAGGGCAAGGTTTTTAGTATTTTTATGAGAAAAAGAGAGCTTAGATGTGGGAAGGGGTTTGGGAATATTATTGAGAATAATTTTTACAAGGATAAAATCTTAGAAGGTGTGAGGAGAAGAGGTTGTTAGGGGTGATATTTATAGTGGAGGAGAGGAGTGTTTTCTCATTATTTTATTCATTAGTTTATTATTTTGGCTCAATAATATTAATATTTTGAGAATTATAATTAAATATATTAAAATAATAAATTGAATTTCTAGATTATTGTGATTAAATCATTGATGACTCAAGGAATAGTGTATTTAACTTATAATGTAAAAATGCTATAAATTACCGTATTTTACTATTCAATAAAAATTTGAGTATTTTAGAAAAATACATAAAATTCACTATAACCATTTTTTAAGTATATAATTAAAAAATGAACTCCATTTTATGAAAATAATTTTCTCACTATGAGAAATTTATTTTTTAATTAAAATCATCATTTAGATGAAGAATACATATTTTAAAATTATAACTGATTTTATAAAACTTCGAAAAATTAACCAAGGTCTCATAAAATTATCCCATAATAATAAGATATCAAAATATTAATTTTTGAGTACATTTTATAGAAATAAATGTTCTTTTAAAAAATTATATTAATTATAAAATTGAAAATAAATGTTAGGTTTTATAAAAATATCAATACTTAATTAATAATTTATAAAACATTTATTTACTTAAACTATGATATAATTTTATCATATTACCATTTATAAGATGCTTAAATTTTATTTATACTTTCATAGGTGAAGTTAGTATTCTATTGGCCGATTTACTATTCATAAGGGTCATATTACTATTCTAAAGGTCGAGTTACATTTCCTTTGGTATATTTTTCTTAAGTTCTAGAAATACCTCTTATTTCTTTATTTATAGTTTGTATTTTGTTATTTATTTGATTTAATGGGATTTATAATATATGAAATAATTATAAGAAGTAATTTTACATTGATAAAAGTTTTGGTTCATTATATTCTTCCCCCTTATGAAATTTTACCCTTGAAATTTCATTTTACATTATAAGTTGAAAATACGTGTGGGTACTTCTCCTAAATTTTTTACTGAGGTTCCCACGTTGTGTTTTCGTACTTATGGTTCTTCCATAGTACTTTGATCAGGTGAGTATCCTTGTTTCATAGAACTTTATCTCTACGGTCTATGATCTTCACCGGATGTTCCTTGTATGAGAGAGAATTTTCCAACTATATCACCTTTGTATTCAGTACATGTGAAGGATCCAATATGTACTTATATAAGAGGGATACATGGAATACATTGTGTACTTGAGACATGGTAGGTGGAAGTGCTATCAGATAGGCCACTTATTAGACATGATCAAGGATCTCGAAAGGGCCTATATACCTGGTAATAAGCTTTCCTTTTGTTACAAATCTCATGATCCTCGTCTTTGAGATATGCGAAGGAATACCATATCTACAACTGTAAACTCAAGTTCTTGTCGATGATTGTCTGCATAGATATTTTGTCAAATTTGGGATTTCTTGACGTGTTGTTGTATGGTTTTCAACTTTTCACCATTTCTTCAACCATTTCAGGTCCTAGAAGTGTACGTTTAGTAACTTCATCCCAAATTTCTGGTATTTTACATGTTTTCCCATAAAGGGCTTCATATGGTGCTATTTGGATGCTCGAGTGGAAACTATTATTGTAGGAGAATTCGACCAGTAGAAGATGTTGTTCCCATCATCCTTTTTAGTCCATATAACATGATCTAAACATGTCTTCTAATGTCTGAATAGTCCACTCATATTGTCCATCGGTTTGAGGATGATAGGACGTACTAAATTTTAGCTCTGTGTTTAGAGAATTTTTGAAAATTTTCCAGAACTTGGAGGTGAATCTCAGATCTCAATCAGATATAATCGATAATGGTACTCTATATAACCTTACCACTTCTTTTATATATATCCAAGCAATTTGATCTAGTGATAAGTCCTCTAAAACTGTGATAAAGTGGTTTATATTTGTAATATGATCCAAAACAACCCATATAGAATTATTTCCTTGGGATGACTTTGGAAGTCCACTAAAAAAGTCAATGGTAATGTTATCCCACTTCCATGTTGGTATTGGTAGCGGTTTCATCATTCCCTTAGATTTTTTCCTTTTGGCCTTCACTTACTGACATACTAGGCACTTTGATGTATTTTCAATAATCTCCCTTTTAATATTGTCCCACTAATATTTATCTCAAATATCTCAATAAATCTTTGTGCTCCCTAGGTGAATAGAGAATGTTGAGCTATGTTCACCTTTCAGAATCTCATTTTTTATCTATGTATTGTATGGTACACATAGTCATGAACCAAACATCATGACTCCTTCCTCATCCATTTTTAACTCTAAGTATTTTCCTTTTATCATGGATTCCACCTTCTTCTGAATTTCCACATCATTTCTTTGATTATCCTTTATTTTCTCCACAAGGAATGGTTGAGAAATCATTTGAGAAAGTATTGATGATGTTCATTCCTTAATGATTCCAATGTACATCCTTTACAAGTATAAGAATATTGGATCCTTCCCAATTCTCATCTTTGATAAAGATACAAGATCCTTTCAATATAGAGCATCAACCACCTTATTTTCCTTACCAGGATGGTAGTGGATTGAGCAGTCACAATCCTTGATGAGATCTAACCATATTTATTAGAGAATATTATGATCCTTCTATGTGAATATATATTTTTCACTCTTGTGATAAATATATATCTCAAAATTCTCCCCATAGAGATAATGCTGCCATATTTTCAACACAAAGATCACAACTGCCTAATCAAGATCATGCATTGGATATTTTTTCTCATTAATTTTCAGCTAACTTGAGAAATAGGCTATGAATTTATTAGTTTTTATCAGTACATAGTGTAATAACTTCTTTTAAGCATCATTGTATACCACAAAGGTTTCCCCACTTGTCGGGAGTGTGAGTACTGGCCTAGTGATAAGCCTCCTTTTGACCTCCTTAAATATATACTCACATTCTTGAGTCCAGAAAAACTTCACTCCCTTCCATGTCAGCTTGGTTATTGGGTTTGAAAATCATGAGAAGTTCTTCAGAAATCATCATTAATACCCAGTAAGACCAAGAAAACTATAGACCCCCCATTACAGATGTTGTTTTGGGTCACTATTTGATTTCATTTTTCTTGTAAGGGTCCATAAATATCCTTTTTTTGGTGATTAAAAACCCCAATAATGATAATTCCTTTATATAAAACTCATATTTATTTTTATTTTCATAACATTTCTCCCTTATCAATGTATTTAATATAGTATTCAAATGATCTTCCTGACCCTCCTTGATTTTGAAGTATATCATAATATCATCAATAAATACTACAAAAAATTTGTCGAGGTAATCTCTAAATACTCTATTCATTAAATCTATGAAAATTTCTAGAGAATTAGTGAGTCTTAATAGAATCACTATGAGCTCATAGTTTCCATACCTCATTTGAAAGGAATTCTTGGGAATATCTTCCTTCCTCACCTTTAATTGGTGATATCCTGATTGAAGGTTCACCTTAGAGAAATAACTAGCCCCATGTAGCTGATTGAAAAAGCCATCTTCTATGGAAGGGTATACATGTATTTATCATGATTTTTTGAGTTCACGATAATCAATACAGATGCAAATTGATCTATACTTCTTCTTGACAAAGTGAATGGGCGCTCCCCATGGTGAGGCACTCAGGCATATAAAACCCTTGTTTATATTTTCCTGTAATGGATTATTAAGTTCTTCTAGCTCAACGGTGGCTATTATATAAGGTTTCTTTGATATATGTATATATATAAGAATAAGTTCAATTGATAAATAAAACTCTTGACCAAGAGGAAGAACATACAATTATTCAGGGAATACATATGTGTAATCCCTCATGATGGGCATGTCTTTGATCATGATTCTCTCCTTTTTATATTTTATTTGAGCTAGATATGATTTATCATAAGGAAATAATATCCACACTTGAGACAATGATTCTAAAGGAGATTAGTACTCTTTCTTACACCTGTTTAGAATTAAAGGATGCTTCAGGATGTGAATAGTGATATACATTTCCCAATAGTCGATGTTGGATTTGAATAAAGATATCCAATATATGAACAAAATAGCATCAAACTCTTCCAAAGGGGGTATGAAAAGATTTTCTGGGAGGTTCAGTCTACAAACATTAACTAGTGAGGAGTTATATACTTTGGATGAAATAATTTCCCAATTTCCTATTCTCACAGACAACTTAACCTCCATATTTTGAGGTGGTGATTGAATAGTTATACCAAACTTGAAAGATATAAAAGAATCAGTAGAACTAGAATAAAATACTATGTTCACTATTATATAATGAATAAATAGAGTTCCTATCATCACATTATTTTTGGGTTCCACCTCAGTATTAGTGATAGCATATGCCCTTCCTTATTTCCTTTGAGGTTATTGTTGGTGATTTCCTCCAACAACTCTTCTCTTAGAGAAATGGTTCACATAATGCCCATGCATTATATTTGAAACACTATACTATAGGACGTGTGTTGAACTAAACCTTCTTTTCATATTCTACATTAGTGGGATTCATTATATCCCTTTGGTAGTAATTATCCAGATTCCATATTCTTCCACATTTGAATCATTTACTGGTTCCCTTTATATATTTCCCAAGATGATTCTTACCACAACTTTTATATGTGGGATATTGGGTATTCTTTCCATCATGGGATTTATCTACTAACCCAGCCATATTAAACTCTATTTTCCTTTTTTTCCTCGAGCCCATGAGACCACTGAGAGTCTCCAATCTCCATTTCAACCTTAAGGACACAAAAAACAATCTCCTCATCACTATCAAAGTCTTGAATCACCAATGATTTTTGTATAATCAGCATTATTCCACTAAATAAGTGATCCAACTTTCTTTTTCATGTTCATGAAAAATCCAGAGGTGTATCTTGCAAACCTTGAAGAGTTTTCTTCATATTACCTGATAGAATAATATACCTTCTTCTTAAGTTTGAGGAAATCTATTTCTATTTTGAGATGGAGGGTCTAGGGAAAATATTTATTGAAAAACATTTTCTTAAATTCCTCCCAATCTAAGAAATCAATTTCATCCTTAGACATTTTATTTTGTTTTATCAATTTCTACCACTAATCAACTTCTCCATAAAAAAAATAAACCATAAACACAAATTTATCTTCTTCTAAGTACTAGATGACATATAATATATTTTGAATGGAGTTAATCCACTATTCCGTGATGAGGGGATCAGAATATCCACTAAACATGGGAGGCCTTTTCCATATGAAGGTTTCAAAAACAACTTTATATTTCTTTAGAGAAGAAGGATGTTACACATGATTTATGTTATTATTCATAACTTGAGTAAGATGATAAAGTAATTTCATAATGTTTTGAGCTCTCGTTCCCATCATATTTGGCATATCATTACGACAATCATCACATTTCCTATCATATATATTGTTGGAATGAGTTATTTTAATTCCATCTATTGAATAAGAAAAATAAAGCGCAATTAGGTACTTGAATACTTAGATATTAAGCATAATAAAATAAATATTTAAACATAAAAGGGTAAAATTGTAAAGGAAAAGTATATAATGACTTATAATTCCCTAGATTTCAATCTATTTTATCCATGATATATTTCCTAACATACACTATTTTGTAATTTTTTTGTTACCTTAATAATGGTTTGTAATGAGCTTATGAATTTACCAAAGCATATCCCTCAGGAGTGTCAATCCTGGTGCATGGTAAGGCCCATTGTCATGTACCAGGTTAACCCAAGTCTGGTATAAAACATCTTGTTGGTGTTGTCACTCTTAGGTGTATCTGTTATAGAATCATGTCCACTTTTAGTATCCATACAGGGATATATTTACATGATAAACCACTTACTATATACTAACTGAAATTATGTTTTCTTATAATTAGTATTATCCCTAGTGTTATCACTAAAGTTATCTATAATTAATATCCAAAAATAAATAGACCTTTCTCCGATACCAACTACAAAGACCCCAACCTTTTAAAAATATTATTTCATGATTTTAAGCATAATTATATATTAAATACAAACCAAGAATATTAAAGTCTAGTGTCTTTGGAAGATTAGATACATAATAAAACAACATGAAACCAAAATAAAACATCTTTTATTTAATCTTAATAAGGAGATCCTAACACCATTTGAGTCCTTACGTCTGCATTGGATACCCTAGGGAATACATGAACAAAAGAATGAGATAAAAATCCTAGTAAAAAATAAACATAAGAATAAATCTTAGCACATGGGTTAGAGGGCATAACATAATGATATAAAATTGCATGGAAAATGAATAAACATATTGAATCATAACATATATAACATGGGATAATATAATCATGGAATCATAGTAATGTTTAAATAATATAAAACATGACTTTAGAATGAGTCAAGGCTCATTGAATATAGAGGAGCATGAGTCAAGGCTAACCACCAAGACCGTTGCACATAGAGCACGAGTCAAGGCTAACCACCAAGACCGTTACACATGACTTATCACAAGACTAAACATTACCCAATTAATTAGAGTGATATCTAGGAATACCCATAATAACATGTTCATTAATATGATTTCCACATAAATAATCATACATAAGGAATCAAACATAAACATAAAGGTTACCCATGGAAAGAATTGTGTATCATAATCATGTCAGAAGACATAAACATAAATAATATCAGAATAGCGACCATGAAAGAAAGGATTTAAAAAATAAATGGAAAATAATAAAAAAACTAGGCATATATCATGGTAAGTGATAAAAAAATGAAATGAAAACATTTAAAAATAGTGTTCAATAACCTTTATAAATAAAATATTTTAGTGCGGTTTAAGGAAAATATTAAAGAGAATTTAAAGAGGAAAAGGGAATAATATTTTATATAAACCCAAAATGAACCAAGATTTTTTTCATAAAAAAATGAGTTATTTTACAAAAATAATTGTGTATTAAAATTTATTATAGAGATAACTTGAAAATGGGTAAGAAATTGGAAAGTTCCCTTTAATCAGGATTGTTTATTGGAAATAATTGAGAAGGGAAAATTCTTAATGCGTGTATTTACCCATAAAATAATGATTTAATGAGTTGGATACATGATTTTAGAAAAAATAAACATAATTTTATTATAATTATATAATTTATTGAAGAGTTAAATTAGGTTAAATAAGGATAAATCATAACCCTAAGAAAAAATGGAGGTTCTGGTACAATCCCTTACCGTATGTCTGAAACGGTTCTTCCCTTGATCTTAATGTCCTGAATAATCTAATTAATCCCATTAGTTAACTAATTTATAACCTTTTATAAATGTATTTTATTTATTATAATTTTATTAAGTTCTTTTATGAAATTTTTGATGAGTTATAAGATACTATTTTATCATTTGAGAGCGTTCGTTTCCTTGGTTTTCATGATCAGTTTACTTGTTTACTTGTATGAAAAATTATTTATAGTGGGATTAATTATAAATAATTGAAATTATATGTTATTAATGATATTAAATAGGTTAAATTGTTCTTATATATCTTTGTTTATTTTAAATGAGGATGAATTCTTTAGATAAATAGTTAATGATAATCGTTTAGGTTAATTTTGGTGGTTTTTGATCACAACAAACTTGCTTTGTTTTATCATTTAGTATTATTTATATATGTTATTTACAGAACATAAAAAAGGTTATAAAATTAATTTTTTTCAACTATTATAATGTTTTTAATACCAGATTCCAAAGAGATAAATGAAAATGAAAACTTGTTATCCACGAAGGCGATAAATCGACACCTCACGGACGACCGTTTCATTTTTAGAATAAAAGGGAGAGGAGTAGGGGTTTGATGATGTATTATTACATTATAATAATAAAATTATAGTATATTTATGGTAATTAAGTTATCATTCCATCTAGATGAGGGGATGTAGGGAGAGAATAATAAAACAAAATAACTTGAAAAGAAATTAAAAAAAAGAAATAAGGAATTTACCTCTTTAGTTTCTACTCTTTGAAAAGATCATTAGGGAAAGGGTTTTGTTATTTTGATGAGATAAAGAGATCATAGACATGGGATAGGGGTTTGGGAAGAGTATTGGGTAGAAGTTTTACAAGAATCAAAGCTTTTAAGGTGTGAGGAGAATATGTGGTGAGGGGTGGTATTTATATTGAAGGAGATGAGTGTTTTCTCATTATATTATTCATTATTTTATTATTTTGGATCAAGAATAGGAATAATTTGATAATTATCAATAAATATATTCAAATAATAATTTTAAGTTCTATATTATTATAATTACATCATTTATGACTCAAGGAATAATGTATTTAACTTATAATGTATAAATACCGTAAATTAACGTATTTTACTATTCCCAAAAAACTTGAGTACTTTATAAAAATAATAAAAAATAACCCAAAACATTTTCAATGTTTATAATTAAAAAATAAACTCTATTTTATGAAAATAATTTTGAAACTATGAAAACTTATCATTTACTAAAAAAATACAGATTTTAAAATTATAACTGATTTTATAACACTTTTAAAAATTACCTAAGGTCACATAAAATTATCCTATAATCATACGATATCAAAATATCAATTTATGGGTACATTTTATGGAAATAAATTTTCATTTAAAATATTATATTAATTAAAAAATTTAAAATAAATACTTATATTTTATAAAAATATCAACACTTAATTAATAATTTCTAAAATATTTATTTACTTAAACTTTGATATAATTATATCATATTACCATTTATAAGATGCTTAATTTTTTTTATACTTTTATAGAGAAAGTTACTATTCCATTGGCTGGTTTTCTATTTATAAGGGTCATATTACTATTCCAAAGGTCAAGTTACTTTTCCTTCGGTATATGTTTCTTGACTTCTATAAATACATGTTATTTCATTATTTATTCATTTATAAAGCTTTTATTCTATTATTTATGTGATTTATACTATATGAAATAATTATAATAAGGGAGTTTCCATTGATAAAATTTTTGGATTGTTTGATTACTACCCTATTGAGGCAGAAGCAATTTAATTAACTTGAATCCACCTCAAGATGACACACATAATGAGTTTCAAAAACATGACTTAAATATATGGGGGAAACCTAGACTAGTAAATGAGCTATATGGAGGAATCCATGGATGGAGTAACTGACATCCCATCATCTTGTTTCGATCAAGGAGTTGACAACGCCAATTATAGTTATAGGAGCCACCATCCTTTGGAAAGTGGGAATATAGGGAAACAAAGTAGTACTGCGCATTGGACACATTGAAAACATCAGAAAAAAAAATGGTGAACCCAATGAGAAATTTTTCCCTTACAACTATGATGACTTGTAACATTGAGGCAGCGTCGAATTTTCATGTCATCGGATCAAGATATTCGACACCATGTACCACCAAGAAGGCGATGGGCCCATCATGAAACTCTCTTGAAAATTGGGATAGATAATTTTGGACATATTTAGTCCGAGAAATCATCATTATTGACCCCTCCTCCATTTTAGAAATAATGTATTCATTGGTGCATTGAGAATCATTTTCATCATATCTGTACTGATGGATGAATCCACATGCCTTATCAGACTAAAAATATAGGTAATTGGTGACCAAACACAAAAATACACATAAGAAAGAGAAACATTGATTCAATAATCCCACACAACTATACTCTTACCATGATAGCCAATGCACCTTCAGCTACTAGGTTCCCACACCCTATTTCACCCACCGAGCACATCTAGAGGTGGGTGACTGACACCCTTATTTTTTGATATAAATAGGAAGGGTTCATTCCCACATGGGATAGAAACACCAAGATCTTGAGGTATTATATCCTCCCCAACACCACTACCCCTAAGGTATTCACCAAGGGAAACCACCTCTTGTTCTAATGAAAAACCAATTTTGGAGCCTCTCCCTAGAGCGCTCTAACAATTCACTCTTCTATGCCAAGGATCTAGGGGATTTCTAAGCCATGACTGAAGGGGCCATTTTTCAATATATTACTAGGATTTCTCCCACCAAATCACATATGCTTCATCACTGACCATTCCCACATTTTGATGAGCAGTTTGACTCTGTCATGCTCCATTGGTCTTAGTCCAAAACATTCTACGCTAATGCTAGGGGAAGACCCAGAACATTTCTCGACAAGAGGAATATTATGCAATTCCAATGGCCCCTTACAGTATTGTCATATCCCATAACATTCCCACTATAAGTGAACAAGGATCCTTTTTTGATTTCCTAGGATTGAGAACCCTATCACCTCATAGGCTGGTCGGGTTGAGTCTCTTAGTCGCTAGTGCCACCACGAGCCATTACAAGCCATATCATGATGAGGAAAAATAATTTGTAGGTCCTCCCTACACCATCACCAACCAATGTGGAGTTACTCACAACATCATCAAAAACCAGTGAGAATATACTCCCCACACCTCCATCAATGAATGCGGAGGTCCTCCTCACACTATCAACAACTAGTGCAGAGATTGTCCCCACACCACCATCAACCATTACAGAGGTCATTCCCGAACCATCAACAACTAGTGTGGATGTACTTCCTGTACTACCACTAACAAATATGGTGGTACTACTCATGATAAAGACATTTCATGCTCTGAAGAACCATCTTAGGGTAGAAGGGAGAACACCCATCATGAGGGTCATGCCCATGGAACAAGCCACAACCCACATGGTGAAAACCCAAGGACTCTCAATAGCTCAGGCTTGGAGAAGTCCCATGTCATTAGAGGTAGAACCCAAGGAAGAGTCATGTAATCATTGACCTATTAGACTCTAAAGTGATATATGACTCAATAATAAAACCTTCACCCATGATACCAGAGCCTGGGGAAGATTCCCATCAATCTTGGTTTACAATACTGGAATCCAAGGTCCACATGGTCCTTAAATCCCTTCATAGATACCTACATGTGGAGGATGTTCTGGAGTCCTTACATGGACTTGAAGTGTAAACATCACCATCACCATTAGTTTCCCTCCTCTATACCTCCATGAAAGAAGTTGGATACATGTTAGGGTCTAGGATAATGCCCTCAAATAATGGAATACACTCTACTATGCCTCAAAGGGATGTTTCCACTCTTACACTTGAGTCAATGGAAAGAAATGAATCCTATATGGATATGATATTGAAGTTAGATCTTCCTATAAGGGAAATCCCAACATATATTGTATATTTTACCTATGATAATCCCACACTCCTATTAGATCATCTATAAAGAAAATTTGTGTCGGTGCTGCCACACTTATCTTCGCCCGCACCAATTAGGGATTTGTCCAATCATGAGTAGGACCATCTTCCTGGTAGTGAGAAAGAGAACTTGCAGGATCTCCTGATCAGCAACCATATATCAATCATATTTTGGCCACCCGCAGCTCTAGATATTGTCATCCCAAAATCCCTAACTGAAGACCAGGTAGTTTCATTTCACCAGATCATCTGGGTGACATTCCACCACCTTTGGGACCATTATATGGCTTACCTTAGAATCTATGAGCACATCGACATCTTTCACCAATAGTGAAATAGGGTTGAGATCATGATACACCCAGTATTTCAACATTTGGAGTTGAATGAATACCACTAGAATCTTTAGAAAACCTACATTAAGATTCTTACTGTACTCAACTGAGTTAGGGAAGAGACATCTCTATATGTGCAGATCAGAGGCTTGGGGCAGTTTGAAACCCTCCATTTCATCCCTATCTTACGGTAGTGATGAGACCTTTAATTTTTCCCATCTACCAATAATTAAGGTTCCCCTATGTTTACCACCATAGTGAATGTGGTCACCAATGATCTATAAGAGGATCAGTGGAACAAGGACACTGATGCAGGGCACGATAGAGAAAACCCACCTCAAGGGGTGACACCGTATTAGGAAGACCCCTCAGAAGGCATCCACACTTGTTAGCAGAGGTAGGAACTAGGACTCATAAGTCCCCCCAATGAGACATTATTTCCTGACTATCGGTACGATGGAAAAGGAAAGAGACATGCTGAGTCTTCTAACCCATATGAGGTTTTGATAAAAGTTGAGTCAGACCTAAGGATAGTCGCGCTGCTCTTAGAGATTGAGGAATATAAAATGACCACTATCGAGCCTATTTCCAAGAAGCATATGGATCCTAAAAAGGCTTTATGGGACCACATCTATCCTCTAGTTGAGAAATTGGTCTTTCTTGGTCAGACGCCTTGATTTAAACTTGGTGGACCTGCACACCTGGTCAGGGAAGAATTCAGGGGTTATGAAAAATGACTGAGAAATGAGTTACCCATCCCACTTGTGCAACATGATTATATACCTTGGGATTAGGTTCATATTTCTCTCTGAGTATATGAGCATAAATGCATTGTAGGCCAAAAATAATCACCAATATGATGTGATAACTTCTCTCATCTCCTATATCAAGGCTCTAGAAACATGATAGGTGAAAATTACACCTAAAGGAAAGCCATACCTAGCATGGGTGGACCATTTTTGAGTGCCCCCAGAGTTTGGTAATCCTAGATTTACCCCATTTAAAGGGACGGGAAACCTGCTACAACATATGACCCACTTTTCCTCAAGGTGTGGTCCAATGTTGGGGAATCTAGAGCTGTAGGAATCCACCAAGCTATGATTATTTTTCCAGAATCTAGAAGGACATGCTTTCATCTCATATAGTCAGCTACCCACAGGGTTTGTTATTGGTTGGGGGGACCTCAATAGACAGTTCCTCTACGTTTTTAACTCTACCTCACGCTATATGAGCATTACATACCTCTTTAAATACATGCAGAGGGATGATGATAAAGTTTCTGACTTTATCGACCGATGGAAGGGACTCAAGTATTCACTCAACATGCCACTCTCCAAGGAACATATACTTATGATTTATGGGGAAAATGTTAGAAATGATCTGGTACCTACCCTAAAATCAATGAACCACCCTGGTGGATTTCATGAGTTCTCTGAAAAGGTTAAAATCAAGAAGATTCATTTCAGTAGATTAAAGAAAAGTCACACTCATTTACCCTTCCATATCCCTCAAGAAGGTCTATAAAAGAATATAAAATCACTAATATGCTATTAGGTAAGAGATTATCTATGTAGTATAAATAAATCAAAAAACACCAAGAATTATAGTGGTTTGAAGACTACTCCACCATATAATTTGTAATTTTATTATCATATAAAAATTAAAAAGGTCTCACAATACGACACCAGACCATATGTCTTCTTCTTAGTATAACAACCTCATACCTCCCTTCATTTTATTGTTGTCAGACTTCCTCTCTCTTCCCTTAAGTGTTTCTAGAATGATAAAAATCCTCTCATATTCTATTTTATATCCACACTATGAATTTTATAAGGAATTATAATTTCCATTTGTTTTTAAAAAAATTACTACACAATCTTATCCCATGGAGGGATTTCAAAATAAAATATATCCCAATTATTTTGCTACAACTCAGTAAAATAAAAATATCTCAATTTTAAAAATTCAAAAAATCACTCTAAAAAATATCCACCATGATTTAAAATTTTAATAATTCCCCACATCATCAATCATATTGACCATCAATGTCATGAACAAGATTGACATGATCCACCACACCCATTATAGGGGTCAGAATGATCAAATTTGATGAACAAAAAGTTGTGGCTCCACTGTGCCAAAAACAACTGAAGAAAATGTCACATTTTTTTAAATAACTATTTTAAGGAATATCTATCCGATTATAACCTATAATGGGACTCTAGAGACTTGAAAAATATTAACCTTATCAAACCAACTTGTAAAAATTCCAAATTTTATTCCCTTTGATCACAATCATCAATCTTCTTGGAACTTTGAGAACTCTATTACCAACAAAAATAAAAAAATATTTAGAATCCAACACACCCAAATAAATAAAGTTCATTCTCAAATCAGGTATATACCTCACATTAGAACGTGTTTGAATAAATCCATCAAAAATACAAACTCACACCATAGTGATTCAAATAATTCTTCTTTTCAAGTTGTTATCCATTTTTATAATGCCACCATCACACTACACATAATTATAAAAACATCATTTTTTTCACCTATATGATAAGAGTTACCAGAATGTAAGATCTAATCTATATCATCCACATCTTCAACAGTTATCAGAAATAGATCACTTTCATATCGCCCATCTTGAGTCATGGTGTTTACCTGAACCGATTCTTCATCCATTTCCACTTGTTTTTATTCTTTCTTCAATTTCTCACTAAACTTATCATAGTTTCTTTCTCATATGACCTTTTTTTCCATAGTCACATAAAAAAAATCACTTCTTGGTCTTGATTAACTTCAATATCTCCCACTCCTCGAACCATTCCTTCATTTTATCGACCTTCCTTGATAGTTACATCCACTATTCACTACAAAAATCCCAATATTACTAAATATTCCATCATTATTGGTCTTTCACTATGTCTCATTCATTATCAATGATGAAATAACATCATCTAATTTTAGAGTGTCTTTTCCAAATAACAGTGTAGTAATGATATTATTATATGAAACTTGAAAAGAACCTAACAAAAGAAAATCCATTTCTACTTCTTCCATTTCCACGAGAACTAAATTGCCTTTATCATTAGTTTTGATCACCAGAAAAGTCAATTACATCAAGAGTTTGGTGAAATCATCCAAATGGTTTCCCAAATCTCCACTTTATGACATTCGATGGTGATAGAATAATTTTTTTAGATATAAAATATTTTTCATAGATTTAGATTTATATCTTATTTCCACCTTCATCCAGATCTCCTTTATATATATAAGATTCTTCAAATCTTACAGTGTATTGTCATCCAAATACAATTGAATAGTGCTCATCACCAAATCTATCATATCTTTCTAATCATCTAGGATAGTCTATTTAAGATTTTATGATTTTTTATTCATTGCTTTCACTATCCCTTTAAAATTCAAATATTCTCTACTCATTGTTTCCACAGTTTGAAATCATTTTTCCCATTAAACATATTAATATAAATAAAAATATTTGGACATGAATCCACCATATTTAATAATCAAGAAAAAAATGTATCACCTCCTTTGATACCAGATATTGGGGAAGAGATTAGAGATTAATCATAAATAAATAAAAAGACACCAAGAATTATTGTGGTTCAATTAAAATCCTACTGTACTAGAGAATTTGTAATTTTATTATAAAATAAAAATTAAAAAGGTCTCATGATATCACCCCAGAACACACATATTATTCATGGTACAACAAACTCAAGCCACCATACAATTACTTATTGTCGTGCTTCCTGTATCCTCCCTTAAGTGATTCTACCATGATCACAATATTCTCCTCTTTTGTTTCATAGACACACCATGCATTTTATAATAAATTTTGGCTATCCCCAATTTGTTTTTTAAAAAAACCACTGCACAATCTTATCCCATGGTGGGATTTAAAAACTAAAGATATGCCTATTATTTTTTTGTGAATCAGTAAAATAAAAACATGTCAAATTACAAAAAACCACTCCCAACATGTTAATATAGAGGTCCCTAAGATAGTAACCTACTGGTCCCATTTCCAGATGAGCCTCACCGAGTAAATCCTCTATAGATGCACCCATGCTTGGAATAAGCACCTCAATGGGAGAATGTGGCCTCAACCCCCCCATCAAGGCCAGTCTCCCATGGTGCCTTTCACAAAAAGGAGGGACAAGACGTATTTCTTGAAGGTTGTATAGTTATCAGGATATTTCATCTGGGCCCTGGATAAGGGAATCTTAGACTTTCCATAAAGTAGGAAACCTCAAGAGGTCAAAATAACTATTCATTCCAACCATTTCCTGTATCATAGGAATCTTGGATACACCTTAAAATAATTATTTGTATAAAAATATTGGCTCTAATACCAAGTAAATCATGACCTAGTCAAGTTGTGTGATGTTCCAGTGCAAGTCACACATGTCTCTACTGACCTTGATAATGATAGTCAATACACCAGTGAGTGGTAATAGGTTCCCAGCCATGGGACATAGAAGTTTGTTGATTGGTTGACTCGAAATACAGTCACTCACAATCATGGTATCATTCACGCTTGATTGATAAATACAGAGCCTCCTATGATTTCCATGACTCCTTCGAGATCTACCTCCACATCTGCATCATGTCATTCCAAGTCTTAGAATAATAGACATCGATGACTCAAGGGAAACCAGAGTCCTATGTGTCATTGTCCATTCATCTTATTTGAGCTAGGATAACCCTTTTTACGATCATCCATCACATAGATAAATCATGGAAACCTCACCTTCCTCCATACCCAAGCTCCATGAAGAGGTCACCATCATCACTGGTGGTGCTAACGGTATTAGAGACACCACTGCATGACTCTTCACAACCCATAGAACCCTCTCTACCATGATCACTGATGTAGATGGAGAGAAAATATGGGAAGTCACTACCTCCATTGTCCCGCCTGACCGATGCACCTATATCTTTTGTGATGTCACTGATGAGACCCAGGTAGAGGAACTTGTGGGATCCACAACCCTCCTCTACAGCTACCTCGACGTGATGTTCAAAAACATATGGAGGGAAACCTGGTGCAACCAGAACATCCTTGACTTGGATCTGGGTGCAATGGAGGACCACTTTATGGTGAATGTGAGGGGTTTGGCAACATCCATGAAGCATGCAACGAGTGTCATGATAGTGGGGGGAGTTAGTGAGAGCATCTTGTACATGGTCGGTATGATAGTGACATCAAGAATTGATTTACCCGTCATAGACTACACGATGTCGAAGCATTTGGTGGTGGGGATGGTAAGGGAAGTGAGCGTGCAGTTGGGGGAACATGGTGTGTGGGTGAACTGCTTGTTGCCATCGAACATGGCCACGCTAGTGTTGGGAAATTTTTACGTTCTACCAAAAATTAAAAAATGAATTTTGGAAATACACCTGTGGGGAAAAAAATTCCCAATCTACTGATCATTATGGGTCGAGTTTCTACAAAAGGTTGAGCAACTTCTAAAAAAAACCTCATTTAATAAATATTTGTATAAGTCACTTAATAATAAATCATCTTCTTTAAAGGAATTTTAAGGAAGGAACTTACTTATTAAGTTCCTTCTTTAAAATAACTTTCAAGAAGTTGATATCTTAATAGGATCCTTCTTAAGAGAATAATAAAAGAAGGGGATTTTCTAAAAAACGTCCTCCCTTCTAATTTTTTAAAAGTTTTTTTATTTTATATTTTTGGTTTGTATATATAAAGAAACAAACTAAAGAATTAAACAATTTTTTTAAATAATGTGATGGATAATGTAATTAATAATAAAAATATAATTATTGATAATTTATAATAGTGAATATAAATAATGAAATTAGTAATATATTTAATTTGATATTTAAAAATAATTACTAATAATTAATAATAAAATCAATATTAATTATTTTATTATTAGTTTAGTTAATGATAATATTAATATTAATAATATTTTTATTAGTATTATTTTTAAATAATAATATTTTTTGTCATGTAAATTATTTTCTATTTATTATATTTATGACTAACAATACTATTCATAATAATGGTGATAATCATTTAAATAATAGTATTATTATTAAATATTATTATTTTTATGTAATATAATAATTACTATGAATTAATAAAAAAATATTAATCATCTTTACTGTTATTAATTAGTAGAAATTGGTAATTATTTTTATTTATTTAATTAGTTATATTATTATTATAAATTCATATATTATTATTAATCTTAATATTTTATATTTATTATTTTTATGAAATTATTTTTATTTTAAGTTATTTTATATCTTTTAATTTCATTTATAATCTTACTAAATTTTATATTTTATAAGATTTTAGAGTTACCTACTTAATTATTAATAATTATTTTTAAATATAAAATTAAATAAATTATTAATTACATTATTTATATCCACTATTTGAAATTATTGATACCTATATTTTTATTATTAATAACACGATTCATCACATTATTTAAAAATAATTAAATACTATTTAATTGTTTAGTTTTTTTTGTTTATATATATAGACACACACACAAAACAAAAATATAAAAATTAAAAAAAACTTTTAAAAAATAGAATGGTGGGTGTTTTTTAGAAAATCACTTTCTTTAATTGTTCTCTTAAGAATACACTTATTCCAATAGTGCCTTCTTAAAAGTTATTTTAAAGATGGAACTTTATAAGAAAGTGCCTTATTTAAAATTTATTTGAAGAATTTGTTTTCTTATTAAGTACCTTTTTCAATATTTATTAAACGATGCGTTTTTTAGATGGTGCTCAACTGTTTGTAGAAACCCTCCCCGGGCGGATTGGTAGGTTGGGAATTTGTTTTCCCAGAGGTGTATATTGGGAATTCATTTTTTTAGTTTTTTGTATATATTAAAAATTTCCCTCATGTTGTGCAGAGCGATGGTGATGGGTTTTAGAGAGGCGGAGAGGTTGTTCGGGGCTTTCTTAAGGCTAAAGGGAGTGAAGAAGTTTAATCACATCACTAATGTAGTGTTGTTTCTAGCATTCAATTATTTTGAGTTTGTCATCATAAATAACTTGGTGGTGGATAGTAGTTTCAGGGCAGTGTTAAGATGAGAAGTGGGACACATTCACATGGGATCTACCCTTTCCTAGGAACCTAATCATCATTGGATACAATGTAAAATTAATAAAGAGCTTCGTAAATTTAAATATTACGATTAAAATATATTTTAATATTAGTGTCCAATAAATATTTATTTTTTATATCAAATTTATTTATTTATTTATTGTTAAATTTGGAACCTAATCATGCTAGTTTTTTTTGATTAAAATTGATTTGAGATATTATTGATTTTTTATTTTACCATTTTGTATAATCTATTCTACCCTTAAGTGATATTTGATATGTAGGGATTACCATTATGTGTGGGGTCATTGTACCCTTACATGAGTATTGGATGTGTACCCCTACGTAGCTATGGTAATGTGTGGTTTACCCTTATGTATGCTCAGGTTGACCCTGATGTGAAGGAGGGCTATGTTATCTTTATGAAACCTATTGATGGAGTATATTACCATTACATGGTCCATAGTTTACACTTACATGAGTAGAGTGCTAGAAGCGATACCCTCACATAGAAAGTAGCACTACCATTATGTAGAGAGTTACAAATTCTCACTACCCTTATGAAGTAGGTGTGAGATCCTTACACAATGGGGAAAGGAACTTTATGAAATGGTCGAGTGACCCTTACTTAGAACCATGTCAACCTTTTTTCTGTGTACTAGTAGACCCTTATGGGGCATTGACCATTCAAGTTTTGTTGTAATTGATTCTTCTAAAAGAATATCATTCGAACAAATCAAGGGATCGAGGGAGAAGGAGATGACCTAGAGGTGGGTGAACCTATCCATGGATCTATTTGTGACAACAATTGTTACTAATTCAGGGAGTATTATTCTGGTGGAGGGATTATGGATTGAGGGTTCTAGGGAGGATCAATCAGCTACAATAAATCTTGAAGGGATATTCAACAGGTGAGATCAAGCCCCTGTAAGGGGGTCTCAATCTAGTTTTGTTCTTTACATTGAATCTTACCTTATTTAATTTGTTTTTTTTGTTCCTATGCATATAGGTGATGAGTTATTCCTCTTATTGTTTTCTTTTGTTATCGTTTTATTTCTAACATTTTTTTTATATTTCTATGGGTTTATTTGGTCCATAAAATGTGTTGTGTGGTGTTCTTGTCATGGAGTTAGAACAATGTGGTCTGAACCATGTAAATATTCATTGTTATTTATCTTTTAACAATTTAACATTCTAACTATAGATTTTTCATGTTGTTGTTCCCATCGATTTTTGTTGTGTTTCTCTTATTTTAGTTAATTTTTCTTTGGATCAAATTCTATTTTCATTTTCTATTGTGTGGTGGGTTTTTTGATTCTTTATTCTACCTTGGAGTGGTTTGTTTAACCATATAACTCCCCATAATATATTGGTATCAAATAAAGGTTTTATTAGGTATAGAGATGTCTTCTACTAGATTAAAGATTGATAATTTTGATGGATAAAACGATTTCAATTTGTGGAGAGTTAAGATGCATGCTCTTCTTTTCTACAATGGAATTGAAGAATCTTTAGTAGGATCTAAGAGAAAGATCACCACTATCTCTATTATAGGATAGACATCTATCTCCTTTGAAGATAATGACCCTACTATTTTGAAAAAGGACTATTCCCTATTATTGTTTATCCTTGGAGACGAGGTCCTATGAGAAGTGTTCCATGAGACTTATGTTAGTTCAATATGGTTGAAGTTATAGAATCTTTACATGACTAGGTCACTTTTGGGGGGATTAAAAAATAAAATTCATCGTTATAATTTCAAAATGGTATTTAGAAATTCAATGTGGTCTCATTTAAATAGTTTTAGCAAGATGGTGTTCGATTTAGCCAATATAGATGCTGGAATAACAGATGAGAACCATTCTGGTTTGTTGTTCAATTACTTGGATGAATCATTTAATCTAGTTAGAGATTCCATGATGTATGCTATGTATTCCATCACTTTAGGAAATGAAGTCAGTTGTTTTTTCTTTGGATATTCAAATTCATGAATTGAAGGTGGATGACATTGGGATGAAGTTTAGGCCTCATTTGTTTAGTGTGAAAGGTCAACCAAAAGGTGAAAGTAAAGAAAAGAAGGATGATAGTCTATTTATAAAGTTTAAGTGCTATCAGTGTGGGAATACTGACCATATTAAGAGATATTTCCATGAGGATATTTCTAGGGATAGTATGGCCCAAAATAATCTGGTATACCTTGATTATGATAATGTGGAGGATATCCAAGTCTGTTCAGAATCCCTTAGTATAGAGTAAGTGTAGTTATAGGATTAATTTATTCTGCATTCCTAGGACTGGCTCTGTAAGTGATTTTTAGGGCCCCCTTGTTAGAAGAGAGGGTGTGTGGGTAGGGATGGTTGTCTGAGCTATTTGGGCTCAGGTGGGGACTTTTCTCATGTCGTCTTCTGTATGTTTTCTTATTGTGTATTTTCTACTACATTAGAGGCCTATAAAATATAAACTATAAGACCAATCTAAATGAAACCTAAAATATTGATTAAACATATAAAAAATAATTAAAATGTATAATAAATTCATAAATATAATAAAACAAAATTAATCTACATGATAGAAACATTATATATTAGAAACATAACATTAATTCAAAATGATTATGCTCATAAAATATAGTGTAAATACAATCTAAATTAAATTTAAACCATTTACATTATTTATACTTTATAATTTCTATGTTTAATTAGTGTCTCAGATATCATTTAGATTGTATTTATACTTTATAATTTATTATCTTTCAAATTCACCTACTTGAAACATTATTATATTTCAACTAGGACAATTTTATTTTGAATAAATTAAAAAGTATAAAAACAACCAAAATGGAATTTGGAACACTTACTAAACATATAAAAATAATTGAAATGAAAACAATTTCGTAAATATAATAAAAAATTAAATTACCTCACATAAACATTATTGACTAAAAACATAACATTTACAATTCAAAAAATTTATCTATATAAAATATATTATAAATGACATCTAAATTAAATTTAAAACATTAATTATACAAAAAACTAATTGAAAACAATAGGAATTCCAAACAAAATTATAAAAAAATTTAATTTACATAAGAAATGTTAACATTACTATTATTATCATGACCTTAATAATAGATAATTATCATGAGATTATTATTCTAGATTTATTAATAATATCATGACTTTATTATAATGACTTCATTATCATTAATTACTTATTTTTATTACTTTATTGTCCAAGATTTGTTATTTGTGGTCAAGTTCCCAGATGCTTGTATTTTCTTTGTACCGACATATACATATAACCATATTTAATTATTAATATTTTTATTACTATTATGATTCAAAAATATAATGAATAAAAATTAATTTACATGACTCAAACATTATTGATAAAAACTGTAAATGTTATGTTTTTAATCAATAATGTTTGTGTCATGGAAATTAATTTTGTTTAATTATATTTATAAATTATTTTTATTTTCAACTATTTTTTATATGTTTAATACATTTTTTAAGTTTCATTGATATTTTACTTATAGATTATATTTTGAAGGATTCCAAATTTACCTACCTGAAACATAATAACTTTTTTTTTGTTTCAAGTAGGTGACTTTGAAAGCTTATAAAAAATAAACTATAAATACAATAAAAATGAAATTTAAAACATAGACTAAACACATAAAATATAATTAAAAATAAAAATATTTTGATAAAAATATTAAATATACAATAATATAAATGATACAAAAAAAATATTATTTAAAAACATAATATTTGGACTTTATAAGAAGCAGGAAACTATAAAAGCTTATAAAATATAAATTATAGATAGATTTTAAATGAAATTTAAGACATGAACATAAAAAACATAAAATAACTGAAAATGAAAATGATTTTATAAAAATAATAAATAGAAAATATTAAGTATTAATAATAATATACGACTTAATAATAATAATAATAATAAATTAATTAAAAAAATTAATATTTTCAACTTATTAATAATAGAAAATATAATAAATATATTATTTTTTTGAAGTCATATAAATTAATATATTACTTAATAATAATAATATTTAATAATAATACAATTATTTACATGATCATCGTCATTATTATTAATAGTATTATTAGTCATAAATATAATAAACAAAAAATAATTTACATGGAAAAAAGATTATTATTTAATAATAATAATAACAACAACATGTTATTATTGTTAACTAAATTATCAATTAAATAATTAATATTTATTAGATTACTAATTGTTACTGATTATTTTTATATATAAAATTAAATATATTATTAGTTACATTATTTATATCCACTATAAGAAATTATTAATAATTATATTCTTATTATTAATTAAATTATCCATCACATTATTTAAATACAATTATATATTGTTTAATTGTTTATTTTTTTTGTTTATATATATAGACACAAAAAAATAAAAAATAAAATAAAAAATTTAAAAAAAGAAGGGTGGGAACTCTGTAGAAAATTGTCTTCTTTAATTGTTCTCTTAAGAAGGATCTTATCCTAATAATGCCTTATTAAAAGTTATTTTAAAGAAGTGTTTAATAAGAAAGTTCCTTCTTTAAAATTCATTTGAAGAAGACACTTTTTTATTAAGCACATTCTTTAATGATTTATTAAAGGATGCATTTTTTAGAAGGCGATCAACCTTCTCCATAAACCCACCCTAGACAGATCAATATATTGGGAATTTGTTTTTCAAGGGGTGTATAATGTGAATTCATTTTTTTAATTTTTGGTATATTATTATAATTTCCCCAATGTTTTGGGGAGCAATAGGGGTGGGTGTTATAGTAAAGGAGAGGTAAAGAGGTTGTTTGAGGTGTGCATGAGGCTTAAGGGAGTGCTAATCTTGATTCCTTTTATATATTATTTTGGTTAGATTTTTTTTTTGAAAAATTATGTTTTTTTATTTTACAATTTCATAATATCTATGTTACCCTTATGTGAAATTTAAGATATAGGGATTACAATTACGTGGGGGTCATTCTACCCTTATATGAGTGTTGTATGTGTACCCTTATGTAGACACGATGATGTATGGTTTACCCTTATGTACACTTAGGATGACCATGAAGTGATGGGTGTAGTGGCCACATTACTACGTGAGGGGTATATTATATTTTCACAAAATTTTGATGGAGAAGTTTATTTTTATATAGGTGATAGTTTACCCTTACACTGGTAGAGCACTGGGGGAAATACCCTTACAAAGTAGGTGGTGATACCATTACATAAAAGGTTGTATATTAATGCTACCCATATATAGTGGGTGTGAGTCCTTTACACAATAGGAGAAGGACCATTACACATTAGTTGAGTAACCCTTACACAACACCATGTCGACCTTTTCGTAGTGTGCTGGTAGAACCTTATATGGAACTGCCCATTCATGTTTTTTCTGTAACATCTTATTCCAAAAGAAACTTGGTTGAATACATCAAGGGATCGAGGGAGAAGTTGAAAAACTACAGGTATGTGAGCCTATCCCTAGATCTATTGGAGATACTATTCACAACTAATTTAGGGAGTACTATTCTGGTGGAGGGCTCAAGGAATATGGGTTCTAAGGGGGATCAATGAGCAACAAAAAATCATGAATGGATATTCAATAGGTAAAATCTAGTCCTAGTATGGGCATATTGATTTAGTTTTATTCTTCCAATTAACTCTTTCATTGGTTTATTTTTTCGTTTTTTTATTCTTGTGTGAATAGGTGATGAGTTATTCTTATGATTGTCTATTTTTGTTATCTTTTTCTTCCTCACATTTCTGTTTTATAATGCCGTGGGTGTCTTTTGTTAATAAAATGTGTTGGATGGTGTTATTATTGTGAAGTAAGACTAAATTGGTTTGAACCACGTAAATATCCTGTGTTCTTTATCTTTATTCAATTTAACATTCTCACTATGGATTTTTTATATTGTTATACCCATCTCTTTTGCTTATATATTTGTTTTGTTTCTCTTCTTTTAAAGAAATTTATTTATCTCAAGTCATGTTTTCCTTTTATATTGTGTGGTGTATTTTTTCAATACTACCTTTGACCTTGAAGTGATTCATTTATCTAGATACCTTCCCATAACAGATTAATATTAAAGGGATGTTTTATCGAGTCTAGATATATCTTCAACTAGATTAAATATTGAGTAGTTTGATCGATAAAATGATTTAAATTTGTGGAGAGTTAAAATGTGTTCTCTTCTTATCCACAATGGACTTGAAGAATATTTGGTAGGATATAAGAGGAATACCACCACTGTCTCTGCTGCAAGAGAGACCTCAACCTCCTTTGAAGATGTTTACCCTACTATTTTGAAAAAGGCCCATTCCCTGATGTTGTTGACCCTAGGAGAAAAGGTCCCCTGATAAGTGTTCCAGGAGGCTTATGTTAGTTAAATATGGTTTAATTTAGAGGATCTTTACATTACCAGGTCCCTTTTAGGGGGATAAAAAAATAAATTCATCTTTATAATTTAAAATTGGTCTCTAGAACATCTGTACAGACTTATTTAAATAGATTTAATAAGATGGTGTTAGAGTTAGGAAATGTAGATGATGAAATAATATATGAGGACTAGGACTATTTGTTTTTTAATTACTTGGATGTATCATTCAATCTTGTTAGATATTCCATGATGTATGTTAGAGATTAAATCACTTTAGGAAGTATAGTCATTTTTTTCCTTGGGATCTTCAAATTCAATATTGGAAGGTGGAGGTTATTAGGATGAAATATTTGAAGGTGGAGGTTATTAAGATGAATTTTAGGTCTGATTTGTTCTGTATGAATGATAAACAAAAAGGTATAATTAGATAAAAGAAGGATGGTAGTCTTTTTAGGATGTTTAACAGCTGTTAGTGTGGAACACTAAACAAATTAATTGATATTTCCAAGAGGATACATCTATGGATAGTATGGCTCAAAATATAGTGGTATACCCTGGTTATGATTGTGTTGAGGTTCTCTAAGTCTGTTTAGAAGCCCTTAATATAGAGTAGGTGTAGCTCTTGGTTTTCTTTTTTCCATATTCCTATAAATAGCTCTGTATATGATTTGCAGGGTCCCCTGGTTGGAAGAGAGGGTGTAGGTAGGGAAGGTTTCCTGATATATTTGGGATAATGTGGATAATAGTCTCCTTTAAGATTTATATTTTTTCTTATTTTCTATATTCTACTACTTTAATTGCTTGGATTTATAATTTTTTTCACTTTTGAGCTTTTTTATAATCTACAGTGTTTTTTTTCAATGTTTATTTTTGTTTGAGATATTATGTACTTCTCAGCTTGATTGGGTGTCATGTAGGCATGTGAGAGATAACTGAGACTTCTGATCACATGTTTCCAATTGGTTGAAATTATGTGACGATGTATGTTCAGGTAAGTGGAGGTATGCATTCTGTTAATGTTGTTTATTATATTTTTTTTATAATTTTTTATCATTTTATAGTAGTAGATGTGTTCTTAAAAAAAGACATGTTCCATTATGGTACATGCAAGGCAGTTGGTCAGGTTGGGATAATCAGGTTTGAGATTAGGGTCTTTTGTTAGTGAAGACTATCTGAACCAACTGATAGGCTAGGCTAGTGTAGGCCTGCAAGAACATCAATCCTATGTACTTTACATTTAATTTTATAAGGTGTATATTTTTTAAAATTTTTCATTTAATGCGTAAAATTAAAATGTATTTGTTTTTTTTGATTTCATGAATAATATCATGTTTCATGTTAATTCATGATTGTTTTTGTTTGATTCTTCTTAGAAACTATTTGGAAGTGTTATGGTTTTTTTTATTTTACCATTACGTATGTGGTATATTACCCTTATACAAGATTTGAGATAAAGGGATTACATTTACATGGGGGGTGGTTTTAAACTTATGTGAGTGATGGATGTATACCCTTATTTAACCATGTTGATGTGTGTTTTACCCTTACATGCACTCTGGATGACCCTTACGTGAAGTGTGTAACAGTCAAATTACCTTTAAGTAAGGGTTGTGTTACATTTACATAAACTGTTGATGGAGCAAATTACCCTTAACCAAGCCATGTTTTACCCTTATTCATGTAGATAATTGGATTTTATACCCTTACATTAGAACTAGAAGGCCCATACGTGGATGGGGCTTTGAGAGGCAATGTAACACCCCAATATTTTATAGTATGTTATCTCTTCAAATTATTTCAATAACTTGTGCTACACACAACTTCGTGTTTGAGCGCACCACGACTTACCAAACTAGCCGTTCAAAAAAGAGTTTAGGAATAGTATTAACCACATATTAAATTTTATATATCCTATATAATTTTAACATTCATCTTTTTTGTTTCTTAGAAATAATATAAGAAAAATTCAATTTTTAATAAAAAAGAAATATTTTTTAGAAAATGCAATTTAAACACCTTTTAATGGAGAAAACTTTTTAAATCCAATGTTTGACACTTTTATATATTAAATTTAAAAAACTAAACTTCTTCTTTAGAATCGGGTCATAAAAATTTAATTTCTATAAATGTTTGGTGTTTTTCTGATAACTTTCATATTTTGGTGAATAGTGAAAAATACTAAATTTTAATTGAAAACAACCTTTTTAATCGAAATAATTTATAGTTTAAAATTATAAATTTGATTGGTTTTAAAGTATAATTAGAATATATTTTTATCATTTAATATAATTTAGCTCATTGGATGTAATTTCAAATTTAAACTGGACATAAACAAGTGTCAATCTTTTGATATTTGTTATTTCTTAAAAACACGCTTTCTATTTTAACAATGAGAATTAATTTTAAATTAATTTTTTCCACTTATGTGTTTTGAATT
Organism: Viscum album; assembly: GCA_963277665.1. Classification (NCBI taxonomy): domain Eukaryota; kingdom Viridiplantae; phylum Streptophyta; class Magnoliopsida; order Santalales; family Viscaceae; genus Viscum; species Viscum album. The sequence goes on from OY728146.1 coordinate 1,467,662,296, forward strand.
TGAAAAAATGGATTCAATATTTGGAATCAGGAGGTCTAAATTGTGTAAATAGGTAAATTTTATTTTCATACATTATTAATATTTAATTCAGTAAATTTTTATTTTCCATGGTTAAAGAGTAAATCTGGTAAATTAGGATAAAAAATAATATTATAATAATAATAAATTACCCTAACATGTATAATATTACTATTTATTGATACATGTACGACCATGGGAATCCTTGGGTCTATTTTGGGACCCCATGGAGCCACTTGAGAGTGATAATGACACTTTATATCAATTAATTTAAAGTAAAGACAAAAATGACATAAACATATATCTTTTAATAAAACAATTTTTACAAGGGGATATATAAGTTATATTTTAGAAAATAAATATTAATTATAAATCTAATAATATTTCATACATAATGATATTTTATTTATAAATTTTAGACATTAAATAATTAAATTTATTTATGACACAATGATGATGTAGTAATTACCTTATTAATGAATGAATCAAATAAATGGTATTGTAAATATTAAAATAAATATAATTGTAAAGTTTTGATGAAATCCAAGAATTTTATAAGTTAATATGACATGTTAGTATTGATTAAATGTATTTTTTTCTAATTGATAATGTTTTTTATGACTTAAAAAAAACAAAATACTAAATAGTGTCAAAATTGACATAAATGAGTTTTTAAAATAAATATTATATTATTTAATTATATAATAGTCTTAAATTTCTATTGTTATGAAAAAGAACTTATATAATGATAAATATATTAATAATTAACCACATGGGGTTCACTTGGCTTGTTATAGTAAGTTTATTAACCACATAATATAAAAATACAAAGAGAGATGGTAAATGTCAAACTATTTAACTTAGAGTTAAATCTAAAAGATAAGGTTAATACGGTGACATAAACCTATCTAAAACCTATTGGTTGTGAGTTTTTAGACCCATAACCACCTTATCCTATAAAGAAATCATTTTTTATCCATTATATACCGAAAATAATTTTATTATAAAACAATATTTCAAGCTTTTCCTAAAGTGACCCTCACCTCTCTTATAAAAAGGTACTTCCCCTTATCTTAATTTCACACCTACAAAGCAATTTGGTTCGGCGAAAACCCACCCAAATATGCTCTCCAATATCCTAAATTCATCATAGAGTCCTTCATTTGGTCCTAAATCCAACCTAAGGATCCCTTTTGATCAAATCAAAAGGAAGAACCTGAAGAACAGGTAAATATTTCATCACCAATTTCAAGTTCTTTTCTTATTCCACTTCCTCTTAATTTTTTTGTTTCCATACCAAAATAATAACTCCAGTAAATTCTACAAACTATTATGTTATTATAAATATGGTACAACCATATTCGTTATTCTATCCTTCCTATAAATGACAAAGTCACCATACGTGCGTACGTACGACTTACCGTCTCCACCTCATGGTGTAGTTTGTTATTTAAACACTTAATTATTTGGATAGGTATAATAATGAGTATAACTAATGTAAATAATAAATATAACATGTTAATGATTATTTATATATGATATACCATCCAATTACATACGATTTCACCATCGATATAATGATATTGTCGCTCGTGCGTACGCACGAATTACCCTCTCCACGAACGTGATGAGATTCATTCCCCATCTTAACCATTCAAGAATAATTTTAATTTTATGATTAAAAATAATGTTTATAAAAATAATATAATTCTTTATATTAATCAAATACATCATATTCATAACAAACATGTCTTACATAACCAATCATATAAAGGAAAATGAATCAGTTAACATCCGAAACGATGATACTACTAAAATATTATTAACAAAGCAATATTAGAAGATAATATAGGATATCATATTTGTGTATATGATTATTGTATAATTTAATAACAATGATTTAACTATTATACAGGAGGTTAACGTTCCCTCTACTTAGGAAATGTACAAGGTAAGGGTTAATTCTACAATCTCTTTACTTATCCGAGGTTGTTATTACGTAAGTATCTACTGGGACCTCTTTATCCTCCACATCCATGTTTCATAAAATTATTTTCAAATGGAATATTTTAAGGTTTTATATAAGGTTCTCTTTAACTAGATCATAATTTTAAATGGTTTAAATATCTATTCTTCTAAATCATTCTTTTTAATTTCCATGTTTTCAAAATAGTTTTTAAGGATTTATTATATAGACATGATTTTTTTAAAATGTTAATTACTTTAAAAAGTTTCAAAGTGGTATGGGAAACCTTAATTAAAAAATTTATTTAAATTTATTCCTTTATAAATTGTGTTACTTTTAATTTTTTTATTAAAATGGGATATTTCTCTCAAAGAGTTTTACAAATCATTTTCTCTCTATATCAACATCCTTTGATGGATTTGAAACTTGTTTGAAGTTGATTTATTAGGTTACAAATCTTCCACATTGTATTGAAGGTTTTGTGATATGTTTAACTATAGATGTGTTATTTTTATACCATTCATGGTTTATGGATAAAGTATTGACATCTCATATGATAGGTTTAGTACCAATGCTTATGTTATGTTTAAACCTTTTCGTATCAGGAATGAATTAGACTTAGTAAGTGATGGGTGGTGCCTGCTATAGCACCTAGATGCATTAGTAGGTAACATGAGACAAACTAGTGTCTTGGAACAAGGCCTTGAAAAAAATATTATTTTTATTCTTAGAACAAGGCCTTGACTATGTGTTTATGATGTCAAGAATTATGCATTCCATCATTATGAAATTGGCTATTGATATTGAATGTGATTATTCGACTAGTAGAATTTCCATGTGAATAAGTAAATGAAATTATTTGATTTATATTGGCCATATTATTTAGAATTTTATGTTTAAAAGGGTTATGTTTTAGTCTTATATATTTCCTTAAATGTTTATGCTTATTTATGAAAGTTTCTGCTATATTGTTATCCTTACTGAGTATCTGAGCTCACCCCTTTCTATGTTTTATTTTTCCCAGGATTTCCAAGAAGTGTATTATGATTGGTATGCAGGGTTAAACTAAAAAGGAAAAATTTCATTCTCAAAGAACTATCTATGTTGTATTTTATGTTTGAAATTTTAATGTGAAGTTGATGTATGTAATCTATTTTTAATACTGCTAAACAGATCGGTCTTTTAGGACATAATTTCCTTGTATCATAGCAATGTTATGTAATAATACACTGAATCTGGGTAACTGGGGTCGGGGCGTAACTAGTAAACCTTGCACAAAAGGTGGTGCTACCCTTATATAGTATGTATTGGATTCATGCTAACCTTATATAGTAGGAATGAGGCCCTTATGAAATGGGGTAAGTACCTTTACATAGAATACGAGTGAACCATACCCAATGTTTTTTTATCCTTTAAGTACCATGCTAGTGGACCCTTATGTAGTGCCGAACGTTCAGGTTTTATTGGAACAACTTCTTATAGAAGTAGTTCGGTTGAGCATGAGTCTGAGGGTTTTTGGATTTTGTCCATGTAACAACCTAAGTAAATTTAATATTCAATTTCATGCGTTATTATTTTTCATGAATTATATTTTTCATAGTTATATTCATTATAATAATATAAAATAATTTTCAAATAAAAAGGAAATAGTTTTATTCTAATTAAAATCCTTTTCTAATAAGTTATTATTTAAATTTTTAATTTATAAATTTTAGAATTTTAATTTTTAAAAATTAAATTCAAATTTTAAATTATAATATCAAAATTACCTTAGGGTGAAATTTTGATATTTTTCTTAAATAATTGATTTTTAGTTAATAATGGAAAATACCATTTTTTTTGTAAAACTTTCATTTATTTTCATCAAATAAAGTAATTTAAAGGTATTATTTTATCTTAAATTAGCGTAGTTTACTTTAATTAGAAATAATCTATTTAAGTTTATAGGAAACATCATTAAACCAGATTTTGGTATAAGTTAATTTTTGGGATTAAAAATGCATTTTTCTAAAAATTGTTTACTATTGAATTTTTCCTTATAATATTAAATTAGTTTTTTACACTGCTAGAAATTTAATATTTAGAAATAGATTCAATATTTTTAACCATGAGGTCCAAATTTGGTAAGTAGGTCCATTTTATTTTTGGTCATTATGAATAGCAACTGTAGTAAATATTTATCAATTTGATAAGGTTAAATCTGGTAATTAAGAATAAAAATAATATGTTAAGTTTAAAAAATAACCTTAAAATTTTCATTTAATTTATTTTATGAGTTAGGTTCTACCATAATAATCAAATATTCTAATATATGGTGACTTTATTCCATTTTTCTTTTAAAGTCACATATATTATTTTATGTAAATATAAAGTCAAAACTACAAGACTTACTTTAAATATCTATAATATTTTTTGACCAACAAAAAAACTCGTTTTTGGTTATAATTTTTTATTTAAAATAGTAATTATTTTTTTATAATAGTAATTTATTTTTAATTTTTATTGATGAAATAATTACATTAAATGTTTATGTAGCGCCGACATAGTGTTTGTGGAAATAATAGAAAAATCAAGTAAATAATTTTAAAAAATATAAAAGTAATATTATTTTGGTGCATTTTAGTGTCTCATTAATTTTATCAAGAATTATTATTATTATTTATATTCATTAATAAGGAAATATTATTCTCATTTATTTCATGAAAACATATTTAATATATTCTTTTGACTTTTCTCACCTTACACAAGCATTGATCGGGAATTTGGATTTTATTATTGGTAAATAACTCAAAATTTTAAAAATATTAATTAAAATAATAATATATACATAATTTTGACTAACCAAGTCATGAAAAAACTTTTTTACTTCTCATTTATTATCATTAGGACATAAAATTTTACTTTTCCTGTGCCTCTCAAGCACTACATCGACACTAAAAATGATTCTTCTATTTATCATTAAATAAATTATAATTTATATAATTTGATTTTTTTATATTATATTTTTATTATATTATCATACATGAGTATTTACATAAGTTTCATAAATTTATCAATCATATTTATGTTATGATAATATCATAAAATATAATGTTTTCCATAAAAACCGTATTTTTATTCCATTCACCAAAATTTGACTTTAAACACTTCATGAAAATAATGGAAATTATAATATTAATTTTAAAAAATTTAATTACTATCCATTTTGATCTATAAAAATTATTCAGTACCCTAACTTATAAAAAAATAAAATTTAAGACTTCTAAATCAATTTACTTTTATTTTTACCAGTTGTACAAGTGAAACATCCATAATTTCTAAGCATTATATATAATTATATAATTTATGAAAAATAAATCACTATCATAAATATAATAGTTTAATAATAAATTTAACCATTTTTTATCATTCACAACTTATTTTAATCCTTTTGATAAAATATCAATGTTTATTAAAATAAAGAGAGTGACATTTTGTTTTTCTACTTTACATAAATAGTATTTATGTCATTATCAAAGAAAAATTGAATCAAGTTTCTATATTTATTAGAATTATATGATTATGGATGAAATAAACTCATATTAAAGGATTATGTAATTTTTTTGGGTGATTTTAAATTCTGACCCCTACTTTTTACCCAGTTTTCCCGTTTTACCCTCATATAGGTGATAACTTCTAGCAAAATTACTATTCGTAATGAAAAAAAATAAAAGAGAATGATTAAAAAAATTAATCTATTTATTAAAAATATGAAATACATTTTTCAATATTTAATTCATATAAATGGAATATTAATTTATGTTTAAAATTCAAATCGTAATGAATAATATTTTTTTTGAAAAAAATATGTTTTAAGCCAAAAAACGAACTTATACCAAAATATGGTATAATGATAATTCAAATTTAATTACATATATTATATATAATTAAATAATAATTATGTTAATTTTATACCAAACTCAAAGTACATTGATACTTATTAATGAAAAGAAATTTCAGTTTTACAAAAATTGGAATTTTTCACTATTAATTGAAAAATCATTCTTTTCAGAAAAATCTAAAAATTTTACCCTAATATTTTTTTTGATATGATGATTTAAATTATTTTATTCTTTTTAAATAATAACATTTCTAAAATTTTCATAAATTAATTATATTATCCATGTAAAAAACAATAAAAATCATTTTTGAAGAAAACATATTTTTGGAGCATAAAATGACTTTACAGAAAATTTTGTACTGATTTATTATGCATGAATCAATAAATTTGTATTAAAGAAAACCTATAGGTATATTTTTTATAATATGGTTATTACTATTCATAACCACCAATTCAAATACTAGGTTATAACTGTAACATTTAGATGATAATATTTTGTTGTTCGTTTAAGATTAGTTTTGTGGGTTGTATACGCTATCGAACAAAGTATTATTTTTAAAATCTCGAGAAATATTTGAATTGAATTGATGACTTGAAAAATGAATTAAGGGTTAAAACAAATTTTATGTTTTTTTAAGTGATGGGAATTGCCTCCCCAAACACATTTCATTTTAAAAAATACAAAAGGCATTTGGGGTAGTAATGCCTTTACCCTCATCCACCTATAAAATCAAACCCACCCACCTCACGTGATTCTCTCTATTCTCAAGTTTTTACTGCCAATATTTTCAGTGATGAATTGTAGTGTTTGATTACTTTCTAGTGTTGAATTTTTATAGATAATTAATTTCCCAAGTTTCATTTAGAGATATTTTTTTGAAATTATTTTTCAATTTTTTTATCTTTGAATTTTAATTAATTAGTTGTAATTTAGTATTAGTGTATTAAGTTAGTAATTAAGAATAATAGAGTTTAAATTTATAGTAATAGAGTAGTTAATAATATTTAATAAATATTTTAGTAAGGATTAAGCAATTTTTGTTCAAAATAATTAATTATAGATGGAACTAAATGACTATTGATTAACATAAAATAAAAATGTTTATTAAAATTAATGATGCATAATTAAGTGTAAGTAATTATAATTATTAAATAGTTAGAGTTAAGATTAATTAGTAATAAATGATTAATATCAAAAAATATTTTAATTAACTTATAATTTTAGTATTAATATATATTAATGATGTGTAATTAAGATTGTGTAATTGTAATTACAACTTATTAATCATATTTAAGAGTAATTAGTAACAAATAATTGATATAAACTACTTTTTGAATTAATAGTTTCTCTAGATTTATTCACTGTGAGAACTCTGGGTTATGGTGAAGGGTTTCTAATAATCAAAAAACATTTTTTTCAGTGTAATAAAAGATGTTAGAAACTTAATTCCCAAGATCCCCATTCCATGAAAAAATAACTCTTATATAAAAAAGTAAAGAAATTATTCCTTACACCAAGAGTGACTATTATTGTTGTCTTTAATCAATTCTTAATTAATATCACTATGAATAACCAACATACTATTCCCTACAGAGTGTATAAATGGGCTGAACTAAATCACCCAACCCTTTGGGAATGACCCTCCTTTCTTCCATGATATGTTGGTATCTCAAGGGAAAAAGAAAGGAGAAGGAATATAGCTATAGGAGAATTATGAAAAACCAAACACTATTGGAAAAACCAAACACTATAGGCTATACCCTCGGTTTTGGGAACCGTGGGATGGAATGACGTTGGTATAGATCCCCAGCCTATACCCATGATTTTCCAAAACCGTGGGTATAGGTGTTCTGCCACCGTGTCAACAAAACATACCCAATTTCCATGGTGTTAAAGGCCTATCCCCACGGTTTCAAAACTGTGGGTATAGGTCCTAAAATAATACGGCTGGAGGGTTTCAGACCGCAACCTCTCCGCTACAGACGAAGCACCTAACCACTACCCCAACACTGCTTTTATGTATATATATTTATATTTAGTTAAATAGAGTTATATAAACTTTGGATATAGAGGGAAGAACAATGGGTATAGGACTCCCGCCAAAAAAATTTCCTTCCTGCGGGGGAAAAAAATTTCCCGTGCACACACAGGAAACCTATACGTAGGGTTCTTCATAACCGTGGGTATAAATATTTTAACCCAGACCTATCCCCTCCATTTTCCCCAAAACCGTGGGGATCGGTAACCCTATACCCACGGGTTTGGAAAACCGTGGGTATAGGTGAATTTTTAGGAACTATCCCCACGTTTTTCCAAAACCGTGGGGATAGACCCCCCCTATACCCACGGCTTTCCAAAACCATGGGGATAGGTCCTGAAAATTCACCTATTCCCATGGTTTTCCAAAACTGTGGGTATAGGGTTACCTATCCCCACGGTTTTTGGGAAAACCGTGGGGATAGGTCTATTTTACAGTAGTGAGAAAAGAGAATGAAACCCACTTTAATAGAATTGGGAACCTTATATAGGCCTTAGAATATTATCAATCCATATAAGGAATTAACTTGAAAGTTATGTAATGTTTGAGTAGTTACATCAATTTACAAAAATTGTAAATGTTTAACCATGAAATTGACATTTAAGTGAACTCAATTTTCACATACATTACATGTATTAATGATAACTAGCATGGAAGATAATTCAAAAATTAACATTTATCACTTAATTCCCAAGATAAATTATAGATCTATCATATGAATCATTCCATATGATTAATTAAGTTATGGCATTATGATTTATCCAAGTCATAAAATACACTTGTGAAGGACCCCAAACCCGCTCTCCTAGATTAGGTGTTAAAAAATTTCTTTAATTATTATATTTGAAACTAAGTGAGATGAATAAATCTAAATATACATATATTACCATAATTTAAACATTACCACACACAATAATCACACAATACCATAACCCAGAGGTTTAGTGTATTTAGAGATCAACTTCTTAAAAATATTATTACACATTATTTATTAAAAATATCTAATATAATTCCCCATACAAGTCTTCCTTCTAAACATAATCCTTTATATAATTTTCTTAGGAAGTGGAAAACAAAAAAATATTGTGCTCAGACACTTGGTAAGGGAAAGCTTATCAATGAGGCATAATGTGATTAAATCTTAAAAATATGAGAAAACAAGAACATGAGAGAAATATATGATTAAAAATAACATGGGGACATAAGAGATTTCCATAAGCATGACATATATCCATATAAACCCAAATTATGGAACATATACCTTGGTGTAAGAAAATAGAAACCAAAGACAATAATCATGATCCATAAAACATAACATATACCAGATGTCTAACCTAGAAATGTGATAGGAGCATAATCATAGGAATTCATAACCCTATGAGAATATCTAAACAGGGTCATTTCCATGCATCACCTTGTGAACATAGATAAACATATTAAATTTCATGCATTATCTCATGAATACAGATAAACTTAATTATGTTCACACATTATCTTGTGAACGTAGCTAAATGAAATCACATTCACTTGTTATCTTATAAACATAGCTAAATTCAATCATGTTTATGAATTATCTTGTAAACATATATAAACACAATGATATTCCCACATTATCTTTTGAATATATCTAAACATAGTCACATTCATGTATTATGATATGGACATAGCTGGACACAATCATGTTCACACATTATGTTGTTAAAAAAACTAAATGCAATCTGGTTCATGAATTATCTTATGAACATATCTGAACACAATCATGTTCAAGAATGATCCCGTGAACATACTTAAACAAAATCACATTAATGAATTATCTTATGAACATATCTATATGCAATCATGTTCACACATTTTCATGTGAACATAGATAAATTAAATCATTATCTCATGAGATATATACCTTTAACCAATGAATTCGAGTGTCATATATGAGCCCATCCATCACAAAATAACCATCCCTAAGTGTGAAAACTAAAATAAATCATCTTATCATAAAAAAACATGGGAATAAAATGGGTTTTATTATATTTTCAAATTGTATCACATAAAAAAGAGATCAAGAACTAGGCTAGATGATACCAAAAATTCAATCACCCAGAATGATTACTTAATAAAGGTATTTAAAGTGTATCTCATAATAGACAACTCAAAGCATATAAATATTTCAATGGTAAATAGGGAAATTCAATCAAATCCATGAAAAAAGTCTTTAGAAAATATTTCTTAGAATTTTTATAAATAGAAGAAGTTATGAGGCTCTTTCAAAACTAAATTTCAAGAAGGTACATGAATTAAAAAAAAAAATTAAAAGAAATACAAATAATAAATATATTAAAAAGGCATAAATTTTATCCATAAGAAATGTGGAGTAGAAGATAAAATATAAAATCATGAAAGGAAAATATTTTTTAATACTTTAAAATACATTTATTGAAACCCATATCATAAAAAGGATAATACAAATTCTTTTCGAAAAGTGGTAAAGGGAAATAATATCACATGAGATAATACATATTTGGGATTAAAAATAATAATCTATTTTTTTTGGAAATAAATAATATGTACATAGAGGAGAAACAACAATTAAATAGTATGGGTATTATTCTTAAAAACATCGCATTTTTGTAAAGAACTAAGTCCTTCAGATAATTAGAATTAATGTAAAATGTAACACCCCAACCCCTTTAGAGTGGATGTAGTGCATTAATTGTTATATTGGAATGGTTATAAGGAATAAAAATCCTGAATAAATGATTAGTTTAGTATTCTTGAAGAAACTAGATACATAGATGTAACTCAAATTACATTGTAAAAGGTTACAATATACAATACATAACAAAAACTAAAAACTGCATCCATAAGAACTCAATAAATGATCTCCTCTTCATCACATGTTGAAAGTAAAAAATGAAAGGGGTGATCTCAAACTCTTAGTGAGGGTTAAAAATAGAGTAATCATGAATATAATAATAAGTGAATCATAATCAATCCGACATAATCAATATGGCATGGTGAATAAATGAAAAACTCACGCCATTAATAAACTGAGAATGAAACTCCATCCATAGATTTTGTTATAGTGAAAACCTCATGGATAGTAATAATTGATAATAAATAATGAGAATTATTATTAATTGGAAATCATTTATCTGTTACATGAAACCATAATACCGTAAAAATGGTTTAGTTTTGTGGGTAGAGACCCATCTGATTTTTGGAAACAAACTCGAAGGGTTTGTCGCTAACTGATTTGTCTCATGAGACCTACTGATGCATCGAGGGGCTCTATCGAGCCCCACCCACCTCTGAATCCAAATAATTCTTTATACATATATTCAAGATAAGAGAGATATTACTTTACATTATCTATATAGAATAGTGGATACCGATTCATCAATATTTCCACCGTCAAAACAACATTCAAGATAAATATCATATGTAAAGTGGTATAAAACTTAGACAATAATCATATCCATGTTATGAGAATATGGAAATGTAAATGGAATATAATTTCAATTGAAAATTTACCTTAAATGGGAATTAGTTACACCACATAAGAAAGAGTAGGTGCACAATACTAAGCAAGTCACAACGAAGTGAAAGTTGAGACCAAGCTCGTTACCACGTTGTAGTTAATTGAGTCTTAAGACCAAAAGTTAATAACCACCAAATGAATCATAGAATACCATGAATATAAATATAATAATTATAATATATATCAAATGGAAGTACACCTATACCAAATATAATAAATAATAGGTGAACAATGAAAATCCCACAGAATTGAAAGTGAGATGAGAAAACCACTTACAAACATTTCAGCATGTAACAAGTGTTATTGAGAGGGATTTATGAGAGGTAAAGGGGTATTAAATTACTTATATGTCACAATTAAAGTATTGGGGAGGTTTTAAAACATATGCCATCATTAAGAATTAAAAATACAAGGTCAAAACATAGGGGAGATTCTTGAACAAAAGTGAGAGAGAGGATTTCTTACCTTCTGCTCGAAGGTGTTCTTGATTGTTCTTAACAACCTAAATAATAAAATTTAGATTAATTAATTAATAATTAAAAAACCTCATAAACATGTAATTTATATGTTATAACCCTTTTAGGTTCATTAATTTACTTTTTGATGGGTTTAAGAGATTCAATTTAATTGTTTTGGTAACATTTTCTTCTTTGGTTTTCATGATTCATTTACTTATATTCAAGAATGAAAGTTCATTTGAAATGAGATTAAACATACTGAACTATTAATATAAAATATTAGTAAAATTAAAGAGATATAAATGATATAATAATGATTCTGGGTTATACACTTGAGGATGAATCATTAGTTAAAAATTATTGATAAACACTTGGATTTAGCTCGGCGGTTTTGTACACAATAAACTTGTTTTGTATTACTATTCCATTTTATGAGTGTTTAAGGATTAAAAAACATTAAAAAAGATAAAATACATATATTATTATTTCGTTAAACCATTGAAAATGGTTTCATGACCATTATTAAAGATAGTAATGAAAATTGAAAACCTGTCTTCCTTGTGTGTGATAAATTAACACATCTTGGATGGTGTTTGCATTTATTGTATAAAAGGAAAGGAAGAAAAGATATTATGATGAAATATTACATTATAATAATAAAAACAAAGTACATTTATAGTACTGTAATTATCATGGAATTTGTATGAAGTGAGGTGAGAAGATAGAACAAAATAATGGAACTTGTAAAAGTAATTGAACGAAAAAGGAAGAGAGGTTCACCTCTTGAGTATTCCTCCTTGAGAAACTCTTTAAGGCCTTTGTTTTTGGACTTTTGGTGAGAAAAATAGTTCTTGGATGTGGGGAGAGGGCTTGGGAAGAGTAATTGGAAGAATTTGGGCAAGGATTGAAGCTTGAGTGGTGTGGGAGGAAGAGGGGGTGAGGGGTGGTTTATATAGTGGAGGGGAGAAGAGTTTTCTTAATATTATAATCATTAATTTAATATTTTTTTGTCAAGAAAAGAAATAATGAGTATTCCATGACCAAGAATAGTAATATATGAATGTGAGTTCAAGAGTTGGGAGCTTAAATCACTCATGATTCTAGGAATAGTTAATTTAAATTATAATGTATTTACACGGTAAATTAATGTATCTTACTATTCATAAAAAATTCAAGTATTTCAAAAAAATCCCAAAAATTCACCCTAACCATTCTTCGACATGTAGAATACAAAAATGAAGTCCATTTTTCATAATAATTTTCTAAATATGATTAATTAAGTATTTAATTAAAATAATTATTTAATTGAAAAATATAAACCCTTAAAATATTCATCATTATTTTTAAGGTGCCTAAATTCATTTATACATTCAAGGGAATTGATACCATTCACAATATTTATATTACTATTCATCAGGGTAAGTTACTATTAATAAGGGTAGGTTACTATTCATAAGTATATGTTAGTATTCATGAAAAATTAAGTTAATTTTATCAGACTCTAAATATCATCTTGATCACAACTCTGTGTGTTAGATTTTTAAAATTCAAATCACAGATCTAAAAAATTATAGTTTTATGGCTAGGTTATTGATATCTCTTATAAGTAACCACGTTTTCTTCCATAGAGGCACAATGATTCATGAAATATAGGCTATCTAATGAATAAAGTGTCTTTAAGAGAAACATACCATAAAATGTTTGGGGTGCTACATTATTCCCTCTTTTGGAAATTCTGTCCTCAAAATTTTATGTATAAGCCCCCCAAAAAGATGTGGGTGATTCTTATTCATAACATCCTCAGGTTCCCATGTTGCTTCCTCCATATTCTGGTTTCTCCAAAGAACCTTTACTAGACGAGTTTTCCAATTTCACAATACCTTCTCCCTTGTGTCAAGAATCCCAATAGGATTTTCATAGTATGAAAAATTAGATTTTAGTTCTATTTCTTCATATGTGAGTACATGAATTGGGTCTGGCATGAATTTCTTTAACAATGACACATGGAACACATCATGGACTTTGGATAGACTTGGTAGTATTGCTAAACGGTAATCTACAGCTCCAATTATTTCCAAAATTTCAAATGGTCCGATGTACCTGGGGCTCAGTTTCCCTTCCTTACCGAACCTTGAGACACCCTTCCATGAAGATACTTTCAGAAAGGTATGATCACCCAATTGGAATTCCAAATCTTTTCTCCGGTTGTCAACATAACTCTTCTGCCTACTTTGGGATGCTTTAATATGGGATTGAATTGTCTTTACCTTTACTGTGGTCTCTTTAATAAGTTCTAGGCCTATAATTTTCCTCTCACCAACATCATCCCAAGAAGTTGGAGTTCAGAATCTCATTCCAAATAATGCTTCATATGGAGCCAGTTGAATACTAGAATGAAAACTATTGTTGTAAGAAAATTCCACTAAAGGAAAGTATTGATCCCACATACCTTGTAAGTCAAGAGAACATGAACTCAGCATGTCTTCTAGAGTTTTAATAGTCCTTTTAGACTACCCGCCGGTTTATGGGTGATAAGAAGTACTCATACGAAGCTCAGTATTCAAATCCTTCTGGATACTTTTCCAAAATTTTGATGTAAACTGGGGATCTCTATCGGACAAAATCAATAGAGGTGGACCATTAAGTCTTACAAGTTCATTAATATAAAGTCTTTCCAGGTGCACAAGTGGGAAATACCCCCTTATTGCAAGGAAATGTGCATATTTTGTGAGACGATAAAAAATTAACCATATTGCATCATTCCTTCTAAGAGTCTTTGGTAGTCTAGTGAAAAAATCCATCGTAATGTCATGCCACTTCTACATAGAAATAGGTAGTGGTTGCATCACCACTCTAGGATGTTGTCTCTCTACCTTCACTTGTTGACAAGCTATGCACCTTGACACGTAGTCAAGAATATCCCGCTTCATATTATCCCACCAAAAATGTTCCTTCAAATCTCTATACATCTTTGAGCTACCCTAGTGTATAGAGAAATTTGAGCTATGAGCATCATCTAAAAGTTCCCATTTTAGCTCAGGTACTGATGAAACACATAACATCTTCCCAAATTTCAGGATTCCTTCTTCATACATGAAGTCTTCCAATCTCCCATCCTTGAAAACATTAATTTTCTTCCCCAGATTCTCATCATCAGTTTGAGAGCCTTTTATCTTCTCTAGAAAATATGGTTTAGCAATAATTTGAAAGAGGAAAGATGTTTCCCATTATTTAACAATTCCCATATCCATCTTTAGTAGATCCATGAATATAGGATCTCTCTCAATCCTCATTTGTGTCAGAAGTCCACGATCTTTCCTACTTAATACATCTACCACCTTATTTTCCTTTCCTGGGTGGTATTGTATTGAACAATCATAATCTTTGAGTAACTCAATCCATATCCTTTGCCTCATGTTGAGTTCTTTCTATGTGAAAATGTATTTAGAACTCTTGTGATCTGTGTATATCTCACATTTTCACCATAAAGATAATGTCTCCATATTTTCAGAGAAAATTTTATGGATGCCAACTCAATATCATGAGTTGGATAATTTTTTTCATGAGTCTTCAACTACCTTGATGCATAAGAAATAACTTTACCATTTTTCATAAGGACACAACCTAACCCATTCTTTAATGCATCACTGTATCTAACAAATTTATCACTTCCAGATGGAAGTGTCAAAATTGGAGCATTGAATAATCTTCTTTTCAATTCTTTGAAGCATTATGTACATTATATTTTCCACACAAACATAACTTCTTTATGTGTGAGCTTGGTTATTAGGTTATCCAGTCGGGAAATTTTTTGAACAAAATGATGATATTAACCCGCTAAGCCAATAAAACTACATACCTTGGTTATGTTTGTTGTTGTGGGACAATCTTGGATTTCCTTTTTCTTTGCAGGATCAACTATGATTCCATACATAGAGACAATATAGACTAGAAAAGAAATTTATTGGATCCAGAATTCACACTTGCTAAATTTCCCATATAATTTGTTTCTTCTAAGAGTTTTCATAATAATATGCAAGTGATTCTCATGGTCTTCATAGTTTTTTGAATATACCAGGATATCAAGGATGAATACCACAACAAAGTTATCAAGATATTATTTGAAAACTCAATTAATTAAATCCATGTAAATAGAGGGTGCATTTGTCAGTCCAAAAGGAATCACTATAAACTCATAATGCCCATACTTGGTTCGAAATGTTGTCTTAGGAATATCTTCCTTCCTCACACATAACTAATGATATCTAAATCGAAGGTCAATCTTTGAAAAGTATTGAGCTCCATGAATTTGATCAAAAAAATCATCAATCCGGGGAAGAGTATACTTATTCTTTATCGTAAAAGCATTGATTTCTCTGTAATCAATGCATAGTCTCATGTATACATCTTTATTATTGACAAACAAGACCGGGGAAACCCATGGAGAAACACTAGGTTGAATAAATCCTTTTTCGCTAAAATCCTCTAGTTGTTTCTTTAGCTCCACTAATTACACAGTGGCCATTCTATAGGGAGTATTTGATATAGGTCTTGAACCAGAAATTAAATCAATAGAGAACTCTACTTCCCGCTCTGGAGGATGTCCAGGTAAATACTCTAGAAACACATCAATGTATTCTTGCACTATGTGCATATATTCAATTTGAATATTTCTTTCCTCACCCATAGATATTAGGTTCTCTTCCTCTCCTAGAATTGCATTTAACAGACCTAATGAAGGTGGGTCTAGATAAGAATCAGATGGTGAAGTCTTTTCTCTAAAGATAAGAGTTTCTAGACCATTTTAAAAAATTGAAACTTCCTTTTTCTTGCAATATATCTTCGCATCATAATGTGACAACCAATTCATACTGAGAATTATATCAAAGTCAGTCATTGGTATGATGATAAGGTTAGAAACTAAAGAACTTTTATGTGTCACGAGGGGGACTAGTTGACATGCCTTTGTTTCAATGATGCATCCCCTATAAATTTTTACTGAGAACTCCTTTATTAAATCAAATTGGACATGTCTAATTTTTTTTGGAAAACTGGGTAGATATAAATGAAAGTGATGATCCAGAATCAAATAAAGTGCTGGCTAAGTTTGAGGAAACAATTAAAGTATCTTCCACCACAACATTTGGAACTTCAACTTTAGTGGTTTTTATCGCATAAGCTCTCTCTTGCTCTCTTGGATTTTTCTAAGGCATGTTTCCTTGGTGCTTATGACACTCATTTGCATAGTGTCCCCTATCTCTAAAATTGTAGCATTGAGCATCATCAAATTATTTCTTCCCCTTGCATTGATGAGATAGATGAACCTTTTCTCCACACTATAGCAGACTCCCAAGACTTTCAAGCATTTCCTGAGATGATTATTTCCACAGTTCTCACATAATGGGAATAACTTTATTCCCTTGATCTTCTTTGGTGATTCTCATTTTCCATTGTTATCAAAGTACCTCTTCTTATCTTGGTTTCCTTTGAAAAGATTTGATCTAGAAAATTCACTCTCTGTTTTGATAGAACTTGATACAATTTCATCATATGATGAAAATTATTGAGAAACTAGTGCCCTTCGAATACTTGGATTAAGACCTTCAAAGAAATGATCAATCTTGTCTACCGAGTCACTTATAGGTAGCCTCATACTCTTCAACACTGTATTCTTCCCTTTACTTTAAGCCAAGGAATTTCCTCTTCATTTCGGTTCATTGCTCATGAGGGAAATATTTTTGAAGAATATTTACTTAAAAGTCCTCCATTCCATATCTTCTATTTCTTCATCCTCCGTGGTATTCTAAATCAAGGACCACCATTGATCAACATCTCCCTTGAGACAATATACTACCAGTACTATATTTTCATTTTAGTTGTATCTTAATTCCATGAATATCTTTTCAAGGGACTTGATCCATTGCCCATAAACCACTAGATTAGTAGTACCTCTGAAATATGGGTACTTCTATCGCATGAAACGATCCAACACATGTTTGGAATGGTTATTCGTTACAACTTGAGTAAGTTTTCCCAATATGGTCATGATCTGATCTGATCTAACATTGACTGCATTGACTTTCTCAGTGGGGAGATACCTACCTTGACCATGAGTATTGATTCCCCTTATTCCATTTTATGCCATTTCTAAATAATGGCACACACTAGATTAGGGTATGAATCATAATGTATAATCTTAAATTAACAAAATACTTAGCATAAAATGAGATCCTACGCATGGCTAATCCGATAATCCGAAAAATGGTTTCTTTGAGGAATAATTTACATTTCTATCCATCATAATGGCTTATAAAGAGAATATGAATTATCCTAATCATATCCCCTAGGATTTTCATAACCAAGAGTGCATCAAGGCACGTTATCATGTACTAGGATACCCTGATCCAAGCTTGAAACTCCTTGTCTGAGTTTTCACTCCTAAGTATATCTGTGCCAGAGCCACCACTACCTGATCGTATCCAGATAGAGATGTATTTTCTATAAAGATTCACATAATCTATTCATTACCAAAATAATAGGTCATTATTGCACTTTTACCCTCAAATACTTCCTTAGGGATTTGTTCCCTAATCTAGATTTTCTAATCTAGTTTCCATGTTTTCTACTAAACTTCCTCTGATACCAACTGTAACACCCCAACCCCTCTATAGTGGAGCCGTTTCATTACTTGTTATATTTTCATGGTTATAAGGAATGAAAATCCCAAAGGAACAATCAATTTAGTATTCCTAGAGAGACTATATACCTATATTTTACTCAAATTAGGTTGTAAAAGGTTATAAAATATAATACATAACAAAAACTAAAAACTGCATCCATAAGAACTCAATAAATGATCTCATCTTCATAGCCAGTTGAAAGTAAAAAATGAAAGGGGTGAGATCAAAAAATCAGTAAGGGTTAAAAATATATGAAGAATGAATAAAATAATAAGTTAATCATAATCAATAAGACATAATCAATATGGCATGGTGAATAAATGAAAAAATCATGCCATTAATAAATTGAGAATGAAACTGCATCCTTAGATTTTTTCATAGTGAAAACCTCAGGGATAGTAATAATAGAAAATGAATAAAAAGAATTATTAATAATCTAATGTCATGTATCTGGCACATGAAATCATAATACCGTAAAAACGGTTTAGTTCTATGGGTGGAGACCCGTCTAATTTTTGAAAACAATCTCGAAGGGTTTGTCGCCAACTGATTTGTCTCATGAGACCTACTGATGCATCGAGGGGCTGTAGCGGGACCCAAACACCTTTGAATCCACAGAATTATTTATACATATTTTCAACATAAGAGAAATATGACTTTACATTATTCATATAAAATAGAGTATACAGATTCATCTATATTTCCACATTCAAAACAACATTCAAAATAAATACAGTATGTAAATTGGTATTCAACTTAGACAATAATCATATCCATGTTATGAGAATATGGAAATTTAAATGAAAAATAATTTCAATTTAAAATTTACCTAAAATGTGTAGTAGGTACACCACATAAGAAAGAGTAGGTTCACAATATTAAGCAAGTCACAATGAAGTGAAAATTGAGACCAAGCTCGATACCATGTTGTAGTCAATTGAGTCGTATGAAAAAAAGTTAATAACAACCAAATGAATCACATAATACCATGAATATAAATAGAATAATGATAATATTTATCGAATGACATTATACCTATACCACATATAAGAAATAGGAGGTGAACAATGGAAATCCCACAGAATTGAAAGTGAGATGAGAAAACCGCTTACAAACATTTAGGCATGGTAACAAATTTTATTGAGAGGGATTAATGAGAGGTAAAGGGGTATTCCATTACTTATATGTCACAAGGAAATTATGGGAGAGGTTATAACCATACCCCATCATTAGGAAGTAAAAATAAAAGGGCATAACATAGGGAAGATTCTTAAACAAAAGTGAGAGAAGATCCCTTACCTTATGCTCAAAGGTGTTCATGATTGTTCTTAACGACCTGAATAATTAAATTTATAATAATTTATTAATTAGTCCAGAACCTCATAAACATGTAATTGATATGTTATAGCCATATTAGGTTCATTAACGGTATTTTTTATGGGTTTAAGAGATTTAATTTAATTGTTTTGGTAGCATTTTCGTCTTTGGTTTTCATGATCAGTTTACTTGTATTCAAGAATGAAAGTTCATTTGAAATGTGATTAAACATACAGAACTATTAATATATAGTATTAGTGAAATTAAAGAGATATAAATGATCTCATAATGATTCCAGGTTATATACTTTAGAATGAATCATTAGTTAAAAGTTACTGATAAACTCTTGGATTTAGCTCGACTGTTTTATGCACAATAAAATTGTTTTGTATTATTATTCCATATTATAAGCATGTAAGGATTACAGAACATTAAAAAGATAAAATAAATATATTATGATCTGGTTCAACCATTTAAAAAGGTATCATGACAAGTATTAAAGATAGTAATGAAAATTGAAAACCCATCTTCCATGAGTGTGAAAAATTAACATATCTCGGACGGTGTTTACATTTATTGTATAAAAGGAAAGGAAGAAAAGAGATTATGATGAAATATTACATTAGAATAACAAAAACCCAGTACATTTATGGTAATATAATTATCATGGCATTTTGATGAGGTGAGGTGAGAATAGAGAACAAAATAAATAACTTGTAAAAAGAATAGAAAGAAAAAGGAAGAGGTTCACCTCTTGAGTACTCCTCCTTGAGAAACTCCTTAAGGCCTTTATTTTTTGGAATTTTGGTGAGACCAGCAGGTCTTGGATGTGTGGAGAGGGATTGGGAAGAGTATTTTGTAGAATTTGGGCAAGTATTGAAGCTTTAGTGGTGTGGGAGGAAGAGGGGGTGAGGGGTGGTTTATATAGTTGAGGGGATAAGAGTTTTCTTAATATTATAATCATTAATTTAATATTTTTTCACAAGAAAAGAAATAGTATGTATTACGTGACAAAAAATATTAATATATGCATGTTAGTTTGAGATTTTTATGCTTACATCACTCATGATTCTAGGAATAGTTAATTTAAATTATAATGTATTTATACGGTAAATTAATGTATCTTACTATTCACCAAAAATTCAAGTATTTCAGAAAAATCTCAAAAATTATGCCTAACCATTTTTGAATGTGTAGAATCCAAAAACGAATTCCATTTTTCAAAAATAATTTTCTAAATATGATTAATTAAATTTTAAATTAAAATTATTATTTAATCGAAAAATATAAACACTTAAAATATTCATCTTCATTTTTAAGGTGGCTAAATTCATTTATACATTCAAGGGAATGGATACCATTCATAAGAGTCATATTACTATTTATAATTATAAGTTACTATTCATAAGTGTAGGTTACTATTCTTAAGTGTAGGTTACTATTCACTGAAAATTAAGTGAATTCTATTAGACTCTAAATATCATCTTGATCAGAACAATGTTTGTCAGATTTTTAAAATTCAAATCACAGAGCTGAAAAATTAAAGTTTTGTGGATAGGTTATGGATATCACCTATAAGTAACCATGTTTTTTTCATAGAGTCTCAGTGATTCATGTAATATAGGCTATCTAATGAATACAGTGTGTTTAAGAGAAACATACCATAAAATGTTTTGGGTGCTACCTAAAAATTATTCGTAAAGGATTTCATAAAAAAGAAATTTAATTCCTCATAAATGTGAGATAAAGTAAAATATAATTTAATAATAAGGTACATTTCTCCCAACATATAAGATTAAAGTTCAATAATAGTGATCATAAATTGATGAATATAAATTGAGTTACCAAAAAACCTTATGAATTTGGCAACAATTATATAAAATGAATGAAATTATTAATCTAAATAAATTTATAATATAAGTTGAAACTTCTTACCAAATTTGGAAAAGATTATTATGAATTTATAATTCATTTAATCTAATTAAATTTCTAAATATAAGAAAATTTACTTTTAGATTAATACATAAGACATATAATTTTTTTAGAAAAATGTCTTTTTACACATTAAGTGTTTTTATTCTTATTTATCATATGAAACTAATTAAATTAGGGTTAATATATTTGTTTATATTTTTAAAAATCATATTATAGTCATAAAAAGTGATCAATTAAAACTATTTAGATAAAAATTACCCAACATTTATAACTTGCCACTGTGGTTATACTCACAGTACATGAATTAAAATTGGATTAATACATGATAAATAAGTGAAGAATATGATAAAGGTTTTTATGAATTAATGAATTTTTATTAATTAAATTTCATACACAATTTTTTTCCATGCATGAATTTTTTTAATATGAGATACTTGGGATCTGGAAAAGTAATTTATAAAAATTAATTTTTTTTATAACTTTCCAAAAAACATTTTTCTTATGCTGTCAACAGATGGAGTGAATCCTTTTGGTGTATAATGTAATAATCATAATAAATGTAAGGTTACTTTGGTAAATTGGTTATTTATTAAATGAAAATATGTTATATTTAAAACCTTGATATTTTAAAAGAAGAAAATTATGTTTGATAGCACAAACGTTAGGAAACGCTGAACTTAGCCAAGAATGTAACTACTTGAGACTTTATGATATAATTATTTTTAAATAAATTCAATCAATTTGATAGATTACAGAACACACAACGTTGATATTTTTTTTGTTTTATAGTGTATTCAACACACAACACTATGCTTAAATGACCCACAATATATATAACCGTTATAACCTATCCATTAAATTGACAGGTATCAATAATATTAAATACTTTATGAAATATATATGTTTATATATATATAGGTCATAATCAGAAAAAAAAATTGATAAATATTTATTTGATAAAATCGATTTCAATTTTTGGACTCTTAATATCAAAATTTTCTTTGGTTATTTTTTTGGTTTGTTTTAAAAATTTTGATTCTTCAAACAAAAGTGAAAAATAATTTTTTTGTAAAAATGTCATCTATTTTCAATAAATTAAGTAATTTAATGTCAAATTATTATTTTAGTATGATTAAAGTTAACATAATCATTATTTAGTTATATTTATTCTACTTAATTTTTTTAATCTACTTCATATTTGATTTTATTATAAGTTTGTCATTAGGTTTGAAAAGAGGTTTTTTTCAAAAATTATTTTAATGTGAATAATGTTTTTATGTTTTAAGTAATTAAAATAATACATAATGAAAAATGTTTTAAATGAAATTTATAGATTATATATTAATAAATTTTAATTTATATTCATACAATTATTATTATTACACAAAGAGTTAATATAAAATCATCTTATGCTTGAAAAAATACCTTTCTCAAAAACCCACTTTTCATCTCTTCTGGGAGTTTTGTTTTAAATTTAATTTTTTTAACTTTTATAAATTTTATTTTAAAAAATAAACTTCATTTTTTAAATCATCATGTAAAAATTATATTAGGGAGAATTTTTTAGAATTTTATGAAAAGAGTATTTCATTGATGAATAATGAAAAATACAAAATTTTCATTGAAAAGTGCCTTTTTGTTTAAATTATTTATAAAGTTAAATTATATTTTAAATTGGGTTTAAAGTAAATTTAGTTCAAATATACTTATATTAATCCAATTTAGGTCATTTTAATCAATTTAATATTGAAATTGGATATATAAACTTTATAAATAATTTAACATTTTCTCTATGAAATCTCGCTTTCTCATCACATCTGTAGGATTAATTTTAAATTAATTTTTTTTCCAATTATGTTAATTGACTTTGAAAAAATGGATTATATATTTGGAATCATAATAATTTATATTTTATAATAAGTTAAACTTAATTTTTGACAAAAAACGAATAGTGAAAATGGTTAAACTTAATTACTGCGGTTAAGGTAAAAATTGGTTCTGAAAATAAATACCTAAATAACATATCTAATTCCATCATTTGATCCTAGAATCTTTAATTTTTTTTCATAAATTAAAAGAAGTAAGGCCTTTTTTGAAACACAAAATAATTTACTTGAAGAATATGTAATGTTCTTTAACGAGTGTTTTCAGATTATTTCTTCCTCTACATCCTTAAATTATTCTTAAACCATGATTATATAATAAACTATGCATATTAAACATAATTATTTGTTATTATATTAATTTAATAACCTAAATCCTTCTCATATTCCATTAAATGGGTTATGAAATCATCATTCGTGTGTACGAAAAACTATTACCTCATAAACCGATGTTATTCGTTTTTCTATTACCACCCTGCACGCTTGGGCATGATGATGAATATAAAGTAAAAATATATATGATATTTATAACATAATTATACCTTTTAATTTATTATATCATATTTAATTTTTTATACTTTCCATTCTATTGGGGATATGATAACGTTGCTCGCATGTATGGAGGACTAGTGCCACTCAAAGCGATGTGATTCATTTCTCACTAACAGTTTACATGGAGGGTAATAAGGATAACGTTAAATAATATATTTTATATAAATGAAAGAATTATGATATTAATTAAATATTTATCATTATGAAAATATAATATATCATTTTACTTCATACCTTCTTACTCGCTGAAAGATGATAACGTCGTTCGTGTACGTGTGGACTGCCGCCTTAATGAAGTGATGTGACTCTATCTTTTAACACCACACCACATGGATGATATATATAGGTATATTTAAAGAAATAATATGTTATTTATGATATTATTATATTTATTTAAAGTTAAAATATTACTTAACTACTTTCCATAATGATCATTGAATAAAGGAAACGTTACTCATGCGAACGCATGACCTACCGTCTCCATGATCGTAAAATACTTAATTTTTCAAAAAAATATTTAATAATTGGTCTTAAAAAGTTTAATTGATATATAAATAAGGTAATTATTTCATTATTATTATTTTTTATATTATATAACTATATTATATGAACAAGAACCATAACTTTCATAACAAACAACGAATGAGAAAACAAGGTAATTTACACCCGAGATAATGAAGATAATGAAATATTATTAACAAAATGGTGACGAGATGCTATAAAATGATCATATATGATATTATTAATATTAATATGGTTTTTAATTCAGTTAATAACATGTTTAAAATCACTATATAATAGTTTATATCATGTTTAACCAAAATATAATGTTAGGTAAGGGACTTTGTCTCAATTTCCTTTCATTGAGACATATTTTGATGTTATATTCCTATACTATTTTATGAGGTCTATATAGAGCCCCTTTTAAATTTTATATCATTAATTTATCTATTATCATTCTATTTATAGTTTTCCTAAATTTTATTCTTTCATGGGGTTTGTGTTTCAAATATTTCAAAAGTGATAAGGGACTTTTCTTTAAAAAAATCTCTTTAATGTTTTCCTTAAAACTACTTGTTTTAAATTTCAATGTTTTTTAAAAAATTTTAATGAAAAATTTTAAAATTTAAATAAAGTAATTATAAATTACATTTTATGTATCTTTTTTTAATTTATTTTCAACAGTTTTCAAATGGAATCTTTTTATGTGTTTTATACGAAACATTTTGACAAATGACAAAAGTAATGTTATATTCTTAATGTACACAAAGAAAATGAATTTATATCCAAAATGGAAATTATTTTATTTCTATATTTATTTATAATATTTCATTTTTTTCTTTAATAAAAAACCTATTTCCCTTTTTTTGGGTATTTCAACATTGAAAATGGGATTTTAGAAGAAAAGGGTATTTTTATGAAAAATTGTTTTTCATATGGGTTTATAAGATTATTTAAAGGGTTTTATGATGAAAGTGTTTTACTAATTATTTATTACTTTAGAATTATATGAAACAAGTTAGCTTGATAAATCTTATAAAATGGCCTGATCCCCATTATAGCTCACTGGTGGGCCTAATATGGCTTGTCCAAAGGGCTGAGCCGCATTATAGCTAAAAAAAATGGGTGATACCTATATATATTATATGGTGGGTGTGAACCATTATAGATATACAAATAATTTGGTAATGATTATGTTCTCTGGATAATTATATTTAACGTTGACCGTGTGGTTATTCTATTTGTAAGGGTTCTGTAAGTGTTCAATGAAGCTGATATTCCAAGATACCTACATATTTTATTTTTGATTGATATTAGTTTTTAGTGTTTCATTTTATCAAGATTAATATCACATGGATCATTATTATTGATTGTGATGACTATTAATTTTTTTAAATCCTTATTCCATGTTTCATGATTAATGATTCTGTAATTTATGGGTATGTTTTCTTTTTTGATTCGCTCAAGAACTATAATTATTTCGCCATACCCTTATACAATTCTTTTGTTCATTGATGAAATTCAATTATTAATGACTATATTTTCCATCACTGGGAATTTGATCTCACCCGTATCATATTTCATTTTATCTTGGTTATCAAGAAGTGATGTTGAAGAAATTATATATATAAGGGATTTCATATTGATGATGATAATGACTTAATGTTAATAAAAGTAGGGTTAAGTGAGAGAAATGTTCATTTAATAACATGGGTATTATTTACATAGGATTTTTCCTAATTATCTAAAACTATAAACATAAAAGTTCTTGATAATATAATTGATCCAATTTTTCCTTTTGGTGTTGTATGTTTTGGATGGAAAAAAATTGAATCACAATTATCGATATAAAAGGTGAAAATGTAAAGTTTATGATTTCAACATCTGATTTGGGAGTGTGGGTTATGAGCTGTTATATTATGTTTTCTCTACTTATATCTAGAATGAAAAATTGGGTAATGATATCAATATTTATTTGGATCCAATGATGAAATAAAAGAAATTGATGTGGGATATAGGTGTTACATTAAATGGGGAACAAATAAGTGAAGATTTCACATTGCGATCCATGTTTTTCAAGATGATGAATTAATTTCCTTATTATTTAAATTGTTTTGTATATATTATTAATTTTTTTGGGGAGTACTATCTTTGAATAAGTAATACACTCGGTTATGTTGAAACATTTATCGAATATTTTTTTAGGACATCACAAATTTTTACCCTGATGGCATAAATACCGATCATGGAAGACTTCATTCAATGGGAGTATAGAATAATTTACAAAACTATATCCATTAAAGTGTGATCAATAGTTCATGAAATTAAAGTTTATTATCACTACTTTTGGAAAAACTTCTTTGAAGAAACTATTGAAAAGAGGTTAGAAGAAGAGATCATTTTTTTTTAATTATTTTAAAGGAAATGTTATTATGAAAATTATTTTATTGATATCATGCATGTAAAAAAATATTTGCAAGTGTGTTATTAGTACGTAGATAAATGAACTTGAAAAAAATTAAAGGATTAAATTAAGGCTAGATTTTACATGATTTATATGGGTATACGGGAAGAGTTTCCACCATTAAATGGTAAAAGGTGAAATTTTCTTAATTGAGCAGCTCACACTCTTTCCGAGAAATATAGATATCAAATTTTCAAATTTTTTAATTATTTAATGGCTCTATAGGGGTATTCATAAAATATTAAAAATATCATAACGTTGAGAAATTTGAAGTTAAAATTTCTAAAATCACATGTCTATCATGTTTTGATATAATATTTAATACATGAACCTTTGCATTGAATTTTTCCTAAGTTTTTTTACACACATTAACCAACCTTTTTTTCCATTTCAAAATCTATATTTAGTACATTTATAGTCCTATAAATGTTTCCAACTATGCAAAAAGAAATTATTTTCATACTAATAGAAACTAAAATGTACTTCCAACCATCGTTATTTGATATGATGGTTTACTTAGTTAGAGAGACTCACCTGTGGGGTCTTGTAAATTATAAATAAATGTGCTCGATTGAATAGCATATGAAGATTTTAAAAGAGTACATAAAAAATTGAAATTAACTAAAAGGTTTTATTATAAAGTGATATATTTTTGAAGAATCTATTGAATTCTATATTGAACACCTATTATATGTTGATAGCATTGGTCTCCCAAACTCTCAACACAGCGAAATCCTTGTGTGTGAAGGGATTTCTTGAAGAGATGTTGTTACAATTACCATTATGAAGTGGGAGAAATATCACCTTTAAATTTTATATAAGAGCATCAAGGTTTCTCTATATGTTAAATCCCATATTTGA
This sequence comes from Viscum album, assembly GCA_963277665.1. Lineage (NCBI taxonomy): Eukaryota > Viridiplantae > Streptophyta > Magnoliopsida > Santalales > Viscaceae > Viscum > Viscum album. The sequence continues at coordinate 1,467,690,385 of OY728146.1, forward strand.
ATCCATAAAGGTATGAAAGATGAATATAAAATACACATAATCAATAGTTTAGAGGATGGTTTTGAGAATATAATTATAAGGAGTTATCTTTAAATTAAAATTAAATTTCCAAATGACTTTGATAAATACCCAGAGAACCAAGTTTACATGTATTATCTGAAAATGGTTATATAATTAATTAATTAATTATTATATACCAAGAAACATGATGAACATAGTATGATGAAAAATAGTGTATTTTATTTTATGAAGAAAGAAATGCATGAATCCAGTACCAAGGGAAAAATATAATTTACTCAAATATGTCAAACTTTGGCATCATTGAAAAAATATACGAGTCATATTACAACCCATTTCATGTTTCAATTATCCAATTTAAATGGTTTGACAGGGGAAGGGATGTTAAATTCATGAAATTGGTCTTCGTGAATGTTAATTTCAATGGGGATGGGTACAATGATGAACCATTCATAATGGTGTCATAGTCACTCCAAGTATTTTATATCTCAGATCCTATAAACAAAAATTGGATAATTATTATATTGGTAACTAAAACAATTGTAGGGTTTAATAAAAATTTAATTGAGAACCCTTTCACTGGGAAATCAAAATTATTTCGCAATAGTCCAAATAGAGACAATGCCCTGTATGTCAGAGGGGACCACAATTATGGGATTTGGATACTCAACATTGGAGTGAAATCCATTCCACCTTTGAATAATAAAAGGTGGCTTTAATGTATAATTTTTTTAATTAATTTTTAGGAGGTCAATGACATATGGATAAAAAACATGGGAAGCATTTCATGACTATTCTACAAAAAGTTTTCAAGGAAATAGGAAAATATATAAAATTCATGTTTGGTTGGAATCAATGTGGCCAACCTATTGACCCCAAAAATTCAATTTTTATTGGTCACTTTGGGTTCACAACTGAAATGCATGTGGTTATTGATATAGATACTTAGTATAAAGTTCTCCCTATATTAAAGATAATCATTTGGGAAGATGTTATGGTAAATTTATGATATAATTTTTCTATTTTAATTAAAAATAATATAATGAAACACTAATATTCTTTGTTTATCCCTTATAGAGTACATTTATTTTAGATGATTTTCATCATAAATTCATATTAATAATCAATGGAAAGGATCATTGAGACTTTTTTACAATTCTAATGAAGCGACATATTAGATATGTATAGGGGAAAGTAAATACCCACCCACCATAAATGTATACACACATGATAAAAAGAGAAACATGGAATGATTTTATTGTTCCTCGTGAGGATGAATCATTTTATTTGTATTGTAATTGATAATATTTTATTTTACACCATTTTTATTATTCACTTTTCTTAAGAATTGTTAATTTATGAAACAATAGAGTGCTAAAAATAAAGAGTGTGCATCTAAACCAACATAACCCTACCATAAATCATGGATGGGGTACACTTCACTTGAAAAAATTGATGTGTATTTTAAATATATAGTAACACTTTTATGTGGAATGAAAGAATAATATAACTATGTTCATTTTTTATTTATAGATTAATGAATCATAATCCAAATCCACTTTCATCCCATGTCATGTGTTGTAGAAAGAGGATCATATAAATAAATATTTTAAAAAAGTAGATGAAAATAAACAAAAATTTTGAGAATCATGTGTAAGTATGACTTAAAAGTAATTTTTTATGTATAATAACAAAATAAAATAAAAATATATACTTATGTTTGTGTGTTTTTTAGATGGTTTGGACAAAAAAATCATCATTGTTTATACTAGAATAATGACTACTTACAGTTGCTTTGATATTAATAGAATAATATGGCCTCATTAGTGGTGAATTTTTTGGAGTTTCACCTCAAGAATATTTTGGTAAAGCAAAGTCACAAGGGATGAAAAATGATAAAATAAAAGGCATTAAATCACTAATAGATGCTCTAAATGAAATTATTATCATGCCTCATTTGATGAACTGATATATGAAAAGGGGTCAAAGGGAACTTATAATAGAACACTTACCACTACATTAAGACCTATACCCCACTGGCTTTGAGGTTATCCTTCCCCTCAACTATGTGCCTAACCTGAGGTAATTGATTTTTCCATTATAGTTTTTTATAAATGCGAATCAAATAAATATTGATAACTTTATTTTGCTAAAATTATACAGGGTGAAGGTAAATGTAATTTATATCTATCATCACCCACCCATAACCTTATTGTGAATGGTAGACTATATAATAACCAAGGAGATATGATACATAATAAGAAACTCCAAAAATATCACATGATCATGGGGATTCAAGTAGCTCATGACCCGAGTGTTCAGATTCATATTCACCTTGATGATCTAAATGTTACCATGAATGACCATGCTATTGAAAGTTTCATAGAATGGTCATTTAATCTTATAAATATACCTGATGATAATTTGGTACGCCCTTTAAAATTTTTTCAAATGAAATTTCTTTAATAATTGAAGAAAAATATCTAAAATGGGGTATGTTATTATAAATAGAGAAAGAATAGGGGAGATTAAAGTTCAGTTCAAAAAAATCTAGTAGATCAACCAAAAAATCAAAAGGACCTTCTGTGAGTACCTTTCCCCCACCAATTATATGGATTCATTTATTAACATTAAATGTTTTTATAGATACAATGTTCAAAGATAAAAAATATGAACTGTGTTGAATTTGAAGAACAAATTTTTGGAGTGGCCATTACGTTTGAAATTTTTCTGGAGAGTATAAATGAAATTATCAAGCTCAAATGATTTGGAATCTCAATTGTAAATGTATACATGAGGTAATTTTTCATAAATTGTTGGTTCAACATTTATAACCACTAACAAAAGTGCTCATAAAGAAATCATTGATCCATGTTAAAATACAGTGCTCATAAAGGGCCCATTTATTAGCATTACCACCAATCACACTTTAACAAGCACTGGATAAAAAGTGATGATAAAGGAAGACTTTTATCAGTGCTTGAAAAAAATTATGGTAAAGTTACCTTTTATCAAATCTAAAAAAAGAACTGATAAAAGGGCACCCTCTTTCAGTGCTCTTTTCTCACACTGATAAAAGTCCCCCATTTATCAGTGCTTTTTTATCACTGATAAAAGTGATAGCTTTTTGAGCACCTTTTTCTGGCACTGATAAAGGTCATTGTGAGTAATTTAATATATATATATATATATGCGTGTGTGTGTGTGCATATATATATTTATGTATTTTTAAATAATATTTATTTTAGGAAAATTAAATATATGAAAGTATAATATATAAATTTTATTTATATAACTTTTAATAAAAAATGAATCTAATGATCGTTATTTTATATATAAAAAATTATAAAAAATTATATTATTCAAAATGTTTAATAGTTTATTTATATAAATTAATAACAAAATGTGTATATATTGCTTTTGGCAGGGCCTCACATGAGGAATGTGTTACTGCACGAGCAAACAACACTAGTATCATACCTCTGGATGACCTGAAAGGTGAAATGCCTATTGCCAGGCTCAATAAGGAAGAAACGTAATGGTACTTTTTGTAGCTTGATTCTACCTTTTCTGCGATGGAACCAAATTTATTTGGTTTCAATGATTATGAATCAATCTTGAAGTTGTTATCCATTAATTTTAAAGATAGACTATGTGTCAACCTAGAAATGGGTTTTAGGGATTTATCTTGGATGATCAGAATCTTCTCCACTCTAGTGGGATCATCCGGCTCATCATCAAATGGTGAATGTGAGTCACCTCAAAGGGACAAGACATGGTGATTGGGTATGCATCCTAAAGGTTGAAGAAGATTCCCAATGAATTTGGGATCTAGAATTATTTAAATGGCCTTATTTTCTTTTGGATTCTTTCATTTTAATGTGGGCATTTTATGCCATGTTTGACTTGATCATCCTTTTCCTTGTTTGTTTTTACTTTTAATAAATTTTGGAGTGATGGGTTTGGTCTCGAAACCCATGTGAGAGCCTTTTGAGTATATTTATATATTAATATATATATATATATAATTCTATATATATTTAAATATATTTATAATAATATATAAATACTTCTTAAATATATTTATTTATAATTATAATTATAATTATATATATATTTAAATAATAATAAAATAATAATAAATATATTTATTATATTTATAATTATATATATTTTTATATTAATAAATAAATAAATATAATTATATAAATAAATATAATTATATAAATAAATATAATTATATAAATATATATCTTTAAATATATTTATTTATTGTTTTAATTATAAATAAATAAATAAATAAATATATAATTATAAAATTATTATAATTATATTTATTTATAATTATATTTTTAGTTACATATTTGTAATTATTTAATTATTTATTTATAACTATAGAAATTTAAATTTTATATTTATATTTAATATATAATTAGAAAGAGGCCTTTATCAGAGTTTTTTAGCGCCGATTAAGATACGTTTTATCAACACTTAATATTTTAGCACTTATAAAATCAATCATTATCATCACTTTTTTAAGAGAGCTAATAACAACCTTTCTCCTCTTCTAAATATAACTCTAATAGAGTCCTCCTTACTCGTTCCATTCAAGCTCTCATGGAACTGAATAACTGTCGCCACTCTTCATCGATCTTTTCAATGAAGCAATCCTCACAAAATCTAAGGTATGTGATTATTTGTGGTCCTCTTTAATCATGATCCTTGAACTTTCCATCATGAATGGTAAAGCTAACTTTCCCTCAAAAATCCATGATTAACATATAAAAATTATTTACTAAACTACCAGATCTATTGAATGATACACTCCTAGAACATAATGAGCTTCCTTTCCGGACATATGATACTAAATGACTGCTACATTCGGTGGGTATGATCTCTGAAAGAATACATGTTTTTCCAAATGACTATATACTATTTCACAAGGATAAAAAATCACTTAAAAATGTCCAAAGTTTGGTGTTTCTCAGTACAAGAAAGATGAACCAGTTCCCATAAAATTGTTATGGTACTTTATTATAATTCCAAGGTTTAGGCGCCAATATGGATGTGTGGTGACTACAAGATAATTGATGAGGCAAACAAATACAAGAAATAAATTTGGTAAACTTTGTCACCCAACAGAATATCCTCATTAGAAGATAATTGATCACAATTATCCTAAATTTGGAAACAATCCAAGAAACCTTTGTATTTCACTATCTATAGGTAAAGTGAATCCTTTTTGTTTTCAAATAAGTACTCATAGTATAAGGTTAGTTAAGTTGGTAAATTTTAACTTTCCATTGAGGTTATGTATAAAATGAAATTAAATTACGTTATCTTTACTTATCTGAGGACCAAAACAACCAGGAAATGATATCAATGTTTATTGGTCTCCATTGATCAAGGATTTTAAATTATTGTGGGATTTAGGTGTTATGTTGTATGATGCTTATAAAAATGAAGATTTATTTTTGAGATCCACATTGTATGGTATAATAAATGACTTTCCTGATTATGGAATTTTTTAGGATATCGTATTAATGGAACTCAAGGGTGTCCCAATTGTGAACAATGTACATAGTCAATTAGGTTGAAACATTCATTGAAGATTGTGTTTTTAAGACATTGTAAATTTCTACCCTAAAGAAATTAGTATCGGTCTTGGATTATATCATTTTATGGGAGTTCAGAAGAACTTACAACACCATGTCCACTAACAGGCGATCAACTATTTGAGAAGTTAAAATACATGGACACTAATTTTGGAAAACCTTTAAAAAAACCTTACAAAAAACAATTGGAAAAAGTGACCTGTTTTTTTTAATTAACATACTGGAATTGTTTTTATGTCAGGAGTTTTCTTTATGTTATAGATGTTGAAGAAAAAAATATGATAGTGTCATTGGAATGTTACTAAATTCACTCAAAATAAATGATGGAATTAAGTATAGGTTTGAAATAATTAACATGGGAATATGGGAAGATTTGGTGTTAGTAAAGATTGAAAAATGGAATTTTCTTCCACCATCTACTTAAACTTTTTCCAATAAAGAGATATATTATTTTTTCAACTTCTTGAATGATTTAAAGGTTCCATAGGGGTATTAATTAAATATAAATAATATCATGTCAATGATTGATTTAAAGTTAAAGGGTCTTAAATCATATGATTGTCATTTTATTATAAAATATCTAATGCCTATAGCTTAATATTGTATTTTTCTAAAGATTTTACATCATACATTATCTAATCTTTATTTATTTTTCAGAGATATATGTATCAGAGTTATAAATCTGGTGAAATTTACAGCTATAGAAAATGAAATTATTGTCATATTATGTGAATTGGAGATGTTCTTAAAACCGAAATTCTTTTATATGATCGTTCACTTGATGGTTCACTTGGTAGAGGAGATTCAAATATGTGTCCCTATTCATTATATATGGATGTACCCTATCAAATGCTATAGAAATATTTTGAAGGTTATGTTAAAAATAGAATTCCTCTAGAAGGTTGTATTGTAGAGTGTTATGTTGTTGAGTAAGCCAAGGAATTTTGTACCGACTACCTATTCAACGTGGAATCAATTGGTCTACCGAAATATCATAACACTAGGTGGGTTGTGGGTAAAGGTTTTTTTGGAATATATGTTTTCATAATTACTATTACAAATCAAGAGTAGGCCCACCTTTTATTTTTTCATACCAGTTTAGAGGTTTTCCCATATATTTAAATTCATGAATTAATTATTAGGCATTTTAATCCATTAAGGGATGAAATTTGGAAATCAAATACACATAATCAATAGTTTATAGGATTGTTTTGAGACTATATTTTTAAGGAGTCAAATGAAAATACATATTCAATTTTAGAATGACTTCAATTACTAGACAACATACGACATGTGATTTTATTATCTTATAATGGTTGTGTAATTAATTGTTATACATTCTATACAAATGAAAATGATGAACACTATACCATAAAAAAGAGTGGAGTTACACTTCTGGCTGAGTCATTGCATGTATCTGGTACCAAGGACAAAAATCCAATTTATGTGAATATGTCATAATTTGGCATCATCAAAAAATACAGGAGTTGGATTATACAATATTCCAAGTGATTATTTTTCAATGAAACTGTGTTTATAATAAGAGTGTTGTTAAAATAAATTAATTTGGATTTGTGAAAGTGGATTTCAGTAAAGAAGGGTACAAAGATGGACCGTCTATAATGGCATCACAGGTAGTACAAGTACTTAATGTTCTAGATCCTATAAACCAAAAGTGGTCAATTGTTTTGTTATGGACCAAAACCAATGATGTTTCATATGTCAGTTTGACTAAGGATGAACTATTTTATAAGATCCCTCCTTTATTTAGGTATTCCCCTCTTTGATTTTTTCATTGAACCTATTTTATTTGTGTTTACTTCTTCTTTAAACTTTGGCGGTTGGGTCCCATTTGGGTAATAGAGATAATTTTCTAGTGAAAATGAACTAAAGTTTGGGGATTCATGTTTTTTTAATTAATTGAGTCTTGGTAAGTGCATCAAGGGATTACAAGGGTTCTTTGGGAGTTTGGGAGGTTTTATTGGTGGTTTGGGTTTTTTCAGAAAAAGTCAAGCTAAGAGCTGTTTGCAGGACAATTTCACACCTTGAACCATTTACATGGAATGTAAATGTTTCTTGGAAGACATCATGAATTGGTTGATGGTGTGAAGTGGTAACACACTATGAAACCAGTTAAGGATGTATAAATGCTACCAGGTTTTCATCATGAACTAGTTTAGGGTATGAAAAGTTTACACATCATGGAACAAGTTCATGGCATGAAATGGTCAATCAAGGATATTTTAACATGAGGTGATGTATTTTTTTGGTGTAACCTATAAATTGATAAGTACATGATGTGAAAGGATTACAAAAGGTGTATTTCTAAGGCCCAGTAGTTTTAAGACCACATGGTGTGTATAATATTTTTCTAATCCATATGAATCTATCCTCTCTCAATCCCTAGGGAACTCCAAGTGATTTTGGAGTGCTTTATTCCCATATGGACATCCCAATCAAGCATATAATCCCTAGTGAGTTATTTTTCTTGGTTTTTCCCTCTCTTATTTTTCAATCCTTTGTAGTGGTGTAATCTATTTATCATGGTTTTTTGGGTATTGATATTGATCTTGTGTGATCTAGGTTTTCTTCATGATCATATTAACCTTCGTTCTTGTCAGTGTTACCTATTGAAAGTTTTTTATTGATCACTAGATAAAGGTAGGTACTATAAAACAAAACCCTATGGTCTATTTCTATTGTTCAAGTACGTGAAATATTATATGATTTCACCGACACAACATGCACATTAATTAATTGAATAATGCATGATAATAAATATTGTGTCGGATTATTCATTGGATCCCTTCATATTCAATATTGTTGAGATATGTCTTATGGTTACCCATAGGGTGAGTCTACACTAAAATAACAATGAATTGGATAATGGATTAAAGTATGTTTATCATGAAATGATACCTTATATGATTTCTAGTGATAGATTCAACTTAGAAAATGGTTAAATTGATTATTGAAATTGCTAGTGATAATTTGATGATGATTGGTTGTGAAAAATAGCATGGAAATGGATTAAGATATAAGTTAATGAATAAATGGGTAATTGAAAGACAAATGATAATTGAAAGAATTAAATATTGGGGATTAAAAAATGATATTTTTTTCATTATGATTTAGTTTCTGATTCATGATGAAATACTTATATAGAAGACTTGGCTATGTTTCTAAAATGGTAATACATAGGGATTGGCTTGGATACTGAAATGAAAATATAGAGGGATTGACTCAACTATTCTAAAATTATTCTATAGAGGTCTTGGACTAGTTATGCTAAAATGCTTACATAGAGGGCTTGGCCCAAATTCTAAAATTCTTATACAGAGGGCTTTTCTTGATTATGTGGTTATACCATGGAGTTATGGTTATGGTTGGTATGGTTATGCTACTTGCTAAGAGATATTCCAGCATGGTGATAATATAGGCTGATTATTGTATTATATTAAGTTGGTTAATTAATAAACGAATTTATCACATTATTTCATGAACTTATTATCATACTGGTTTTGTTTAGACATGGTGGTGTGAACCAAACTAGTTTTAATCACACCATATTTTGGATTCTATTTGGTACCTGAGAAGATTACTTGGATGTAAGTTTGGACAATGGAAAGAGACTTTATTGTTGATTATTACTTGCAGAATGGGTTGGATCATGGGGGTGGGATCAACTTGGGGTTCAGAAATAGGGTCTTTGAGTTATTCAGGCCAACATGTTCTTTTATTCTTTTGACTTCCAATGTGCCATTTAGTTACATTTCAGTCTGTCATTACATGTTTCACTATTATTTGGTTTTTTGGTTCTTCCTTTACCTTTCAGTTGTATATTGTACTATTTCTACTATTTTTGTTACTATGATATTTATTTTTTCACTTCCACTATATTAAAACTCTGTACCATGGGGGAAATATGAGTTCCCATGAATGGGATTATTGTTCATCATGTTCACTTATTACAATTGATGTTATTTCACCTTGTGAGATTCACATGTTATGTGATGTTATATCTTTTTTGAGATTTTAACTCATGGTCTGGTATAGTGTGAGATAAGTATGCATGCTTCATGATATGAACATAGGGATATATATTGACATCCATTGTTCATGATAGGGACATATTTATTTCATGTGATATATTTTCCTGTATGAACTATGAAATGAGTAACCTGTTATATTTGATAAATGAAAGGAAATAACTATTATGTTATACTAAATCACTTGAAAATCCATGTTTAGAGCAACCATGAGCTGTTGGTTCTCTATTGATGTCACATGTTGAGGTTTAACTTGTTGTTATCTAGTGTTAAAGGAGTGAATTTTTCTTGTAGAAAAAATGTCTCCTCATCATATTTTAATTGATCATTAGGAGAGTAAAAATCAGAACACTCATAAAAAAGTTGAGACGTAGCTTCCTGTATATCCTAAGGATCATATGGATGTTCATCTTTATGATAACTTCCTTTTGGTCATGTGATCCATGGAAAGGAAAACTGTTCATACCATGCCTTCAATGTCTAAGGTGAAAAGAGTGTTTCAACTGTAGAATCATCCTATGTTAACTAAGGAGGGAGGCCCCCAAGTAATTGAGTTATGGATTGAGTTAGTCCAAAAGATCTTTAAGAACCTTGAGAAACCCATGGATGGGAGGGTGAAGCTTCCTGCATACATAATTCTTGGACCTCCCAAGAATTTTTGGGATATTCTAGAGAAATATGGGTAGTAAGAGGATATATCCTGGAAGGTATTAGAGGTGTAGTTTATGATACACATCTATTGAGATACATTAAGGGATGATAAGGATCATGAGTTTATACACTTGACATAGGGGGGAATATCAGTGATGAACTAATCTAGTCGTTTCATTGATTTTTAGGGATTTGTACCATCTTTAGATGCCGATGAGATATCTAGGGATATAATTTTTTAGGATGAGATTCACTATGAGATTAGTTAATAAGTGATCTTATTTATCTTGAGTGTCTTTTTAGATGTGATGAATTAGGAACCCATCACATAATGGAATTTGAGAGAGACCTCGAGTAGTGTCTAGGTTATTTCAACAAGGTGAATTTAGAGTTCTTCTTTTGATAGCAAGAAGAACCTCTATGAAAGTTATCACCAAGGAAATAGTAGGAAGAATATACAGGGAAGTGAAAAACCATCTCAGGATTGTGTTTTGTTATAGTGTTATCAGTGTTGAAAGTTGGTCCCCAAGTAGCCTGAAGGTCTATACCCTACTTTAGAGTGCCTTGTTTGCGGTAGTTTGGGTCACCTATAATGGTTTTGTAGGGGTATGTAGTGGTAGAGTATTGGTAGAGGATCAGGAAAGGTACCAGAGTCTAGGAAGGACTCAGATACCCCTCAGTCGATGGGTAGTTGGTGTTCCAATGGAGTCTAGGTAGGGGACATGGTACCCCGATATAGGAGCGGTAGTACCTGTTGGAGGGAATATCATAGGGGGGTCAGACTGGAGCCCAGATAAGAAGGGAAAGTTAGCTACATGCTATAAACTCTACTCCATCTAGTGTGGATGCGTGACCTTATATTTTCATAGGTATGATTCTTGTATGATCTACCCTTGATTGCATTTTGAGTACATTGATAGAGAATTGGATTTACACCAAGCTAACAAAATGTACTTTATGGATTGATAAAGACCACTTATTGGGTAATTTAATCTCATATGTTGAAGTTTAGGTGGACCCAAAGAAGGTTTCAATATTAATATATTGGGAGAAACCTAATAATGTCTTCTAGAATCAGAGTTTTCTGGCTTTAGGAGGTTGTTATCGACCCTTTTTCTAGGAAATATCCCATTTGGTAGCACTGATGTATGGACTGACTAAAGAAAGTAGTGAGGTTTTTTTGGTCAAATACTTGTGAGAGGTATTTTCAGGTGCTGAAAGGTAGGATGACCATAGAACCTGTCCACACTTTATCTGTGATGGGTAAAGCATATACCATGTACTATAATTTATCTGGAGTTTGACTCGAAGAAATTTGGATGCAAGAGGATCGAGTGGTATCTTTTGGCTCCATATAGATGATACTTCATGAGAGGAATTACGCTACTCACAATATGGAGTTTGTTTCGGTGGTACATGCCCTAAGATGCTGGAGACACTATCTTTTGGGGGAGATGTTTGTGGGGTACACAAACTAAAAGATCCTCAAGTACATATTTTTATTTCAGCGGGACCTAAACCTTTGGTAGAGGATGTGGGTTGATTATCTTTAGTCTTTCAAATTTGAGTTGGCTTATAAACGAGGTAAGGGAAACATTATTTCTGATGCCTTGATACAAAAGACATATACAGAGGTAGTGTGGGAGTCTTGCGAAGAGTGGTGGATGCTGATGTTCTTTTACAAATATGCATCTAGATGTCCAGGAGTCCTATGGTTGAGTATCTATGACATCGACTTCTATCATACTCATGATTATTTATATGATCAAGGTGGATAAGTTGTCTAATATAGAGGGATTAGTTAAGAGATAAATATTATATGGTGGGGATCCAACAACTAGATGGTCTCTTGGTATGAATAATTCTATTCTTTTTCATGGATAAGTATGGGTTCCTATAGGCTTGTGTGAGGAGATGGTGAGAGAGTTTCATGCTTCTAGATGGGTGGTACATACTAGTTTGGAAAAGATATATCATGAAATCCATAGAAAGTATCAGTGGCTAGGAATGAAGAATGAGGTATCAAGATTTAGGGTGAGATGTTTCACCTGTCAACAGGTGAAGGCCAAGAATCAGAGGCCTGTTGGGATTTTTGAACCTCTAACGATTTCGTAATGGAAATGGGATGATGTCACTATAGATTTTGTGATAGGATTACCTAGTACACCTCAGAAGAATTATGCAGTGTTGGTGATCATAGATAAAATGATTAGGTATACCACTTCATGTCTTTTAGGGAGACCTTCACTATTGGTGATCTAGAGAGTATTTAAGTATTGGTGGTAGTTCGATTACATAGTGTTCTGAGGAGTATTATTTTTGATATAGAACCTCATATCATGTATTGGGTTAGGAAGGCTCTTTAGAAGGTTCTGGGATCACGGGTTCAATTGAGCATAACCTATCATCCACAAACTAATGCTCAGTTCAAATTGACTTTTCAGATTCTAGAGGATATGTTACGATCCTGTGTTTTAGATTTAGGTGGTTCATGGGTGTGAAATTTTGCACTTTTTTATTTTTCCTATAATAATATCTTCTTACCACCAATCCATATGGAACCTTTGAAGGCATTATATGATAGATCGTTCCATTTTATTCTTTATTGGTTGGAGGTAGGTAAGTCAATGCTTATTAGACTTAGTATTGTGTAGGATACATATAATAAGGTTCAGTTGATCTGGAGGCGTTTGGTGACTGTTTAGAGTATAAATAAATCTTACACTGACCATTGGATATGACCTCTAGATTTTTAGGTTGGTCATCATGTTTTCCTTTGGGTGTCACCTAGATTGTGGAAACACCGTATCATAAAACATGGAAATCTAGCACCTAGTTTTTTTAGGCCATTTGATATAGAAGAAATGTTCAGTATAGTGGTGTACCGATTTTCTTATCCATAGTGCTATAGTGTCATGCATGATTCGTTTTATGTGTCGTATATTTAGAGTTATCATCCTAACCCTTCTAATTTGGTAGATATTTATGATGTCTAGATTTTTGTAGATGCGTCCTTTAAGGATCATCTGATACAGATTATGGAACATAGTGAGAAGTAACTTCAAGGAATAACCATACCTATAGTTCAAGTGTTGTGGTAGATTGGGAATGTTCAAAAGGTCACTTGGGGGAGGTAATCTAATATGAGAGCATAGTGGAGACACTTGTTTGTTGAGAGCACATAGTGATTCTTAGAGTTACTTGGGAAAAAACTGCTATATGGTGGTGATGTAGTAAGATCCATTCTTTTTCTAGGTATGTCCCTATTTGAGTTTTTCATTGAAACTCATTCATTTGGGTTTTACTTCTCCTTTAAACCATGGAAGTCATGTCCATTTTTGGTAATATATATAATTTACTGGGGACAATGACATAATGTCTGGGGATGTATGTTTGTTTGAATTAATGGTGTCTGGGTAAGTGTGTCAAGGGATTATGAGGTTTCTCCATGAGTTTTTAAGGCTTTAGAGGTGGTTAGGGGTTTTCAGAAAAAGCTAGGATGAGACCTTTATACTAGAAAAAGACACACCATGAACCTATTACACAACATGTAAATAATTCCATGAAGATTTAATGTACTATTTTAGGGTGGGAATTGGTTACATATTTTGAAACTGGTTCATGATGTGTCAATGCTACCAGGATAATGTCATGAATTGGTTCATTGCATGAAAAGGTTACACATCGTGAAACAAGTTCATGATGTGAAATGGTCTATCGAGGTTATTTTAACCCGAGGTGACATATTTTTTTTGGAGTAACTCATAAATTGAGAAATAAATTAAATGAAAGGATTATGCACCATGTATTTCTCACTCTCAGTGGTTTTAAGGCCACACTATGCATATCATATTTTTCTCATCTACATGGATCCCTTATCTCTCGAGACCTAGGTGATTCTAGGTGATTTTGGATTGATTTACTCCATTACAAATATCTTGACCAGTCATTTGATCACAATGAGTTTTTTCACTTTGGTTTTATCCTCTCTTTTATTTCTCTATTTTTTAGTGGTGGAATATATTGACTACAATTGTTTTGGGTGTTGATCTGGATTTTTTATCTAGGTTTTCTTTATGGTCATAATTTCCTTCATTCTTATTGGTATTACTCATTGAAAGTATTGTGTTGATTTTCAGATAAAGGTTGGTTGTGTAAAACCAATCCCTATAGTTTGTTTCTATTATTCAAGTATATAGAATATTATGCATTTACAATGACACAATTTTCACATTAATTAATTGAATAATGGATGATGATAAAACTTATGTTGGATTATTCGTAGGATCCCTTTGTATTAAATGGTTTTAAGACCTAGCTTGTGGATACCCATAGGGTGAGCTTACCCTATAATAATAATGAATTAGCTAATGGCTTAAAGTATATCTATCATGAAATGAGACCTCAAGTGATTTCTAGTGATATATTCACCTTGAAATATAGTTAAATTTATTATTGAAATGCATAGTGATAATTTGATAATAATTGGGTGTGTAAAATGGAATATCAATAACTTAATATATAAGTTAATGAATAAATGGGTAATCGAAAGAAAAATGGTAATTGGCAGAATTAACCATCAAGGATTATGAAATGTTGTTTTTTTATTACTATTATGATTTGGGTTCTTATTTATGTTGAAATGAGTATATAGAGGGATTAATAGAGATGCAGAAATGCATATATGGATTGGATTTGATGCTGAAATTATTATATAGAGGTCTTGGGGTGGTTATGCTAAAATTCTTATATAGAGGTATTGTACTAGTTATGATGAAATTATTATATTGGGGGAATGACCTAGATGTTGAAATTATTATACAGATAGATTTACTCGATTATGAGATAATACCATGGACTTGTGGTTATTATTGTCATGGTTGTGCTACATGGTTAGAGATATTCTAGAATAGTGATGAAGCAGATTGATTATTGTATTATATTATGTTTATTAATTAATACATATGTTTATCAATTTATTGGATTCACTTATTATTAGAACTTTTTTTTAAACACAGCGGTGTCAATCTACCAAGTTTTACTCACACCCTCTATGGGTTGTTGTTTAGTACCCAAAAAGATTACTTGGATGCAGTTTTGGACAATGGAAAGGGATGTTGTTATTGATTTTGCTTACTAGATTGGTTGGATCATGGAGGTGGGACCAACATGGGGGTTTAGATTAGGGTATTTGAGTTATTTAATTCAACATGTTATTTAATTTTTTTAACTTATAGAATTTCATTTAGTTACATTTCATCCTGAAATTACATGGTTAACTATTATTTGGTTTATTGGTTATTCCTTTACCTTCCAGTTGTATTTTGT
This sequence comes from Viscum album, assembly GCA_963277665.1. Taxonomy (NCBI): domain Eukaryota; kingdom Viridiplantae; phylum Streptophyta; class Magnoliopsida; order Santalales; family Viscaceae; genus Viscum; species Viscum album. Next base: position 1,467,706,046 of record OY728146.1, read on the forward strand.
ACTATTTCCTTTATTTCTATTACTCTGATATTTATTTTTTTACCTCCGATGCATTACAAATTTGTACCAGGGTGTATAGTCTCCCCACTATTCTCTTTACACCCCTGTTGTTAGTTAGTATCCTCTAGCATATTGGGAGGATCACTGGAGGTCCCATAACCAACATGATTTGGCCACATGAGAGAGTGTCAGATTATGGGATGTTACACTTTCATTGAGACTTCACAGTAATTTCATAGAGGCCCTAATATAGATGGGGTATTGTGTTTCGGAGAAGACCATAATGAAGGGATTTTGGTAATCGATAGGGGTCAAATCCACTCAACCTTTAAAAAAAGAGATATCAACAATCAAGTTATATATTTTTGTAATATACATTGTGTTACCTCATAATATTATATATTCACTACTTAATTCATGTAATTTAAAATAAATTTTCAACCACTTCTACAGATAATGGATTCTTCACATGTCGATGCTTCCAATCCTGAGAAAAAATAGGTTTCTGAACATGTTGGTGCTCTGAATATAGAGGAACAACAACCTTGTACCCATACTGATTCTACCAATCCATAATAACAACATATTTATGAAGTCAAAGCTGAGGAAATTAAAGGTAGTGAAAAACTTGTGCCCCAAAAAAATAGGACTGTTACAGAAAGATGGTGTAATAAAAAATTATTAAGGCGAGACATCAAATTCAAGGCTAGATGGAATGCACGTTGCTTACCTATTAACCCCAAGAAGGCCATGCTCAATAGTTTAATTGCACTTTCCACTCACATGACCAAGTGGATTGATATAGATTCATGGAACAATCTTTGTCTTATTCGTAAGACAGTAATTTGGGAAGAGATTAGGGTAAAATTTTGATATAATTTCATTATTTTACTAAAAAAAATTAAACCTTGAATTATCCTTAATTATCTCTTATAGAGTGAATTTATAATAGATGACTCCCGAATGAAATTTGTATTAATTCTTACTGGAAAGGCTCATAAAATCTTTCAGACAAATATTACAAAGTATCATCTCAAATATTTTGATAGTTAAATAAACCCACACCATCCATAAATATATAAATAGAAAATAAAACAACAAGCATGGGATGAATTTATTATTCATCGGGAGAAGAAATATTTTTAGGTACATTGTGACAAGTAATATATTGTTTGAAAATATTTGTATTAATCACTTGGATTAAGAATTTTTAGTTTATGAAATAGCAAAAAAGTGCTGCAAATAAGCAAATATTAGTAAAACCAAATGCATCCCTGCTATAAAGCAAGGATGTGGTATACTTCACTTGAAAAAAATGGTACATATTTTAAGTCTACCATAATAGTTTTAAAAGATACAAAAAAACAACATAATTATTTTAGTATGTTAATATACATATTGATGAATTGAAATCTAAATCCAGTTCCATCCCACATTATATACTATGGAAGGATGGATGAGTAAATAAATAAGGGTTAATAATAAATGAAGACACACATAATGTGTGGGAATCCTTTGTATGTATGACATAATAAAAAATTCATTAAATAGGTATTACATAAAAATTATTACTTATTTTTCTATATTTTTTTATCTAACTTAGGCATAATAATCATCATCAGTTGTACACAATGAACAAATACTATCAGTGGCCTTGGAGCGGCCATGAAAACATGACCATATCGGAGGTGCGGGTTTTATGTTTCACCTCGAAAATATTTTGAGAAAAGAAATTAACTCGGGGATAAAGATAATAAAATGAAAGAGTTTCAATCATGATTATCTACTTCAAAAGAAAAAAAATGAATAGGATGTTATAGTTTTTAGAAAATTTTATTTGAAGGAATCAAAGAGAAGAAACAACGTAAGAACAACCACAATGTAAAGATCCCCCCCACCACACTAGTTGTGAGGTGTTCCATTCCCCTAAAACAATTGTCTTATAAGAGGTAATCAATATTTTCATAATTATTTATGTGAAATTTGAATCTGTCAGACCCTTATACCTTTAATATACTGATTTTCTATACTGTGAAAATGATTTTGATTTATATCTATCAATACCAACCTATCACCTTATTGTATGGAGTGTTGTGTAAAATATCCAAGGATAAATTCTACACAACAAACAGCTTCCAATAGATCATGTGGGAGTGGGGATTCACATAGCTCATGAGGTGAGTTTCGAGATACCAGTTCCACGTAATGATGAAAATATTCATACAATAGAGAAATATATTGTAACTTTCATGGCATGCCTGTTAGATCTTTTAAAAATACATGTTGATAAGGTGGTATTAATTTCTAATTTATTTTTCATGAAAAACCTTTAACAATTAATGAAAAAGGCCTAAATTGATGAATGTTATTATAGATGGACAAATGGAAGGGGGCGAAAAGGAAGGTCAAATACAAATGATCTAAAGAATCATTCAACCAATCGAAAAGATCTTCACAAAGTACCTTTAACCTGACCCATTCAGCTTACGCATTTGCTAATATTAAAGGTTCACATGGATATAATGTTAGAAAGTGGTGATACAACCACAATTGATTTTGAAGAAAAGATGTACAGAGAGGCCATTACAGACTATATTGGTCTTTTAAATGTAAATGAAATCCTCACACATTAATGGATAGGAGTATCGGTTGAAAATATATACATGAGGTGTGTTTTCATGATTTTTTCCCAATATATGATCTTCTATGTTAATTATGACTGATTAGTATTCATAATTTTTGAAGGCTTATATATCAATACTATTTGAAGGGAAAACCCTATGAATTGAAATTTGGACTCATTAGTCCTCACATCTCTCTACACAACTATTCTCATTGGAAACAAAGAAATATAAAGGAATAGTGAAAAAACTGGCCACAATGTTTGAAAAAAAACTTGCAGATGGAAGACTCTTCTTAATACCCATGATGTTGGGTTAAAACTCTATAATTTAATCATATCAAATATATTTTCATTCATTTCATTACTTATTCATTTTTTAGGCATCATTGGTTACTCATTATAGTCAATTTGGATACTCAAAAATTTTATTTTCTAGATTAAATGCCCAGATACCCTAAAACATGATAATACACGATGATGTTTATCAATTTGTAATATACTAAAAGAAACATTTAACAACTAAAATTAAAGTCATATATTTTATATTATGTTTTAATGAAAATTCTGTTATGATAGGGCAATATTAAAATATTCTCAAAATCATGTCATGAGGACAGTCCATGAGCATAAAGAGCAAATAAAATTCTACAAATGGATAAGTATTAAGGTATATATAATAAAATTCCATTATCAAAACATATATCAAGACAAATTGCTTGTTATTATCAATGTATTTTCATTTTTTGAAAGAAAATAATACCAAATATTGTGGTTATTTTGTTTTCAAATTTATGAATGATATCATATACCATCAACAAACTCACATACCCAAAGAGGTAATTTCAAAGATAATTAAAATTTCATTTAAAATATTTATTAATCCTTTTTTTATTTATATTATTCCAGTACTACTAGGATTTTCAAAAGTCCTATTATTTGAAAGAGGATTTATATTTTTTTTGGAAACAAATGGGCAGCATACCTGGTGTTAGATTTCATATAGACATCATGAAGAGGTGACTTCTTACTACTTATTTAGTTGATTTTATCATCATTTTATATATTTTTTTACTTAATTTCCTTATCATTTTTATCTAATAATATATTAAAATGATCAATAAATCATTTATGACATGTATTAATCAACCACACCTCAATATGAATCATGGTGTGTCTAGTATGACTCAAAATGTGAGTTTTCAGTTTAAAGTTGATATTTTAATTCAAAAAATATGTTAGATACTCAAAACCCAGAAAAAATATTCATATTGTTTTTATAATTTATGAAAAAAAATCCATATTTTATTTTTGACATGTAGGTATAAATGGTAACTCAATATGATACACAGTGTTCCTGATATGAATCAAAGTGTTCGTTATTTGTTTAAAATTGAAAATTTAGTTTAAAACGTGTCACTCACTAAAAATAGTGAAAGAATGCTCGGATTATCTTGATACTTTAGAAAAATTATTCTTAATTCATTTTTGAAGTGTGAATCATATTCACATCAAACCAACACAGGATGTGACTGGTATGACTCAAAGTACGTGTCTTCTATTTTAATTGATATTTTTGTAAAATATACATATGACATACTAAAAAAAATGAGAAAACGTGCTAGATTTGTCTTGATAATTTATAACAATAATTAATAAGTCATTTTTGACGTTTAATAATTATTCTCACATAAAACTGACACATGATATGGATGGTATAACTCAAAGTGCGTGTTTTCAATTTAAAATGACATTTTAGTGAAAAAACTAGTGACATACTTAAAACTAAGAAAATGATTTAGGATTGTTTTAATAATTTAATAAAATGATTCATAAGTCATTTGTGACATTTAGTAATCATTTTCACCTTAATCCGATGTATGGTGTGTCTAGTATAATGCAAAGTGTGTGTTTTCAGTTTAAAATGAGATTTTATTAAAAACACAAGTGATATACTCAAAACCAAGAAAAGACATTCGTATTGTTTTTATACTTTATAAAAAATAAATAAGTCATATTTTTCAATTATTAATCATCCATGCCTCAATATGATATACTGTGTGACCAGTATGACTGCAAGTGCGTATTTCCATTTAAAATTTACATTTTAATAAAAAAGACAAGTGATACACTCAAAAACAAGAAAATAGTTTTAGATTGTTTCTATACTTTAGGAAAACAATCCATAAGTCATTTTTAATGTGTAGGAATTAACCAAAACTCAATCCAATATATGGTGTGTCCAGTATGACTCAAAGTATCCATTATCAGTTTAAAATTTACCTTTTAGTTCAAAATGTGTGTCACTCACTGAAAACTGAGAAAACCTACTCATATTATATTAATAATTAAGGAAAAACATTCATAAGTCATTTCTGGTGTGTAGCAATCAATCTCACATCAATCCCATTAATTGTGTGACTGGTATGAATCAAAGCACATATTTTTAGTTTAAATTGTCATTTTAGTAAAAAGAATAGGTGACATACTCAAAACTAAGAAAACACATTCATATTATTTTGATTATTTTTGAAAAAAATACATAATTCAATTTTAACATATAGGAATCATCCGCACCTCAATCCGACGCACAATGTAACTAGTATGACTCCAAGTGTGTCCTTTTATTTAAAATTTAAATTTCACTAAAAAATAAAAGTTACATACTCAAAATCAATCAAAATCATTTGGATTGTTTTGATACTTTAGGGCCATAAGTCATCTATGACATGTTGGAACTAGTCTCCCCTCAATCTAATACACGGTGTGATCAGTATGAATCAAAATGTACATTATAATTTTAAAATTGACATTTTTGTTCAAAACATGTGTCACTCACTGAAAACTGAGAAAAAAAAAATCAAATTTTCTTTATAATTTATAAAAATAATTCATTATCCATTTTTATGATGTATAAATTTTTCTCACATTAAACTGGCACATGATGTGACCATTATTACTCAAAGTTTGTGTTTTTAGTTTAAAATGACATCTTAGTAAAAAACAAGTGACATATTCAAAACTGAGAAAACATATTTGGATTGTTTTGATACTCTAAGAAAAACATCCATAATACATTTGTGATGTGTAGGAATTAGTCTCACATAAATATGATACACAGTGTGACTGGTATGACTCAAAGTGTATCTTTTTATTCAAAATTGACATTTTAGTAAAAAAGACAAGTGACATACTCAAAATAAAGAAAATGCATTCATATTATTTTGATACTTTATAAAAATGATCCAAAATTCATTTGTGATGAGTTTGAATCATCCACACCTCAACCCGATGCACAGTGTGGCTGATATGACCCCAAGTTTGTCTTTTTATTTAAAATTGAAATTTTAGTAAAAAAGACAAGAGACATAATTAAAACCAAAAAAACAATTAATATTGTTTCTATGCTTTATCACAACAATACTCAAGTCATTTGTGATGTGTAGGAATCATCTTAACTTCAATCTGATGCATAGTGTGCATCATATGTCTCAAAGTGTCAATTAACAGTTTAAAATTGAAAGTTTAGTTCAAAACATGAGTTTCTCACTGAAAACTGACAAAACACACTCAGACTATCTTGATAAATTAGGACAACAAATCATATTCCATTTGAGATATGTAGGAATGAGTATAATGTTAAACTAACACATGATATGATCGATATGACTCAAAGTGTGTGTTTTTAGTTTAAAATGAAATTTTAGTAAAAAAACATGCGACATACTCAAGAACAAGAAAACGCATTCAGATTGTTTTGATAATTTAATACAAAAATACATATGTCATTTGTGACATTTAGGAATCCTTCATACCTCAATCTAACGCACCGTGTGATTTTAATGACTTTAAGTGTGTCTTTTTTTTAAAATTGCTATTTTAGTAAAAAAGACAAGTGATAGGCTCAAAACTGAGAAATTGTTTTTTAAATTTTTTCGATACTTTAGGAAAACAATCTATAAGAAATTTATGACATGTCAGAATCATTTTCACCTCAATCCGATACACAGTGTTCCCAGTATGACTGAAAGTGTTTGCTATTAGTTTAAAATTGATATTTTAGTTCAAAATGTGTGTCACTCATTGAAAATTGGGCTAACAGGATTGGGTTGTATTGATAATTTAGGATAATGATTCATCAGTCATTTGTGTTGTGTATGAGTCAATATCATGTCAAATCGACACATTAAGTGACTGGTATAACTCAAAGTGCATGTTTTTAGTTTAAAATGATATTATATTAAAAAATAATTGACATACTCAAAACCAAGAAAACACATTAGTATTGTTTTGATACTTTAGGAAAATTATCCATAAGTCATTTTTGATGTGTAGGAATTAGGCGCACCTCAATCCGATGCATGTTGTGATCAGTATTACTCAAATTGTGTGGTTTAAATTTAAAAATGAAATTTTATTAATTTATTGTTTCATATTTATTTTACTTTATTTATTTGTATTATTACTAACATAAGAATTATATTTTATATAGGTGAATTATTTTTCTCAAATTTTGGTGGTTTGTTCAACAACTGATACCATTATTGGGATTTTTTAAGAGGGGGTTTGGTGCCAAAAACAATAAAACCATTGATGTTTTTGAAGGTTTGTTATAACTTTTACTTGTTAATATAATTTTTCAAAACAATGTTTGAAATGTATATAGTATCTTTTTCTTATATTTGTGATGTAATTTTTATTTCAAATAAATTTTGAATTCTTCATATTCTGTATTTTCTTAAATATTTTTATTAAGAGTTTATTTGAACTCTATACCTCTAATTTTTTTTGTTTGATTTGATATTTTTATGCAATTTAAATTTAAATAATCCTTAATGTTTTATAAATTTTTTTATCTATATAATTTTTTAGGTCCACTAGATGATCGGAAAGACCGTGGGTCTGGTTAGGATAGGGTAAATATTTTTATATTACAACCGCATTTTAGGACAATCCTAGTAGTCTTTATATTAAATCGGTGTTGTTCTTATGGCTGGTGGGGTGATGGATTCTGCACCTTCCTCCAAACCCAAGCTCCACATCAAGGTCAACATCATCACTGATGGCACTAGAGGTAACGATGAGGCCACCACATGCCTCTTCACTGCCCTTAGTGCCAACTCCATCGTAAGCATCGATGTGGATGAAAATAAGCAGGACACATTCACACGGGAGCTACTTTTTCCTAGGGAACCTAATAATCGATGGATGTAATATAAAATTAATATCTAATTTTTTATATCATGATTAAAATATATTTTTATATTAGTTTCTAATAAATAAGTATTTTGTATATCAAAATTATTTTATATGTAAGGCTTGTTTATTTAGGTCCAAAATGATTTGGATCATATATTGTTGGTGGCAATAATATGCTCTCTCATAGGAAAATATAATACATTTTATATAGTGATACCATAAAATAAAACATGAAAAGAATAACAAGAAATCAAACTAAAGAACATATGATTTTTTTTGGAAATTCTTGGAGTTTGAGGCCACATTACATGTGAAAATACACAACATGCTTTGAGAAAGGAAAATAGTAAAAGAAAAAAATATTGTGAGGTAAGAATAATCATCAACCAATTATTAATATCGATTTTTCTTTTAATTATATAAAACTTTTAGTATTAATATACATTAATGATGTGTAATTAAGATTGTGTAATTGTATTTAAAACTAATTAATTGGATTTAAGAGTAATTAGTAAAAATTAATTAATATAAACTATTTTTTGAATTAATAGTTTCTTTAGATTTTTGAGTGCCAAAATTCTAGGAATTAGTGAAGGGTTTCCAAGGATCAAACAACATTTGTTCAATACAATAAGACATTAAAATATCCATTCCAAAGATCACCATGCTATGCAGAACTGAAATCATATATAAACAAAATGAATATGAAACCCTTACAGTGAAGATGACTATTCTTGTTGTCTTTGATCAATACATACTAAATATCACTAGGAACAACCAAAATACTCTTCTCTCTGCGTTTTATCCATGGGATGATATGAATTACCCAACCCTTTAGGCAGGACCCTCCTTTATTTCATGATATGCTAGTATCTCCAGTGACAAAGGAAAGAGGGGGAATATAGATACTAGTGATCCGGGAAGAACCAAACTAGTGCTTGACACCCACCTCAATGGAATCAACCACTTTATACAATCATTAGAACATTCTTGAGCCTTTTAGGGGATTTAATAAAATGTTATGCAACGTTCGAGTGATTCCATTTATTTAAAACATTAGTGAATGTTCAACCATGCACATAACATTTAAGTGAACTCAATTTTACCATACATCACATGTGTTAATAATAGCTAGTATGGAAGATAATTCAAACATTAACATTTAACACTAGGTTTTCTAGATAAATTGTAGAGCTGTTATATGAATCGTTCCAAATGATTAATTATATTATGGCAATCTAATTTATCTAAGTCATATAATATCCCTCTAAAGCACCCAGAACCCATGTTCTCAGATATGGTACTAAAAACACATTCTTTAATTACTATATTTGATACTAAGTGAGATGAATCAAGACAAACATATAAATTTCTATAATTTAAACATTAAAACTCACAATAACCACACAATTCTACAACCTAAAGGTTTAGTGTCTTTGGAGATCTACTACCTAAAAATATTATTACACATTATTTCTTCAAAATCTCCCACAAACTTCTCAACACAAGACTTCCTTATAAAATAACTTGCATATAATTTCCTTGGTAAGTGGATAATAAAATTAGTGAGTTCAAACGCTTGGTAAAGGAAAATAAATCAATGATCTATAAAGGGGTTTGATATTAATAATATGAGAAAACACTAATGCAAATTGGGCCTTTAACAATGCTAGTAAAAGATATTTATCAGTTCTATAAAAGAGATGACATTGTAAGGAATGTTAAAGGGTTATCTTCAACACCTCTCATAAAAATGATAATAAAGGAACCCTTTATCAGTGTTTTTTAGAGCGCTATTAAAGACCCCCTTTAACCGTGCTAAAAAACACTAATAAAGGACCTGTTGATAAATGGTATAATTTTTTTTCACCCCACACCCCTTATAAGATCTCCCCCACCCCCTCCCCCTTTATAAGTGCGTCCCCCATCCCCAACCCACTTTATTAGTGCTTTAGAACATACCCCTTCCTATAATGAGTTTTGAGTCTAGAACCTCCAGCTTATACATCAATTCCTTTTCCACTCCCCTATACTGTTTTTTTAAATTATATGATATATATATATATATTTGTATATATATTTCATTATATTTTTTATCCGTATATTTATATATATATTTATATATATATGTATATATATATATATGTTCATATATATATATATACTTATATATATATATTAAAATTGATACAACCTCTAAAACCCTTAAAATGCATAAAAATGTTAAGAAACTCTAAAGACCATAAAAACCATAAAAACCTAAAATGACAATTACTTCTGATATGGGAGTTTTTTAGCTCCCAAACTAGTCAAATAAAATCTCATGAAACGATATTTGATATGATATGTGGTAAATGATGAATGGATATCTGGATTGGATGTTATAGCCTTTTGAATTTTAAGAAGCCAAGGTTAGTGACTAAAAACTCTATTTCAGAGGACTTCTGGGCCTTTTTGGTGGATAAAAGGGTCAATGATCAAAGAGCCAGTCCTAGACCTACAAAGTGTAGATATAATCATAGGATTTGATTTGATATGTGGTATAACCCAAAAAGACACCCAGATCAAAAGTTATGACTGTTTGAAGTTTGAGTTTGATTTATGACATTTTTGAAACTATAATACATTTTATTCCTTTGATAATCACATGATTTAAATCTCATTTTGTTTTATATCATTTAGTAAGCTTTAATTTGACTAGTTATGGAGATGAAACAGACTCCTGGATCAGAATTTGTCGCCATTTTATGGGTTTTTTGGGTTTCTTAACGTTTTTATGGGGTTTAAGGGTTACTAGAGTCATTATTGATTTTTCGGGGTTTTTTTGGGTTTGTGGGAATTTTCTAGAGTTATAAGTGATTTTCACTAAATATCATATATATTATGCACAAATTATTATTTATCCTTATGTAAAAAATATATAAAAAATATATATTATATTTATATAAATATTAATATATTGATATATTATTTTTCATGATTTTTTTTGAAATATACCCTTTATCTATTCTAGTAAAATTTTTTTGATAAAGGGTGGCGTATTTATCAGTTTTTTTAATAAAGCACTGATAAAGACTACCCTTTTATCAACAAATTTTTACTAATACTGATAAAGGACCTCCTTTATCATTGCTTTTTTACAGGCATTGATAAAGGGCCTCCTTTAATAGATTTTTTTAGCATTGTTAAAGATTATCTTTAATAGAGTTTTTTATAATGATGAAAAAAGTGGGTTTTAACAGTGATTTTAGAGAGCGCTGTTAAAACCCTAGTGCTGGATAAACCCCGTTTTGTAGTAGTGAAACACGCACATGGTATAAATATCTAAATAAAAAATAACATGGGTGTTAGAACCCAAAAAGTGTCTTTCACCCCGAAAGGCCGACTTTTCATAAATTGAGTATGTGACCCAGCCCAAAGATACATTATGGGGTCAAAGAGCAGGTTACGTGAAAATTTTGAGTAATGTGTGAAAACAGGTGGTTCTATGTGCAAAGGACTTAAGTTCCAAAGGTGTTGATGGAGATAAAAATTTATGTGGGTACTCCCGAGGACTGAAGTGATGACCAAGGAATGTCCGCGTAAATAGAGAGATTTGCATGAAAAACCTTCGCACAACCATCCAATTGTGAAAGCAAGGTGACGTAAAACTCCACATGTAGTATGATCATGTCCCATCAGTAAAGGGATGGGAATAAAAAAACATTGTTTCATGCTATAGTGGTGTTAAATGACATTGACCACAAATTTTGGTTTTAAATAGAACCATGCCCAACACTTTGGGGACAAATCTCTGAAAAACAAAGAGCCACTCTTGTTTGCGCAAATCCCTCACCCACACCACCACTCTAAACCAGAATACCAAGGACCCTTAAAGGAAGAGAACTTGTGCGACTAACCTACCATGATCCCTAATATGTATTGGCCTATGATTTAGAGTTCCTCGCACAAAAACTCTTAAGGCTGGCTGGGTTTTCAAAAGAGAATCAGACATAGCATAACCATGATATGCATGTAACACCGAATCTTGCGTTCACCAACTCTTACAGAATCAATGTGCTGGACTTGTGCTAGATCCCATGTCTTGTGCAACCCTATTTGTGTGGAATATAATAAAGTTCCAAACAAAAATTTTTTAGTCCCTTACCCATTTCCCTATATGCTTCTAGCACATCCTAGATCATTACCCTAACTTTTTCTCTTAATCATAGGTACCCTAATTCCTCTCACTCCTAATCATAGACACCCTAAAATTGGACTTTATGATTTTCACTCCTCTATGATAGTGCTTATACCATACCCCTCCCAAAGGCACATGAGTAGTAGACATGTAATCCCAAAATACAGAATCACTAAGGGAAAATATGTACCTGTCTTTGTAGGGAGTCCATTTTTCATATCTTCCTCTTACCTTAACATGGTCCCCCTGAGGTTGTAAGCCCCATACACATCTGATCTACAAGTTGAAAAACTATCTAGATCCATATCCTAGTCGCATGACATTAAACTGCACGAAAACATCCTCCACACATGATGTTACACTATAGTTACCCCTTGTAATGGACACATGATACGGGATGCCACATCCCCGACCATGGGATGAAACTACTACACTTGGTAGATTCCATAAATAATCCCTATAACATCCTCCCTCACCATGAGATGAATGTAGCACCCTGTTCATCATTTACGCATAATCCCCACACCATCCCCGTCGATGCTCTTTCCACGACATGAGTGTCCTTACCACATAAAGTTAAATGACATGAACTAGTCCTGTCATGCGACCTTAAACTACAGCACCAAACTACATGAGTTTTGATGCCTATTTACTAATAGATTATGTAGGATTCCTCCATGAGGTTTAGTTCCAAAACCCCAAGTGTTAAATCTTTCCCCCTGATGACACACTATACCACTTAACCATTCCCACAAATTGTTAAACTTGAGACATGATCTAGAATACCTACCATATATAATAAATGTGGGAGTCCTAAGGTAAAAGCCTCGAAAGAATTATTCCCCTAGAGTCAACTACCACATGTCCAATACGATATGTCTTGGGTTTTTCACTCGTAATGCCTCACACATGAGATTCCCAACAAAAGAGAAAGATTTTATAGGTGCCCAATCTACCCAACATCCAGAAATACCCAGACATGGAAAATTTTACTAGTGTGACTAGTATGAATACAAGTGTGTATTTTTATTTAAAATTGACATTTTAGTTCAAAACACACGTCACATACTCAAAATTGAAAAACCACACTCAATTGTTTTTGATAATTTTGGAAAATGATTGATAAGTTATTTTTAATGTGTAGGAATCAACCACACCCCTATATGATACACGATGCTCCCTATATGACTCAAAGTGTATGTTATCATTTTAAAATTAGAAGTTTTGTTCAAAATGTGTCACTAACTAAAAACTGAGGTAACATGATTGGATTGTCTTGATACTTTAGGAAAATGAAATTTTAATTATTAGTTTCTTTAGATTAAATTTGTGTGATAATTATAGGTAGTGGTGAAGGGTTTCTAAGGATCAAACAACATTCGATAAATGCAATAAGACATTAGAAGATTCATTCCAAATATCAGCAAGCTATGAAAAACCAAAATCATATATAAAAAAAATGAATAAGGTGTTCCTTACAGTGAATATGACTATTATTATTGTCTTTAATAAATGATTAATGGGATTCAATAAGAACAACCAACATACTATTCTCTCCATGGTGTATCCACGGGATGATCTAAATCACACAACCCTTTAGGTAAGACCCTCATTTCTTTGATGATATAATATTATCTCAAGTGACAAAGGGAAGAGAAGGAGTAGAGCTATAGGAGAATTTGGAAGAACCAAACAAGTGATCGACACCAACCTCAACGACATTGGCCACTTTATAAAAGCCTTAGGAAATTCTTAAGACGTTTAGGGAATTTAATCGAATGTTATGTAATTTTAATGTTAATCCATATATTTACAATGTTAGTAAATGTTCGAACATTTACATAACATTTAAGTGAACTCAATTTTCCCATATGTCACATGTATTAATGATAGCTAGAGTATAAGATAATTAAAAAATTAATGTTTAATGACTAGTTTCCTAGATAAATTGTAGATAAGTCATATGAATCATGCCATATGATTAATTATATTATAGAACTGTGATTCTGCCACGTCATATAATATGCCTCTAAAGCACCCGAAACACACATTCTCAGATTTGGTGCTAAAAAACATTCTTTCATTGCTATATTTGATACTAAGTGCCACAAATTAAAATAAACATACATATATTTCCATAATTTAAACATTAAAACTCACAATAATCACACAATCCCACAACCCAAAGGTTGAGTTTCTTTGTATATATACTACTTATAAATCTTATTACACGTTATGTCTTTAATATATCCCACAGACTTCTCTACACAAGCCTTACTTCTAAACATAATCCCACATATAATTTCCTTAGGAAGTGGAAAACAAAATGTGTGATCTCAAAGGCTCGATAAGGGAAAGCTTATCAATGAGATATAAAGGGGTTAGATCTTAACCAAATGAGAAAACATGAACAAAAGATAAATACCTAATTAAAAAAACATGGGTGTTGGTGCCCAAAACATGTCTCACGCCTCAAAATGATGATTTTTCATAAACTGAGTATGCGACCCACCCCATAGAAACATTATGGTGTCAAGGAGGAGGTTGTGTGAAAATAGGCGGTTCCACGTGCAAAGTAATTGTGTGACAAAGGTGACGATGGAGATAAAAGGTTCTGTAGGAACTAACAAAGTGATGCCTTAGGAATGTGCATGAAAATGAAGAGATTTTAATGCATAACCATCATGAAACCATCCAGTTGCATGAGGAAGGAAACTTCAAACTCTACATGTTACGTAGTCAAGCCCCATTAGCAACGGGATAGAAATTGCGCAACACTATTTCATGATATAGTAAAGTTACATGACATCGACCTCTGGTTTCAACTATAAATAGAACCACCCCAACACTATGGTGATAGATCTCTTGAAAGCTAAGTGTCACTCTCTTTCACACAAACCTCTCTCATGCACCATCATAGTACACCAAAATACCATAGAACCTCAAAGGCAGATAACTTGCTTGACTGACCTCCCATGGGGTCCAATGTATCTTAGCATGTGGGTGAGAGTCCCTTGCACAACACTTCTTAAGGATGATCAAGTTTTCGAAAGAGAAACCACCTTCATGCAACCTTGATATTCATGCAACACCAAATCTTTCATGCACCCACACCTACATAATCCATGTGCTGGACTTGTTCTTGAGCCCATGTCTCACAAAACCCTATTTGCGCACAATATAATGAAGTTGCGTGTAGAAACATTCTAGTTCCTTACCTAATACCCTCTATGATTCAAGTGAAACCTGGATCATTACCCTACATTTTCCCCCTAAGAATAGGAACCCTAAAGCCTCTCAATACTAAGAATAGACACCCTAATGCCGGACCACCTGATTTCCACTCCTCTATGATAATGTTTACACCATTCCCCTCCCAAAGGTGAAAAAACAATAGACATATAAGCGCTAAATTTGGAATCACTGAGGGAAAAAACATACCTTTATTGGTAGGGAGTCCCTTTCCAGGATCTTCCTATTACCTTGACATGATCCCACTTAGAGTGTAAGACCAATCCATGTCCAAGATGCAAGATATAAAACTACCTAGCTCCACATCCTAGTTGTATGACCTTAAACAACATGACAATATACTCAACACATGATGTTACATTGTAGCCTTACCCTAGGAAATGGACACATGATGCCTCATTTACAATCATCATGGGATGACACATCCTCCCCCACCATGGGAAGAAACTCCTACATCGGGTAGCTTCCATGCAAAATACCTATACTATACCTTCTCATTGTGGGAAGAACCTCCTACCCCGGACAACTTTTACACATAAGCCTCACACCTTCCCTCCTCGATGCTCCTTCAGTGACATAATCATCCTTAGCACATGATGTTAAACAACATGGACCTATACAATCACATGACCTTAAATTATGACATCAAACTATGTGGGTTTTGATCTCTATTTACTAACACGATACATATGACACCTCCATGAGGTTTAATCCCAAAAACCCTAAGGGTAAAATCTCCCCCCTTGGGAACCCACATGACCACCCAACTATCACAAAAAAATGTTCAACTTGTGACTTGATTTGTAATCTATACCCCATATAATAAACGTGGGATTACGGAGGTAATAATCCTTAGAAGAGTTACACCCCTAACATCAACTACCTCATGACCGACATGGGAAGTATTAGGTTATACACCCATGATGCCTCAAACTAGAGATTTCCTTAAAAAAACAAATATTACACATGTTCTTAACCTATCCAACATCTAGAAATACCTAGACATAGAAAACGTCACTACCTCTTTTAACTTAAGGTTGCTTCCCTATTGAGATAGAAGTAATGTAATTAACTGGAATCCACCTCAAGATGACACAAGGAACAAGTTTCATGAACATGAATTAAATCTACGAGGGAGCCACTGACTAAGAGATGATCTACAAGGGGGAATCCATGGATGGGTAACCTACATCCCATGTTTCAATCAAGGAGCTGACATCATTGATTATAGTGATAAAAGAAACCATACTTTGGAAAGTGGGAATGTAGGGAAATAAAGTAGCACACCATGTTGGTCCCAATGAAAGCATAAGAAACAAAATTGGTGAACCTAATGTGAAACTCTTCTCCAAAAACTACGGGGAATCATAACATTGAGACACCATTAGATTTTCGTGTCATCAGATCAAGATATTCGGTACTAGTTCGCACAAAGAAAGCGGTGGTCCCAAAATGAAAATCTCCAGCAATTTGGGGCAGATAACGTTTGACATATTTGGTCTGAGACAACATCAGGATTTATCCCTCCTCTATTTTAGAAAAAATGGATGATGTTGGGGCATTCATCATCACTTTTATTGTATCTGTACTGATGGGTGAAACTGCATTCCTTATAGGGATTTGACTACAAGAAATTAGTGACCTAATTCCAATAGGTTTAGAGGAAAAAAAATGTTGGTACAACAATCCCAGATGACTATAATCTTAACATGATAGCCACTAAGACTTTAGTTTCTCATCACCCATGCCCCATTTCTCCCTCCAATATCATACAGAGGAGGGTGATAAATGACCTTGTTATTTGATAAAGACATGATGGGGTCATTACCACTAGGGATATGACCCACTAAGATCTTGAGGTACTGAAGCCTTGCCAATGCTGCTACCCCCAAGGGCCGCATTAGGTGAAACCACCCCTCGTTCTAATGATGAAGAGCTTCAGAAGCCTCTCATAGAGCACTCTAACAATTCACTTTTATATGCCAAGGAGGTAGGGTATTTTCGAGCCATTCATTTAGTGGATAACGCTCAGTAGTTCCCAGGTGGGATCCCACCAGGTCACATCAGCATCAGCACTGACCAGTTTCATAGGTCGATGAGAAGATTGACTCCATCCTCACTTGGTTGGTCCCAGTCCAAAACATCTGACATTGACGATGGATAAAAACCCATATCATTTCCTAAAAATAGGAATATTATACAGCTCCAATGGCCCCAGACATCATCAGTGTATCCCATTAAATCCCCATAAGTGGGTATCCATTTTTACCCACCTAGGATCGAGACCCTAATCACCTCATAGGCAGCCTAGGTTAACTACCTTAGTATTTGGTGCCACTACCACCCATTAAAATCCATCTCATGAAAATTAAAACTAATGTGGAGGTCCACCCCACACCATCACCTACCAATACAGAGGTCCCCCCACACTATCACCAAACAATGTAGAGGTTCTCACCACACTACTAATAACTAGTGTGTATGTCCTACCTGCACTGCCATCAACCGATGTGGAGTTCCTCCTCACACTATCAACAAATAGTGTATAGGTCCTACTTTCACCTCTATTAACCAATATAGAGGTCCTTACCACACCATCAAAAACCAGTACATAGGTCCTCCTCATACTACCACTAACCAGTATGGTGTTTCTACCCATGACCAAGGCATTTCATGATCTGAAGAACCATATGTTGTAGAAACACCTGGATTCACAATGATAGAATAGGTTTACATATTAAGATAATATATAAGTTATAAACACAATTGGAACAAAGATTTATGTGGTTTGTGAAATGATACCTACATCCATGGAGAGGAATAAATACCACTATAGTCAGGAGGACAATTATAGAGAGTTTTAGAGTTCTAAAGAACACACCAAAACCCTAGCCTAAAATGGGATAATAATAAGGATGAATTAATATTCCACCAATACATATGAAGTCTGTTGTGCTACTGTGAAAGGTGGAAGTGATTTTTCATTTATATAGTGTTATGGCCACCCAATTACAAGATTATACAGTGGTTAAATGTATGAAGTCTGTATTGCTACAATACCATTAACTCCAATGTATGACCTACTATAGTAGTCATACCAAAAATTCACACTGCTATAGTACCCTGTCAGTGTCGATAGATCAACTCTGCTCGACCCGAAGAGTTTCAGATTCGTGCATAGTATAGACCAGAATAATTTTTCCCAATCATCATTTGGAATGGATCAAGCTACCCCTATCCAACACCATACTAGGGCAGAAGGGAGAAAACACATCATGAGGGTCGTGTCCATGTTTCATGCCACAAACCACTTGGTGAAAACCTAAGGACTCTTAATATCTCACACTTGGATAAGTCCCATGTCATTAGAGGAAGAACCTTAGGAAGCATCATGTCAACATCGACCTCTTATACTCCGAAATGAAGGATGAATCAATGATGGAATATTTACCCCCACTGGCAGAGTCTGGGGAAATAGCCCATCAATTGAGGTTTAAAATCCCAGAAGCTAAGGTCCACATGGTCCCTAAATCCCTCTATAGAGACCTGCATATAGAGAACATTATGGACTCCTTACAAGGATTTTCAGTGTTTCCATCTCCATAACCATCAGTTTCCCTCCTCTCTACCTCTATAAAAGAAGTTAGAGAGATGTTATGGTCTGGGTTGATTCCCTTAGATGATGATGGACACACCTCTATACCTCAAAGGGATGTTTCTAAAATTTCACACGAGGAAGTGGTAAACACCCCATACTATATGGATATAATCTTAAAGTTGGCTCTACTTCTTAGGAAAATCCTAGTGTATAGTGGATATTTTACCCATTAAGTTCCCCCATTCCTAGTAGATCATCCAAAATGAAAGTTTGTGATGGTGCCACCACCCTTATCTAGGCCCATGCTAATCAGGGATTAGGCTGACCAAAAGTAGGACTATCTACCTAATAGTGAGAAAGAGTTCTTATGGGATCTTCTACCCACCAATCATCTATCAGTCATATTTTGGCCACCCTCATCTCAAGATTTTTTCCTCCCGGAATCCCTCATCGGACTTCCTCTCTCTTCTCTTAAGTGTTTCTATCATGATCACAAGATTATCATATTCTATTTTATATCTACACCACACCTTTTATAATGAATTAAAGTTACCGTTGTTTTTTAAAAAATCACTACAGAATATTATCCTATGGTGGGATTTCAAAATAAAGGATATCCTAATTATTTTTCTATGACTTGATAAAAGAAAAATATATCAAATTTTAAATTTAAAAAAATCACTTTAAAAATATCTAACATGATTTAAAATTTTAATAATTTACCAAATAATCATTAAACTTGAACTTCAATGTCATTCCTATGATTTACATGAGCCACCACACCCATTATAAGTGTCAGAATGATCTAATCAGATGAAGAAAATGTTGTGGCTTCACTGTGCCATAAACAACTAAAGAAAATGTCACATTATTTTCCAAATAACTAGTTGCAGACATATCTATCATATCATCACCTGTAATGGTAGTCTAAGGCCTTGAAAAAGATTAAACTTCTCAAATTAACTTTTATAGATTCCCAATTTTCTTCCCTTTGATCATAGTCATCACTCCTCTTGGCACTTTGAAAACTCAATGCCAATAGAAATCATCAAATCTTTGGAATCCAACATACCCAAAGAAATCAAGTTCGTTATCAAATTGGGTATATAACTCACATTAGAAAGTGTCTAAATAAATCTATCAAATATACAAACTCACACCATACCAATGCTAATATTTATTCTTTTTGACTTGTTAGAAATTTTCACAATGTCACCATCACACTACTCATAATTATCAATAAATTATTTTTTTTCACATATATGATAAGAGTAACCAAAATCTAATATTCAATCTAAATCATCCACATTTTCCACGTTTTTGAGGAATAAATAACTTTCATAGACCCCATCTTGGGTTACGATATTCACCTCAAATGATTCTTCATCCGTTTTGACTTCCTTTTCTTCTTTCTTCATTCTCTCACCAAACTTCTCATAGTTCCTTATCTTATAACCTTTTTTCTATACTAAGAGCTTTTAAAATAACCTTTTGGTCTTGATTAACTTCTATATATCCTACTCCCTAAACCATTACTTCATTCTATAGATCTTCTTTGATAGTTACATCCACCAGTCATAGAAAAAATTCCACTATTACTTGATGATCCATCATCACCAGTCTTTGAACTTTTCCCATTCATTAGAAAAGATGAAATAACATTATCTATTTTCAAAGTTTCTATTACAAATAATAGTTTCGTCATGTGATTGTTATAAGAATGTGGAAAGGAACCTAACAAAAGAAAATATTTGTCTTCTTCTTCCATTTCCAGGAGCACCAAATTGCCTTTATCATCATATTTGACCACCAACAAATAAAATTCTATCAATATTTTGGAAAACTCATCAAAATGGTTTCGCAAATACCCACATTTTGACATTCGAAGGTGATACAATCATTTTTTTAGATATAAATGATTTTTCATAGATTTATATTTATACCTACTTTCTAGCTTCATCTAGATATCCCCGAGATCTATAAGATTCATCACTTATCATAGTGTATTGTTAGATAAATAATATTGAAAAGTGATCATCACCAAATATATGATATCTTACTAATCATTAGGGCTAGTATTCTCTAGATTTTATGATTTTTTTCTTCAATTAATTCACTATCCATTCACAAGCCAATATATTCTTTACCCCTTATTGCCATAATGTGAAATAATTTTTCCCATTAAATATATCAATATGGATATAAATATTTGGATGTAAATCCACCATATTTAATCAGTAAGAGAAAATGTATTTCCCCCTTAGATACTAGGTGCTGGGGAAGAGATTGTGAATGTAGCAAAAATAAATCGAATAACACCATGAATTTCTATGGTTCATAAAAAATCCTACTCCATCATAAATTTTTTATTTTTATTACCAAATAAAATTACAAAGGTCTCATGATACCATGTGAGACCACACATCTTCTTCTTGGTACGAAAACTACAGTCCTCCCTTCAATTACTTTTTTTCGAACTTCTTATCTTCCCTTAAGTGCTACAGTCATGATCACAAGACTCTAATATTCTGTTTCATAGCCACACCATTCCTTTTATGATGACTTACAACTACCCCCTATTTTTTTAAAAACATCCACACAATTTTATCCCACAGTAGGATTTAAAACATAAAGATATACCTACTATTTTGATGTGACTCAGTAAAAGAAAAAAAATTCAAATTTAAAATTTAAAAAATCAACTTCCAGCATGTGCATGTAGAGGTCCCTGAGATGGTACACTTACTTGTCCCATTACCATATGACCCTCTCTGAGTGCATCCCCACCAGGTGCAGCCATGCTAGGCATAACCACCTTGATGGGAGAATGTGGCCTCAACCCCTTATCAATGCCAGTCTACTAGGGTGCCTTTCCTAGAAAGGAGGAACAATAATTATTCCTTCATCGATGTGTAGTTCTCAGGGGATTTCATATGCACTCTGGAGAAGATAATCTTGAAGTTTTCATAATTTAGGAAACGTTAGGTGGTCAGACTCACTAGTTATGTCGACCACTGCTTGTATCATCAGATCCTTGGACACACCAACAAATAATTCTTTGTTTTCAAAGATTGGCTCTAAGACCAAGTAGATTGTGGCCAAGTCATGTTGGGAAACATTCTAGATCATGTCACACATGTCTTTGCTAACCCTAATAGTGATAAATAAGACACCAGTGAGTGACAACATGTTCCCAAATATGGGTTGTATAAGTATGATGATTGGTTGGATTGAAAGATAGTCACTCATGCTAATAGTATCATTCATTATCTCTTGAGAAATGAAGAGCCTCTAGTGGTTTTCACGCCTACTCAGTGTTGCAAAATATGGGAAAGTGATGAACGCACAAACAATAGAAAAAGGTGAATGCACAATGGAAATAAAATATCCTCCCCCAAATAAAAGCGGATGTGCAGCGACAAAAATTAAGTACAGAAAAATAAAGTTGACACTAGAAATTTTTACATGGAAAACAAAAAAGGGAAAAACCACAAGACCTAGTCTACAAAAAGAGATCCACTAAAATATAGAGGTACACGGTAGAGACTCCCAAAAATGGAAGGGATCTCAAAAGTAATACTTAAGAATAAAAGTTTGGATAAAAAGGAGGAGAGCAGTAAATATGATTGTCAAAGAAAGGAGATCAACAAATGGGATTTTCTCTCGATGTCGTTGGTACCGGTGATGATGAAATTCCTTGCCCCAGCCTCCTTATATAGAAAGAAGAATCCATGTCAAATAATTTCATCACATCAAAAGAGTCTCACCACATGAATTAATTCACGCAGTCTTGGACCGCATTAAAACACCCCATTAAAGGAGAAACTGTGTGAGCATTGTTTGAGGAGGCATTATGCGGTGCGCCAACCAGGAAGGTGCCCAAAAAAATCCCCCTCCGACTCAAGTGGGGAACACTTCCAACCCTACAATCAGTCGGCAAGTCTCAAACTTTCCTCTGGGTAAACTCTTGGTCAACATGTCTAACCCATTTTCATCACTGTGGATCTTCTCTAGCTCTAACTGTCTCAAATAAAGGACGTTGCGGATCCAATGATATCAAACATTGATATGTTTCGACCTTCCGTGAAAGTAGAATTCTTTCCCAAACATATAGCACTCTAACTATCACAAAATAAAACTAACCTGTCCTGATTTAAATTGATCTCTCGAATAAATGTTTTCATCCACAACAATTATTTTCACACATCAGTAGCTACAATAAACTCTGACTTTGTGGTAGATAAATCAACACATTTTTGCAATCTAGACTACTAAGATATAGCTCCCCCTGAAAAAGTGATCAAATATCTTGAAGTAGACTTCCTCGAATTGATATCTCCTTCCATATCTGAATCTGTAAAGCCACAAAGCATAGGTTACCCCTTTGCTGAAACACAATCTTAGATCAGAAGTACCACAAAGATAATGAAAATTTACTTCACTTATCTCAAATTCTCTCTACATATTTTTGACAGAAAATGACTGACCACACAAAATGCATGAGCTATATCAGGTTTGTACATACCATTGCATACATCAAATAGCCAACGATAGTTGAAAAAGGTATGTGCTGAATCTCCTCTCTCTCTTCATCAGTAGAAGGTGACTGACTGGTACTGAGCTTAAAATGTAAAGAAAGAGGAGTACTAACCACTTTCAATATATCCATAAAAAATCTCTGAAGAACCGTCTCAATGTATCACTCCTAATATAACCACAATTTCTTGGACTTCCTATCATAGGAGATATTCATGCCAAGAATTTGTCGTGCTGGCCCCAAGTCTTTCATTGTAAAAGACTGACAAAGATACTTCTTCATTCTATCAATTATAGAAGTATCTTGGACAAAAGTGAGAATATCATCAACATAAAGCAACCATATAATAAAATCATCATCAGTAAATCTCTAAACAAAAACACAATGATCAGAAGATGTATTCCTGAAACCCTAATGAGAAATAACATATTCAAACTTCTTATACCACTGCCTCAGAGCTTTCTTCAAACCATACAAACTCTTATTCAAACTATAGACATGATTTTCTTTACCTATTTCAAAAAAACCCTATATTTTCTTCATATAAATATCCTCTTATAAATCTCCATGGAGGAAAGCTGTCTTCACATCCATTTTCTCAATCTGAAGATCCAAACTAGCAGCCAAACTAAGAACAACCCGAATGGAAGAAATTTTGATAACATGTGAGAAAATATCATCAAAATCAATACTTTTCTTCTGACGGAAGCCTTTGAGAACTAACCTTGCCTTGTATCATGGAATAGAACATGATTTTTTAATCTGATAAATCCACAGATTTTACAAATCTATCTTCCCTATTGGTAACTTCACCTACTCAAAAGTGTGGTTGTCATGAAATGATGTCATCTCATTATCCATTTCCGCAACCCATCTGTCCTTTTATTCACTCTTAATTACCTCATAAAACGATTCTAGTTCTCCCCCTTTAGTGAGGAGCACATACTCATCAGGTGAATATCGAGTAGAAGCGATGCGATTCCGAGATGACCTCTGGAGTGGAACTACGGGTTCATTAATAACCCTTGGAACCAGATCATCAAAAAGAAAAGGTGCATCAGAAACATAAAATCCAACATATTCACCTTGAGCATCATTCTGTACATTAAAGTGATCATAAGAATCAACAATATGAGGTAAATGTGAATCAGAACCTGGCTCAATACTGGAAAAACCATCAAAAGTTGGAGAAGCATATTTTTCTCCCTTATTAATTTCTGCAATAGTCTGATCCTCCTTAAACAATGCATCGTAGATTCTGACAATTCTCTTCAAAAAAGGATCATAGAACCTATACCCAAACTCATTGTGTCCATATACAATAAAAATACACTGGCGTTTCTTACCATTCATCTTGGATCTTTCATCTCTAGGCACATGAACAAAAGACTTGCAACCAAAAACACATAAGTGATCGTACCTGATCTCTTTTCCGTACCAAAATTTTTTGGGAGAGTCTGTCTGCAAAGTAACTGCATGTGATAAATTGATAATATAAGTACTAGTAAGTAAATCCTCACTCCAAAAGTGTCCAGACAACATTTCTTCCGAAAGCAAACAACGAAATCTTTCCAACAAAGTCCTGCTCATCTGCCCAGATACAACAATCATCTGAGCTATCTTGGTGGCGTCTTCTAAGGCCAAATACCTTCCTTCCTGCAATAATGATCAAATAGAACACAATACTCTTCCCCATTGTTAGTGTGAATATATTTCAATGTATTTCTTGATTCTCTCTTAGCAGAAATAAAAAATTTCTTAAAAACACTAAGCACCTGATTTTTGGCATTAAAAACATAAACTTAGAGATTTCATGAGTAGTCATCAAAAAATGTAAACAAATAAAGACTACTGCTAAAGGTCTTAGATTTCAAAGTACCAAAAACGTCAGAATGTACCAATTCAAGTATCTGTGACTTCCTATGTGGTGGATGACTGCTGAAAATCACTATACTCTGTTTCCTAGACATTCAATGATCACATGTGTCCAATTTGGCACTCTTAAAATATGGAAGAAGATTTCTCTTGGACAAACAACCAAGCCCTTTCTCACTAATGTGACTGAGCCTCTTATGCCACAACCTGGATGAAACACTGCACTCAACAACACAAGAAGTATCACAAGAAATAGTATCTCTAGTCCAGTACAAACTTGATTGTTTCTTCCCTTGGTCCATAATCAAAGAGCCCTTGGAAATATTCCATTGGAAATTACCAAAAGTACTGATAAAACCTTCATCATCAATAACACTGGTAGAAATAATATTCAAATGAACCTTGGGTGCATGCCGAACAATATTAAAAATCAGATTACTTCATATACTGGCCTCTAAACAAATAGTCCCGATACCCACAATGTCAGTATGACCATCATTTACCATCTTCAAAATCCCAAAATTACATGGGTTGTAAGATATAAAGAACTATTTCTTCGATTTAACATCAAAACAGGCACCACTAACAACAACCCAGCAAGAATCATAAAAATCAATGTTAATAGAGTCATAAACAATAATAAGATCACCCTTATAGCAGCGACAACATGATCATATCCATCACCATTTTTCTTCTGTGGATTTTCCTTCAATATGTTCTCTCTTTTGAGCTAATAACAGAACTTATTAACATTCCCCTTCCTACAACAATGATGACATTCGAAATTTCTCTACTTCAGTCTGGATTTTCTTCAACCTCTGCTCTTACCTCGACTGCTCTGACCCCGGTCTTGGATTCTCCCCCTGTTCTCTGTGACTAAAATCTCTGAAGAATATTTATCGTGAGTGAATCTCCTGACTTCTTCATTTAAAATTGTATACTTGACAAAACTAAAGGTCACAACACCATTAGTAGTAGAACTGGTTAGAGTAACACATTAATTCTCCCATGAATCAGGTAAAGTGTTAAGCAGAAAAAGAGATAAAACCTCAACTTTAAAATTGATACCAATTTAAGACAACTAATTAAAACATCCTTGATACTCACTTAAAAAAATCAGAAATAGACATACCTTCTTTGTACCCCAAGTTCATCATTTTTTTGAGAATAAAAAGTTTATTGTTTCCCGTCTTGGAAGCGTAGGTCGTATCAAGATTCTCTCACAAAGTTCTAGCATGAGAGATGTTGACAATGTGGTTCATCACGTTGTCTTCAAACCATTGGAAAATGAAGCCACAAAACATATCATGCTTGAATTCCCATTCTTCATCTGACATCCTCTCTGGATTCTGGGTACTAAACACTGGAAGATGCATTCTCTTGACAAAAAGAAGATCCTTCATTTTAAGTTTCCACATATAGTAGTTAGTACCATTCAGAAAAATCATCCAACTGTAATTGTCCTCCATAATAAATATGAAATAAAAACAAAACCCACTGATACCAGATGTTGGGAAAGATGGGAAAACAATGAATGCACAAACAATAGAAAAAGAAAGACATGCAGTGGAAATAAAATCTTTCCCCCCACAAATAAAATCGGATGTGAAGTGACAAAAATAATGTGTAGAAAAATAAAGTTGACATCGAAAATTTTTACATGGAAAACTCGAAAGTGAAAAACCACGGGACCTAGTCTAGAAAGATGGATCCAATAAAATCAAGAGGTACACGGTAGATACTCCAAAAAATGGAAGGGATATCAAAAGTAATACACAAGAATAAAAGTGTGGATCAAAATATGGAGAGCAGTAAAAATGTTCGTCGAAGAAAGGTGATCAACCAATGGGATTTTCACTCAGTGTTGTTGGTTCCAGTGATGATGAAATGGATTTCCCCTGCCTTCTTATATAGGAAGAAG
The DNA here is from genome assembly GCA_963277665.1 of Viscum album. Taxonomy (NCBI): domain Eukaryota; kingdom Viridiplantae; phylum Streptophyta; class Magnoliopsida; order Santalales; family Viscaceae; genus Viscum; species Viscum album. Next base: position 1,467,733,228 of record OY728146.1, read on the forward strand.
AATTCGTGTCAAATAATGCCTCCACATCAAAAGAGTGTCACTGTATGAATTAACTCACGTGGTCTTGGCCCGCATTAAAACACCCAATTAAAAGAGAAACCGCGTGAGCACCATTTGAGGAGGCGTTACGCAGTGCGCCAACTAGGAAGGCTCCCAACACTTAGCTCACTACCTCCACATCTATGTCATTTCCTTAATAGTCTTGGAAGAACAAACATCAATGAAGTAAGGGAAATCAAAGTCCATTGTGTCCTTATGCATTGATATTATTTGATCTGGGATAACCATTTCCATGCCCAACATCACAGAGATAATCATGGACATCACACCTTCCTCTACACCCAAGCTCCACGAAAAGGTAATCATCATCACCAGTGGTGCTAGCGGTATCAGAGAGACCACGGCATGCCTCTTCACAACCCATGGCTCCCGCTCCACTATGATCACTTTTGTGGATGATGAGAAAGGATTGGATGTTGATGCCTCCATCTTCCTGCCTGACTGATGCACCTATGTCCATTGTGATTTCACCAATGATATCTAGATAGAGGCGATCATGGGATCTATGGCCCACCTCTACATCCACCTCGATGTGATGTTCACTAAAAAAGGGATGGAGACCCGGTGTGACCAAAACATCCTCGACTTGGATCTCGGTTCCATGGAGGACCTCTTTATGGTGAACATGAGGGGTGTGGCGATGTCCATGAAGCATGCAACAAGGGCCATGACAGCAGGGGGAGTGAGTGGGAGCATTGTGTGCATGGTCGACATGACCGCAACTTCTAGCATCAACAATCCCATCGTGGACTAGACAATGTCGAAGCAAGTGGTGGTGGGGTTGGTAAGGGCGGTGAGCGTGCAACTAGGGGCACATGGCATGCATGTGAACTTCCTGTCACCATCGTACATGGCAATAATGATGTTTTGAAAATTTTCCAATATACCTAAAATTTAAAAATGAAATATGGATATAAACCCATGAGAAAAAAATTCCCCATCTGTTGATCTGTATGGGTTGAGTGTCTGTAGAAGGTTAAACACCTTTTAAAAAACACCTCTTTTAATAAATCATTGAATAAGAGTCTTAATAAGAAAGTTCTTTCTTTAAAATAATTTTAAAGTAGGCACTTTCTTATTAAGCATCTTCTTTAAAATAAATTTTAAGAAGGTGCTATCTGAACAATATTCTTCTTAGGAGAATAATTAAAGAATTTGATTTTTTAAAAATCAACCACCCTTATGATTTTTTAAAAAGTTTTTTTGTTTACCATATTTATAAATATATATATATATATAATCAAAAAAAATAAACAATTAAACAATATTTAATTGTTTTTAAATAATGGGACGGACAATGTAATTAATAAAAAAATACAATTATTAATAATTTATAATAATGAATATAAATAATGTAATTAATAATATATTTAATTTGATATTTTAAAATAATAAGTAATAATTAATAATCTAATTAATATTAATTATTTTATTATTATTTTAATTAATAATAATAATAATAATAATAATAATTAAATAATAATCTTTTGTTTCATGTAAATTATTTTCTGTTTATTATATTCAATACTAATAATAATATTAAAAAAAATAATGATGATCATGTAAATAATAGTATTATTTTTAAATATTATTATTTTTATGTAATATATTAATTACTATAAATTCATAAAAAAATATATTTATTATATTAACTATTATTAATAAGTATAAATTAGTAATTATTTTTATTTATTTAATTACTTATATAATTATAATAATAATTATTATTATAAAGTCATATATTATTATTATTATTAATCTTAATATTTAATATTTGTTATTTTTTATGAAATAATTTTTATTTTTAATTATTTATATGTTTTAAGTGCACGTCTTAAATTTCATTTAGAATATTACGAATTTTTATATTTTATAAGCTTTTAGATTTACTTCCTTAATTATGAATAATTATTTTTAATAATAAAATTAAATATAATATTAATAATATTATTTATATCCACAATTATATATTATTAAAAACAATATTTTTATTATTAATTACATTACTCATCACATTATTTAAAAATAATTAAATATAGTTTAATTGTTTTTTGTTTTGTTTCTATACACACACACACCTAAAAAATATATAAATAAAAATAATAATTTAAAAAAATAGAAGGGTGGGAACTTTTTTAGAAAAGTGTCTTTTTTAATTGTTATCTTAAGAAGGTTCTTGTTCTCATAAGGTCTTCTTAAAAGTTATTTTAAAGAAGGCACTTAATAAGAAAGTTCCATATTTAAAATTTCTTTGAAGAAGGTGCTTTCTTATGAATCACCTTTATCAAATTTTTATTAAAGGATGCATTTTTTAGAAGATTCTCAACCTTCTGTACAAAACCTCCCCAAACGGATCGATAGATTGAGAATTTGTTTTCCTAGGGGTGTATATTGGGAATTCATTTTTAATTTTTTGTATATCAGAAAATGTCTCTTAATAGAGTGTAGAGTGACTGGGATGGTTGTCAGAGAGCTGGAGAGGTTGTTTGGGGCATACTTGAGGCTGAAGGGAGTACTGAAGGTGAAGAACATTGCTGATACGATTCTGTTTCTGGAATTTGATGATTCCATGTTCATCCCTGAATATAACTTGGTGGTGGAAAACCGTTTCATGGATTGAGGATTCTAAAGTGGATCAATCAGTAGTAATAAATCTTGAAGAGATATTCGATAGTTGAGATCAATCCCCAGTAAGGGGGTATCGGTCTAGTTTTGTTCTTCCAGTTGAATCTTTCCATGTTTTATTTTTTGTTTTTTATTCCTGTGCATGTGGGTGATGTGTTATTCCTATAATTGTTTACTTTTATTATATTTTTATTCCTCGTAATTATTTTTTATATTTCCATGGGTTTCTTTGGTTATTAAAATGTGTTCGGTGGGTTTCTTATTGTGGAGTAAGTCTAATGTGGTCTAAAACATGTAAATTTATTGTGTTCTTTATCTTTCTACAATTTAACATTTTTCACTTTGGCGTTTTCATGCTGTTATTATCATCGCTTTTGCTTCTGTTTTTGTTGTGTCTCTCTTCTTTCAGCAAAGATTTCTTTGGAAAAAATACTATTTTTATTTTCTATTATGTGGGGTTTTTTTAGATGTCACCTTATACCTTAGGGTGATGTGTTTCACTGGATACCTCCCCATAACAGATTGATATCAAAGAAAGGTTTTATCAAGTCTAGATATATCTTCAACTAAATTAAAGACTGAGAATTTTTATGGATAAAATGATTTTAATTTATGGAGTGTTAAAATGTGGGATCTTTTTTTCCACAATGGACTTGAAGAATCTTTGATGGGATTTAAGAGAAATATTTACAATGTCTCTACTGTAGGGGATACCACAATCTCCTTTGAATATGTTGACCCTACTATTTTGAAAAAGGCCCATTCCCTGTTGTTGTTGACCCTGGGATACAAGGTCCTATGGGAAGTTTTCCATGAGAATTATGCTAGTTTAGTCTGGTTGAAGTTAGATCATATTTACATGACTAGGTGATTTTAGGGGGATTACAAAATAAAATGCATTATTATAATTTCAAAATAGACTCTATCACTTTTTTGTAGACGCATTTAAATAGTTTTAATAATATGGTGTTAGATTTATCCAATGTAGAAGATGAAATAATTGATAAGGAACAAGATTTTTTTTTAATTCTTTGGATGAATCATTCAATCTGGTTATAGATTCCATGATTTTTGGTAGACATTATTTCACTTAGGAAGTGAAATCATTTTTTTTGCTTTGGGATCTTCAAATTCATGCTTTGAAGGTGAATGGTATTGGGATAATGTACGGACCTTAGTTGTTCAATGTGAAAGTTCAACAAAATGGTAAAAGTAATGAAAAGAAGGTTGGTAGTCTGTTTATGAAGTTTAAGTGCTATTAGTGTGGGAAGACCAACCTCATTAAGAGATATTTTCATGAAGATATGTCTAGGGATAGTATGTCCTAGAACAATGTGGTATACCCTAGTTATGATAATGTTGAGGTTCTCTAAGTCTGTTTAGAATCCCTTAGTATAGAGTAGGTGTAGATCTAGGTTTTATTTCGTCTAAATAAAATATAATTTAAATTTAAAACATTTAATATATTTATAATTTATAATTTATATGTTTAGATATTGTGTCAAATATCATTTAGATTCTCATTATACTTTATAATTTATCAGATTTCAAATTCACCTACATGAAACATTATTATATTTCAACTGGGTGAATTTAAAGGTGAATAAATTACAAAGTATTAAAACAATCAAAAAGAAATTTAGAACACTAACTAAACATATAAAAAAAACTTAAATTAAAATAATTTCATAAATATTACAAACAAAAACTAATTTTCCTGACATAACCATTATTGATTAAAAACATAACATTTATACTACAAAAAATATATCCACATAAAATATAGTATAAATGAAATCTAAATTAAATCTAAAACATTGATTGTATAAAAAAATAATTGAAAATAAAAGTAATGTTGAAAAAATAGGAAACTAAAAAAATTAATTTACAAAAAAAATATAACGTTATTATTATTATTATTATCATGGCTTTAATAATAGATACTTTTCATGGATTTATCATTCTAGCTTTATTAATTATGTCACAAATTTACTATAATGACTTCATCATCATTAATTTCTTATTATTATGAGTTTATTGTCTAGGATTTTTTATATGTGGTCAGGTTTCCATATTCTTGTATTTACTTTTTTATCAGCATGTGCATGTAACCGTATTTAATTATTAATATTATTATTATTACTAATATTCAAAAATATAATCAATAAAAATTAATTTACATGACACAAACATTGTTGATTAAAAGTGTAAAGGTTATGACTTTATTCAATAATGTTGTGTCATGTAAATTAATTTTGGTTAATTATATTTTTAAATTATTTTTATTTTCAACTATTTTTTATATTTTTAATAGATGTTTTAAGTTTCATTGATACTGTACTTGTGACTTATATTTTGTAGGATTCCAAAGATACCAACTTGAAACATAATAAGTTTTGTTGAGTTTTAAGTAGGTGATTTTGAAAGCTTATAAAAAATAAACTATAAATATAATCAAATTGGAAATTAAAACATTGGGTAAACACATAAAAAATAAATAAAAATAAAAATATTTTCATCAAAATAATAAATATACAATAATATAGATGATACAAAACAATGTTATTTAAAAATATAATATTTGGACTTTAAACGTATGGAACTCTAAAAGCTTAAAAAATATAAATTATTGTTAGATTCTAAATAAAATTTAAGACATGCACTTACAATGTATAAAATAACTAAAAATGAAAAAAAATTCCATAAAAATAATTAATATAAAATATTAAGTATTTATAATAATATAATACTTAATAAAAATAAAAATAAAAATAAATTAATTAAAAATAATTAATATTTTCTACTTATTAATAATAGTAAATATAATAAATATATTATATTTATGCAGCCATAAATTAAAATATTAATTAATTATAATAATATTTAATAACAATACTATTATTTACATGATTATCATCATCATTATTAATAGTATTATTAGTTGTAAATATAATAAACAAAAAATAATTTACATGACACAAAATATTATTACTTAATCAAAATTAATAATAATTATAATGTTATTATTATTAACTAAATTAGTTATAAAATTATTCAAATTTATTAGATTAATAATTATTTTTAATTTTTAAATTAAATATATTATTAATTACTTTATTTATATCCACTATTAGAAATTATTAAGAATTATATTTTTATTATTAATTACATTATCTATCACGTTATTTTAAAAAATTATTTACTGATTACTCATTTACTTTGTTTTGTTTATATATTTATACACACACAAAACAAAAATATAAAAATAAGAAAAACATTAAAAAATAGAAGGGTGGGTTCTTTTTAGAAAATTTCCTTCTGTAATTTTTCTATTAAGAAGATGTTCGATCCAATAATACCTTCTTAAAAGTAATTTTAAATAAGGTTTTTAAAAGGAAAGAACCATCTTTAAAATTCTTTTGAAGAAGACACTTTCTTATTAAGCACATTCTTCAAATATTTATTAAAGGATGCATTTTTTTAAAGTTTCGCAACCTTCTACAAGAACCCACCCCAAAAGGATTTGTAGATTCAGAATTTGTTTTCCGAGGGGTGTATAATGGGAATTAATTTTATAATTTTTGGTATATCAGAAAATTTTCTTAGATGCTCTGTGGGGCGATCTGGAAGGGTTTCATAGAGGTGGATAGGTGAAGAGGTAGTTTGAGGTGTGCATGTGGTTGAAGGGATAGCTAAAGGTGAATCATGTCACTGACATGGTGCTTTTTCTCATATCTGATAATTTCAAGTTTGTTATGAGACATAACCTGGTGGTGAATAGTGGTTTCAATATACTGTTGGTAAGGGAAGAGGGACACATTCTTGTTGGAGATACTCCATCCTAGGGAACCTAATCATCATTGAATATAACATAAAATTAATACAGTGATCTGTAAATTTGAGTATTATGATAAAAATATATTTTAATATTAGTGTACAATAAATATGTTTTTTTTATAAAAAATTTATTTATTTATTTATTTTGTTAAATTTGGAACCTAATCACGATTCCTTTTGTTTTATTTTGATTAGAAATTGTTTTGAAATATTATGGTTTTTTATTTCACCATTTAAAAATATCTATTTTACCCATATGTGAACTTTTAGATATAAGTATTACCATTATGTGGTGGTCATTGTACCCTTATGCAAGTGCTGGATGTGTACCCTTATATAGACATGATGATATATGGTTAACCCTTATGTACACTCAGGTTGACCCTGACATGAAGGGTGTAGCTGCCACATTACTACCTAAGGGATATATTATCTTTATATAACCTATTGATGGAGAGGATTTCCCTTCTATGATCTAGTGTTTACCCTTTCACAGGTAGAGCACTAAAGGCTATACCCTTACCCATCACGTGGTGACACCGTTACGTAGAAGGTTGTAGATTTTGACCACCGTTATGTAGCGGGTTAAAGACCCTTATGCAAAGGGGGAATGGAAATTATTCAGTAGTTGAGTGACCATTACGCAACACCATTTTGACTTCTACATAGTTCACTTGTAGAACCTTATGTGGAACTGACCATTCATGTTTTTTTTCTAACATCTTATTCCAATTAAAACTGACCCAAAACAATCGAGGGATCTAAGGAGAAGTAGACAATCCAGAGGTGAGTGAGCCTATCCCTAGATCTGTACACAACATTTAAAAATAATTCAGTAAGTACTATTCTGGTGGAGGGACGTGGATTGCAGGTTCTAAGGAGGATCAGTAAGCTACAAAAAATAATGAAGGGATATTTGACAGATGATATCTAGTTTCAATAAGGGGCTCTTGATCTGGTATTATTCTTCATGTGGAATCTTTACTTGGTTTATTTTTTGTTGTTTTTTGTTCCTCTGTACATGGGTGATAATTTATTCCTATTATTGTTTTTGTTATCATTTTCTTTCTTACATTTCTTTTGTATGATTCCATGGGTTTCATTATTTAATAAAATGTGTTGGGAGGTGTTCTTATTATACAGTATGACCAATTTGGTTGGAACCACATAAATTTCTTGTGTTTTTTGTCCTTCTTCAATTTAACATTCACACTTTGGCTTTTCATATTGTTATGCCCATTAATTTTTTTTTGTGTTTCTCTTCTTTTAGTGAAGTTTTGTTTGGATCAAATCCTATTTTTAGTTTCTATTATGCGGTGGGTTTTTGTGATACTTCCTCCAAACTTGGAGTGGTGAATTTCACTAGATACCTTTATGTAATATATTGGTATCAAAGTGAGTGTTTATCGAGTCTATATATGTATTCAACGAGATTAAATATTGAGAAGTTTAATGGATAAAATGATTTCAATTTGTGGAGAGTTAAAATGGGTGATCTTCTTGTCCATAATGGAATTGAAGAAGATTTTTTAGGATATAATATGAAGATCACCACTCTCTATACAATAGGAAATACCCCAACCTCCTTTGAATATGTTTAGCCTACTATTTTGAAAAAGGATCATTCCTTGTAATTGTTGAATCTAGGAGACAAGGTCCAATGAGAAGTGTTCCATGAGACTTTTGTTAGTGAATTATAGTTGAAGTTAGCGAATCTTTACATGATTAAGTTCCTTTTATGGGAATTATAAAATAAAATTAATCTCTATAATTTCAAAACAGTCTCTATCGATTTTGTGCAGACTCATTTAAATAGTTTTAATAAGATGATGTTAGATTTAGCTGATGTAGATGATGAAATAACAAATGAGAATTAGGCTTATTTGTTGTTGAATTCCTTGGCTGAATCATTCAATCTGGATAGATATTCCATGATGTATTGTAGATATTCCATCACTTTAGGAAGTGAAGCCATTTTTTTCCCTTGGGATCTTTAAATTCAGTCTTTGAAGGTGGAGGGTATTAGTAAAAAGTTTAGTCCTGAGTTGTTAAGTGTGAATAGTCAAATAAATAGTATAAGTAAAGAAAAAAAAGATGGTAGTATTTTTAGGATGTTTAAGTTCAATAAGTGTGGGAAGACTGGACACATTAATAGATATTTTATTGAGAATATGTGTAGGGATAAAATAGACTAGAATAATGTGGTAAACCCTAGTTATGATAGTGTTGAAGTTCTATGAGCCTATTTAGAATCACTTAGTATAGAGTAGGTGTATCTCTAGGTTGTATTTCTTGTAAGTTCCTAGTACTGGCTCTATATGTAATTTAGAGGGTCCCCTGGTTGGAAGAGAGGTTGTGGGTTGGGATGGTTATCTGAGATATTTGGTCTCATGTGGAGACTTTTCTCCTAACAGCTTTCAATTATTTCTTGTTTTTTTCTACTTTAACTGCATGGATTTATATTTTATTAACTTTTGAGCTTGTTTATACTCTAATTTTTTGTTTTTCAATGTTTATTTTTGTTTGATGTATTATGTACTACTCTGTTTTTTTTGGGTTTCTTGTAGGCACATGAGAGATAACTGAGACTTCTGATCCCATGTGTCTAATTTGTTGCAAGTATGTGATTATATAAGCTCATGTAAGTGATGGTGAGAGTTTTTTTAATGTTGTTCCTTATAATGTTTTGTTTTCTTAGAATTTTTTATCATTTGATAGTAATATATGTGTTGGTAGAGAAATAAATGTGCCATTATGGTACAAGCTACAAAGTTAGTTATGTTGGGCTAATTTGGTTTGAGCTTAGGGTATTTCGTTAGTGAAGACTATCTAAAATAGATGATAGTTTAGGATAGTGTATGCCTACAATAACATCATCCCTATGCGATTTAAATTTTATTTTATAAGGTGTAGATTTTGTTAAATTTTTAATGTTAATTCTACAAATTAAAATGTATTTTTTTTACTTGTTGATTTATTGAACAATCTCATGTTTCACGTTAATTCATGATTATTTTTGTTTTATTGTCCTTAGAAAGTTTTTATAAGTATTATGGATTTTTAATTTTACCATTATGTATGTTTTATGTTACCCTTATGTGAGAATTTATATGAAGGGATTAAGTTTACATGGGGGTCATTTTACCCTTTTGTGAGTGATGGATGTGTACCCTTATGTAGCCATGCTGATGTTTGGTTTACCCTTAAGTGCGCTCATGGATGGCCCTTATGTGAAGTGTGCAGTGGTCATGATACCTTTAAGTAAGGGATGTGTTACATTTTAATAACATGTTGATGGGAAATCTTACCCATACACAATCTAGGGTTTACCCTTACATGGGTAGATCGTTGGAGCCAATACCATTATGCAAGAATCAGAAGACCCTTACACGGCTGGGGATTTGAGTGAGTGACCCTTGTGCAACGGGTGGCACTACCCTTGTATAGCAGGTCATGGATTTAGGCTACCCTTATACAAAAGGATTTAAACCCTTACAAAATGGGGGAAAAACATTTACATAGAATTCTTGTGAATCTTACAAAATGCTATATTAGCATTTAAGTAGGGTGCTTGTGGACCCTTACATAACATCGAACATCTTGGTTTTATTGAAATGACTCCTTCTAGAAGTAGATTGGTCAAACATGAGTCTGAGGATTGTTGGAGGTTTTTCGTGTAAGAAAAAAAGGTAAATTTAATAATCCATTTGATTCCTTTTTAGTGTTCATGAATTATATTTTTCATACTTATATTCATTATAATAATATTAAGTAATTTTTATGTAAAAAATGAAATAGTTTTATTCTAATTAAACTCATTTTTAATAAGTTTTTATTTAAAAGTTTAATTTATAAATTTTGGAATTTTAAATTGAAAAAACTAACTTCATTTTTTAAATTATCTTATCAAAATTATCATTGGGTGAAATTTTGGTATTTTTATGAAAAGATTGATTTTCAGCTAAGAATTAAAAATACCTTATTTTTTAAAACTATCATTTATTTTCATTAAATAAAGTAATTTAAAAATATATTTGTATTTTAAGGTATAATATTTTTTCTTTAATTATAAATAATTTATTTAAGTATATAGTAATCATTATTATACTTGATTTTGGTATAAGTTTATTTTTTGTCTAAAAAACACATTTTTCTAAAAATTAGTTTTTTGTTAAATTTTGTGATTTAATATTAAATTAGTTTTTTCCACTTATATAAATTTAATCTTGAAAAATATATTCAATATTTGGAATAATGAGGTCTAAATTTGGTAATTCATTTTATTTTATTTTTGGTCTTTATGAATAGAAATTGTAGTAAATATTATTTAATTCGGTAAGGGTAAATCGGGTAATTAAGGCTAAAAATAATATGTTAAGGATCAAGAATAACCTTAAAATTTTCCTTTAATATATTTTATGATTAGGTTTCTTCAATACTCATTTAATATTAAAATTTATGGTAATTTTTTTTTCATTTTTTTAGAAAATTACATATATTTTTCTAAGTAAATATAAAGTCAAAAATACTACACTCTAGCTTTTAATATCTATAATATTTTGTGGCCGACATAAAAAAACATATGTTTGGTTATAAATTTGTATTTAAAAGATAAATTTTTTTTTCATGGTAATTTATTTTCTTTAGTGAGAAATAATTAACTTAAATTTTTAAAGAGTGCCGAAAAAGTGTTTGTGCAAACAGTAGAAAAATCAAGTAATTAATTTTAAAATATATTAAAGTAATATTAGTATAGTGAGTTTTAATGTCTCAAGAATATTATCATGCATTATTTTTATCATTTATATTCATTAATAAGGAATTTTTATTCTCATTTATATCATAACAACATATTTAATACACTATTTTTGACTTTTCACACCTTCTAGATGGCATTGGATAAGATTATTGGTATATAACTCTAAATTTTGAAAATATCAATCAAAATAATAATTTATACATAATTTTGACAAATAGAGTCATGAAATAATTTTTCATTCTCCTTTATTATCATTAGGACACAAAATTTGACTTTTCTAGTGATGTGCAAGCATTGCGTCATCATTGAAAACAATTTTCCGATTTATCATGAAATAAATTCTAATATATATAAGTTGAATTTTTTATAATATATTTTTTGTATATTATTATAAATTTGTCTTTACATAAGTTTCATAAATTTGTTAATTATATTTATCTTATGATAATATCATAAAATATATTGTATCTCATAACAAACATATTTTTTTCCACCATTCACCAAATTTTGACTTTAAACACTTATGGAAAACAATTGAATTATAATATTAAATTTTAAAACATTAATAAACCTCCATATAGACCCATAAAAATTATTCAATATTATTACTTATCCAAAAATCATCAAATATAATACTTCTAAATCTACTTACTTTTATTTTTCCCAATTGTATAAGCACAACATCAACAATGTGTAAGAGTTGTTGGTAATTATATTATTCCTAAAAAATAAATTACTATAAAATATATTGTAGTTTCATAATAAATGTAACCATTTTTATCATCTATAAATTATTTTATTCACTGTGATATGATATTAATGTTTATTAAAATAAATAGAGTGGCATTTTATTTTTATACTTTACTTAACTAATACTTATGTCAGTATCAAAGAAAAATGGAATAAAGTTGCAATATTTATAAAACTTAGATGAGTATGGATGAAAAAAAATCACATAATAGGATTATGTAAAGTTTTTGTTTCTGATTTTAATGTCTTTCCCATAGTTTTAACCCACTCTACTTGTTTTACACTCGCTGCGATGATAAATTCTAGCATGGTTACTATTCATAATGACAAAAAATAAAAGAGTGATTTACCGAATTTGAACCAATTTATTCAAAATATGGAATAAATTTTTCAATATTTAATTCATAAAAGTGGAAGAAATTAATTAATTATTAAAATTAAATTCATAATGAAAAATATTTTTTTAGAAACAAATATGTTTTTAAGCCCAAAAATGAACTTATAAAAAAATTAGGTATAATGATAATTCAAAGGCCATTAAATAGATTATATATAATTAAATAATAATTATGTTACTTTGAGACTAAATTCAAATCATAATTATACTTATTAATGAAAATATTTTATATTTTTACAAAAATTGCAATTTTTCACTATTCAATGAAAAATCAATCTTTTCTGAAAAATCCCAAAATTTAACCATAAGCTAATTTTGATATTATGATTTAAAATATGGTATAATTTTTATAAAATAAAATTTATAAAAGTATTAGAAATTAATACATTTTATTTAATTTTAATCAATTTCATATTGAAATTGGATATATAAATTTTTAAACAATTGAACGTTTTATCTTTGAAAACCCACTTTCTCACTGCGTTTGTAGGATTCATTTTAAATTAAGTTTTTTCCAATTTTGTGAATTGAATTTTAAAAAATGGATTCCATATTTGGAATCATAATAATTTATATTTTCAAATAATTTCAGCTTAATTTATAACCAAAATGAATAGTTAAAATAGTAAAAATTAATTACCACTATTGAGGTAAAAATGGGTTTACTAGGGGGGTTAAACTAAAAAAAAGGGTTAAGATTACCTAAAATCTTGTATAAAATATATTTTTTGGCCATATTAAGACCTTATACATTATATTCTCAAGATATACTAGTTATTGGATCCCTATGGCATGAAGAAAACATGGGTGGGATTCTTTCCTATCAAAAATTACACGTGTGCCACTCACCTCACTTATAAAAGGCCACCCACTATCATCCTCCCTTCACAACTTTAAAAAAATGGTTATACCAAGGAATACCTAAATCACTTATCTAATTCCATCCTCTCATCCTCACATCCTTTTTTTATATTAATCCAACCAACAAAGGCCTTTGGTGTAACCCAAAAGAAGTTACATGGAGAAGAGGTTATGTTATTCAATGATTGTTTTTAGTTTATTTCTCCCAACACATCCATAAATTATTTTTAAATCATAATGATATTATAAAATAGGTATATTACAAATAATTAGATGTTATTATATTAATTTAATAAGCTAAATATTTATCCTCTTCCCTCAAATGGGCCAAAAAATCATCATTCATGTGTATGGAGAACTACCACCTTACGAACCGATGCTATTCATTTTTCTATCACCACATCACATGGTTAGGTATGATGACAAATTTAAAGTGTATATATTTAATATTTATGAAATAATTATACCTCTTGATTCTTTATATCATAATTAAAAATTATTCTTTCTATTCCCTAGGGGATATGACAACGTCTCTCTCGTGTACGATGGAATACTTCCTTACAAAATGATGTGATTCATTTTTCACTAACAATTTAAATGGAGGGAATAAGAAAAAATTTAATTAATATATGTGATATAAATGAAATAATTATGATATTAATGACATATTTTTCATTATCAAAATATAATATATCATTTTTTGTTACCTTTTCACTCACTGGAAGATGGCAACATCATTTGTGTTTGTGTGGACTACCACCTTCATGAAGTGATGTAGATCTCTCCTTTACCACCACACCACATGGATGATGTATATAATTATATTTAAAGAAATAATACATTATTTATGATATTATTATATTTATTTAAATTTAAAATATTAATTTCCACCTCTTCATGATGATCGTTTAAAAAAGGAAACGTTACTCATGCATACACACAACCTACCGTCTCTATGATCGTAATATACTTAATTTTTCAAAAATATATTTAATAAGTGGTATTAAAAAGTATAATTTATGTGTAAATATGGTAATTATTTTATGATTATTATTCTAGATATTACATAGCTATATGATATTCATAATAACCATAACTTTCATAACAAAGCATGAATGAAAAAATAAAGTAATTAACACGCAAAACAATGAAAATAATGAAATATTATTAACAAACTGGTGATAAGATGTGATAAAAGGATAATAAATGATATTATAAATATTAATATAGTTATTAAGTAAGTTAATAACATGTTTAAAATCACTATACATGAGATTACAACATGTTCAATCAAAATAAATCATAAGGTAATGGACTTTATCTTAATTTCCTTTTATTGCGACACATTTTGATGTTATACACCTATACTCTTTTTGATGTGTATATACATACCATTTGACATTTTATATCATGATTTTTTCTATTCTCATGGTATTTATAGTTTTGTTTACTATTATTCTTTCATGGATCTTATTTTTAATATATTTACAAAGTGATAAGGGTTTTGTATTTAAAAAAATATCTTTAATGTTTTACTTCCAAATAATTATTTTTCATGTCCATGTTTTTAAAAATGATTTTATGAAAATTATAATATGTAAATAAAATATTTATAAATTATGATCTGTGTCCCTTTTTTAATTTATTTTCAAAGTTTTTTAAAAAGAATCTTTTTATGTGTTTTATAAAAAACGTTTTGAAAAAACTAAAAAATTAATGTCCTATTCTTAGTGTACATGAAGAAAATGAATTTTTATATATCATGCACATTATTTTATTTATAGATTCCTTTTAAAACTTTCATGTTTTATTCAATGAAAACCCCCTTTCTCTTTTTTGGGTATTTTGGCATTGAAAATGATTTTTTAAAGGAAAATGGTATTTTTATTCAAAAGTGTTTTTCATATGTGTTTAAAAGAGTTTTTTAAAAGGGTTTTATGATGAAAGTGGGTTTTTAATGATTTAATACTTGTGAATTATATTAAATGGGTTAGGTCGATACAAATTATATAAAGGGTTGATTACCATTATAGCTCATGGTTAAGCCCAATATAGCTTATCTAAAGGGTTGATCCCCGTTATAGCTCATTAAAAATGGGTGATCCCTATATAGATTATACAAAGGGTTGTCCTCATTATATATATCCAATAAATTGGGTAATAATTATTTTCCCTAGATAATTTTATTATAAGATGACCATATGGTTATTCCATTTGTAAGGTTTCTGTAATTTTTCTAGGAAGATGATGTTCCAAGATACATACACGTTTTATCTATGATTACTATGGGTTTATAATGTTTCCTTTGATCAAGATTAATATCATATGGCTCATTATTATTGACTCTGATGACTCTTTATATTGTTAAATCCTTATTCAATGTTTCATGACTCATGATTCATGCATTTATGGTTATGTTTACTTTTATGATTTTCTCATGCACTCTGATTATGTCGTCATACCCTTATACACTTCTTATGTCCATTGATGACATTAACTTATTAATGCCTATGTTTAACCTTATATAGCATTTGATTTCACCCTTCTTATGTTTCAATTTCCCTAGTTTATCCATAAGTGATGTTGAATAAATTATGTCTATAAGGGATTTCATATGGATGACGATGATGAATTAATGTGAAATAATAAAATATGGGTAAAGAGGTAAAAATGATCATTTAATTACAAGGGTATTGTTTATCTAGGAGTTTTTCCTTATTAAATAAAAATATAAAACTAAAAGGTCCTTGAGAATATAAGTGATCCAAATTTTCTGTTTGATGTTGTAAATTTTAGATTGGAAAAAATTGGATCACAATTATCATTATCAAAGCCAAAAATGTATAGTTTTTTATTTCATCACTAGATCTGAGAGTGTGGGTTTTGAGTTTTCATATTATGTTTTATCTAATTATATCTAGAACATAAAACTAGGTAATTATATTTAAGTTTATTTGGATCCATTAATCGAATATCTAAAATTGATGTGGGATATAGGAATTACATTGTATGCTGCTTATATAAGTGAAGATTTCACATTAAGATCCTTATTATTCGTGATGCTAATTGAATTTTCTTATTTTGTAATCTGGGTAGGATATATTATTAAAGGATTACTGGTGTTTCTTGTTTGTTAATAAGGTACACACTTAGTTTGGTTGAATCATTTCTTGGATATATTTTTTGAGACATCACATATTTTTTCCCAAATGATGAAAATACTGATAATGAAAGACATCATTCAATGGGAGTACAGAACAAGGTACAAAACTATCACTATTATAGGGTGATCAAAAGTTCTGGAAATTAAAGGATATTGTCACTAATTTCAGTAAACCTTCTTTAAAAAAACTTTTTAAGACCGGTTAGAAAAAGAGATCAATTTTTTTGAATTATTTTAAAGGAAATATTATTATGTCAGTCATTTTCTTGATTTCATGCTTGTAGAAAAAATATTTGTGAGAATATTATTGCTACGTTGCTAAATGAACCTAAAAAAATAATGGATGACATTAAGGCTAGGTTTGAAATGATTGATATGGGTATAAAAGAAGAGTTTCCACTATTAAATGGTAAAAGGGGAATCTTTCTTCATCCAACAGCTAACACTCTTTCCAATAAAGATAGATATAATTTTTTTTAACTTTTTGAATGATTTAAAGGATCTAAAGGGGTATTCTTCAAATATCAAGAATATCATATAATTGAGTAATTTGAGTAATTTTCCTAATTTTTTTGACACACATTAACCAAGCTTTGTTTCTATTTCAAAGTTATATATTGCTTTTGGCAGGGCCTCATGTGAGGAATGTGTTAAAGTATGGGAAACCAATGCCAGTATCATACCTACGGATGACCTGGAAGGTGAAAGACTAATTTTTGGCCTTAGTGAGGAAGCGACATAATGGTATTTTTTGTAGCTTGATGCCACATTTTCTATGACAGTACTGAATTCATTTAGTTTCAATGATTATGATGCAATGCATAAGTTTTCATCTATTAATTTTGAAGATGGAATTTTTGGAAACCCTGATTTGGATTTGTGGGATTTATCTTGGAAGTTTGAAATGTGCTCCACCCCAGTGGGATCATCCAAATCATCATCATATGATGAGTGCAAGGCTCCTCAAAGGGCCCAACAAAGGTGATGGGAAAGGCATTCTAAAGGCATAAGAATATTCCCAAGGATTTGGTATCTATAATGATTTAAATGGTTAGATTTTCTTTTGGCTTCTTTCATGTTCATGTGGGAATTTTATGTCATGTTTGACATGATCCTCTTTTTCCCTCTTATGTTTTTACTTTTAATAAATTTTGGAGTCAGGGGTTTGGTCTCTAAACCCATGACTGAGCCTTTTGAGTATATTTATATATTAATAAATATTTATATATAATTATATATATATATATTTAAATATATTTATAATTATATATTAATAATTTTTAAATGTATTAATTTATAATTGTAATAAATATATTTATTATATTTATAATTATATATATTCATATATTAATAAATATATATATAATTATATAAATATAAAATTTTAATTGTATACAAATATTTTTAAAAATATTTATTTATAGTTATAATTATAAATAAATATATATTTATATAATTATAATATTTATAATATTTATATTTATTTATAATTATATTTTTAATTACATATTTGTAATTCATTTAATATTTATTTATAATTATATACATTAAAATTTTTTATTTATATTTATTATATTTTTAAAATCAGTTCTTTATCAGTTCTTTTTTAGCGCTGATAAAGATATGTTTTATCATTGCTTAATATTTTAGCACTAATAAAATCACTCATTAACCACACTTTTTTGAAAGAGATGATAAAATCCTTCCTGATCATCTAAATATAACCCTAATAGAGTCTTCATCGCTTGCGTTGTTCAAGCTCTCATGGAACCGAATTGCACCCACTACTCTTCATTGATCTTCTCAATGAATCAATCCTCTAAAAAGTTAAGGTATGTGATTATTTTTAAACCTATTTAGTCGTGATCCTTGAAATTTCCATCACTGATGGGAAATCTGACTTTCCCTCGAAAATAAATGGTTAACATATCAAAATTATTTACTAAACTACCTTCTCTATTTAATGATATGCTTCCAGAAGATAATTAGCTTATTTACTGAACATATGATGCTAAAAAATGATATTTTCAATGAGTATGATCTCTGAAAGAATACATGTGTGTCCAAATGACTGTATACTATTTTTCAAGAACCATAAATCACTTAAAGAATGCTCAAAGTGGGATTTTTCTCAATAAAAGAAATATTAATCTGGTTCTACAAAATTTTTGTGGTACTTTTCAATTATTTCAGGTTTTAGGTGTCCATATGGATGTTTAGAGAGTGCAAGACAATTTACACAACACACGAATACTAGACATAAATATTGGAATGTTTTTCACCCAGTAGACTCTCCTCAGTATAAGAGAATTGATCACGAGTATCCTAAATTTGAAAATTACATAAGAAACCTTTATTTTTCACTATCTATAGGTGGAGGGAATCCTTTTTATTTTAAAATAGGTACTCAAAATTTATGGTTTATTATATTGGAAAATTATAACTTTCCACCATGGTTATGCGTGAAACAAAATTACATTATGTTATCTCTTCTTATATTAGGACCATAACAACCAGGCAATGATATTGATGACAATTTTTCTCTATTGATCAAACATTTTAAATTATTATGGGATTCAAGTGTTATGATGTACAATGCTTACAAAAATGAAGATTTCTCATTGAAATCTATGTTGTACGGGATAATAAATTACTTTCATGTTTATGTAAATTTTTTAGGATATAACATTAAAGGAACTCAAGGGGGTCCCATTTGTGAACAAGGGACATAGTCAATTATTTTCAAACATTAATAGAAGACTGTATTTCTTGGAAATCATGGATTTTTACCATGATCACATAAGTACCAGTCTTGGATGACATCATTCTATGGGAGTTTAGAAGAACGCATAACACTATCCCGACTAACAGGAAATCAACTATTTGAGAAAGTAAAATATATGAACAATTATTTTAGAAATATTTTTTGAAAAACCTTAAATAAAATTAGTTAGAAAAAGAGATCAGTTTTTTTGAATTACCATATAGGAATTGTTTGTATGTTAGGAATTTTCTTGATGTTATACATGTTGAAAAAAGTATATATGATAACATCTATGGAATGCTACTAAATAAACCTAGAAAAAAGAGGATAGAATTAAGGATAGGTTGGAAATTATTGACTTGGGAATATGGAAAGAGTTGGTTCTAGTGAAGAGTGAAAATGGACTTTTTTCCTCCACCTACTTAAACCTAGGCTAGAGAGATATTAGTTTTTCAACTTCTTAAATGATATAATTTTTCATAGGGGCATTCCTCAAATATCAAGAATACCGTGTCAATGACTAATTTAAAGTTAATGGCTCTTAAATCACATGGATGACATGTTTTTATGAAATATCCAATTCATGTACCTTTATGTTTCATTTTGACCAAGAATTTCCATTGGTCCACTGAAAAATCACACTGGGTGACTTGTGGGTAAATGATTTTTTTTGGAATGGATGTTTTCATAATTACTATTATAGATTAGGGGTAGGACAACATTTGTGTTTTTCATAACAGTTTAGAGGTTTCCCCATATGTTGAAACCCATAAAGTAATTATTAGGCATTTGAATCCATTAAGGGATGAAATATGGATATCAAATATACATAATCAATAGTTTATATGATGTTTTTCAAACCATGTTTTTAATGAGTCAGTTAAAAATATGGAATCAATTTTATAATGAATTCGATGACTAGCCAAAGGACTAAATTTTCCTAGTATTATATTATAATGGTTATGTAATTAATGGTTATAAATTCTAAATAAATTAACGTGATGAAACTATACCCTGAAAAAGAGTGGAGTTAAACTTATGGCTGAATCGATGCATGTATCTGGTACCAAGGATAGAAATCCAATTTATGTGAATATGTCATACTTTTTAGTAATCAAAAAAATGTGGGAGTTGGATTATACAACATTCCAAGTGCTGATTTTTCAATGCAAATGGGTTGATAATAGTATTGTTGTTAAAATAGATGAATTAGGATTTGTGAGAGTGGTTTTCAGTAATGAAGGACACAAAGACAAACGATTTTTAATGGTATCACAAGTAGTACATGTATTTTATGTTATAGAACTTATAACTAAATATTGGTCAATTATTCTCTTATTGACCAAAACCACTGAATAGTCAGATGCCAATTCAACTGAGGATGACCCTTTTTATAGGATCCAATATTTTTTCAAGTACATTCTTCTTTATCTTCTTCATTGTACCTCATTTTTTTGGGTTTTATTATTCTTTAAACCTTGGTAGTTGAGTCCCTTTTTCAAAATAGAGAGAATTTTCTAGGGAAATGAAATAAAGTTCAGTGATGCATGTTTGTTTTAATTGATGGAGACCTTATAAGTGTGTCAAAGGATTATGAGGGTTCTTTGTTATTTTGGAAGGATTTGGAGGTGGTTTGGGATTTTCAACAAAAGATGGGTTGAGAGATATCTGTAGGAAAATTACACACCATGAATTAGTTACACAATGTGTAGATGTTTCCAAGAAGAAGTCAAGAACTTGTTTATGGAATGAAGTGGTTACTCATCATGAAACCAGTTCATGATGTGCAAATTATTCTAGGAAGACATAAAGAACACGTTCAAGGCATGAAAAGGTTACACATCATGAAACATGTTCATGAAATGAAATGGTCAATCGATGCTCTTTTAATGTGAGGTGATTCATTTTTTAGTAAAACTCATAAATTGATAAATACACAATGTTAAAGGATTACAAACCATATATTTCCTGGACTTAGTGGTTTTAAGACCACATTGTGTGCATAATCTTTTTCTCATCTGTGTAAATCCTTCCACTCTTGATCCCCATGGGACTCTAGGTAGTTCTAGAGTGATTTATTCCCTTTTTGATGTCTTAATGAAGTGTCTGAACCTTGGTGAGTTCTTTCACATTGTTTCCCCCCTCTCTTTTGTTTCTCTCATTGGCAGTGGTAGAATCTATTGATTTTGTTTTTTGGGTGTTTATCTAGATCTTGTGTCATATAGGTTTTCTTCATGATCATATTTAACTTTGTTCTTATTGTAATTACCTATTGAAGGCTTTTTTTATCACCAGATAAAGGAAAGTGGTCTAAAAGAAAACCCCATGGTTTTTTATTGTTCAATTATGTTAAATATTATGCGATTTCACCAACACAATGTGGAAATTAATTAATTAAAAAATGGATGCTGATAAATATTGTTTTATATAATTCATTAGATCCCTTTGGATTCAATGGTGTTGTGACCTAGCTTAAAGCTACCCATAGGGCGAGTCTACCCTTGAATAATAATGAATTAGATAATTGATTCAAGTATGTTTAGCATGAGATAAGACCTCACTTGATTTCTAGTGATAGATTCACCTTGAAAAATGATTAAATTGATTATTTAAATGGAGGGTTATAATTTGATAATGTTTGGTTGTGCAAACTGGAATGGAAACAACATAAGATATAAGTTAATGAATAGATTTCTAATTGAATGAAAAATGGTAATTGGAAGAATTGACCATTGGGGATTATGAAATGATGTTGTTTTTCCCATAATGTTTTAATTTATAATTCATACTGGAATAATTATATAGAGGGCATGCCTATGATGTAGAAATGAATATATAGAGTGCTTGGACTGCATGATGAAATGATTCTATAGTAGGCTATACCTAGCTAGGATAAAATGCTCACATAGAGGGATTATCGCAGTTATGTTAAAATGATTATATAGAGGGTTTGGCATGGATGCTGAAATTCTTATATAGAGGGAATTTCTTGATTATGATATTACACTATGGACATATGGTTATGGTTGGAATGGTTGTGCTACATGATCTAAGATATTCTAGAATGGTGCTAGAGTAGGTTGATTGTTGTATTATATTATTTTGATTAATTAATACACCTATTTTTCACTTTATTTCAGGTACTTGTTATCATATTGGTTTTTTTAGACATGGAAGTGTCGACCTAATTAGTTTTACTCACACCCTATCCAAGATTCTATTTGGTACATGAGCAGATTACTTGGATGTGGGTTTGGACAAGGTTAAGGGACCATATTGTTGATTGTTGCTTGCTGGATGGGTTAGAGCGTAGAGGTGGGACCGAATTTGGGTTTAGAACTAGTGAATTTGAGTTATTCATGCCATCATATTCTTTTATACTTTTTTACTTCTATTATATAATTTAGTTACATTTCAACCCAACATTATGTGGTTCATTATTATTTGGTTTATTGGTTATTCCTTTACCTTCTAATTTTATATTGTATTTTTTGCATTATTTTTGTTCCTATGAGATTTATTTTTTTTACTTTCACTATATTAAAACTTTGTACTAGGTCCTATAACCAACCTAATTTGGCCACATTAGAGAGTATCAGATTGGGGGAGGTTATAAGGTAGTATTAGGGGAGTAATTTTTTTTCTATTATTTTTCTTTACTATTTGGGAAAGGTATAATGGATAATGGTATGTTTTGGGGCTTGGTAATGAGCTTTTGCATCAGGGTAGCTAACCCATGTACGGAGGGAAATCTGAGTGCTCAGGGATGGGATTGTTGTTAATGATGTTTGTGTGTTACAGTTGATGTTATTTTACCTTGGGTGATTAACATATCATGAGATGTTATTATTTCTTTAGATTTTTACTCCTAGGGTAGTATGGAATGATATTAGTATGCATGCATCATGATAGGCACATAGGGACATATATTGACATGCATTGTTCATGATAAGTATATATTTATTGGATGCGATATATTTTCCTATATGAACTGTGAAATTATTTACCTATTATATCTGATAAATGAAAGGAAAAAACTATTATGTCATACTAAATCACTTTTTAAGCCATGTTTAGGGATTCCGTGAGATACTGGATCTCTGCTGATGTCACCTTTTCTGGTTGACCTTGTTGTTATCCAGTGTTATAAGGAGTGATTTTGTCTTTCATTGAAAAATTATCCTCGTCATATTTGAATTAAGCATCTGGAGAGTAAAAATCAGCACACTTAACATAGTTGAGTCATAGCTTCCTATAGTTCCTATGGATTAGATTGATGTTCATATTTTTGACAACTTCCTTAGGGTCATGAGATCCATGGAAAAGAAGACTATTCACACCGTGACTTTAATGTCTAAGTTGACAAGAGAGTTTCCAATGTAAAATTTTCCTACATTCTTTAGGGAGGGAGGCCCCCAGATAGCCTAGTTCTAGATTGAGTTAGTCTAGATAATTTTTAATCACTACGAGACTCCCATAGATGGGAGGGTGAAGCTTTCTACATACATGATTCATGGACCCACCAAGCATTGGTGGGATATTCTAGAGAAATATGTGAAGAAAGAGGATATATCATGAAAGGAATTAGAGGATTTTTTTGATCCAATTCTATATAGAGACATTAAGGGATGATAAGGCTCGTGAGTTCATGCACCTGATGTAGGACGACATGTCAATGATGGGATACACTAGATGTTTCACTGAATTATAGTGCTTTGCACTATCTTTAGTAGTAGATAAGATCTCTGGGGAAAGACGTTTCTTATATTGTATTCATTATGAGATAAGGTTAAAAGTGAATGTGTTTCACTTGATTATCTTTTAAAATGTGATGAATCCGGAACCCATCACAAAAGGAAATCTGAGAGAGGCCTTGAGTAGCGGGCATGCTTTTTCAGCTGGGCGAACTGAGAGATCTTCTTCTATTGGTAAGAATCACCTCTATGATAATTATCGCTATGGAAATAGTAGGAAGATTAGTCAGAAAAGTGGGAATCCATATCAGGACTGTTTTCCATTATAGTTCTATTAGGGTGGAAATGTTGTCCACAAATAGCCTTAGTGTTCATACCCTGCTTTAGAGTGCCATGTTTGCGATAGGCTGGGCCACCTACAAAGGTTTTTTAGGGGTATGTAGTTGCAGAGTAGTGGCAGAGGATCTGGACATGTACCATAGTCTGGGATGGAATCAGAAACCCCTCAATATATGGGTAACTAGATTTCCACTAAAGCCAAGGTAGGGGTTGTGGTACCCCAGTCTAGGAGCGATAGTACTAGGTGGAGGGAATACCCTAGGGGAGTCAGATTGGAGCCCAGGGAAGAGGCGCAAGTCAGATGCATGCTATATTATCTACTCCATATAGTGTGGATGTAGAACCTTCTATCATTAGAGTTTTGATTCTTATAACATGTACCCATGTTTTCATTTTGTTTCATGCAAGATAATCACATTATTTTTTATCTTCTCTTTTGGAAAATTGTTTGGACTTGGTTGTGGAAATCTTGTATGGTTTCTTGACCATTGACACACCCTTGGGAGTGAAATTAGAGAATATCAAACATTTTAAGGCATGTTATTAAGAAATTGGTGGTTACTCTTTATTTTAAGAAATATTTATTCTATAAATGATAGGTTTCTATTTGATTCTTGGTATGGATTGGATAGTTCTATACCATTATTATATCGAATCTCACTAGAGGATAATTTCCTTTCTATATCTAGAAGGTGGAAACTATTTTCTCCTAGGTGAGTGAGATATTTAGGATGGTTCTGTAAGAACAGTTTAGAGTAGATTAAATTATCTCCCTGCTCAGATAGCAGTTATTTCTCTAGAATATTATGTAATGTAGCAAGATATTTTTCCTCTAGTGGTAGACCGTTTTCAGGATGTTTTCCCTGATGATTTATGTGGATTAACCCCTGAGTTAGAGATCAATTTAACAATAAAGTTGGTGTCGGGAGGAGAGCCAATTTCTATCCATCCTTATAAGATGGAACAAGTAGAGATATGAAAATTGAAAGTTCATTTAGATATTCTAGAATCAAAACGTTTCATATGACTTAGTGAATCTCCATGGGGTTCTCCAATTCTTTTCACCAATAAGGCTAATGGGACATTGTGACTTTGTGTAGATTATTGATCACTGAATTAGATGAAGGTTAAGAACTGATTTCCCCTTCCACACATCGATGATCACTTTAAACAACTGATAGGTTATAATATCTTCTCTGTGATCGATTTAAGATCAAGATACCACCATTTGAGGGTGAGGCCATTAGACATACCTCATACTTATTTTAGGAGTAGTTATAAATTGTATGAGTTCATAGTGATGTTTTTTGGTTTGATGAATGCATCTGTGGAATTCTTGGCCTCGATGAATAATATATTTCTACATTTTTAGATCATTTTGTGGTAGTTTTTGTTGATGAAATCTTAGTGTACTCCTAGTTAGTAGAGGATTATTCCCCACATCTTGATATCATCTTTATTACATTGAGAGACCACTGGATTAATGCCAATATTACCAAATTCAATTTTTGGATTGATAAAGAACACTTATTGGGTCATTTCATCTCACAGGATAGAGTGTTAGTGGATCCAAAGAAGGTTGCAACCGTAATATCTTGGGAGATTCCCAAGAATAACTTCAAGATTCATAGTTTCTAGAGTTTATGAGGTTATTGTCAACCCTTTATCCAGGACTTATCCCATTCGGTAGCACCGATGTCTAGTCTAACCAAGAAATTAGTGAAGTTTTTTTTGGTCAGACTCTTATGATAGGTCTTTTTAGGAGCTGAAAGGTAGGATGACCTTAGAAACTATCCTCACTTTATCTGTGCTGGGTAAAGCATATACTGTGTACTGTGATTCATATAGAGTTAGACTTAGTGTAGTTATGATACAAGATCATTGAGTGGTTACTTATGGCTCCAGATAGATGAGACCACATGAGAGGAATTACCCTACTCACAATCTGGAATTTTCTCCAGTGGTACATGACCTATGATTCTAGAGACACTATCTTTTAGGAGAGAGGTTTTTGGTATATACGGACCACAAGAGACTTAAGTATATCTTTTTTTAGCATAACCTAGACCTTCAGAAGAAGATGTGGGTTGAGTATCTATAGTCTTTCAAAATTGATTTTTCCTAAACACCAAGAAAGGGGAAGGTTAATTCTTATTACTTGATCTAGAAGATGTAGGCAGAGGTAGTGTGGGAGGATTATGAAGAGTGGTGGATGTTGAATATCTTTGAAGATATGCATATAGATGTTCCAGAGTCCATTGGATGAGTATCTATGACATTGAAATCTATCATACTCATAATTCTTTATTAGACCAATCAATAGAATTTATATTACCCAAAGGTCTTAGTTAAGAGAGAAATCTTATATACTGGGGAGCCACTAGCTATATTTTCTCTTGGAAGTGACTATTCTCTTCCTTTTCGTGGCCGAGTATGGGTTCCTAAGGGCTTGTCTAAGGATTTGATGGGATTGTTTCATGATTATTGATGGGAAGTACATACTAGTTGGACAAAGATGTATCATGATCACTGTAAAAGATATTGGTGGCTAGGAATTAAGAAGAAGGTATCAGGCTTCATGGTGAGATGTTTCGCCTATCAGCAGGTGAAAACTGAGAATCAAAGAAATGTTGGGATGTTTCACCATCTTCCAATTATAGAATGGAAGTGGTATGATGTCACTATGGATTTTGTGAAATTATTACCTAGGAAACCTCACAAGAATGATGTAATGTGGGTGATTGTAGATTAAATGACAAAGTTAGACCACTTCTTTTCTATTAGGGAGACCTTTACTATTGGTGACCTGGGAAGTATTTACATATATGTGGTAGTTCGGTTGCATGATGTTCCAAGGAGTATCATTTATGATATAGATCCTTGTTTCACATATCGAATGTAGTAGGGTATTTGGAGGGATCATAGATTTCAGGTCATACTATTTTCTTCTTTTTTGGTTGGAGGTAGGTAAGTCAATGTTTGCTAGACCTAGTCTCATATATGATACATCTAACAAGGTTCAGTTGATTAGGAGGTGCTTTGTGACTATGTAGAGTAGACAAAAATCTTATGCTGACCATTAAATATGACATTTAGAGGTTGAGGTTGGTCATTATGTTTTCCTTTGACTATCACCTATATTGGGGAAACATCTTATTAGGAAACATGGAATGCTAGAACCTAGGTTTGTCAGGCCATTTGAGACAGTGGAAAGGGTTAGTCCATTGGTGTACTGATTAGCTCATCCCCAATGATATAGTGTCATGTATGATTTTTTTAATGTGTCACATCTTTGGAGGTATAATCATAACCCTTATCATGTTGTAGGGGTTGATGACATCGAGATTTGTGTAGATACATCCTTTGAGGATCATATGATATGGATTTTTGACTATTGTGTTATGTATCTTTAGGGAACGAACATACCTCTAGTTCAAGTTTTTGTGGTGGCATATACGTGTTCAAGATGAAACTTAGGAGAGAGAATCATATATGTAATAATAGTGGCCAGAATTGTTCACTGAGACCCCAAGGTGATGCTTGGAGTATCTCAGGGAATAAATTTTATATGGTGAGGGGGTAGTAAGATCCCTTATGTTTCTAGGTATGTACCTCTTTATGTTTTTCATTGAAGCATTTTTTTTGGGTTTCCTTATTCTTTAAAACTTGGTAGTTTTTTCCCTTTTTGGGAATATAGAGCATTTGCTGTGGAAAATGAAAAAATGTTTGGGGATGTATTTTTGTTTTAATTAATGGAGTCTGGGTAAGTGTTTTAAGGGATTATCAGGGTTCATTATGATTTTGTAAGGATTTGGAGGTGGTTCAAGTTTTTCTTAAAAATATGGTATGAGAGCTATCTTCTGGACAAATAAACATCACGAACCTATTACACAACATGTAAATGTTTCCATTATGATTTCATAAACTAGTTTAGGGTGTGAAGTGGCTACATGTTGTGAAATTGGTTCATGATGTGTAAATATGGATATGATGATGTTGTGAATTGGTTTAGGGCATGAAAAGGTTATACAATGAGAAACAAGTTCATTATGTGAAATGGTTGATTGAGGTTGTTTTATCCTGAGGCAACACATTTTTAATGTAACTAATAAATTTAGAAATACATGAAATGAAAGGATTACATGTTGTGTATTTATCGATCTCAGTAGTTTTAAGGCCATGTTGTGCATATAATATTTTTCTCATCTAGGTGAATCCCTTCTCTCTTAATCCCTTGGAGACTCCAAGAAATTTTAGAGTGATTTATTCCCTTATAGATGTCCCAATCAAGAATCTGATCCCTAGTGAGTTGTTTATCTTTGGTTTTACCCTATCTTTCATTTCTCTCTTTTGTATTAGAGGAATCACTAGAGCATGGTTTTTTTGGGTGTTGATCTTGACCTTGTGTGATATAGGTTTTCTTTATATTCATATTTTCCTTCTTTATGGTTATCATTACTTGTTTAATGTATTTTTATGATCACTATATAAAGTTTGGTGGTCTAAAATCAAACCCTATGGTTTCTTTCTATTGTTCATGTATGTTAAATATTAGCGATTTCATCGAAATAATGTGTGCATTAATTTATTGAATAATGGATGATGATAAATCTTATGTCGTATTATTAATTGGATCCATTTGGATTAAATGGTGTTTAAACATGGTTTACAGATACATGTAGGGTGAGATTACCCTAGAATAATAATGAATTGGATAATTTCTTAAATTATGTTTAGCATGACATGAGTCCTCAGGTGATTTCTAGTGAAATATTCACATTGAAAAATGGTTAAATTGATTATTGAAATGGTTGGTGATAATTTGATAATAATTAGGTGTGAAAAATGGAATAGAAATGAATTGATATATAAGTTAATGAATAAATGGGAAACTGAAATATAAATTATAATTGGAAGAATTAGCCATAATATATTATGATATTATGTTGTGTTTTCTTACCATTATTATTTGGGTTCTGATTCATGTTGAAATGATTTTATAGAGGGCTTGGAACAAATGGTGAAATGATTATATAGCCTGGATCAGATGCTAAATTTTTTATATAGAGGGCTTTTCCTGGTTATTCTAAAATGATTATATCGATGGTCTGGCCCAGTTATGATGATATTTTTATATATAGGTCTTTTCTCAGCTATTGAAATGATTATACTGATGGATTTACCCAATTATGAGATTATACCATGGACTTGTGGTTATGGGTGGCATGGTTGTGACACATGCTTATAGATATTCTAGAATAGTACTGAAGCAGGTTGATTATTGGATTATATTATATTGATTAATTAGTACACCTGTTCATCACTTTATTTTATGAACTTTTTATCCGACTGGTTTTGTTAAGAGACGGTGGTGTTGGCCTACTAAGTTTTACTCACACCCTATTTGGGCCGCTTTTTAGTACCTGAACAGATTACTTGGATGCCAGTTTGGACAAGGGAAAGGAACCTTGTTGTTGATTATTTCTTTCTAGTTAGGTTGGATCATGGTTGTGGGACTGACATGGGGCTTGGGACACAGGAATTTGAGTTATTTGTGTCAACATGTTATTTTATTCTTTTGATTTATAGTATATCATTTAGTTTCATTTCATCTGTACATTACCAGGTTTACTATTATTTTGTTTATTGGTTGTTCCTTTTCCTTCCAATTGTATATTTTACGGTTTCCTCTATTTCCATAGATCTGTATTTATTTTTTTACTTCAATTGTATTATAACTTTATACTAGGGGGTATAGTCTCCCCACTATGCTCTTTACACCTATGATGCTAGTCGGTAGCCTCTAACATATGAGGAGGTTAATTTGAGGTCCCATAACCAACTTGATTTAGAAACGTGAGAGAGTTTAAGGCTAAGGGATGTTACACTTTCATTAGGATGTCACAATAAATTTACAGCAGTCCCAATATAGATGGGGTATTGTGTTTCAGAGGAGTCTATACTGAATGTATTTGGATTCTCAATATATAGGTCAAATCCCTTTAATATTTTAAAAAAAGAGAGTTCAATAATCATGTTTTATTTTTTTGGTAATATACATTGTGTTGCCACATATTATTATCAGTTCACGACTTTATTTACATAATTTAAATTAAATTTTAAACCACTTAAATAGATAATGATTTCTCTATATGTCGATGCTCCCAATCCTGAGGAAAAATAAGTATCACAACTGGTTGTTGCTCTGAATATAGAGGATAAACTACTTTATGTACATGCTGATGCTACCAATCTATAGGAAGAATATATTTATGATGTTGAAGATGTAATATATCATACAACATGGTGGTAATTCCTTGTTTAAATTTTGGTTGAAATATCTTAAATATGGTTAATGGAATGTTTACTAAGTGTATGAGGAGGCTTGGGGGTTTTCTGGGGGTTTGAGATATGAAATAAGGAGAAAAATGGCCATTTAGTTCATGTTGTATAGTTAGAACTTGGTTAGTGTAAACCGAGCACAAATACCATGCTAGCTAGGAGGAGGGGTGCACAGTTAGGTAAACTGTGCATGGGGTAGAGACAAACTATGTGGGCTTGCATAGAGGCATTTTGTGTGGTTGATGCATAGTTTTTCAAACCATGTTGTGCTCCCTAGGAAACCATGAGACCTCAACCCTCTTGGATAGTGGTTGGTGCATAGTTTGCGCACAATTCGGAAAATCCTGCAACCAAACCACTCACCCCATTAAAAAGTAGGAATTTCCAATTTTCCTCCTCAGGATTTTAAGTAACCCACTCATTTTTCTCCCCATTTATTCGTACACTAGACCTAGTGATGAAACCTAGAGACCCACACTTCCCAAGGGTGGTTCTCCTTAGACACTTGGCAATTTGAAGCATCATCGGTTGCAGATCAATTCTCCAGGTTTGCCTAACACTCTCCTTGCTTATATTATCCAGATTAGGTCATGTAGCTTCATCCATATTCTTACAAAGCCCTAAAACCATATTTTTTCTTGTGGAATGTAGGTTGAGGCTTCAAAGGGTTATTTAATCTAGATCAACAACTATGATTAAAAGTGAATTCAACATCAGATTTGAGGTTGGTGGTCTACAAGTTATATCCCATAGTTTTGCTATGGATTTATACAAGTGCATTGTGTTCCTGGTTCCTTATTATTGTGAATTTGGATCCTTTTGTGATATTTGTTAAAATGGGTGTCTAAATGATTAATGAAACCCTTAATGATCCTTGTGGTACACATGGAGGATAATTAAAACAATTTCGGGCTACCCATGGGGTGTGCTAAACTTTCCGCACCTAGAAACAGGTGAAGTGAAGTATATATTTGACACGCGATAATTTAGATCCTTTTTTGAGCATGTTAAAATGTTTTTTTGAATTTAAAATTGAATATTTATATTTGTTCCTAGGTTTTGATAATGGTATAAGGGTTTTTTTGGAATGTCATGAAAATGGGTTAATTAGATTAAAGTGAGGATGTGTCAAATGGCTTATGAAATATGTAAAAATGCCAAAGAGCTTTTGTTCATATGAAATGATGGATTTGTTAAATTGGTAATGGATTGTGAATTGAGAAATATGTTAAATGTTTTTTCATAAGGTAATTGATGAATATGTTCAATGGGTCAATATAATGGAATTATTGAATATACCTAGTGGGTTAGGGCATGAGGATGGGAATTGGGCTAAATAGGCTATGTAATGTAAATGATAAATGTGTTAATGGGTTATGGAATAATATTAATTCCCATGTTGATTTTTATGGATTGTTATTGTTATGTGTATTGTTTGTATATGGTTTATAGTATGGCATGTGTGTTGAATGGATATATAATCATGTGCACATGACTTTTTAGTTTGGGGTATTGACTTGAGGTTCTACTCCCATGGGTTGAGTTAGACTGAGGCTCTAAAATCCACCCCAAAATGCATAGATTAGGGAAGGGGACATAGGCTCTATTCCCCAAATGGTTTCATTTTATGATACTACCTTGATTGAGGCTTCATGGTGAGTGTGATGTATTCATTATGACGTGTTTTACCATTGTGAATTTGGGACTTTATTTATTCCCTTATACATAGTGGTTGTTTGGTTTAGACTATTATGTAAATGATGTAGATTCATAACCCATGGAACACTTAATGGAATTGGATGAAGTAATGAAGATGGTATAAATGATGTAAATGGTAATAATGATAGAAATTTTTACAGTAGAGATTGTTAACTAATGGAATCCATGTTGTATTTTGTTTACTTTTCATTTTTTTAGTACTTTCATGAAATATCTATTTAGATTGGATATTTTTTAGCCACAATTGGTGGTGGACTACTGAGTTATACTCAAATACTACTCAGGTGTCATTGGGTAACCAAGCATATTTCCTACTTGTAGGTTGGAAAAAGGGTAAAAGACCTATGCTAGGGAGTTGAGTTAGGCTTGGGATGTTCATGGATGAGGTTATGAAATCAGATTTAGGAATTTTTTGGGGATTCAACTATTTGTATTTATTTTGGGTTTTCATATACTTTTTTCACTATTAGCAGGACATGGAATATTTATTACTGGTTGTAGTTTGTAAATAGTTTTGGGAGATGTTTAATTATGCATGTTAATTAGTTATTGAATATTATTTTTTCTATTTAATTTGTTATATATTGTGGATCACTACAGTAAATAGGGTGTAATATCCCCATGTAACTTATTAGACCCTCACTACTAGTCTACAACCTCTGGCATATGTGGAAGTGTGCTTTAGGTCATGTGGTCACTTGGATCGGGGCACTGTTTTAGTGTCCCTTAGGTTGGGGACATTAAAAGGTTGTATTAGATCGGGTTTTTCTATGGTATGATTATTTGGGATGGTAGACAAGATATTAGAATGTGTTGGGGCTTGACAACGATCTAATTCTTAGGAGTAGCTAACCCATGTAATTTCTACACACCTACATGGGACACATACACCGAGGACCTATGCAATGGACCTATTCTCACAAACTCCATTATACTAGGTCACCTCCTTGCCTAAAAATAGGACCCTTGGGATCCCATTTTTTATAACTAATGAAGTTTTAAGAACTCCTGAAGTTCCCATTGCATAGTTCCTTCGCTCAGATCCCCCAAATTTTCTTATTTAGCTCTCGAAAACATGAGAGAAGATAGAATTATATGGGATAAACAATATCAAGGTCCTTTCAGAGTTTTAAATACAAAACATATGATTAAGGACTCTCCTTCCATAGGAATACGTCATCTATTCATAGTCCTTTGCTTAAGCAAGGACCTATGCGGAATGCTTCGAAGGATATCAAGGGACACCCAGGGTGCTTATGTTTAAATATCACCCATGTTTTGTTAGTCCCTAAAGTTCATTTCGCAAGGATATTAAGGTTTCATAGGTTTATACTTCCTGTGTTATGAATTTTTCAATTCCTCATAGGACCTATGCGGTACACCTACATGGCATGCCTACGCGGCATACCTGTGTAGACCACCTATAAAAACCATCCTTGAAGGCCACTTCAAATCAAATCATGGAAGGGATTCTCCTTCCATGTCTCTCTTGTCTAAAAGGTACCAAGTTGAACCCTCCACCAAAAGCTCATGACTTACCAAACCTTTGGGAAAGACACATCAACGTGTCTCCCATTTGGGTTTTTTATTTCTACTGTCAGAGGTTTCCCACATTTTTCTATAATGGAGTCAGGATACTTGAGGTGTCTGTAGGTCTTCATATCTATAGGCACATGGATCTTTACCCCATAGATAGTGCCGGGAAGTTCTCAATTTATAGGATTAGGGTTTGGGCCATGTACCCGCTTCTCATCTCTAAAACAAAAAATCTCTAGTCCCTGATAGGGAAGTTATGGTTTGTTGGGAATGTATTGTCTCAAAATTACTCAATCATTTATGATGATTTTGATAACTTAAAATACCCTTGTCTATTTAAATAATGATTTTACTTTAAGTGTATTTTAGGGAATTAATATTTTCTATTTATTCTGAAATTATTTTAATGCTTTCAATTCACAAGAAATATTTATTAAAGGTGTTCATGATATGTTTTTGAGCATTCTGAAAATACTGTTCATACCCTATGTGGTTTATCATAACATAAGGTATCAACCCAATGATTTGTACAATGGGTATGGATCGTGATCCCTGTGTTTGTCTTCAACCTTACACTAGATGAATAAAGTATGGTTTCTCAACCCTACATTTAGATTAGTACGTATGGTTAATCAAATTTATGTTATCAAAAAATAATGGTTAAAGGAACCTTACGTTTGAAAAGAACCTTACGTTTGAAAAAAAATAATGTATGGTTAAAGAACTCTACGTAAGTAATGAACCTTACATTCTAAATAGACACATATGGATCATCAACATTACTTTTATGATCAACCCTACACTGTCAAACTTATGTTCGGTTGATGGAGGCTACATAGTTGAAACATACATTCTGTATTTTTTCACTTTGTGAAGGAACCCTAGGGTTGACATTTCAACATTGAAGATTTATTTTTACGATATTTTTTTTTGTTATTTATGCAACAGTCTTGATAGAGTTAGATGATAATTTAAAGCTCTTTTTCAACCATTTCTAAGATCATTTTATTAGATTAAAAGAACCGTATTAAATAGAGAAATTTACTCCTATTATTAAGGGAAGTTATGATTCCCCTAGTAAATGAAATTTTGAATTTCTAAAGTTTATCAAGTATCTTTTTTGGATCTAGAACTTTATAATTACGAGGATTTTTTTGTAATTATTTGAGTATCATTTTCTTAATATGATTGAGAGTGAAGAATATTTTGATTATTATTCAATTTTTATGTTGATCATATACACAGTGCTATAGTGAACAAATGAACCAGGAAGAAGACTACACTTTGGTGACATACATGTTCAATTCTATAAGTGTGTTGCTGATCTATTTTTGTTGTTGTTCTTAAAATAGAAGATCTCTTGTGATACTAGATCACTTCAGACTTAATTCATCTTAAAGATTGTATTTTTGAACAATAAGATCCATCAATTGTCAGTTTTGTGATGTTTCAACTATAAAGATTAATCTATTTCAATAAATCAAATCTATTTTTGATTTATTTGAGTTTTTATTGCTCATACTTAGTTGAAGTGGAGTGTCAGTTTATCAATATATGCTTTGGATAATCAGTTCTCTATTTAGAACCAAAATACTTTGTTTTTAGCATTAATTGTAAAGTTTTAAACTACCCACACTTATTTGTTAGAATTTCAATATTTTGATAAGAGGACCAGACTAGTGAAATTCACTAAGCTCACAGAGAGAGATTCTAGTGGAGTGGAATAGGGTATATTTGTGCCCTGAACCACTATAAAAATACATGTATTTTATTTATATTTTTCCACTACATGTTCTTTGATCAAAAGTAAAACATTGCTTATCTGTGCTAATCAACATAGGGTATTTAAATTTAGAATTTTGGAAGAGTTTTTTAAAAGACACAATTCACCCCCTCTTTTGTGTTTTGTAAATTCTGACCTAACAATTGGTATCAAATGAAAGATTTGGAATAAAGGTATAACAAACTGAAATTTTAAAGGTCTATACAAAGATGGAAATGGATGATCCCAGATAAGGGATGTCCATAGTTTATGCTTCATACTTCAATAGTGAAAATTATGGGTTCTAGAAATCAAGTATGATCAATTATTTAAAAAATCTTGGATTTAGAGTTTATTTGAAGATTACTACCCCTATAAGATTTATGAGAAACTAGAATCATGGTATGCTGCAACTGAAGCTGAATATGATATGAAATCTAAAAATATGAATACAATTATTTGCATTCTTGTACGAGATGAATTCTATCATGTCTCTCAATTTCCTCCTTCTTATGAAATATGGAAAACTACTGTTGTTGTTTATGAAGGAACAGATAATGTAAGAAATATGAGGTATGCAACAGAAAAGATGAAGTTTGAAACCTTTAGAATGTTTGATGGAGAAATTATTACACATATTAATGGAAGGATTACAAAAATTTTCAATAACATTACCACCTTAGGAGAACCCATCAATCATTAAGATAAAACTTTGAAATTACTTAGAGTACTACCTTTCAAATGGAAAGGTATATCAGCTTCTATTCTTCAATCATCACCTATCAAAGAACTGTCCATGAATGAACTAATTAAGACTTTGATGATTTATGAATATAAAATGAAATTTGAAGTTAAAGATCATAAAAGTATTGTGAAAAATGATAATAATGTGCTAAAAGTAACATCTTATAAGCCAAACATAAGAATAAATAAAGAAGTTAGAAAGAAAATAATCCAGATTCATGTGATTTTGAAATGGAACTGGATCAATTAGCCAGAAAGTTTAGCAAGTTTTATAAGAAGAAAAGAGGTTTCAGAAAGACCTTCAAAAAGGATGAGAAAGACTCAAGAGAAGTCAGATTCTATGAATGCAAAAAATTAGGCCACATCAGACCTGATTGTCCTCAGCTAGAATATGGAAAAAGGAATTCAGATAAGATATATAAAAAATATAGATTTTAACATAAAAGGAAAATATAAATGAAAGATACATGGAGTGTTTCTTTAGACTCTAGTATCTCCTCAAAGTTAGATTTAGAAATGGAAGAATCCGATCTAAAAGAAAATATATGTTTCATGGATAAAGAAGAAAGGGTAAAAAACTATTGTTAATATAATTCTACTTCTGATTCAAATTATTGAAATGATAAATTGGATTCCAACTACAAAATTCTAGAATAGAAATATGACTCTTTATTAAAAAAGCACAAATCTTTAAAGAATATTCATAATGTTGTTTTAGGACAAAGAGATTCCATACTGAAGAAACATCAATAATTAGTTGAAAAATTTAACTAATCTACTATAAACTACCTTCATCATGAGAATAAGTATAAATCATTACAAGATGAAGTAGAAACTTAAAAAAGTGATTCTATTTTCTATACAAAAGTATAATATATTATTAATGAAATTATTGGTAAGAATTTCATTAAAAAAGAAAGATTAGGTATAGGAAGTAAGGGTGAAAAATCAAAACTGTATGTGAATTATTTTTTTCCCAACTCAAAAAGTGTTACTTGTAATTTTTTTAGAACAAAAGGACACATAAAAAATAACTATCATTTTAAAAATCTTCAAATAAGTGGAATTAAAAGATATTTTATTTCAAAAAGTTTATCTATAGCAAATGATATGAGTTATGGAAAAACAAAGCAGATCTGGATTTCTAGATATCAGTAAGCTAACACTGCTGGACCCAAGAAGACATGGGTACCCAAACAAATATCCGTTTAAATGATTTTCAGGAAATAATCCACAAGAATAGAAATGATATATAGTATTTGGAAAGTGGATATTTGATACATATGAGTGGAGATCCATCAAAGTTTTACACACTCACTCAAATGGATGTAGGTCATGTTACTTTTTGTGATAATGCTAAAGGAAAAATTCTTGGACTTAAAACTATTGGAGATCCGAAGATCATATCTATAAACAAAGTAATATATATAAAAGGGTTAAATAGAAATATGATAAGTATTTCTTAGCTATTTGATGATTTTTTATGTTTACTTTTTTAAAAATTCATGCCCAGTCATTGAAAATTAATTGCTTAAATTTAGAGAACCTAGAACTAATAATGTTTATAATCTAGACATATATTCCTTATGTAAAAAAAATGATATGTTTATCTTCTAAGAAAAGTGAGTCATGGATCTAGAAAACGAGACTTGGTCATTGTAATATTTATGATTTAAATAAATTGTATAAGAAACAATTAGTTTCTAATTTTCCTAGTCTTAAATTTGATGTTTATAGATTCTGTGATGCATGCCCAATTGTAAGGCAATAGAAATATTCCTTAAAATCTATTAAAAAAATTTCTACATCAAAACCTCTAGAACTTATCCACATGGATATGTTTGGACCATCCAGAGTAACAAGTTTTTATGGTAAATTATATGTTTATGTTTTAGTTAATGATTATTCTAGATTTACTTGGGTTTATTTTCTAAATCCTAAGAGTGAATTTTTATCTATTTGTAAAATTTTTTGTAAGACTGTTCAAAATTAAAAAATGTTTTAAAATAATTTAATTAAGAATTGATCATGGTGGTGAATTTGAGAATCAATAATTTAATTCTTTTTTCTCAAATCTGGGTATTAAACATACCTTATCTATACCAAGAACACCTCAAAAAAAGTAATTAGTTAAATAATAAATATAACTATTCCAGAAATAGCTAGGAATATGATAAATTAATATAGTATACCTACCTATTTTTGGGTATAATATTTAAGCACAACCTACTATATCATGAATAGAGTTTTAATTTAACATATTTTCAAAAATACACCTTATGAACTTTGGAATAATAGAAAGCCTAAATTAAAGTACTTTAATGTTTTTGGATGCAAGGTATATATCCTGAACACCCAAGATAATCTTGGTATGTTTGATCTAAACTTCGATGAAGGAATATTTTTGGTATATTCTTGTACTTCTAAATCTTATAGAGTGTGTAATAAAAATTCCAGGATTTTTTGAAGAATTAGTTCATGTGAAGTTTTATAAAACTAATCCCTTTATTAAGGAAACAAATAAAACTGATGAAGTCACTGACTCTTTTGATAACATGAGACTTAAAATGATTAAAATGATTTTATTCTAATTTTAATAAAGTTTATACCAGTTTAGAAGAACTTGAAACTAAATAACCTGAAAGTGTAATACCTAGACAACTTAGATCTCTAAAGAACCATACCTTAGAAACTGTTATAGGAAACCTAGACACTAATACTAAAACTAGAAGAAGTGTAAGAAACCTAGTTGAATTATCTTCTTTTTTATCCCATCTTGAACCTATGACTATTGAAGAAGCCTTAGAATATGGGAGTTGGATGATAAAGGAATCATCACTAGGAATAAAGCTAGATTAGTATCCAAAGGTTATAATCAGAAAGAAGGTATAGATCATGATGAGACCTTTTCCCCAGTAGCTAGATTAAAATCCATTATAATCCTTTTAGCTAATGAATCTCATATGAATTTTAAATTATATCAGATGGATGTTAAGTATTCATTTTTAAATAATTATTTAATGGAGGAATTTTATGTAGAATAACCTCCTGGTTTTGAAAATCCAAAAAAACACAACTCTATTTTTAAACATACTAAAATCCTTTATGGCCTTAAATGTGAACCTAGAGATTGGTCTGAAAGATTAGGTTCTTTTCATATGAAAATTTATTTTAATATTAGTTTTTAAGATATAACACTTTAAAAAAATAGTTTTTTTAATATGTTATTAGTTGAAATTTATGTTGATGATGTTATTTTTGGTTCAACTAGTAAAATTATTTGTCATTATTTATCAAATATAATTCAAAAATAATTTGAAATGAGTATGATGGGAGAATTGAATTTCTTTTTTAGATTTCAAAGTTGTCAAAAATATTATTAATTTTGTTTAAAATCAAAGTAAGTATATTATATATTTATTGAAAAATGTTGTCCTTGAAAACAGGAATATATATAGAACTCCAATGTGTACTAATATAAAACTTGATTTAGATGATGCATTGAAACCATTTGAAAACGAGCTATATAGATGTATTATAGGTTGTTTGTTATATCTTCCTACTAGTAGACCAAACATTATGTATTCAGTATATTTTTTTTTTTAAGATTTTAATCAAATCCAAAACAATCCCATCTTAATGCTGTTACAATAATTTTTAGGTATTTAAAAAGAATTATTTTTTAAACTTTTATTTACCCTAAAAATTATGATTTTAATTTAATTTCATATTAAAATACTTACTTTAATGGATATATATTAGAGAGAAAAAGTATCTCCAGAACCTATTACTTCATAGTAAAATATTTAGTTTCATTGTCTAGTAAGAAACAACACACAGTTGCTCTATCAACTGTTGAGGTAGATTATGTGTCTTCTTGTAGTTGTTGTGCACAAGTATTATGGATGAAAAACACTCTACTAGAATTTGAACTAAATTTTATTAATATTCTTATTTTATGTGATAAAAATAGTGCTATTAATATTTATAAGAATCCTATAAGTCATTATAGAACTAATCACATTGATATAAGACATCATTTTTTAATAGATCATGTCCTTAAAAAGGATATATCTTTGTAATTTGTTAATTATGAATATCAATTGTCTAATATTTTTACCAAACCACTTCCCACTACTAGTTTTGATTTTATTAACGGGGAGTTAGGTTTATTTAATTTTAACTAAGTGTTCTTTAATTTTATGATTATTTATCTCTATTAAATTTTGTTCAATACTTTAATTATTTTCATTTTCACTGTTTATTTATTTAAATAATTTTGTTTTT
This sequence comes from Viscum album, assembly GCA_963277665.1. Classification (NCBI taxonomy): domain Eukaryota; kingdom Viridiplantae; phylum Streptophyta; class Magnoliopsida; order Santalales; family Viscaceae; genus Viscum; species Viscum album. The sequence continues at coordinate 1,467,773,867 of OY728146.1, forward strand.
AATTTTTAAAGTTTCTATATTTAAAAAAATTTCTTAATTATCATATGTAATGGAATAAAAAACATGGTGATGTTAGAAAGTTTTTTCCTACTGAAAACTTTCTTTTTCCCTTCAATTTTTTTCTCAAACCGTTTCATCAACCAAAACATTTTTCTACCTTGAAAACCATAGAACCCAAAAACCACATAGATTTCAATTTTTAGAAATGGGAAAAAACAAGAAAACTAATTAGGTGGTGAACCTAGTGACCTAAAGTGTCAGTGAGTTTCTTCAAGAAAGATTATACAAGTAAAAGTCATCTATTTCGAGTGGTTGTATGAGACCAATTTTTTTTATTAAGAAAGAACTAGAATTTCAAGGTCTGGAGTTTCTTTTTAATGAGGTAAATATAGAATTAGTTTATGAGATAGAGTTGAAGTATATCTTTAATAGTGTTCAGTTTAATTTTGTTGAGATTGAAGACACTATTTCTATAAAAATATAGGACAAGGAATTTTTTGATTTCCTCTGTAGAAATAGATGAACTCTTGAAATATTCCCATAAAGGTGTTTTTAATTTCGATCTATGATCTATTGGAAATCAATATTAGAAGTTTTTGGACATTATGTCATTTCTGTTTAGATCAACTCAACTCAGAAAGATGTTTATAAAGGACCTTGAGGCTGATAAAAAAATTTTGGTTAAATTTATTCAGACTGCAATTTTCCCAGGAATTGCTGAGATGGAAAAAATATTATATACAAACGTGTATATAATGTTTTTGTTCATAAGTGATATCAAGTTGAATTTTACAAGGTATATGTTGAGGTATTTGAGCTGTTGTTATTAATAATAGGCTCATTTTTCTTTTTATCCTTATGGAAGGATAATATCTTTAATTTTTTTCTGAAAGAATATATTTCTTATGTTCTTTTCAAGAGTAAAATTTCATCACAATAATTTATTGAATACTGGTACTCTAAGAAAATTTGGTTTTTACTAGAGTACAGTGAAGGGAAAACTTATTCCAGTTGGTGCAAATGACCAACAAAAGTCAGGATTATTTTCTTAGGGGGAGAAAAGTGCAGTTGGAAGTGAAGGGATTAGATAATCCAAAGTTGAAGGAAGTTTTAAATGAATAATGAAAAAATATATTTGATGGTCAAGAAGAAGAGGAGGAAAAAGAAGTTATAGTGGTGCTGGTTATGAAACCAAGGAACAAAGAAGAACCACGAGCTGAAGAACTAGTGTTGGGTTTAGGTGAAGATACTAGATCAGTTCATTTGGAAGAATCAGTTCTTGAAGAATATCAATAGGTTGAGATCCATGTTCTAGGATTTTAGGATGTTTCTATTCTAGTTGTTCTGGAATAAAAGCTATCTATTTAAGAAGAAGTTTTCCAAAAATAAGCTGTTCTAAAAGAACAACAGAAGATCAGATCCAAAAAAGTGGCTACAGAAGTTTTTGAGAATCAATATTTCTCAGTTTTTGATCAATTTATTAAGAGACCAAAATATATTTATAGATAAAAGACATAGGTTCTTAATAATGTTTCTTTCTCTAGTGACAAATCATTTTACAAATCAGTTGAAAAATCAGTGGAGAAGTATGATTCAAATCCTATAACGATTATGGCTATTGGTCAATCACAGAATCAAGATGAAGGGACATTTGATTCCATGAATAATCAATTTTCAGATATTATGATCAAATTGAATAAAGGTCAAGAATAAAATTCTATTCTTAGGCAGGAGTTGGAGGCCTCATAGAAATAAAAAAATGTTATGAAAAATTCATCAACTCTAAGGCTGGAGTTTGAGTCTATTCCTGATCAACTTCAAGAATTAATAGAAAATTTAGTCCCAAAGAAAGATTTTGATGCTTTCAAGAGAGAGATGTCAGCTGAATTTGGAAAAATTAGATTGGAATCTTTTTCCAAAATAGATTTTTCATATTTGAATTTTCATTTAGGAAGCCAATTTGAGTCCATTAAAGGAAGTGTTTCTCAATCCAATCCTATTTTCTTAAACTCCTTCTACCTCTCCATATCTAATTCATAGATTTCAAGAAATCACAACTGTTATGGATGATATGAATGATCGTCTCCAAAAACTTATGTGAAATAGTTCTCTATTTTCCATTCTATTGGATATTCAGAGATATCTGATTGAGAAATTGACTTTAGGTGAACATAATATCAGGATGTTGTTCAATAGATTTACAAATAATTTAGACCAGTTTATATAGCAAGATGTATGTTTTCATGACTTTTTGAAAGTCCATCTTGATGAAAATTAGCATATTATTCGAGATTCCAGGATTGTGATTATGAAGTTGGGAGATAATATTATGAAAAGGATGTAGGTACAGATGGAAGAGTTGATTTTTTTTTCAAGCTGCTCAAATTCCTAGAGAACCAAAAACTATGAGAAAACCTCACAAAAATCTTTTACCTTAACCACATCAGTTGGATAACCTATTTCCTAGTCAAACTTAATATTGTATTTATACAGATTTTGATTAATGAAATATATTTATTCTTATTTTCTATGCTTTATTTGATATTATTTTATGTATATGTTTACTACCAGAAATCTAGTTTTATTTATCTAAATAGTATAGTCTAACATTCTATTAATATTTTGTGCAAAATTAAAAGTGTTTTAATCCTTTTTTATGATTTCTTTTTGACATAACAAAAAGGGTAGAAATTTAGATAAACATAACATTTATTTCCATTGAAATAATTATGTAAAATCAAATTATTTTCTTCAAAATGTTTGTAAAATTCTAAATTATGTTAATAATTTTATGGGTTTTTTGATCATAAAAAATGGGGGGATTTTTGGGCTTGTATTGTCTCAACAATACTCTATCATTTATTATGATTTTTATTCTCACATATACCCTTGTTTGTTTTAATAATGATTTTACATTAAGTGTATTTCAGGGAATTAATATTCTTTTTATTTATTCTGAAATTATTTTCAAGATTTCAATTAGTACAAAATATTTGTTAAAAGTGTTCGGGATATGTTTTTGAGCATTATAGAAACATTGTTCATACCCTATGTGGTTTATCATAACATGTGGTATCAACCCTAGACTTTGTACAATGCGTATGGATAGTGATCCCTATGTCTGTCTTCAAAATTATACTGGGAGAAGAAAGTATAGTTTCTCAACCCTATGTTCAGATCAGTACGTATGGTAAATCAACCTTACATTATCAAAAAAGTATGTTTAAAGGAACCATATTTTTGAAAATAACATTACATTTGGAAAGAGAAGAACTTATTGTTAAAGAAACCTATATAAGTAATGAACCTTACAATCTAAATAGAAATGTATGGATTATTAACATTACATTTATGATCAACCATACATTTTCAACCTTACGTTCAGAAGATGGATGCTAAGTAGTTGAACCCTATATTTAGTGTTTTTTTCTTTGTGAAGGAACCCTACATTTGAATTTTCAACATCATAGATTTATTTTTGTGATATTTTCCAGGATTTCTCTAATGGACTTGACAAAGTTACATGCTATTTTAAATCTCATTTTAGACTATTTTGAAGATTGTTTCATTTGAGTCAAAGAATCGTATTCAATGGATATATTTACTCCTATTCTTAAGGGAAGTTAAAACTCCCCTGGTAAATTAAATTTTGAATATCCACATTTTATTAGGCGTCTTTTGTGGATCTATAATTTTAGAATTAGTAGGCTCATTATATATTTCTTCGAGTGTTATTTTCTTCATATGATCAAGAGTGAAGAATATTTTGATTATTATTCAATATTTATGGTGATCATATACATAGTGCTACAGTGAATGAACGACTCAAGAAGAATATTACACTTTGGTGACATACATGTTCAATTTGGTAGGTGTGATGCTACTTTGTTTTTATAGCTATTCTTAAAATCAAAGATATCTTGTGCAACCGTATCTCTTAGAATTATTTCCTATTAAAGATTTTATTTTTTTAAGAATAAGATCCATCAATTGTTAGTTTTGTTCTGGTGAAACTATGAAGAAAAATCTATTTCAAAAAATCAAATCTCTTTTTGATTTATTTGAGTTTTGACTACTCATACTCATTTAAAGTAGAGTGTCAACTTCCTGATCTAAGATATGGTTACCTGATTCTCTATTTAGAACCATAAGACTTTTTTTAGTATTAATTATAAAATTTTCAACTGCCTACACTCTGTTGATGTAATTTCAATCTTGTAATAAGAGGAACGGACTAGGGAAATTTACCAAACTTGCAGAGAGAGCTTCTATTGGAGTGGACTAGGGGATATTTGTGCTAAGAACCACTATAAAAATCCATGTATTTTATTCATATTTTTCTACTACATATTCTTTGATCAGAAGTAAAACACTGCTTATCCACGCTAATCAACAAAGTTTGTTTAAATTCAGAATTGTGGAAGATTTTTTGAAAAGACACAATTCACCCCCTCTTGTGTGTTTTATTTATTCAGACCAAACATGGTTCAAACTAGGATTTCATTACGAAATAGGGAATGATATCCTCCTTCCACTATGGGACCAATTCTAGGGAATCTCTATTGAAGTAATCCCATGTCCTTTTATAAGGGACCCAATGACCTTCACCTTCATTTCACATTGAAAGGTTCATTGCTCCATTCCCTCATCCACCATCACCCTGGATTCTTTCACCGTAGGCCTGACCTCTTCCATCAGGGGAGGATAAAGTGTGTGGTTTGTTGAATCTTTCATATCCTCTTGTTTCTCCCACCAAATATTACTCACATGGTCTTAGATATTTGTGAAGATCACATATATGCATAATAAACCTTATATCATGAACTACAAAAAATTTGATTCCCACCATAATTGGGATATGTAGGAATCCCTCACCCAAGGCATGAGATCAATGGAAATCCTCCTTAGTAGTCTAACCCTAATTACCTTAATCTGGGAATCCTCTCTAGAAGTCATCCCCAAATTAATTCCCCCCTTTAATCTCCATGATTTAAGACATCTCTCATGGACCCTATTACACGGGAATCCTCTTTAGGAGTAATCCCCAACCTATTTCTAACAAAGGTCTATACTCCCCAGCAAGACTTCTTGAACTATGAGAACTTTTATTCCCACCTTAATTGGGATATGTAAGAAGTCTCTACCCAGGGCCCGAGATCAATGGACATTCTCCTCAGGAGTCCAACCCTAATTCCCTTAATATAGGCATCCTCTTTAGGAAAATGCACCGAATTAAGTCCTCCCTTGAATCTCCATGAGTTAAGATATCTCTCATAGATCCTTATATAGGGCATACTCTTTAGTATTAATTCCCAATGTATTTATCTCAAAGGGATATACTCCCCTGCGATACGAATCAAACTATGTGGGCTTTAGTTCCCATATAAGTGGGATGAATAGGAATCCTCCATGAGATTCAAACCCAACACTCATAATCAAACCTATTATTTCTAGGCAACATTCCTAGAAAATTATAATCCAAATTCGAAACTCTATCCTTTATAGGTTCTTTGGGATGATTAGGCATCCGTCCCATATCAATCTTTGACTAGGAACCTTCCGCCTAGATATACTTAACACATGAAATTAAATTGTATGGTTAGTCCCTTATCACATGGCCTTAAAAGGCATGATGTGTCCCCTTATGTAACACTGAACTATGATGGGTTTTATTTCTTTCACAAGGATATGTTGGTATCTTATTTTTGGGTACGATCCCAACATCAAAACAATTTTTTTCTACTCGGATGATATTAAATTTTAGAGCACCCCACTGAGTGGATTAAAAAATGGCATCATTGTAATAACAACCAATGAATATCTAAGTAGTATATTATAGGATAACATTTATAGAGAACCTCAAATACATATGGATATCTCCATCGATGAAGAACCTCTAATATATACAGATGATCTTGAATTCTACTCATGCTAAATAATTGATTGAAAATTTCAAATGAAACTTACATTATGCTTCATAAATTAATAAGGATTCATGGAAATATCTAAAATCCTTATGAGAGTCCCTAAGTAGGAAATAATTCCCCCCAAAAGGGTGTTATGATCCCAAATTCCCATCCTCTTGACCGATGTGAGTTCTTCAGTATCGTAGTTCAATAAACCTAAGGAACAACTGCCTTAAGAAAGTAGGTCCTTTGGGTATAAAACTATTGGTTGTTTTTAGTTCCATAAATAAATCTAATGGAAACCGTATGGAAGTAGTGATTCCTAAGAAGAAAAAATGTTTTGGGGGAAACAATTATGATAGTCACACATTGGATGGGTGTGTGGAACATGAAGGGTATGATGGATTTTACCTTCTTTAAAACTTGAATAAAATATTTTCTAAAAAAGATGATGAAAATGGGTAAATGGAAAGAATTTGAATCAATGGTTAAGAAATAGTGTTCTTAAAAAAACTCTATGAATGGGTCAATTTTTTTTGTGATAAATTATAAAGATGTAATGGTGACTAAAATAAAAATATTTCAGTTTTGATGGTAATATGGTTAAATAATTGGGCTCAATGAAGGTTGTGAATGAGTTAAAATATTGGTTGTAAAAATTTAGAAAATGAGTAGGGTGCCTAAAGGGGAAATACTTGTGTTGTGAAAGTGGAAATGGTTTCAAAAGAGGGTGTATAATGAGAGAATTTTATTCACTTTGGTTATCCTACCCAATGTTGACCATGACCCATGGTAGGAATAATTGAGGGTAGTGTTAGAGATGTGATCATTTCTTTTAGGATAGTGTATGTGGGGTGAGTTTATTATGGTAGGTAGTGTATCTTTTATTTTCTTCTACATTGATTGAAATTTCCTCAATTTTTTTTTATGAAAATGTTTTAAAATATGAATCCTAATAATTATAAATTTTTAAAATTTTGGGTAAATAGAATGTTCTAAAGTTAGAACCTTTGGGTTTTTAGAATAGTGAAGTTTATTATAAGATAACTTGTGATGATTGAAATTTTAGTGAAGAATGGTATTAATTATACTTATGTTGTTTATCTAACCCTTTGTATGGGTGGTTTGGGTAGTTAGAGTTCCATTAGATAAAACCTTGATTATATGTCAGATGACATTGATGAGTCCCCATTTGTGGATAAAGGGGTGCTCTTTGTTATGCTTTCGGTAGGGGTGTGACTTTGAAGTTTTGAGATGCTTACTGATAATGTGAAAGTGGTGACCCTTGGGTGTTTTAATTGTATGGGTTGTACGTTGGATCTTAAGAGTGAGTGTCTTGGTTGTGGTGTCATTAATGATGGGTGTTTGTTAGGGGATTGGTGGCCTAGGTTAGTTCAGACCACACGAGTTCTTTTTTAGACTTTACAAGGGGGGTTTAGCTCATGGTGTCGTTATTTGTGTGTGAGTATATTTGGTATGGAAACTAGATTTGATGGTCTCTTGGTGAATTAAGAAAAGTGTGTATTAGAATAGAAGTAAGGGTTCCACCCATGAGCAACAGTTTTTTTGTGGATTGATATTTATGATTTAGATATAGGGATAGTGAATTTTTCTTATGTGACTCTATTTTAGGGAGGTGGTATTGTTGGACCTTTGAGGTGTCTTATGAGATAATTCAAACAAGGTCACAAGTTCTTCTGGGTGTTTATCGCACATGTGGATGTTTTGGGATTTGGCAATGAAACAAAGAGAGTGTTTCCTGGTGCGTGTTTTTCCTAGAGGGACAATAAAGAAGGTTGATGGTTTTGGTGATTCAACTCGAGTTTCAGTAATACATTGAAATTTTGGGGAAATCGAGGGTATCCTCAATAGAGGTTGGTCAAACATTGAAGGTGTCTTCAAATGTGAAGCACACGTTGTTTCCTTAGAGGTGGAATTGAAACATGGTGGCTGTCATCGATTTTTTGGAAAAAATGATTGGTAATGACTCTGTTTCTTTCTCTGTGAGGAACCTGAGTGGTGGTAGAGGTTGTAAGGTGGATTTCTAAGGGGTAGATCATTTGAGTGTCTGACCCATCTATGTTGATGATTATTAGTGGAGGCGTCGATGTTGATTTTTGCAGACGAGGCAAGGGTGACTGAAACATGGATGGAAGCTTTGTTATAAAGAAAAGACCTGAGGTGAGGATGGTCACATGGATATACTTTTGTATGAATGGTTTGGTTTTTGGGTGAGATATCAAGAATGTATTATGGATGATATGAATAATAGACCAGGAGGTAGGTTCAGTTGAGTATGTTGGAATTGGGCTTGGGATAGTATTGTTTGGATTGTGTAATCTGAGGTCGGTTTTAACGTGTGATTGTAGAAAATACGGGACCTTGAGAAAACTAATGAGGTCCAGATCTGGTCACATGCTGGTAAGGTGTGATACCGAGCAGGATGGGTGAAAATGTGACTTTGGGAAAGTGTATGGTGTTCTATCTGAAACCAAAGTAGGAAGCATGGCTATACGAAAGACTGTTGGTTTGATTGGTGAGTTGGTCTATTGTGTTTTGATTGTTAACTAATAGTGTTGTCCCGAAAGAAATAGAGTGGTGTGGTGGTATTAGTGACAAAGTAAATGTTTGTTCATGACTTCTTGGAAAATGGTCATGGAGTTGTGGTGAGTCTTGGATAGGAATCATGCATGAGAAGTTATGGTTAAGTGTCATTGAGATGTGTGAAGCTAGGAAATCCCTAAATTCATGGAAGGTCATGGTTTCCCATATCGGGAGGTGACATTAGTGACAGTTATGTTGTGGCGGTGTTCTTCATCAAATTCTTAGCATACTTTTAACTAATGATGATCATGTCCAACATCTTGTCATCTTCCCGGGTATGCTGAGAAATCACTGGCTTTATTCCACTTGACTTGATTGTGTTTTGGTTATAGGAGAGATATCCTAAATTTTATGCTCATGGGGTGATATAGGTGGATTTATATTGTAGGATGTACACCATAGACAGTTTATGGTTGGGTTCATCAGGATGGACCAAGTATTGACAAATGCCATAAGTGTCATTCACGGAAGCTGGGAATGGGTATTGGGTGATGTAGTTTTGTTGTCCAAGAAACATATAGACAACCATGTCTAAGATTTTGGGTTCATATCATGATCTAAGTTTAAACCATGGTGGTTTTAATTCCTCTAGAAAAGGGATGGTAACGACTCTCCTAAGGTGGGGAGTGAAAAGTTAGTTCTAGATGTGAGGATTAGTGCATGGAGTTGATATAGTGGATTCAGGTTTCCAATGAGAAACTATGAGGTGCACATTGGGTCTATCAGAGAGGCTAGATAGGCCATGATTTTGGTGTTTGATTAATCTAAGTGCTATCCTTGGTCTTAGGGTGGTTCCAAATGAAATTCCAAATGCCGACGTAAAATTTTTCAAAGGGAATGGTGAGACATGACAATTATTTATGGAAAGAGAGGTTGGGTTATAGGACTCCATAAAAAAATTGGTCATGGACTCAAGTAGATGTCTTTGTGGTAACATTGGAATATCTTTAAGTGTGAATCACCCTCTCCAAGTGATGTAATTTCATTCCCATAGTGAAGGTAAGCATTTTCTGGATGAGTCATCCATGGATAGATCGACTCAGCTAGGGGCAAGCGACGAATGTGGTGAGTCGAAGACCACCTTCAGTGGGTGTATTGGTGCAAAAAGTATGTATTAAATTTTGGAATGGTTTTGAGTAAGAACTTATCTATATTTAGTCAATTTATGAATGATAAGAGTGCTTGTGTTGGGAATATTTATGAGTGCAGTGGATCACTATGATGGTTGGGATAATAGTGGATTTCGTGATGGTAGAGTTATATAGAAATTCAAGGAACGAACCCAGTAGTTATGTTGGATAATAGTGATAGGTCTTAAGATAGTAAGAGCCTAGGAAATTTGAAAGTGGGGTAGCATTCAAATAGTGAAAGTTGGATGTTCTAGGAAAATATGATCGAGGGTGGTCCAACGTGATTTGGTAAAAGGAATGGATGTGGTGAGTTATGTCCCAACCTTGGTTCAGTGCTTGTAGTGGAATGGGATTTTTTAAAAAAGGGCATGCATGAGTGAGGTCAATTTTTATTAGTCTACAAATGGATGGTGTAGGGATTCCCTCCCAGGGGTTTTCAATGATGAGGCTAGATGCCAACATAGGGTGATGCTATTATGGATGTTCGGGCACAATGAGTTGGGGATACATCAAGTATGTTTTGAAAGTTGAATTCAGGTTATGGTTGTATTTATTTTGGTGGTGTTGAGTTTGGGTACCCGTTAGAGTTTTGAAAACAGATTAAAAGGACACCCTGTAATTTGGGTCATGATTTGCAGAGAGAATCTAACTAGTGGTGTGACCGTTAGCTCTTCCACAATGGTATGATTTTATGTGAGAAGTTTCTTTATGTTGTGATTTAGGGAGTGTTTCCTAGGAATCCCTATAGAATTATAGTGGTTTATGTATGGTTAGAAGTTTATGAATCCTTTAGGAGAATCCGGTTTGAATTGTGGATCATAGTGAGAAAGTATTATGGGAAAATACTATACCATTAGTGTGAGTTTTATGGTAGCATGGTGATGTTTAGGAAGAAATGAGGGAAAGTGAGTTGGATGTGCAGGCGCAGTGTCCTGATCTCTTTTCTTCAAAGGACCATTGATTCTTGGAAGCGAAATTCATGGATGATCCATTATAAGGTGGAGAGGTTGTAATATATTGGAATTCATGGAGGTAATTCCTTGTTTAAATTTTGTTTTAAATCTCTTAAATATGGTTAATGAAATGTTTAACAGGTGTATAGGGAGGCTTAAGAGTTTTCAGGGATTTGGGATATGAAATTAGGGGAAATATGGCCATCAATGAATGATTTTCAGTTGGAACATGGTAAGTATAAATTGTGTTCCCAAACCATACTTCCTAGGAGGATGGGTTCATGGTTAGTTAAACCATGCAAGGCGGAGAGCCAAACCGTGCGAGCTTGAAAATAGGAATTCCACACAGTTGGCGCACAATTTTTCAAACTGTGTAGAGGTTCCTTGGAAATCATGTGACCTCAATGCTTATAGGACAATGTATAGTTCAGATTTTTTGCATGGTTAGGAAAATCATGTGGCTAAACCATGCATGCCATTAAAAAGAGGGTATCAAATTCCCCCCCCCTCATTATTTTAAGTATCCCACTTCTTATTCTCCCCATTTCTTCTTCATCCATCTCTAGCGATGAACCTTACCAACTCAAACTTCCCAAGGGTAGTTCTCCTTTGATTATTGGTTATTTGGTGCATCGTTGGTTGCAAATAAAATATCAGGGTAAGTCTAATGCTCATCTTGCATATCTTTTCTGGATTAAGGCCTGTAGCTTTGTCCATCTTCTTTTGAAGCCCTAAAACCCCTTTTTTTGGAGGAATCTTGGTTGAGGCTTCAAAGGCTATTTGAATATGGTTCAAAGGCTATGATTAATGTGTATTCATCATCAGATTCAAGGTAGGTGGTCTAATTTTATATCCCATAGTTTTGATGTGGATTTTTGCATATGCGTTGTGTTCTTGGTTCTATCTTGTAGTGAATTTGGTGCATTTAGTGATATTTGGTAAAATGGGGTTCTAAGGGATAAATAAAACCCATCATGATACCTTTGGGATTCATGGAGGATAATTGAAATGAGTTAGGGCCACCCATGTGGTGTACTGACTTTTCCGCACCTAGAAACTAGTAAAGTGAAGTGTGAAGTTGACATGTGATAACATAGATCCCTTGTTGACCATGTTAATATGTTTAGTTAAGTTGAAAATGGAATATTGATAGTTATTCCTAGGTTCTAATAATGGCATAAGGGGTTGTTTTTCATGGAATGAAAATGGGTTAATTGGATTAAAGTGAGGATGTTTCAAATGGATTATGAAATATGTCAAAATGATAAAGTGGGTTAGTACATATGAAATGATGAATATGTTAAATTGGAAATGGATTTTGAATTTAGGAATATGTAAAATGGGTTTCCATAAGTTAATTTATGAATATGTTAAATGGGTTAATATAAGGGTATTATTGAATATGCCTAGTGGCTTGAGTCATGATAATGGGAATTTGGATCAATGGGCTATGTAATGTAAATGGTAAATGTGTTAATTGGTTATGGAATAATATTAATTCCCATGTTAATTTTTATGGATTTTTATTGTTATGTTTATTGTTTGTATACGATTTTTGGTATGGTATGTGTTGTGAAAGGATATATATGCATGTGCACACGGATTGGCAGGGTGGGGTATTGACTTGAGGTTATATGCCTAGGGGCCGAGTTAGACTGGGGATCTAAACTCCACGCAACAATACACATATTAGTTAAGGGTATGGAGGCTCTATTCCTATAATGGTTTAATTTTATGGGACCACTTGGACTGAGGATTCAATTTGAGTGTGATGTATTCGTTATGATGTGTTTTCCCCTAGTGAGATAGGGACTTGATTTATTCTGTTATGAATAGTTGTTTTTTGGTTTAAAGTATTATATAAATGATGTAGTTTCCTAACCCATGAAACACATGATGGAAATGGATTAAGTAACGAAGAGGGTATAAATGATGAAAATGGTAATAATGATAGAAATGTTTAAGGTAGAGATTGTTATCTAATAGAACCCATATTGTCTTCTGTTTACTTGTCATTTTTTAGTAATTTCATGCTCTATCAATTTAGATTGGATATTTTTTAGACACCATTAGTGGTGGAATATTGAGTTGTACTCACACCTTGTTTGGACTCTGTTAGATACCCAAGTATATTTCATTCTTGTAGGTCAGGACAAGGGAAAATGCCCTATGCTAGGGAGTTGAGTCGTGCTTGGGATGTGCATGGATGAAGTTCAAACTTGGAGTAAGCACTATTTTGGGTATTCATATATTTTCTTTATTTTGGGTTTTCCTTCACTTTTAGAAATTTTATGAAGACATGGAATATTTATTATTGGTTTTGGTTTGTACCCAGTTTTGGGAAATGTTTTATTATGAATGTTCATTGGTTATTGCATATTATTTCCTCTATTTAATTTTTTATCTGCTATCGATAAATCTGGTAAAGAGGTTATAGACTCCCCATTTGACTTATTAGATTCTCACTTCTATTTGGAAACCTATGGAATATGGGGAGGTATGATTAAGGTTACGTGGAGACTCGACTCAGGGAATCAGTTTAGTATCCCTCGGGTTGGGGACATTACAGAAGCCGAGGAAATTATAGGTGGGAAAATACAAGTTTCCTCAACAAAATAGGAGTTTCATAGAATAATGGTGTTATAAAAAATTATTAAGGTGATGAATCAAATTATATGTTTAATAGAATGCATGTTTCTAGCCTATTAACCCCAACAAGGGCATGTTCAGTAGTTACATTGGGCTCACCACTCACATTACAATACTGATTAATATTGATTGAGGGAAAAATGTTGTTCCCATTCTTAATACACTAATTTGGTAAGATATTAGGGTAAAATTTTGATATACTTTCTTTATTTTAATAAAAAAATAATGAAACATTAACTTACTCCTCTTTATCCCTTGTAGAGTGAATTTATAGTAGATGACTCTGAAATTAAATTTTTATTAATGCTCATTGGAAAGGCTCATATATACTTTCACACAATTCTTAGAAAGTATCATATCAAAGATGTAGAAGGAAAAATAAACCCACACCCCCCACATATGTATACACCCCTAATAAATCAACAAGTTTGGGATGCATTTATTATTCATCATGAGAGTAAATATTTTCATGTACATTGTTACTAGTAATATATTGCATTAAAATATGTACATTAGTAAATCTGATTAATAATTTTTTATTTATGAAATAGAAAATGAGTTCTATAGATAAGTAATAAGTAGTAAAATCAACGTACCCCACCATAATGAAAATATGGGGTACACTTTCACTGAAAAAATGGTTCATATTTTAAATCTACCGTAATTATTTTAAGTGACATGAAACAACAACATAATTATGTTCCTCTATTTATATTAATATTAATGAATCAAAATATAAGAAACTTCCATCCCACATTATATGCTATGGAAGGATGTAAATGTAAGTAAAGAAGGGGTACTAATAGATGAAAACATACAAAAATTGTGGGAAGAATTTATATGTTTCACATAATAAAAAAAAAATAATTTAAATCATTATTACATAATATTGTTTACTTATTTCCCTATATTGTTTTTATCTTACTTAGATAAAAGAATTATCATAAATTTCACCTGATTAATGACCACTATCATTGTCCTCGAAGCAACCATGACAATATGACCATTTTAGAGGTTTGGGTTTTTATTATCACTTTGAACATATTTTGAGAAAATAAATGAACAGAGAGATAAAGATAAGAAAATGGAATATTTTCAAGCTCGATTAGACAATTTACAAGAAAAACATAATTGGAAGTCAGAGTTTTTAGAATATGTTATGGGAAGTAACTAAAGATAAGAAACAACATAAGAAGAACCACAATGTGAAGATCCCCCAACCCCACCCCCACTATCTTTGAGGTGATCCATTACCCTCAAATAATATTCTTAGAAGAGGTAATAATTATTATCATAATTTCTATGGTGAAATTTGAATCAGGTAGACCCTGATACCTTTCCTCTACTGTTATTCTATATGGTGAAAATGATTTCAATTTATATATATCAACACCCACCCATAATCTTATTGCGAGGGGTGTTGTGTACAATATTCATGGAGAAATTATGCACAACAAACAACTTCCAATGGGTCATGTGATAGTGGGGATTCACATAGCTCACAAGCTAAGCACCAAACTACTAGTTCAACTTGATGATGAAGATATTCATAAAGTCTATAAATATATTGTAAAATTCATATATCAATAGTTAGATCTTTTAAAAATTCATGTTGATAAGGTGGTATTAATTTTCAATTTATTTTTCATACAAAACCATTAATAATTAATGGAAAAGGCCTTAATCGATGGATTTTATTACAGAAAGACAATGGGAAGGGGGTGAAACAGAAGGTCAAATAAAAATGATCTAAAGGTTAAAACAACCAATCAAAAATATATTCACAATTTACCTTTACCCCACTCATTAAACTTCCTCATTTACTTACATTAAATTTTCATGCTGATACAATGTTAGTATGTGGTGATAAGACCACAACTGAATTTGAATAACAGATGTACAAAGAGGATATTACAGACTATATTGGTCTTGAGAATGTAAATGAAATCCTTACGCATGAATGGATAGAAGTATTAGTTTCAAATATATATATATATATATATATATATATATATATATATATATATACGAGGTGTGTTTTCATGAATATCTTATGCAATTGCTGATCTACAATGTTAATTATGACTGAATACTATTCATAAGATTTGCAGGCATATATATCAATACTATTTGAAGGGAAAACCATGTGAACAAAAATTTGGACTCAGTAGTCCTCAAATATCTTCCACACAACTATTCTCATTAGAACCAAAGAAATATTAAGTAATAGTGGAAAAACTATCCAAAATATTTGAAAGGAAACTTACAGATGATATAATCTTCTTAATACCCATGATGCAGGGGTAAAACTCTACAATTTAATCATATCCAATATATTTTCATTAATTTAATTACTTATTCCTTTTTATTTTTAGGCAACATTGGTTACTCATTTTAGGAAATTTGTATACTTAAAAGATTTATTTTCTAGATTCAATGCATGGATACCCAAAAAACTGACAACACATGATGATGTTTGTTAATTTTAATACACTACATGAAAAATTTTACAACTAAAATTCAAGTCATATATTTCATATTATATATTAATGAAAATGATGTTATGATAAGGTGGAGTTTAAATATTTTTAAAATTATGGCATGAGGACAGTCCATGAGTATAAGGATCCTATTGACTTCTAAAAATATATAAGTATTAGGGTATATATAATTACATTCCAGCATAAAAACATATACCAAAACAAATTAATTAATTTTATTAATGTTTTTTTATTTTCTGAAACAAACTAATGCCAAGTATTGTGGTTTTTAGGCATATAAATTTATTAAATATACCTTATACCAAAAAAAAATTTCATCCCTGAAGTGGTATTTTTGATGAAAATTACAATTTCATTTTAAATATTTATCAATCCTTTATTTATTTATATTTTTCTATTAATTTCAGGATTTTTATCAATAATTGTATTTGAAATTAGAAGTATATTTGTTTAGAAATTAATGGGGAACATACTTGGTTTTAGATTGAATACAAACATCACCAAGAGGTGACTTCCAAGTACTTATTTATTTGATTTTCTCATTATTTTATCTACCTTTTTAGTTAATTTCTTTATCATTTTTGTGTGACACTTTATAAAAACAATGTATAAGTCATCTACAACATTTAGGAATCAACCACATATCAATCGTATACATGGTGTGATTGGAATTACTCAAAGTGTGTGTTTTCAGTTTAAAATTGTCATTTTAGTTTAAAACACACGTTACATACTCAAAACCAAGAAAATAGATTCATATTGTTTTAATACTTAAGGGAAATGATCCATAAGTCATTTGTGACTTGTAGGAATTAGAAACACCAAAATATGATACATGGTGTTCCTAATATGACTCAAGGAGTCCGTTATCCATTTAAAATTGATAATTTAGTTAAAAACGTGTGTCACTCACTAAAAACCAAGAAAACATGCTCAAATTCTCTTAATAATTTAGTAAAATGATTCATAATTTTTTTTGATGTGTAGGAATCATTTTCAAAATAAAAATGGGAAAATATGTGATTGGTATGAATCAATGTGTGTGTTTTCTTCTTAAATTGAAATTTAAGTATAAAATACAGGTGATATATTCAAAACTTAGAAAATACACTCAGATTGTTTAAAATGACATTATAGTAAAAAAGTGACCTACTCAAAATTGGGCAAACAAATTAGGATCATTTTGTTAATTTTAGACAATGATTCATAAGTCATTTGTGATGTGTGGGAAATCATCTGCACCTCAATCAAATGCATGGTGTGACCGGTATGATTCAAAGTGCACGTTTTCATTTTAAAATGATATTTTAGTAAAAAACACAAGTTACATACTAAAAACTAATAAAACACATTCATATTGTTTTGATACTTTATAAAAATGATCCATAAGTCATTTTTGACATGTTGGAATCATCTACACCACAATCTGATGCACGACATGACCGGTATGACTCCAAATGTGACTTTTTATTTAAAATTGACATTTTAGTAAAAAATATAGGTTATATACTCAAAATTGAGAAAATGTATTAGTATTATTTATCTACTTTAGGATAACGATCCATAAGTCATTTTTAATGTATAGGAATTAACTAAACCTCAATCCAATACACGGTGTGTCCAGTATGACTCAAAGTATTCGTTATCAGTTTAAAAATTACATTTTAGTTCAAAACATGTGTTACTCACTGAAAAATGATAAAAAATTCTTGTATTTTCTTTATAATTTAGGAAAATGATTCATAAGTCATTTTTGGTGTGTAGGAATTGGTCTCACTTCAATATGACACACAGTATGATCGTTATAATTCAAAGTGTGTGTTTTCAGTTTAAAATGAAATTTTAGTAAAACAAATAAGTGACATAATCAAAACCAATAAAACACATTCATATTGGTTTTATAATTTATTAAAATTATCTATATGTTAGTTTTCACATGTAATAATTATTTGTACCTCAATATAATGCACATCGTGACTGATATGACACGAAGTGTGCCTTTTTTTTAAATTGACATTTTAGTATCAAAGAAAAGTGACATAATCAAAATCAATAAAACACAGTAGTATTATTTCAATACTTTAGGAAAATGATTGATTAGTCATTTTTTATGTGTATGAATTATCTTCACCTCAATATAAAACACAGTGTGCTCGGTATGTCACAAAGTGTCTGTTATCAGTTTAAAATTGTCATTTTATTTCAAAACGCGTGTCACTCACTAAAAACTAAGAAAACACACTCAGGGTATCTTGATAAAGTATAAAAATAATTCATAATCAATTTGTGACATGTAGGAATTAGTACCACATCAAATCGACACACGATATGACCGGTATGCCTGAAAGTGTGTGTTTTCTGTTTAAAATGAAATTTTTGTATAAAAATAAGTGAAACATTCAAAATTGAACAAACATATTTATATTATTTTAATACTTTAGTAAATATATCCATAAGACATTTGTGACGTATATAAACTAGTCTCTCCTTAATCTGTCATGCGGTGTGACTGGTATGACTCCAAGTGTGATTTTTTATTTGAAATTGACATTTTAGTAAAAAAGGCAAGTGAAATACTCAAAAACCAAGAAATCACATTCAGATTGTTTCTTTCATGACCTGAACCAAGTTGTACTAGATACATAACTACCCCAAGACCACCTCTATAGGACATGGGGTGGATAAAATCCCTGAAGGCATAAGTAACTCAAGGAGGCCTTTTCCTAAGTACTTGTATGGACACACACAACCATCTTAATACAAAAGTGCATAGGGAAAGTGTAAAAGATGAAACACTGCTATAAAGTAAGCTGAGTATTCATGGACATATAGATTTTATAAATATTCGGTGGTTTAAACTTAATATTAAATGGAAAAAATATACATCCAACAAAAAATATGTTCCAACCTGAAAAAACTAGAAAATTAAACAGCTAAAAGAGAGCCCAGCTTCTAAATCCCAAGCTATGACCATCGTACGTGTTCCCCACACCCAATATCCCTATGCTCCACTATAGTCATGGTCGAATTATCATTCTTATTCACAATACAAAACACATACAATAAAATTCCATACATGAGTGAGTATAAACATACCTAGTAGGACACCCTGAAAGATAAATGGGGAGTAGAAAGAGATACAATAGGAAATAAAGATAGTAGATGCAAGATATAGTCAAAGAGTATTACTTAAAACAAAAGTAGAGTGAAAGTAAGATTGTACAAAAATAAGGGGATTAACATGTTGAGTAGATGAACTACCCATCGAGTCTTCACCAACTATAGTAAGAGAGTAGACTCTTCCAATAATGAGAATCTCGACACAAAAATCATGTGTAATACCCTGCGCATAATCGTCTCTCTTAGAAGGAGAGTAACCAAATCCAATGAGTGGATAAAAAATAATATATATATATATATGTATATATATATATATATATTTTCTTAGTCAAAGAAGACCAAACGAGAGAGTAAGGGGATCTCCATCTCATAGATCAGTCAAAGAAAAGAGTAGAAAATAGTTCCAAAAGTCCATCAATGATGCCCAAAATGTCATGCATTTTTATATAAGATAACCACCCAAGTCAAACCATGTATCATCATTATGATGCATATTAGAGGGGTTAGAAACTCAATGTAGAGGACTCACACCGATACTGATTGGGGTTCCACTCTGATGGTTGAGGACCCATATCGAGCCCGGCTGGAGGGTTCCACTATAGGTCCTCGAGGACCCATGCCTTGATACCATAGGAGGGTGCCACTAGGAGAGTCAAGGACACAAACCCTAGAATTTTGGGGGGTTCTACTCTGAAGGCATTGAGGACCCACTTCCTAGGTCAACTGGAGGGTAACACTCAAAAGATGTGGAGAAACCACTACCCAACTCTACTGAAGGGTACCACTCAGAAGGTTGAGGACCCACACCCTGATATGTTAGGGGGGGTTCCACTCTGATGACATCGAGGACCCACTTCCCAGGTCAACTGGAGGGAACCACTCAAAATACGTCGAGGACCCACTGACCATCTCAAACAGAGTGTACCACTCAGAAGGTCTCTGGTGATCCTATGCAATCACTGCCATCAACAAGAATTGACTTAGTAAGCATCCTTCTGGTTACATTTCAATTCTTATCTCAAAAACCACAACTGAGGGAACTATCATGTTCTATGCAAAAGAAAAAACTTAGGATAGACTACTCATTGGCCAAAATTAAAGTTCAAACAAAGGATATATATATGTTTTAAGTTTTCTAAAAAAAGTAACAAGGGGTACACAACGTGTGAGGGGACCAACATGAAATATAGTCCTGCTTCACTGCCTGGCCATGTCCCTCGACAGAACATTTCCCCACCCCATATAGCAGTATATGCCGTTTAGGTGGATACACGACATGTCTAGGATAATTGGGATCAGGGATGTTTCCGACTCCCCGTGTCCGTGTACTGAAGTACATGGCTATGTACCTAGTCATATAATTCCACACAGTTTTCTTCTCATATGATCTATCACATGGGTTTTCTAACTCGGGAATGGATACACAGTGTGTATAAGGGTTACATGCCATTTCTTCCTTAAAATTTATAAAACCCTACCCGCTGCTACTGAGGGGGCTACATGTCCTTTATTCTTCCTTGAACACGACATATAGTTGGGTTTTTTTCTAGATTTTTATATATGATTTAGGAACCTTTAATCTATCCAAATTGCATGATATATTGTTCTATCTATGTCCAAAAATGGTGGATCTACCAAAAAATCAGGGTTTCGGGCCACTGCTTGCTAAAAAATGGAATTCGGTGCTCACTGGGGTTTCTCCATTCATTCTTAACTCTCCCGAGCTTTCCACCATTGGAGATATAGAATCAAATCATTAAATATATCATCCTTGAACCATGATGATCCCAGATCTTTTCTCTCTCATCAATCCACTATGAATTTGGGGGTCTGATTTGGCTTGGTACCACCTGAAAATTGTTAAACTGTGGTCGCGAGGTCCAATCAGTGAAAAACGTGAAGCAAAAGCAGAGAAAAGCACAAAACTAAAGATTTAAACATTGAGGTCAATAATTTTGGTCCAATAAATCAATAATGTGGAAACTGGGGTTAGATAAAAAATGAAAAACCAATTTAAACCATCACACAAGCTTATGCTCAATCCAAAATTGTCGTAGACCCAAGAAAAAACCTGGATCTACTCAATTATTTATCAATAAGGGAGTAAAAACACAACATGAAAAGACCTACCCTATTTATGGATCAATCACTAATTAATAATGTATCTCTATAATGAGTAATATGGATCATTACATTCGTTTCATCCTGATATGATCTGATTTGATGTTTCGTCATTGTTCAAGGAGATTTTCCAACAGAGGAAGGAGGAGAGCATCATGGGAGAATTCGAGGATTATGAGGATAACAAATTTTTTTTACATGATGATACATTTATAGAAACATATTAGGTTAAGTGAGTTTAATTAATTAATTTATTAAATTAATTAAACTCACAGAACATACCGCCAATGGGATAGGGATCCAGACGCCCCACACCGTCATATTTTAGGACGTGCCTAGGGTAAAAACAGTGTTTCAAACTCAACTGTGGTTTCAGATTTCCAATTTGAGATTTCATTTAAGATTTATCTCATTTTCTTTAATATTTTCATGTGAATAATATAAAATATATTTAACATGTTTTATAAAATTAATTTCAGGCACACCGGGCCTCAGAATCGCACAACGTCTCAACTCTTAGCTTTAGAAATATATATATATAAATATTTCAATGTATTATAATGAAAAATTAAATCTATAAATTTTCTATACTTTGGGAAAAATATTCATTTTTATTTTTTATGAATAGGAATCATCCACACAACAATTCAAGGCACGATGTCACCGGTATGACTTCAAGTGTTACTTTTTATTTAAAATCAACATTTTATTAAAAAAGAATAGTGACATGATTGAAACCAATAAAATTCATTATTATTGTTTTGATACTTCAGGAAAATGACCCATAAGTCATATTTGTTGTGTAGTAATTACTCACACCTCAATCTGGTTCATGGTGTGCCCGATATGACTCAAATTTTCAGTTATTGGTTTAAAATTGATATTTTAGTTCAAAACATGTGTCGCTCACTGAAAACTATACTAACATGCTTGGATAGCCTTAATAATTTAGGAAAATAATTCATATGTTATTTTGATATTTAGGAATCATTCTAACATCAAAACAACACATGATATGACCGGTATGACTCAAATTACAGGATTTTTTAAAAATTATTTTTTTTAAAAAAGAGGTGACATAATCAAAAATAATAAAAAACCTTAAGATTGTTTCAATACATTTAATCAAAGATCCATAAGTTATTTTAGATTTATAGGAATATTTCTTACCTCAATATGATGCATGGTGTGATTGGTCTGACTTCAAATGTTTCTTTTTATTTAAAATTGACATTTTCGTTAAAAAGATAAATAACCTACTCAAAATTGAGCAAACACATTTAGATTTTTTCTATAATTTATGAAAACTACCCATAAGTCATTTTTGAAGTTTATGGATCATTCTCACCTAAATATGATACATGGTGTGCCCAGTATGACTCAAAGTGTCTGTTATCAGTTTAAAATTGACATTTTAGTTTTAAATGTGTGTCAGTCACTAAAAACCTTGTAAACATGCTCCGATTGTATTGAAAATGAATTAAAATAATTTATAAGTTATTTTTAATGTGTAGGAGTAAATATTACATCAAACCGACACACGATATGATTGGTATGACTCAAAGTGCAGGTTTTGCGTGTAAAATGACATTTTAGTAAAAAACGTGACATACCCAAAATGAAGAAAACCTATTTATATTGTTTTGATATTTTAGGAAAATGATCTGTAGGTCACTTGTGATGTGTAGGAATTAGCTGCAACTCAATCCGACACATGTTTTTATCTGTATGACTCAAATTGTGTGGTTTCAGTTTAAAAATTACATTTTATTAATGTACTATTTCATATTTATGTTTAATATATTTCTTTATAGTATTACTAACATAATAATTATTTTCTTATATCGGTGAATTATTTTTCTCGATTTGGGGTGGCTTTTTCAGCAATTGATACCATGATAACTTTTTTTTGAGAAGGGGTCATGTGGTAAAGACAATAAAACCATTGATGTTTTTGAATGTTGGTGATAAATTTTACTTTCTAATTTAATTGTACAAAGAAATGTTTAAAATTTCTATTATATTGTTTTTTTCTTATATTTGTAATTTAATTTTTATTTCAATTAAGTTTTGATTTTTTTTATATTCTATATTTTCCAAAATATTATTATAACTTGTTTATTTACACTTTATACTTTTTATGCTCCAACTTTTTAGTTCATTTTATGTTTGGATGCAATTTATTTATTAATAATTCTTTATGTTTTTATAAATTATATATATATATATATATATAATTTTTTTAGGTCTTCTAGAAATATCAAGCATCCATTTAGGATAGGGTTAGTATTTTTATATTATGACAGAATTTTATGAGGATCTGAATGGTATTTCAATTAAATCAGTAGTATTCATTGGGTACTAAAGAAGTGGTTCAAGCCATGTTACAGGATAAAGGGGATGTTTATGGTGAATCATGTTGTTGGCAAAATGTTTTTTCTATATTAAAATGATTCTAAATTCATCACCGGATATAACCTGGTGGTGGATGACAGTTTCCAGGTGGTGATAAGAATATAAGTGTGGCATGTTAACATGGGAGCTACTCTATCTTGGTTCACCTAATCATCGATGGATGTAAATAAAATGAATAAGTATTTTTGATATTATGATTAAAATATATTTTTATATTAGTGTCTAATAAATATGTATTTTTTACCTCAAATTTATTTTATATTCAACGTTTGTTTATTTTTCTCCAAAATGATTTGGATCATATATTGCTGGTGGAAATAATATTCTCTCTTACAGGACAATATGACACATTCAAAATAGTGATATTGTAAAATAAAATATGAAAATAATCATAAGAAATTAAAAAAAAAGAGCATATGAATTTCTTGGAAATGTTTGTAGTTTAAGACCACCTTACATGTGCACACACACAACTTGATTTTAAGAAGAAAAATAAATAAAGAAAAAAATAGTGAGGTAAGAATAATTAGTAAATAATGAATAATATCAACTTTTCTTTTAATGAACCTAATATTTTCATATTAGTATAAATTAATTATTTGTAATTAAGATTGTGTAATTTTATTTACAACTAATTAATGGGATTTAAGAGTAATTAGTAAAAGGTAATTAATATCAACTATTTTTTGGAATGAGTATTTTCTTTAGATTTATTCGGTGTGAGAATTATAGGTTGTGGTGAAGGATTTATAAGGATCAAACAGAATTTTTTCAATGAAATATGACATTAGAAGCTTCATTCCCAAGATCACCATGCTATGCAATACTCAAATCATATATAAATAAAATGAAGATGTAACCTTTAGTGAAGATGACTATTATTGTTATATTTGATCAATGCTTAATAAGTATCACTAAGAAGAAACAACATAATATTCTATCAATGGTACATCCATGGGATGATTTGAATCACCTAACCATTTAGGCAGGACCCACCTTTCTTCTATGATATGCTAGTATCTCAAGTGAAAAAAGGAGTAGGAATATAGTAACAGGAGGATCAAGAAAAACCAAACAAGAGTTCAGCACCCATCAATAAAGGGTTAGGAACCACACAACTCTATTGCATTCTATAGTGAAGTTAAATGACATCAACTGCCAAATTTGGTAATAAATAGAACCACCCCACAACACTTTGGGGACAGATTTGCAGAAGGAAAAGCACCACTCTCGTTCATGGAAACCTGTCTCCCAAGCCATTTTGCTACACCATAATACCATAGACCCTAAAAGGTAGATAAATTACATGATCTAACTCTCATGTGACCCAATATGTCTTGGCCTATTTTTGAGGGTTCCTTATGCAACACCACTTAAGTCTGCTCACTTTTTTTCAAGAGAAGCAAACTTCACACAACCCTGATATGTGTGAAACACCAAATCATGTGCACAAACACACCCATAGAATCCATGTGATAGACTTAAGATAGATCCCATTTCTCACGCAACCCTATTTTCATGAAATATAATAATGTTGTGCGTAATAAATTTCTGATCCATTACCTGATGCCCTCTATTATTCAAGTGCAACCTAGATCATTACCCTACCTTTTTCTCATAAGAATAGGTTCTCTAGTGATTCTCACTCATAATCATAAACACCCTAAAATCAATCCTTCTGATTTTAACTCCTCCACGATAGTGTTTAAGCCATTCCCTACCCAAAGGTGCATGACTAGTATACACAATATCCTTAAAGATGGCATCATTGAAGGAAACAACATACTTGTTTTGGTAGGTTTTGTTTTTTTTGGGTCTTCTTACTACCAGTACACGACCCCTCAGAGTATAAGTCCCGTCCACATTCGAGATGAAAGATTTAAAAATTCTTATCTCCACATCCTAGTCATATAACGTTAAACTACATGGAAATATCTTCATTACATGACATTACATTGGACCCTTACCCTGTGTGATGAAAACATGATTCCCCATGTATGATCATCATGGGATTCCATATCCTCTCCCACCATGGGATAAAACTCCAACACCAAGTAGCTTCCATGCATAATATCTACACCATCCTCCCTCATTGTGGGATGGACCTCTTACCCTAGGAAACTTTTATGCATAATCCCTACACCATCCCTCGTCGATGTTCCTTCTGTGACATGAGCATACTTACCGCATGATTTTAAACTGAATAGACTTATCCTATCATAAAACCTTAAAATGATGCATTTAACTATTTTAATTTTAATCCATATTTACTGATAGGGTATGTAGGACACCTCCATGAAGTTCAATCCTGACAAACCTAGGTGTGAAATCTTCCCCCCTTGGGACACACTTGACCACCCAACCATATCCCAAAAATGTTAAACTTGTGACATGATCCAGAATCCTACCAAATATAATAAATATGGGATGCCTGAGGTAAAAAGCTTAAAAATACTAACACCCCCGACATCAACTACCTCATGAATTACACACGATGTCTTGGGTTTCGCACCCATGATGCCTCACACATGATATGACCTCTAAAAGAGGAAGATTTTGAAAGTTCCCAACCTACCCAAAATCTAAAAATGCCTAGACATGAAAAAATTTACCACCAACTTTGACCAAAGGTTGCTTATAACAACCTTATCCTTTTACACATATTATTACATGATTTTAAGCATAATTATCCATTAAATAAAAAGCAAGGATCGTAAATTGTAGTGTCTTTGGATGATTATATACATAATTAAAAACAGGAAACAAAAATAAGACATATTTTATTTAATCATCATAAGGAGATCCTATCTTATTTTGAGCCCTTACATCTGTATAGGATACACTGGGGAATACATGAAAAAATGGATGATCTAAAAATCCCAGTAAGAAGATAAACATGAGAATAAATCTTATCACATGGGTTAGAAGGCATAACATAATGATATAAAAAGGCATGGAACATGAATAAAAATATGGAATCATAATATATAGAACAAGGGATCATATAATCATGGGATCATAGTAATGTGGTAGAAACATAAAACATGAATTTAGTATGATTCAAGGCTTATTAAACATCAAGGAGCACAAGTCAATTCTAAGCACCAAGACCACTGCACATGGAGCACTTGTCAAGGATAACCACTAAGACTGTTGCACAAAATTTCTCATGAGACTAAACATTTCCCAATTCATTGAAGTGTTATCTTTGTGAACCCATAATAAAATGTTCATGAATATGTGTTCCACATATAGAATTATACATAATCAATAACACATAAACATAAAGGTTACACATGGAAAGAATTGGGTATCATAATCACGTGAGAAAACATAACCATAAGAAATATCATAATGGGGTCCATTAAAGAAAGGATTTAAATCATACATGGACAATTAGAAGAAAAAATAGGCATAGGTCATGATAAGTGATGAAAAAATGAAATGAAAACATTTGAAAATAGTGCCTAAGAACCTTTAAAAATATAACATTTTAGTGTGGATTGAGGAAAATATTAAAGAAAATTTAAAGAGGAAAAGGTAATAATGTTTTATATGATTGAAAAATAGATTTTTATTATTAAAAAACTTTTGAGGAAAAAGTGTAAACCATGGATTAAACCACAAAAGAGGTTATAGAACCATTGAAAGAAATCTTAAGCCTACCATAATTGATCTCCCTAGAAAGTTTCCAAGAGACATTGGTTACCTGAGTTACTAGTTCATCCAATAGAAGGTCTTCAAACTAGAAGGCCAGCTTGTCCCATGTATGGATGTATTGCTCAAGGTTGATCTTCCCATTATTCAATCCCCCCACAAGAATCATATCCTAATTGTCAATACAAGAATATGAATCCTCATTGAGCGTCTCCCTCAAAGACCTCTCTATCATTTTAGTGGATTCCTATTCTGATGCGTTGAGTTTCAGAACCTTATCAACCAATTATTCTTATAAACTCAAAATAAATTCCAAGGATTACTCGAACACCTCATCTAACTTATACTACTGAAAAGTGACACCATTTTCTATCTTCTTGTCTTTAAATTTATTTGTTAAATGTGTCTCCATTGGAATTGGCATAAAGGATTAATCCTTCCACCCTTTATGCATTGTCTTATGGTTCCTAACACTCCTCGGACTCAGAGTCTTCTCTCCTAGACCCTCCTCTTTTATATCACCTATACTTGAATCACTCCTATTTCCATCCAAAGAGGCCCATACCAACTCATCCTAAATCTCCTATACCATTTCAAAATAATTATTTAGTGTAATTTCTACCAAATTTCTTGTTAGACTTTCCCTGATCAACTCCAAATCTTCTACCTCATTTCACAAAGTGTTATATCCTATGGAATAACATTTTTTAGGTTCTATGGGAGCGACTGCCTATCTTGCTGCACTGCAGCTACCCCATGAACACACCAAAATTTCAAATTATGTGCCCATAATGTTCTTAGAATCACTAGAAACCACCCAAGGAGGATCCATATTAGACTTTTTTCTCTGTTCTTGAACTCCTTTGCTCGAAAGAAGTTGTCCCAAAAGGCTGAGGATCCTTAAAATCCTTCTTTAGATTCTTGAAGATATAACTAACCATGGGATTCCCATTATTAGTTTTCTTTTGAGATTCATTTTTCATTGTATCTGTATCCATACATGCCTAAGAAAAGGAGCAAGTATCATTGGATATAGGAGCCTTTTTAGGGTATGAAACATCTAAACCAACTTGTAGATTTGGTTGCCTACCATGCCTATAGACCACTTATGAATGACCCAATATCATACATACTGAGTAGTAATACACTCATAATTCATAAAACACCGGTTGAATATACTGAAAATCTTCTCCTACTGTTATCCAAACAAAATCTGGATGGGTTCTTGAGGCATAAATTTCCACACATGCACGGGGGTGAATATCTGGAAAAGGGATTGAGTTCGACTATTAGAGCACAAGAACCTACCTACTAGGTTTCCTATAATCATTTATATAAAACCAAAAATGATCTAAGAATGTTTTCATAACAAAATGTGTGATTTAAAAAAATAATGGTGGATTAAAATATACTATAGAGAGAACTTGAAAATGGGTAATAAATTAGGAAGTTCACTTTAATTGGTCTTGCATATCAGGAAGAATTGAGAAGGTAACATTCTTAAAGCATGTATTTCCCCATCAAAAAAGGATGTAATAAGTTGGATAAATGATTTTGGAATGCATAAATAGAATTTATAGTAATTATATAAAATTAAAGAAGAGTTAAATTAGGTTAAATAGGAATAAATCATAAACCATAGAAAAAATCATGGATTGGGTAGAATCCCTTACCTTATGTCCCAAACAGTTATGCACTTGATCTTAATGTCCTGATTAATTAAATTAAATCCATTAATTAATTAATTAAGAAACTTTTATACTTTTATTTTATTTATTATAATTTCATTAAGTTCATTTATGACCTTTTTGATGAGTTATAAGATACAATTTTATCATTAGGGAGCGTTCGTTTCCTTGGTTTTCATGATCAGTTTACATGTTTACTTGTATGGAAAATCATGTATAGTGGGGGTAATTATCCAAAATTGAAATTATATCTTATTAATTATATTCCAGAGGCTTAATTGATCTTATATATAATTTTTTTATTTGAAATTAGTGTGAATATTTTTGATAAATAGTTAATGATAATCATTTAGGTTAATTTGGGTGGTTTTTGATCACAATGAACTCATTTTGTTTTATTAATTTAGTATTATGTATATACAATAGTTCCAGAACATAAAAAGGTTATAAATTTGATTTTAAAATATTTTTCAACCATTATAATGTGTTTACAACCATATTTTAATGATTTAAAGGAAAATGAAAACTTGTCATCCACGAAGGCAATAAATCAACACTTTACGGATGACTGTTTAATTTTTATAATGAAATGGAGGGGAGAAGGGGTTTGATGATGGATTATTATATTATCATAATAACATTCTAGTATATTTAAGGTAATGGAGTTGTCCTTACCTATGAATGAGGGTAGGTTAGGATAAAATAAAAACAAAAAATAACTTAAAATGAAATTAAAAGAAAATAAACGAGGAATTTACCGCTTGAGTTTCTCCCCCTTGAAAATCTATTTAAGGAAATGGTTTTGGTATTTTTATGAGAGAAAGAGATCATAGATGTGGGTTTGGGGTTTGGGAAGAGTATTCAGAATAATTTGGACAAGGATAAAATCTTTTAAGGTTTATGGAGAATTGGTGGTGAGGGTTGGTATTTATAGTGGAGGAGAGGGGTGTTTTCTCATTATTTTATTCATTAGTTTAATATTTTGAATCAAGATTGTGAATAGTTTTAGAATTATAAATTAATATATTAAAATAATTAAGGGAAGTTCAATATTAGGGTGATTAAATCAATGATGACTCAAGGAATAGTGTATTTAACTTATAATGTATAAATATAGTAAATTACAATATTATACTATTCATAAAAAAATTGAGTATTTTAGAAAATCCAAAAAATTCACCCTAATTTTTTTAGATGTGTATAATTAAAAAATAAAACACATTTTTTGAAAATAAATTTCTTACTATGAGAAATTTAATTTTTAATTAAAATAATCATTTACTTGAAAAATAAATATTTTAAAATTATAACTGATTTTATAACACTTTGAAATATTAACTAAGGCCTCATAAAATTATACTATAATCATAATATATAAAAATATTAATTTATGAGTACATTTTTTGGAAATAAATTTTCTTTTAAAACATTATATTAATTATAAAATTGAAAATAAATACTTACGTTTTATAAAAATATCAACACTTAATTAATAATTTCTAAAAAAATTATTTACTTAAACTATGATATAGTTATATCATATTACCATTTATAAGATTATTATATTTTATCTATACTTTTATAGGTGAGGTTACTATTCCATTGGTCGATTTACTATTCATAAGGTTCATATTATGATTCTAAAGGTCAAGTTATTATTCCTTTGGTATATGTTTCTTAAGTTCTATAAATACATCTTATTTCATTCTTTATTCATTTATAAAGTTTTTATTTTGTTCTTTAGTAAATTTAATGTGATTTGTACTATATGAAAAAATTATATGAAAGGATTTTCCATTGATAAAAGTTTTTGATCGTTACATTATCCCCCCATTATGAAAATTTTCCCCCAAAATTTAGTTTTACATTCTAATTTGGAAAAAGGTGTGGGTACTTATCCTTCATCTCTTCTTAAGGTTCCCATATTTCCTCTTAGCACTTATGGTTCCGCCATAGTACTTTGACTAGGTTAGTAGTATTGTTGCAATAAACTTTATCACTATGGTCCAAGATCTTCACTGGCTATTCCTGTTATGATAGATCATTTTCCAACTATACCACCTATGGATTCAGTACATGTGAAGGATCCATTGTTTACTTGCTCAAGAGGGATACGTGGAATAAATTGTGTACTTGAGACATGGTAGGTGGGAGTGCTATTCGATAGGCCACTTCTTCGACACAATCAAGGATCTGGAAGGGGATTTTGTACCTGGGAATCAGTTTCAATTAACCAACTTCATCTCAGCATTCTGGTGTTCTACATCTTTTCCCATAAAGGGCTTCATATGGTGCTATTTGGATGCTCAAGTTGAAATTGTTGTTTTAGGAGAATTTGACCAACGGAAGATGTTGTATCGATCCTCCTTTGAAGTCCATATTACATTTTCTCAACATGTATTCTAATGTATACGTTTTCCACTTAGATTGACCATCGTTTTAATGTTGATAGGCCGTATTGAAGATCATCTTGGTGTTTAGAGAATTTTGGAGACTTTTTTAGAACATGGAGGTGAATCTTAGATCTCGATTAGAAAAAATCGATAGTGGTACTCCATGTATCCTTTCCACTTATTTAATGTATATTTGAACAAGTTGATCTAGTTAGAAGTCCTATAGAATTGTGATACAGTGATTTTTATTTTTAAGATGATCCATATAAACCCATATGCATTGTTTCTTTTGGATGTATTTGGAAGTCTAGTGACAAAGACCATTGTAATGTTCTCCCACTTCCATGTTGTTATAGGCAGTGGTTGCATAATCCCATTATAATCTTTCCTTTCAGAATTTTCTTTTTTACATACGAGGAACTTTTATGTATATTCAGTGATCTCATTTTTCATATTGTCCCACCAATAGTTCTCTCTAAGATCTCGATACATATTTGTGATCCCTAGGTGAATAGATAAGGTTGAGTTATGTGTGTATTTTAGAAGTTAAATTTTTATCTCTAGATTGGATTGTATACACATTCATGACCTAAATATCACAAATCCTTCCTCATACATTTTGAAATATAAGGATTTTCCTTTTATCAGGGCTTCCACCTTCTTCAGAATTTAAACATCTTTTCTTCGGGAATCCTTTATTTTCTCCATAAGGGATGATTGAGAAATAATTTGAGAAAGTATTGATTATGTTCCTTATTTAATGATTACCATGTCCATCCCTTGAAAATCTAATAATATTGGATCCTTCTAAATTATCATCTTTGATAAAGATGAATGATCTTTTCTACTCAGAGCATTCACCACCTTATTTTCCTTACTAAGATGGTAGTGGATTGGGCAGTCATAATACTTAATGGGATCTAACCATATTAAAAGGAACATATTATGATAATTATGTGTGAATATATATTTGAGAATATTTCGATCTGTACAAATCTCATATTTCTCCCCATAGAGGTAATGCTACTAGATTTTCAACACAAATATCACAGCTTGCGACTCTAGATCATGAATAGGATAATTTTCATCCTAAATTTTAAAATACCTTGAGGCATAAACTATCACTTTATCCATTTTCATCAGTACAGATCCTAATCCCTTCTTTAAAGCATCTATGTATACTATAAATATTTCCCCACTTTTTAGAAGTGTGAGTAGTAGAGCAGTGATAAACCTCTTTTTGAGATCCTTAAAAGATTTTCTCACATTCTTGGTCTAGAAAAACTTCACTCCCTTTCATGCCATCTTGTTTATTGGGTTTTACAATTGTGATAATTTCTTCACAGATCATTGGTGACACCTATCTAGAACAAAAAAACTATGGAACTTCATTAAAGATATTCTCCCGGGACACTCTTCGATTGACTTTGTCTCAGAAGGGTCCATAGATATCCCTTTTCTGGTGATTACAAGCCCCAAGAATGATACTTCATTCATAGAGAACTAAAATTTATTATACTTTGCATAAATTTTCTCCCTTTAGAAAGTCTTCGGAATAATATTCAAATTCTCCTCATACTCCTCCTTACTTTTGGAGTATATATTAATATAATCA
Source organism: Viscum album (assembly GCA_963277665.1). NCBI lineage: Eukaryota > Viridiplantae > Streptophyta > Magnoliopsida > Santalales > Viscaceae > Viscum > Viscum album. The sequence goes on from OY728146.1 coordinate 1,467,806,619, forward strand.
ATAAAGACTAACACAATTTTTTCGAGGTAATCTTTGAAGATGCTATTCATTAAATACATGAAAATTTTAGGTGCATCAGTGAGTTTAAAGGGAATCACTATGAACTCACAGTGTCCATACCACGTTCTAAAGGCAGTATTGTGGATATCTTCCTTCCTCACCATTAATTGGTGATATCCTGACATAAGGTCCACCTTAGAGAAATAATTATACCCATATAACTGATAAAAAAAGTAATATATCTATAGAAGGGGATACTTATTCTTTATCCGGATTTTATTGAGATCGTGATATCAATACAGATGCACATTTATCCATCCTTCTTCTTGACGAAGAGGATTGGCGCACCCCATGGTGAGGCACTCGGCCGTATAAAACCCTTTTCCAAATTTTCTTGTAATTGATTATTCAGTTTTTTCAGCTCAACAGTGGCCATTCTATAATGTGTATTTGATATAGTTAGATATCCATGAAGAAGTTCAATTGATAACTCAACCTCTTAACCATGAGAAAGGCTAGACAATTCTTTAGAGAATACATCAGTGTAATCCCCCATAATGGGCATTTCTTCAAGAAAGACTATCTTCTTTTTCACAATTAATCAAGATAGATATGCTTTCTCATAAGGAAAAAATATCCACAATTGAGAAGATGATTATGATGTAGATTCATACTCCTCCTTACCCTTGTATAGAATTGTAGGATTCTTCAGAATGTGAAGAGTGATCACCCTTTCTCAATAGTTGATATTGGATTTGTATAAATATAGTTAAACCATACCCAAAATAGCATCAAACACTACCAATGGGAGTATAATAATATTTTATGGGTGGTTTAGTCCACAAACATTAATTGGGGAGGAGTTATATAATTTGGATGTAATAATTTCTTTATTTCCTATTCTATCGGATAACTTAACCTCCATATTTTGAGGTGGTGATTGAATAGTTTTAATAAACTTGAATGATATGAAGGAATTCAAAGAACCAGAATCAAATAATATGTTCACAATTTTAACATAAATAACTAGAATACTTATCACCACATCATTTTTGGGTTCCACATTACCAGTATTGATAGAATATGCCCTTCCTTGTTTCCTTTGAGGTTGTTATTAGTGATTCCCTCCAATAACCCTTGAATTAGGGAAATGGTTCACATAATTCCCATGTTACTTATAGTTGCAAATTTTTACTAAATGATTATTTTTTATCTAAACCTTCCCTTCTTCTTCCACATTAGTGGGATTATTCATATCCCTTTGATAGTTATTATCCTAATACCCCAATCTTTTATATATGAAGCATCTACTGATTTTCTGTTGAATGGTCCCTAGATTCTTCTTCCCATAATTTTTACATGTGGGATATTGGGTCTTCTTTCCATCATGGGATTTATCTACAAATCCATCCATATTAAACTCTATTTTACTCTTTTTTTTACCTGGGCCCACGAGGCCATTGAGAGTCTCTAATCACAATTTCAACCTTAATGGAATAATGAATAATCTCCTCATCATTTTCAAATTCTAGAATCATCAATGCTTTCTATAGACTCGTGTTTTTTGCACTATATAAGCGACCCTACTTTCTTTTGGTGCTCATGAAAAATCTGAAGGCATATCTTACAATCCTCATAATGTTTGCATTATATGCCCCGATAGAATCATCTCCATTTTTCTTAAGTACAAGGAAATATCTTTTCATTTTGAGATGGAGGGTTTGGGGAAAATATTTATTGAAAAACATTTCCTTGAATTACTCCCATTACATGGAATCATTTTCCTCCTTGGACTTTGTATTTTTGATCAGTTTCCACAATTGATCAGCTTCCCCATCAAAACGATAGACCGCAAACACAAGTATCTCTTCTTCAGAGCACTGGAGGACCAGTAATACCTTCTCAATGGAGTTAATTTAGTATTCTACGAGAAGGGGATCAGAATATCCACTAAATGTGGGTGGCCTTTTATATATAAAGGTTTTGATGACAAATTTCTATTTATTTTTAGAAAAAGGGTGTTCCACATGATTCAAGTTATTATTCATAACTTGAGCCAGTTGAGCCAAGACTTTCATAAAGTTTTGAGCACTAATTCCCATAATATTATAAATATTATTAGGTAAATAATCACATTTCCTATCACATTGATTTTTGGCACATGTTATTTTATTTTCATCTATTTACTAAGAAAAATAAAGTGAAATTAGGTACTTGAATACATAGATAATAAGAATAATAAAAGGAAACATTAAATATAAAAGGATAAAATTTTAAAGGAAAAGTATATCCTTACTTGTGATTCACTAGGTTTCAATCTAGGTTATCTATGATTTTTTTTGACATATAATATTTTGGGATTTTTTCGTTCCCTTAATAATGGTTTGTAATGAGCATATGAATTTACCAAAGCATATCCCCCAGGAGTGTCAAACCAAGTGCGTAGTAAGGCCCGTTGTCGTGTACCAAGATACCCCAAGTTAGGCCCAAAACATCTTGTTGGATATGTTACTCCTAGGTATATTTGTTATAGAATTAGGTCCACTTGTAGTATCCATATAGGGATGTATTTTCATGATAAATCAATTACTCTATACTAACAAAAAATTGGGTAAGTTTTATTATACTTAGTCTTATTCCTAGGGTACTTACTAAAGTTCTCTATTCTAAATATCTAAAAATAAATAGACCTTGTATGATACCAACTATAATGGACCTATCCTTTTACACATAATATTAAATGACTTTAAGCATACTTATTCATTAAATAAAATCCAAGGATCATAAAATATAGTGTCTTTGGAAGATTGGATACATAATTAAACAACACGAAACCAAAATAAAACATCTTTTATTTAATCTTATTTATGAGATACTAACTTCATTTGATCCCTTAAATCTTAATAGGATACCCTATAGAATACTTGAACAATGATATGAGATAAAAATCCCAGTAAGGAAATAAACATAAGAATAAATCTTAGTGGATGGGTTAGAAGGGATAACCATAAGAAATATCATAATGGTGTCCACGAAAGAAAGGATTTAAATCACATATGTTCAATAATAAGGAAAAAAAGTTATATAACATATTAAGTGATGAAAAAATGAAATTAAAACATTTAAAAATAGTGTTTAAGAACCTTTATAAATACAATTGTTTAGTGCGTTTTAAGGAAAACATTAAAGACCATTTAAAGAAAAAATGGGAATAATATTTTAAATAAAACAAAAAATGAACCAATATATTTTTCATAACTAAATAGGTGCTTTTATAAAGATAATATTGGATTAAAATAGATTATAGAGATCACTTGAAAATGGTTAAGAAATTGGGAATTTCCCTTTAGTCGGGCTTTCTTATCGAGAAGAATTGATAAGGGAACCTTCTTAACGCATGTATTTCCCCATCAAAGATGGATGTACTGAGTTGTATCCCATCATATTACCAAAATATGTGAACAAGGATCTATTTTCACCCTCATAGGATTGAGACCCCTTTCACCTCATAGGTAGGTCACGTTGACTCTCTTAGTCACTGGAATCACTAACAGTCGTTACAAGCCATCTCATGATAAGGAAAACTAATGTGGAGGTCCTCCCCACAACATCACCAAAAAATGATGATTTCCTCACCGTATCATCAAATATTAGTGTGGATTTCCTCCCCACACCACCATCAACCAATGCGGAGGGCCCCCTCACACCATCTACAACCAATGCAATGGTCCTCCCTACACCCAACAACTTTGGAGGTCCTTCCCACACCATCAACAAAAAGTGTGAATGTGCTCCTACTACTAATACTAACCAATATAGAGGTCCTCCCCATGATAAATACATTTCATGATTTGAAGAACCATCTCAGGGTAGGAAGGATAACACTCATCTTTAGGGTTGTGGTCGTGCTACAGGCTGCAAACCACATGGTGAAAACCCAATGATTCTCAATAGCTCGTGCTTGGAGAATTCCCATGTCGTTAGAGGTGTAACCCTGGGAAGAGTCATGTCATCATCAACCTATCAGACTACAAAGTGTTAAATGAATCAATGAGGTAACCTTTACCCCCTCTACTAGAGACTGGGGAAGTTTCTCATCGATTAAGGTTTATGATCATAGAATCTGAGGTCCACATGGTCCTTAAATCCCTCTGTATATACCTTCATGTGGAGGATGTTCTGGAATCCTTACCAGGAATTAGAGTGTAACCATCTTTATCACCATCAGTTTTAATCCTCTCTACCTCCACATAAGAATTATGTGAGATGTCAGGGTTTGGGATTATGACCTCAGATGATGGAGGACACTCCATTATTCCTCAAAGGGATGTTACCACCCTTACACATGAGGTAGTGGTAAACACCGCATCCTATATAGATATTATCTTAATGTTTTCTCCACCTGTAATAAATATCCCAACATATAGCATATATTTTACCCATGTGGATCCCAAAATCCTAGTAGATCATCCACAAATAAAGTTTGTGTCGGTGCCTCCACCCATATCTTGGCCCACACTAATCAGGGCTTGGGCTGACCCGAAGCAAGACCGTCCCCTTGGTAGTGAGAAAGAGGAATTTTGGGATCTCCTGACAACCAACCATCTATTAGTCATATTTTTTCCACCCACTTCTCCATATTTTCTCATCCCAAAATCCCTCACTAAGGACTAGGTATTTTCTTTCACCAGATCATCTAAAAGACATTACACCACCTTTGGGACCATCAGCTCACATACCCAGAAGGCTATGAGCACCTCGATGTCTTATACCAAAAGTGAAAGAGGGTTGATATTGTAAAACTCCTAGTATCTCGACATCCAGAGTTGTATGGATATCTCCAAATTATCAGGAAAACCTACATTTGGAGCCTTTTTGTGCTTTGCTGAGTCAGGGAATTGACATCTCTATATGTGAAGATCAGAGGATGGGGGCAGTTTGTCACCATCCATTTCATCCCTATCCTATTATGGTGGGGAGACCTTCAATATGGCCCATATACTAATAGTTAAGGCCCCCTTCTATTTACCACAATAGTGAATGTGTTCACCACTGACCCTCTAGAGGATCAAAGGAACAAGGCTGCAAATGTAGGGCACAAAAAAGAAAACCCACCATAAGGGGTGACACAGTATTAGGAAGACCCCTTAAAAGGCATCTGCACTCATCATCAGAGGTAGGAACTGGGCCTCATAAGTCCCCCCAATGAGACATTATTGCCTATATATGAGATATTTTGAAAATTCAATAGATACATGAAGTCCTCTGACCCATATGAGGTTGCACCAAAAGTGCAGTAGAATTCATGTAAAGTCGCTCTACTCCAAGTGCATGAGGAATATAAAAGTCTCACAATTGAGATTATTTAAAAGTAGAATATGGATCATAAAAATGCCATATGGGACCCCGTCTATCCTCTAGTGGGGTACTCAGTCCTCCTTGGTCAGACGCCTCAATTTGAACTTGGCGTACCCAAAAAAAAGTCATGGGAGAAGCAAAAGGTTACAAAAAATGACTGTGATATGAGTTACCCATCCCATGTGAGAAAATTTATTAGTTTCCTTGTGATCATGGTCATGTTTCTCTCTGATTCGATGAGAATATCAATGCATTGGTGGCCAAAAATGCCCACCGAGATGACCTAATAGCTTCTCACGTCTCCCATATTGAGGCTCTAGAAACAGGATAGGTGAAAATTACACAAATAAATAATGCCATACCCTGCATGGGTGGAATATGTTTGAGTTCCCCAGAGTTTGATAATCCTAGATTTACCGTATTTAATGAGATGGAAGACCTGATACAACATCTGGACCACTTTGACTCAAGGTGTGGCCCAATGTTGGGGACTCCAAAACTACAGATATCTACCATGATCTAATTCTTTAGCTAAATTCTAGAAGGACATGAATTTTTCTAGTATAGTTAGTTTCATGTAGGGTCTTTTGTCAGTTGGGAGGACCCCATATACATTTCCCTTACATGTTCATCACCACCTCATGTAAGATGATAATTTCTAACTTCTTTAAATACAAGAAAAGATGTGATGATAAAATTTGGGAATTTATCACTAAATTGAAGGGACTCATGTATTCACTTGACATGATGCTCTCTTAGGAATAACTAATTATGATGTTCAAGGAAAATGTTAGAAATGATATGGTCCCTAACCTCATATTCTTGATCTTACCTGGAGGATATCAGGAGTTCTTCAAAAATTTTCAACATCTAGATGAAGCCTTACAATGGATAAAACAATAGTCACACACATTTCCCCTTCTATATCCCACAAGAAGGTCTGTAAAAGAAGAGATTGTTGCCTCTGTGTTGTTGGGGAATAGATAGAAGATGCAACATAAATAAATTGAAAAACACCAAGAATTATAGTGGTTTGACAAAAATCCATCTCCACAAGATAATTTCTAATTTTATTATCAATGAAAAATTACAAAGGTATCACGATACAACACCAAAAAACATATCTTCTTCTTAGTCCAATAACCTTAGGCCTCTCTCCAATTTCGTGTTGCTGGAATTCCTCTCCTTTCCCTTAAATGTTTCAAGCATGATCAAAATCCTCTCATCTTTTATTTCTTTTCCCAACAATGCCTGTTACACTGAATTAAAATTGACCACAGTTTTTTAAAAAATCATTGTATAATATTAACCCATCGAAGGATTCGAAAATAAAAGATATAACTATTATTTTTTTATGTGTTGGTAAAAGAAAAATATCTCAAATTTCAAACTTTAGAAAATCACTCTAAAAAATATCCACTATTGTTTAGAAATTTTAATAATTCACTACATCATCATTCATCTTGACCTTTAATGTCATTTGTAAGATTTACATGACCCACCACACCCATTATAGGGTTCAGAATGCTAAAATATAATGAAAAAGTTTTTGTGGCTCCACTATACCACAAAAAACTGAAGAAAATGTCATGTTTTTTTACAAATAACCAATTATAGACATATATATATGATCATAACCTATAAAGGAACTTTTTGGCCTCAATAAAGATTCAACTTCTCAAATCTACTTGTACAGATTCCTAATTTTTTTCCCTTTGATCACGATCATCACTACTCTTGGCACTTTGAGAACTCCATCGCCAATATAAATCAAAAAATATTTGAAATCCAAGATACCTGAAAAAATTAAGTTCATTATCAAATCAGGTACATACCTTACATTAGAAAGTTTCTAAATAAATCCATCAAACATAAGAACTCACACTATACTAATTCAAATAATTCTACTTTTTGACTTGTTATCCATTTTCAAAATGTCACCATATCACTACTCATAATTTTCAAAACTTTATTTTTTAACCTATATGATAAGAGTAAACATAATGTAATATACAATCTGAATCATTCATATCTTCGATAGTTATAAGTAATAAATCACTTCTATGCCCCTCATATTGAGTCATGGTATTCACCTCAATGGAATCTTCATCCATTTCCACTTATTTTTCTTATTTCATTATTTTATCATTGAAATTATCTTAGTTCCTTCTCATATGAACTTTATTTCTAAACTCCAAACATGAAAAATCAATTCTTAGTCTTGATTATCTTTGATATTTATTCCTCCCTGAAGCATTCCTTCGTTCAATATACCTTCCTTGATAGTCACATCCACCAGTCACTGCAAAAGGTCCAATATTTCATGATGTTCCCTCATCATTAGTATTTCACCATGTCTCATTCATTAGAAATGATGAAATAACATCATCTAGTTTCAGAGTGTCTTTTAATAATAAAATTTTAGTGATGATATTGTTATACAAATATAGAAAAGAACCTAACAAAAGAATAGCCTTGTCATATTCTTCCATTTCCACAGGCACTAGATTGACTTTATCATCTGTTTTGACCACCACCAAAGACAATTCCATCAATATTTTGTTGAACTCATCCAAATGGTTTCCCAAATATCTACTTTCTAACATTCGAAGGTGATGTAGTCATTTTTTCAGATATAAAGGATTTTTCATAGATTTAGATTTATATCTGCATTCCACATTTTTTCAGACCTCCTTTGCATCTATAAGCTTCCTCACCTATCACAATGTATTGTCAGCCAAATACAATTGAATAATCCCCATATCCAAATATCTCATTTATTTCTGATCATTTGGGTTATTCTTTTTTGGATTTTTTGATTTTTTATTCAATGCTTTCACTATCCCTTCACAAGTCAAAATATTATTTACCCATTGTTTGCACAGTGAGAAATAAATTTTTCCATTAAAAATATCAACATGAATATAAATATTTGGGAGTGAATACACCATATTTAATCATCAAGAAAAAAAATGTATCACCTCATTTGATACCAGATATTGGGGAATAAATTACGAATATTTCACAAATAAATCAAAACACACCAAGAATTACTATGATTCAGAAAAAATCATACTCTACCAAAGAATTTGTAATTGTATTATCAAATCAAAATTAAAAAGGCCTCACGATATCATGCCAGACCATAGGTCTTATTCTTGGTACAACAATAGTAGGACACCCTTCAATTAATTGTTGTCGGTCTTCCTCTATCTTCCCTTAATTTATTCTACCCTGATCACAAGTTTATCCTATTTTGTTTCATATCTACACCATGCCTTTTATAATGACTTGAGACTTCCCCCTATTTTTTAAAAAACAACCGCACAATCTTATCCCATGGTGAGATTTCAAAACTAAATATATCCTATTTTTTTGTGACTTGGTAAAAGAAAAAAATCTATAAAATAAAATTTCAAAGAACTACTTCCAACTTCTGCATGTGGAGATCCTCGAGCCGGAAAACCTACTGGTCCCATTTCTAAATAATCCCTATCAAGTGAATCCTCTCCAGGCGCACCCACACTAGGAAAAAGCACCTCAATGGGATAATATGGCCTCAAACCCCACTAAGGAAAGTCTCCCAGGATTCCTTTCATAGAAAAGAGGAATAAGACTTACTCCTTCAAGGATTTTCAATTCTTGAGATATTTCATCTTCACCCTGGAGATGGGAATCCTAAAATTTCCATAATGTAGAAAACCTCAATAGGTTGGACTCAAGGGATTTTATAGCCAATACCTGCCTCATAGGTTCCTTAGACACACCATAAAATAATTCTTGGTATTCAAATATTGGATCTAAGACCAATTAGATCATGGCCTAGTCAAGTTGGGAAACATTCTAGTGTTTGTCACACAAGTGTTTGTTTACCCTGATAGTGACAATGAAGATTGAAACACGTTGAAATAGGTTCCCATCTACGAGATGTATAAGTATGATGATTGGTTGGCCTGAAATATAGTCACTCACGCACATGGAATCATTCTTTCTTGATTGAGAAATCCAGAGCCTCATGTGGTTTTCGTGCCTCCGGCCACTACCTCCACATCTTCATCGTAGCATTCCAAGTAAAGGAAAAATATACATCGAAATATCAAGGGAAATCAGAGTTCTATGTGTCATTATCCATTGGTCTTATTTGAGATGGGATATCCACTTCCATGATCATACATCACATAGACTAATCATGAATGTTTCACCTTCCTCTGTACCCAATCTCCACAAAAAGGTCATCTCATAACTGGTGGTAGAAGCTTTATTAGAGAGGCCACTGAATCCCTCTTCACAACCCATGGTTATCACTCTGCCATGATCACTGATGTGGATGATGAGAAAGGACAATAAGTCACTACCTCCATTATCACACCTGAATGATGCACCTACATCCATTGTGATGTGACTAACGAGACCCTATTGGAGGTGCTTGTTGGATCCACGATCCACCTCTATAGCTACCTCGACATGATGTTCTCCAACATGGGGAGGGTGACCTGGTTTGATAAGAACATCCTCAACCTAGATCTACGTGCCATGGAGTATCTCTTTATGATGAACATGAGGGGAGTGGCGGTGTCTTTGAAGCATGCAGTGAGGGCCATGACAATGAGGGAGTGAGTGGGAGCATCGAGTGCATGGTTGGCATGACGACGACATCACGAATCGAAGGATCTTTCATGGACTACATGATATCGACAAATTTAGTGGTGGGGCTAATAAGGATGAAGAATGTGCAGTTAGGGGCACAAGTCGTATGGGTGAACTTCCTGTCACCATCATATGTAGAAATGCTGATGTTGGAAATTTTTTACGATATACCAAAATATTAAAAAATGAATTCTGAATATACACTCATGGAAACAAATTCCCAATATACTGACTTGTATTGGCCATGTTTCTAAAAAAGGATGGTTTCCTTCTAAAAAATCCTTCTTTAATAAATCTTTGTAGAAGGTGCTTAATAAGAAAGCGTTTTCTTCAATTAAATTTTAAGGAAGGCACTTTCTTATTAAGTTTTTTCTTTAAAATAACTTTTAAGAAGGTGTTTTCTTAAGAAGAACCTTCTTAATATAACAATTAAAGTGGGTGATTTTCTAAAAAGCGTCTGCCCTTCTAATTTATTTAAAAATAATTTTTATTTATATATTTTTGTTATATATATATATATGTGTGTGTGTGTCTGTATGTATATATATATCTCTGTGTGTGTGTAAAAACCCACTAAATAATTAAGCAATATAATTTTTTTTAAATAATGCAATGGATATTGTAATTAAAAATAAAATTATAATTTTTAATAATTTTTAATAGTGAATACAAATACTAAAATTAATAATATATATTTAATTTGATATACAAAAATAATTAGTAATAATTAATAATCTAATAAATATTAATTATTTTATTATTAGTTTAGTTAATAATAATATTATTTTTATAATAATAATAATATTTTATTATTATTAAATAATAATCTTTTGTGTCATGTAAATTATTTTCTATTTATTATATTTATGAATAATTATACTAATAATAATAATAATTATGGTTATATAAATAATAGTATTATTATTAAATATTATTATAGTAAAGTAATATAGTAATTGTTATGAATTTATAAAAATATATATTAATTATATTTACTATTATTAATATGTATAAATTAGTAATTGTTTTATTTATTTAATTAATTATATTATTATTATTATAAGTTCATATATTATTACTAATCTTAATATATTTTTATTTATTATTTTTATGAAATGATTTTCATTTTTAGTTATTTTATATGTTTTAGTTTCATTTTTCAAATTTAATTTAAAATCTTAACCAATTTTATATTTTATAAGTGTTTAGAGGTGCCTACTTAATTATTACTGAATATTTTTAAATATCAAATTAAATATATTATTAATTAAATTATTTATATCCACTATTATAAATGATTAATAATCATATTTGTATTATTAATTACATTATTCATCACATTATTTAAAAATAATTAAATATTGTTTAATTGTTTTTTTGTTTTGTTTATATATATATACACGCACACACAAAACAAGAATATAAAAATAAAAAACATTAAAAATATAGAAGGGTGGGTGATTTTTAGAAAAACAATTTCTTTAATTCTTCTCTTAAGAAGGATCTTGTTCTGATATTTCCTTTATAAAAGTTATTTAAAAGAGGGTACTTTATACAAATGTCCCTTCTTTTAAAATTTCCTCGAAGAATGTGCTTTTTTTATTAAGTGAATTTTTCAAATATTTATTAAAGGATGAGTTTTTTTAGAAGGTTCTTAAAATTCTATAGAAACCCTCCCCAGTTAGATATGTAGATTTGGAATTTGTTTTCCAAGGGGTGTATATCAGAAATTCATTTTTTTAATTTTTGGTATATCAGAAAAAATTCCCTAATGTTGTGCAGAGCAGTGGGGATGGGTGTTGGAGCAGTGGAGAGGTTGTTCAAGGCATGATCAAGGCTCAAGGGAGTGCTGAAGGTGAATCACATCACCAATGAAACACTATTTCTATCATTAAATTATTCTGAGTTCTTCATAAGACATATCTTGGTGGTGGAGAATAGTTTTAGGGCGGCATCTGGATGAGAAGTGGGACACATTCACATGGGAGCTACTCTATCTTGGGGAACCTAATCATAATTGGATATAATATAAAATTAATAAAGTTCTTAGTAAATTTAAATATTTTGATTAAAATATATTTTAATATCAGCGTCCAATAAATATGTATTTTATATCAAATTTAGTTATTTATTGTTAAATTTGGCACCTAATCATGCTATTTTTTGTTTAATTTTGTTTAAAATTATTTCTCAATATTATGGATTTTTTATTTTACTATTTTTTATTATCTATACTACACTTAAGTGATCTTTGAGATGTAAGGATTACCATTATGCGGGGGGGTAGTTTTACCCTCACATGAGTGTTAGATGTGTACCCCTATATAGACACGGTGATGTGTGGTTTACGCTTATGTACGCTCAGGTTGACCATTGCATGAAGGGTGAAACAATCACATTACCTATATATGAGGAATATGTTATCTTTGTGTACCCTTTTTATGGAGAAGATTACCATTATGTGATCCATAATTTCCCCTTACACGAGTAGAGTGCTGGATGTAATACCCTCATATAGTAAGTGGAACTACCATTACGTAGTGGGTTATAAATCTGTGCTACCCTTATATAGTGGCTGTGAGACCCTTATGCAATCGGGTAAGGACCTTTACACAACTATCAAGTGAGCCTTACATTGAATTGTGTCAATCTTTATGCAGTGCGCTGGTAGATCCATATGTGACACTAACCGTTTGGTTTTTTTTTCAATAGATTCTTCTAGAATAATCTCTTCTAAACACATCGAGGGATTGAGGGAGAAGGATATGATCCATAGGCTGGTGAGCCTATCCATGTATCTATTTGCGACACTATTTTATAATGATTCAGGGAGTATTATTCTGGTAGAGGGATCATGGCTTGAGGGTTCTGAGGAGTATCAATCAGTTGTAATAAATATTGAAGGGATATTTAGTAAGTGAGATCAATCCCCACTAAGGGGGTATCAATCTAGTTTTGTCCTTCATGTGGAAGCTTGTCTTGTTTTATTTGTTGTTTTTTGTTCCTATGCATGTGGGTGACAAGTTATTCCTCTGATTGTTTGATTTAGTGATTTTTTTCTTCCTTTCATTTTTTATGCCTCAATGGATTTCTCTGGATAATAAAATGTTTCATGTGGTGTTCTTGTCGTGGAGTAAGACTAATGTGGTACAAACCATGTAAATTTATAGTTTTATTTTTCTATCTTAAGTTTAACATTTTCACTTTGGCTTTTGAATGCTATTTTTTCCTTTGCTTTTTCTTTAATTTTTGTTGTGTTTCTCTTCACAGAGTGATGTTTTCTTTGGCTCAAATATTGTTTTTATTTTCTATTATGTGGTGTGTTTTTTCAATGCTTCTTCCTACCCTAGAGTGGTTCCTTTCACCAGATACCTCCCCATGACATATTGGTATCAATGAAAGGTTTTATCATGTATTGAGATGTATTAAACTATATTAAATATCAAGAAGTTTTAAGGATAAAATGATGTCAATTTGTGTAGAGTTAAAATGTGTGATCCTCCTATCTACAGTGGACTTGAAGAATCTTTAGTAGGATCTAAGAAAAATATAACTATTTTCTCTATTATAGGAGAGACCTCGATCTCCTTTGAAGATGTTGACACTACTGTTTTAAAAAATTCTCATTCCTTATTATTTACTTGAAGAGATAAGGTCCTATGAGAATAATTCCATGAGACTTATGTTAGAGAAATTTGGTTAAAGTTGTAGAGTATTTACATGACTAAGTCACTTTTAGGTGTATTAAAAGATAAAATGCATCTTAATAATTTCAAAATGGTCTCTAACACTTCTGTGCATACTCATTTAAATATTTTTAATAATATGGTGTTGGATTTGGCCAATATACATGCTATAATAACAGATGAGGACCAAGCTTGTTTGTTGTTCAATTACTTGGATGAATAATTAAATATTGTTATGGATTCCTTGATATATGGTAGATATTCCCTCACTTTAGGAAGTAAAGTTTGTTATTTTTCATTTGGATCTTCAAATTCATGCTTTGAAGGTGGCTAGTATTGGAATAAAGTCTAGGCCTCAGTTTTTCATTGTGAAAGGTCAACCAAAAGGTAAAAGTAAAGAAAAGAAGTATGGAAGTTTGTTTAAGAAATTTAAGTTCTATCAATGTGGGAATACCAACCACATTAAGAGATATTTCCATGAGGATATGTCTAGGAATAATATGGCCCAGAATAATGTGGTATATCCCAATGATGATAATTTGGAGGTTCTCCGAGTCTATTTATAAGCCCTTAGTATATATTAGGTGTAGATCTATGTTTTATTTGTTCTTAATTTCTAGGACTGGCTCTGTATGTGATTTTTAGGATCCCTTGGTTAGAAGAGAGGGTGCGAGTAGGGCAGGTTGTATGAGCTATTTGGGTTTTGGTGGAGACTTGTCTCCTGTCAGATTTATGTGTTTGCTTATTGTGTATTTTTTACCAGTTTAGAGGCCTATAAAATATAAACTATAAGTTCAATATAAATGAAACTTAAAACATTTATTAAACATATAAAAAATAATTGGAATGTATTAGAAATTTATAAATATAACAAAAAAATTATTCTACATGATAGAAACCTTATAGATTAGAAACATAACCTTACTTAAAACAATTTTTTCTCATAAAATATAGTATAAATAAAATATAAAATAAATTTAAAACATTGATTATATTTAAAATTTATAATATATATGTTTAGTCAGTGTGTCAAATCTCATTTTGATTATATTTATACTTTATAATTTATCGACTATTGAATTCACCTTCTTGAAAACTTATTATATTTCAACTAGGTGAATTTCAAGATGTATAAATTAAAAATTATAAAAAAAATAAAAAATAAATTTGGCACACCGACTAAAAAATAATTGAAATGAAAATAATTTTATAAATACAATTAACAAAAACTAATTTACCTTACATAAACATCAATGATTAAAAACCTAAATTTTACACTTTAAAAAATTTATCCCCATAAAATATATTATAAATGAATTTTAAATTAAATTTAAAACATTGATTATATGAAAAAAATTAATTTAATATAAAAGTAATGCTTAAAAATAATAAACAAAAAATTTAATTTACAGAAAAAAATATTAACATTACTATGATTATGATGAATTTTATAATAGATAATTATCATGAATTTATTATTCTTGATTTATTAATAATATAATGACTTTATTATAATTACTTCATTATCATTAGTTTCTTATTTTTATGACTTTATTTTCCATGATTTTTTATTTGTGGTCATGTTCCCAAATGCATCTATTTTCTTTGTATCAGCATGTTCATGTAACCATATTTAATTATTATTATTACTACTACTACTACTATTTAAAAATATAATGAATAAAAATTATTTTACATGACACAAACATTATTGATTAAAAGTGAAAATAATATGTTTTTAATCAATAATGTTTGTGTCATGTAAATTAATTTTGGTTAATTATATTTATAAAATCATTTTATTTTCAACTATTTTTTATATGTTTAATACTTGTTTTATATATCATTGAGATTTTAATTATAGCTTATATTTTTTAGGACTCCAGAGTTACCTACTTGAAACGTAATATGATTTGTTTTGTTTTAAGTAGGCGACTTTGAAAGCTTATAAAAAATTGACTATAAATACAAGAAAAATAAAATTTAAAACATTAAATAAACACATAAAAAATAATTAAAAAATAAAAATATTTTCATTAAAATAATAAATAGAAAATAATATAGATTATACCAAAAAATGTTTCTTAAAATCATAAGATTTTGACTAAAAGAAGCAAGAAACTTATAAAGACTATAAAATATAAATTATAGTTAGATTTTGAATGAAGTTTAAGACATGATCTTAAAGCATATATAATAATTGAAAATGAAAATAATTTCAGAAAAGTAATAAATAGAAAATATTAATTACTAATAAACATATAGGACTCAATAATAATAATAAATTAATTAAAAACAATTAATATATTCTAATTATTAATAATAGTAAATTTAATAAATATATTAGTTTTATAAGGTCATATAAATTAATATATTACTTAATAATAATAATATTTAATAATAATACTATAATTTACATGATGATCATCATTGTTATTAATAGTATTATTAGTCATAAATATAATAAATAGAAAATAATTTACATAATAAGAAGGATTATTATTTAATAATACAAATAATAAAAATAATGTAATTATTATTATTAACTAAATTAGTAACTAAATAATTAATATTTATTAGATTACTAATTATTAATAATTATTTTTAAATATAAATTTAATATATTATTAATTACAGTATTTGTAACACCCCAAGCTTCTACGGTACGCTTCTCTTTGAATAATGTGATAGCGTGTGTTGTACGCAACACCGAGTTCTAACACACCATAACTAATCAAACTAGCCGTTATGAATAGTAATACCTACTTTTTGAAATCATATATATTTTATATTTCAAAATGGACTTCATTTTTGGATTCGGAATATTGAAATTAGCCTAGGGTGAAATTTTGGTACTTTTCGGATAACTTTTATATTTTGATGAATAGTGAAAATTACTAAATTTTAATTAAAAACAACTTTTTTAATCAAAATAATTAATAGTGATAAATTGTGAATTTGAGTGGTTTTAAAGTATATTTAGAATATATTTTTACCATTCAATTTAATGTTTGTCATTGGACATAATTTTACAATTAAACCGAACATAAACAAGTGTCAATCTTTTGATAGCTATTATCTCTTAAAAACACGCTTTTTGTTTTGACAGCGGGAATTAATTTTAAATTAATTTCTGCCACTTCTGTGTTTTGAATTTGGAAAAATGGATTACATATTTGGAATCAGGATGTCCAAATTATGTAAATAGGTAACTTTCATTTTTACACATTTTGAATAATTACTGCGGTAAATATTTTATTTACCATGGTTAAGGGTAAATCCGGTAAATAAGGGTTAAAAAAATAATATTATAATAATACTAAATTACCCTAAAACGTGTCCTAACCCTATTTGTTGATACATGGTCGACCATGGGCATCTTTGGGTCGATTTTGGGACCCCATGGATCCACTTGTAAGTGATAATGACACTTTATTTTAATTAAGTTAAAATGAATACAAAAATGACATAAGCATATATCTTTTAGAAAAACAATTGTTACATAGGGTTATATATGTTGGATTTTAGATTATAAATATTCATTATAAAGATAAAAAGATTTCCTACATAATGATATTTTATTTATAATTTTTAGACATTAAATAATTTATTTTATTTATGACACAATGATGATGTAGTAATTTCTAAAATAGTGAAAAATTAAAATAATTGATATTATAAATACCCAAATAAATATAATATGAAACTTTTAATGAATTAAACTAATTTTCTAGGATAATATGATATATTAGGAGTGATTTAATTGACTTTTTTTGAAGTAATCAATCCGTTATGAGTTTCACAAAAATCAACTATTGAATAGTGTCAAAATTGACATAAAAGAGTTCTTAAAAAAAATATTATATTATTAATTGATATTAAATTTTTAAAAATCTAAGGTTCGGCTAAGAGACTTATATAATTATAGGATCATCATTAATGGACCACTTGGGGGTAGCTTGTATGTATATGGTAAGTCTATTAACCATATAATATAAAAATACAAAGAGACATTGTAAAAGTGAAACTAATTAACTTAGAGTTAATACTTAAAGATAAGGTTAATATAAGTACCCAAACCTGTCTAAATTCTATTGGTTGAGTTGTTTTCTACCTATCCCCACCTTAACCTTTTAATAGTCAATTTTGGAGCCATTAGAAACAGAATATGAATTTATTATAAATTAATATTTCTAGCTTTTCCAAAGGTGCCCCTCACCTCTCTTATAAAAAGGCACTCCTCCTTCTCATTTCTTCACACGTCTAAAGCCTTTTGGTTCGGCGAAACTCTGCCCAAATACTCTCCCAACATCCCTCAATACAACCTAGAGGCCTTAGTTTGATCAGAAAGCCAACCTAAGGAGCCCTTTTGATCAAATCAAAAGGAAGAACCCGAAGAAGAGGTAATGATTTCACCACCCTTTTCTAAGTTCATTTCTTCTTCCACTTATTCTTCCTTTGTTCTTACCATTCTAAAATAATAACTCCAGTATCTCACATATACTGTGATGTTATTATAAATATGGTACAACCATATTAATTATCCTATCCACCCTTTGAATAACATGTCACCATACGTGCGTACGTACGGCTTACCGTCTCCACGTCGTGGTGTAATTGTTATTCAATATAATATTATTTGGATGGGTATAATAATGATGTGTAAATCATGTAAATAATAAATCTAACATGTTAATTATTCTTTATATATGATATACCATCCATTTATATATTATTTTAATATCAAAAGAATGATATTGTCGCTCGTGCGTACGTACGGACTACCGTCTCCACGAACGCGATGAGATTCATTCTCCATCGTATCCATTCAAGTATAATTTGATGATTTAAAAAATGATGTTTAAGGACTTGATATCATTCTGGATATGAATAATATACAACCTATCCTTTACATACATGTCTTACGTAACAAAACATACAAAAGAAAACAAGTAAGTTAACACCCGAAACAACTATAATACTAAGATATTATTATCAAATCAATATTAAAAGATCATATATGATATAATATTAATGTATATGATTCTTTTATAATTTAATAACAATTATTTCACCATTATACAGGAGGTTAACCTACCACAACCAAGGAAAAGTACAAGGTAAGGGTTATTTCACAATCTCTTCATTATCCGAGGTTGTTTATACGTAATAATCTACTGGGATCTCTTTATCATCCACATCCATGTTTCTTAAAAATGTATTTCAAAACATTTTTACTATTTACAATAATATGGGTTAAAGTCATTTATACCCTTGTTTGAATTTTTATAAGAGGAATATTTCCGTCGTTTTCCAAACAAGGTCCTTTTTAACCTTTTCGACAGAATTAAGGTAAGAATGTTTTTTTAACTTATACAGTGGGTGCGGCTATTTACCGCCGTTATAAAATCTTCAAAGCTTCACTTACAAGATTATAAGTATATTTTCAAAATAAAGGTTTTCTTTTATAATTATGTTATTTTTAAATGATTTCAAAAAAATAGAGAGATATTTATTTCAAATATATGAAAAATCCAGTGCAAATGTATACGTATTTAACACAAGCTTAAAAATGTTTTCAGAAAACCTGACTCTCGAGTTTGGTAGATAGGAAGGGATTGGGAGTGGACCCATCATGGCCTGTAATTAATCGAGAAGTCTCAGAATTAGTTATTTTGTTTTCAGAAGCTTGCATATTGTTTTCAGAAAAACACTGGAGTATATTTTATCAATTTTAAACATAAGTATCTTCCAAAAAAATTTCATCGGTAGGTCTCATGAGACAAACTAGTGTCTTGGAACAAGGCCTTGACAAAATATTATTTGTAGTCTTGGCACGAGGCCTTGGCTATGTGGTTATGATAGTCTGGCATTATGCATTCCAACATTATGAAAGTGGTTATTGATATTGCATGTGATTATTCGATTAGTAGAATATCCATGTGAACAAGTAAATGGCATTATTTCATTTTACTTTTGCCATACTATGTTGAAGTTCAATTTTAAAAGGCTTTTGTTTTAGTAATTCATTGCCTTAAATGTTTATGCTTATTTTGAATTTTCCGCTATATTGTTATCCTTACTGGGCATTTGAGCTCACCCCTTTTCTATGTTTTATTTTTCCGAGGTAGTGAAGAAGTAATTTATGAATGACTTGCAGGGATATTATGAGGGGTTAATAGTGTGGATATGAAGACTTTGTTGTTGTAGTAGTTTTTCACTTTGAAATGTAATGTAAAACATTATGATTATATCTAGTGTTTCCAAGGCTACTAAACCAATCGGTCTTTCGGGATTTGATCTTTCTTGTGATCATGCCAATGTTATGTAATTAATGCACCGACTCTGGGTAGCTGGGGTCGGGGCGTTACAGTTGGTATCAGAGGAAGTTTAGTACAAACCTTGGAAACTAGATTTAGATAAACTCTGATTAGAGAACGTAGACCTAAGATGAACTTTGAGGATTAGTATAGAATAACTTCCTAGAATTTTGGTATTGTAGAGATTTTGTGAGTTTTCCGAGCAATACATCCCTGTCTGGATACGAGCAGGTAGAGGCGGCTCTGGCACAGATGTACCTAGGGGTAAAACCCGAAAACACCGCTTTGAGCTAGACTCGAACGGGAACTGGTGCACGACAACGGGCCTTGCTGCACTCTTGGTTACGACACTCCCGGGGGATATGCTTAGAATAACTCTCACTATCTTTACAAATCATTATGAAGGGTTTATGAGTATATACTTCCTCAAAGAAAACATTTTTATGATTATGGATTATATCCATAAATAGTTCAATTTATGTTAAGTGTTTTATAAGTATGGGATTATGTATTTTGATTCATAAACTGATCTAGTTTATGCCATTGTTTAGAAATGGCGCCTAGTGGAAGAAATGGAAACCGTATCAATGCACGCACTCCATGTAGGGATTTCCCTCCTGCTCAAGATAATTATAGTGGGGCTGGTGATGCAACTGGTGCTGATCAGCTAATCACCATACTGGGAAAACTTACTCAGGTTATGAATAATAACCTTACCCGTATGGAGCACCCTGATCCGCAGCATGGAGGATCAATGTTAGATCGATTCATGAGGCAACAATCACCAACGTTCAATGGGAATACAAATCCCTTAGTAGTTGAGCAATGGATATTTTCCCTAGAGAAAATATTTCAGGCTTTGGGGAGCAGTGAAAGGGAAAAAGTTATCATGGCAGTTTACCGCCTCACTGGAGATGTTGATCAATGGTGGTCATTGATTCAGAACATGAAGGAAGATGATGAAGTATCAAATATGGAATGGAGGGAGTTCAAAGATCTGGTTTTAGAAAAATACTTCCCTCGCGACCATCGAGCAGATATGGAAAGGCAATTTCTGAGTCTAAGACAAAAGGAGGATGAGAATGTCACAAAGTATGAGGCTAACTTTACAAGGTTAGCGAGGTACGCTGGTGATTATATTCGTAACCCAAGAAGTAAGATTGATCGTTTCTTTGATGGGTTAAAACCATTTCTCCGTCGAGCATTAGTCTCACAATCCTTTTCATCGTACGAAGACATTGTCTCATGTGCTATCAAGACCGAAAAGGAATTCTCTAAGTCTTATGAATTTAAAGCAAAGCAAGAGAAGAAGAGACCTGCTGATCAATCTGGGAATGGAAATAAGGGGAAGAAGGGAAAGGTTGAATATCCATCTTGTGGTAAATGCGGGAAGAAACATCCTGGTACTTGCTTGAAGGGAATGGGAGTCTGTTACAAGTGTGGTGAAAAAGTCCACCAAGCTCATGATTGCAAGGGGAAGAAGGAAGCTTCCAACATTCAGTGATACAATTGCAGGGAGATGGGGCATTATGCAAATGAATGTCCTAAGCGTCAGGAGAACTTACCTCAGAAAAGGCCAAGGGATCAAGGCCAGGCATATGCTATCACTACTGCTGAGGTAGAAGCTCCGAAAGACGTGGTGGTAGGTAATTTAATGGTTTCCTCAAGTTTAGCAAATGCATTATTTGATTCTGGATCATCGCATTGTTTCATATCTTCCCAGTTTGCTAAGAAAATTAGATATTTCCAATTTGATTTAATAAGGGAGTTGTCAGTTAAAACTCCTAAGGGAAGTATCGTTGCAACAAAGTTTTGTGAATCAGTCCCCATTAGAGCACATAAATTTTCTTTATCTGCTGATTTCATCGTCATACCTATGATTGAGTTTGATATAATCCTCGGTATGGACTGGCTTTCGGACTATGATGCGAAGATTTATTGTAAGAAGAAAGAGGTTACGATTCTTGATGATAATGATAAGGAGCACCTTATTTTTAGAGCAGAATCGTCACCACCTAATTCTTATTTAGATCCACCCCCAGTAGCTCAACTTAATTCAATTATTGGGGAGGAAGAGAATGAAATAACTGTCGGTGAGGAAAGGAATGTTCAAATAGAGGATGTACCTGTTGTGAAAGAATTTGTAGATGTATTTCCGGAAGATTTACCTGGACATCCTCTAGAACGAGAAGTTGAGTTTTCCATTGATTTGATTCCTGGATCAAGGCCTATATCGAAGACCCCTTATAGAATGGCCACTGTAGAGTTAGTCGAACTAAAGAAACAACTAGAGGAATTGAGTAATAAGGGATTTATTCGCCCTAGTGTTTCTCCATGGGGAGCCCCTGTTCTTTTTGTTAAAAAGAAAGATGGATCTATGAGGTTATGTATCGACTACAGGGAGATCAATGCTATAACAATAAAGAACAAGTATCCCCTACCTCGTATTGATGATTTATTTGACCAACTGCATGGAGCTCAATACTTTTCAAAGATTGACCTTCGATCTGGATACCATCAGTTGTGTGTGAAGAAGGAAGACATTCCGAAAACAGCATTTCGAACCAGGTACGGGCATTACGAGTTTACTGTAATGCCGTTTGGATTGACTAATGCACCCTCTGTATTCATGGATCTGATGAATAGAGTTTTCAAGGAGTATCTCGATGAATTTGTGGTGGTATTTATTGATGATATCTTGGTATACTCCAAAACCTACGAAGATCATGAAAATCACTTGCGCATTATCTTGAAGACTCTGAGGAGGCATGAATTATATGGGAAGTTTAGCAAGTGTGAATTCTGGATTCATGAGATTTCTTTTCTTGGCCATATTGTCTCCAAAGATGGAATCTCTGTTGATCCTTCTAAGACCAAGGCAATCCAAGAATGGCCAGCACCTACAAGTATAACTGAGGTACGTAGTTTTATTGGTTTGGAAGGTTATTGTCGACGTTTCGTCCATAATTTTGCCCGATTGGCTAACCCATTAACGAAGCTCACACGTAAAGGGGTTAAATTTGTTTGGACAAAAGAGTGTGAAGAATGTTTCGAAGAACTGAAGAGAAGATTAGTCAATTCTCCTATATTGACTCTACCATCGGGGAATGATGGGTTCGTTATTTATAGTGATGCATCGAAGAAAGGACTTGACTGTGTCCTTATGCAGAATGATAGAGTTATTGCCTATGCATCACGACAGTTGAAAATTCATGAACAAAACTATCCTACTCATGATCTCGAGTTAGCAGCAGTGATCTTTGCTTTGAAGATATGGAGGCACTACCTCTATGGTGAAAAATGTGAGATTTATACTGATCACAAGAGTTTGAAGTATATTTTCTCACAAAAAGAACTCAACATGAGGCAAAGGAGATGGCTTGAATTACTCAAGGATTATGATTGTATGATACACTACCACCCAGGGAAGTCAAACAAGGTGGCAGATGCTTTGAGTAGAAAAGACCATGGAGTTTTGAACAATATGAGAATTGAAAGGGATCCAATTTTCATGGATCTAGTGAAGATGGACATGGGAATAACCAGGGAAGGTGAAACATCAATGCTTTTTCAAATGGTTGCCAAACCATCTTTACTAGAAAGGATTAAGAGTTCTCAGACCGATGATGAAGAATTCCAAAAGAAGATTAAAGCTGTGAATGATGGGAGATTGAGAGACTTTGTGTATGAAGATGGAATTTTGAAATTCGGGAAGAGACTTTGTGTTCCCAATATACCTGATCTAAAAAGGGAATTGCTGGATGATGCTCATAGTTCCAATTTCTCTATACACCCTGGGAGCACCAAAATGTATAGAGATTTGAAGGAACATTTTTGGTGGGACAACATGAAGAGGGAGATTGCTGATTTTTTGTCAAGATGTATGGTTTGTCAACAAGTGAAAGATGGAAGGCAACAGCCTGGAGGAGTCATGCAACCTCTTCCCATACCGGAGTGGAAATGGGACAATATTACGATGGACTTTGTCATGGGGCTACCAAAGACTCCTAGAAGGAATGATGCAATATGGGTTATTGTTGATCGTCTTACCAAGTCAGCACATTTTCTTGCTATAAGAGAAGATCTACCCCTGGAACATCTAGCAAGACTATATATTAATGAAGTTGTGAGACTTCAAGGAGTACCCTTATCAATTGTTTCTGATCGTGATCCCCGTTTTACTTCAAGATTCTGGAAAAGTCTTCAGAAATCCCTGGATACTGAACTTTATTTGAGCACTGCTTACCACCCTCAGACAGACGGACAATCAGAACGGACTATTCAAACCTTAGAAGACATGCTGAGATCTTGCTCACTTGACTTCCAAGGTATGTGGGATCAATATTTACCTCTGGTAGAATTTTCCTATAACAATAGCTTCCATTCAAGTATTCAGATGGCACCATAGGAAGCGTTATACGGAAAGAGATGTCGTACACCAACCTGTTGGGATGACGTTGGTGAAAGAAAACTTGTAGGCCCAGAACTGGTGGAGGAAACGGTGGAAAAGGTGAAAGTAATCCAAAATCACATCAAAGCAGCTCAAAGTAGGCAGAAGAGCTATGCCGATAATCGAAGGAAGGATTTGGAATTTCAGGTCGGTGATCATGTTTTCCTAAAGGTATCTCCATGGAAGGGAGTCATACGTTTTGGTAAGAAAGGTAAATTGAGTCCCAGGTACATCGGACCTTTCGAAATTCTAGAACGAATTGGGGCTGTAGCTTACCGATTGGCAATGCCGCCAAGTCTCTCCAAAGTTCACGATGTGTTCCACGTATCTCTATTGAGGAAATACATGCCTGATCCGACGCATGTACTCACCTATGAGGAATTAGAACTGGAACCCGATCTGTCTTATTGCGAAGAGCCCGTCAAGATTCTTGATACGAGAGAACAAGTGCTGAGAAACCGGACGACGCGTCTGGTAAAAGTTTGGTGGAGAAACCATAAGATGGAAGAGGCAACGTGGGAACCTGAGGAACTTATGATGAAGAACCACCCGAGTCTTTTTATGCAGTAATACCCTAGAAATTGCGAGGACGTAATTATTTGAAGGAGGGGAGAATGTAACACCCCAAGCTTCTACGGTACGCTTCTCTTTGAATAATGTGATAGCGTGTGTTGTACGCAACACCGAGTTCTAACACACCATAACTAATCAAACTAGCCGTTATGAATAGTAATACCTACTTTTTGAAATCATATATATTTTATATTTCAAAATGGACTTCATTTTTGGATTCGGAATATTGAAATTATCCTAGGGTGAAATTTTGGTACTTTTCGGATAACTTTTATATTTTGATGAATAGTGAAAATTACTAAATTTTAATTAAAAACAACTTTTTTAATCAAAATAATTAATAGTGATAAATTGTGAATTTGAGTGGTTTTAAAGTATATTTAGAATATATTTTTACCATTCAATTTAATTTTTGTCATTGGACATAATTTTACAATTAAACCGAACATAAACAAGTGTCAATCTTTTGATAGTTATTATCTCTTAAAAACACGCTTTTTGTTTTGACAGCGGGAATTAATTTTAAATTAATTTTTGCCACTTCTGTGTTTTGAATTTGGAAAAATGGATTACATATTTGGAATCAGGATGTCCAAATTATGTAAATAGGTAACTTTCATTTTTACACATTTTGAATAATTACTGCGGTAAATATTTTATTTACCATGGTTAAGGGTAAATCCGGTAAATAAGGGTTAAAAAAATAATATTATAATAATACTAAATTACCCTAAAACGTGTCCTAAACCTATTTGTTGATACATTGTCGACCATGGGCATCTTTTGGTCTATTTTGGGACCCCATGGATCCACTTGTAAGTGATAATGACACTTTATTTTAATTAAGTTAAAATGAATACAAAAATGACATAAGCATATATCTTTTAGCAAAACAATTGTTACATAGGGTTATATATGTTGGATTTTAGATTATAAATATTCATTATAAAGATAAAACGCTTTCCTACATAATGATATTTTATTTATAATTTTTAGACATTAAATAATTTATTTTATTTATGACACAATGATGATGTAGTAATTTTTAAAATAGTGAAAAATTAAAATAATTGATATTATAAACACCCAAATAAATATAATATGAAACTTTTAATGAATTAAACTAATTTTCTAGGATAATATGATATATTAGGAGTGATTTAATTGACTTTGTTCGAAGTAATCAATCTGTTATGAGTTTCACAAAAATCAACTATTGAATAGTGTCAAAATTGACATAAAAGAGTTCTTAAAACAAATATTATATTATTAATTGATATTAAATTTTTAAAAATCTAAGGTTCGGCCAAGAGACTTATATAATGATAGGATCATCATTAATGGACCACTTGGGGGTCGCTTGTATGTATATGGTAAGTCTATTAACCATATAATATAAAAATACAAAGATACATTGTAAAAGTGAAACTAATTAACTTAGAGTTAATACTTAATGATAAGGTTAATATAAGTACCCAAACCTGTCTAAATTCTATTGGTTGAGTTGTTTTCGACCTATCCCCACCTTAACCTTTGAATAGTCAATTTTGGAGCCATTAGAAACCGAATATGAATTTATTATAAATTAATATTTCTAGCTTTTCCAAAGGTGCCCCTCACCCCTCTTATAAAAAGGCACTCCTCCTTCTCATTTCTTCACACCTCTAAAGCCTTTTTGTTCGGCCAAAATCTGCCCAAATACTCTCCCAACATCCCTCAATACAACCTAGAGGCCTTAGTTTGATCAGAAAGCCAACCTAAGGAGCCCTTTTGATCAAATCAAAAGGAAGAACCCGAAGAAGAGGTAATGATTTCACCACCCTTTTCTAAGTTCATTTCTTCTTCCACTTCTTCTTCCTTTGTTCTTACCATTCTAAAATAATAACTCCAGTATCTCACATATACTGTGATGTTATTATAAATATGGTACAACCATATTCATTATCCTATCCACCCTTTGAATAACATGTCACCATACGTACGTACGTACGGCTTACCGTCTCCACGTCGTGGTGTAATTGTTATTCAATATAATATTATTTGGATGGGTATAATAATGATGTGTAACTCATGTAAATAATAAATCTAACATGTTAATGATTCTTTATATATGATATACCATCCATTTATATATTATTTTAATATCAAAAGAATGATATTGTCGCTCGTGCGTACGTACGGACTACCGTCTCCACGAACGCGATGAGATTCATTCTCCATCGTATCCATTAAATTATAATTTGATGATTTAAAAAATGATGTTTAAGGACTTGATATCATTCTGGATATGAATAATATACAACCTATCCTTTACATACATGTCTTACGTAACAAAACATACAAAAGAAAACAAGTAAGTTAACACCCGAAACAACGATAATACTAAGATATTATTATCAAATCAATATTAAAAGATCATATATGATATCATATTAATGTATATGATTCTTGTATAATTTAATAACAATTATTTCACCATTATACAGGAGGTTAACCTACCACAACCAAGGAAAAGTACAAGGTAAGGGTTATTTCACAATCTCTTCATTATCCGAGGTTGTTTATACGTAATAATCTACTGGGATCTCTTTATCATCCACATCCATGTTTCTTAAAAATGTATTTCA
This sequence comes from Viscum album, assembly GCA_963277665.1. NCBI lineage: Eukaryota > Viridiplantae > Streptophyta > Magnoliopsida > Santalales > Viscaceae > Viscum > Viscum album. The sequence goes on from OY728146.1 coordinate 1,467,834,280, forward strand.
AAACATTTTTACTATTTACAAGAATATGGGTTAAAGTCATTTATACCCTTGTTTGAATTTTTATAAGAGGAATATTTCCGTCGTTTTCCAAACAAGGTCCTTTTTAACCTTTTCGACAGAATTAAGGTAAGAATGTTTTTTTAACTTATACGGCGGGTGCGGCTATTTACCGCCGTTATAAAATCTTCAAAGCTTCACTTACAAGATTATAAGTATATTTTCAAAATAAAGGTTTTCTTTTATAATTATGTTATTTTTAAATGATTTCAAAAAAATAGAGAGATATTTATTTCAAATATATGAAAAATCCAGTGCAAATGTATACGTATTTAACGCAAGCTTAAAAATGTTTTCAGAAAACCTGACTCTCGAGTTTGGTAGACAGGAAGGGATTGGGAGTGGACCCATCATGGCCTGTAATTAATCGAGAAGTCTCAGAATTAGTTATTTTGTTTTCAGAAGCTTGCATATTGTTTTCAGAAAAACACTGGAGTATATTTTATCAATTTTAAACATAAGTATCTTCCAAAAAAATTTCATCGGTAGGTCTCATGAGACAAACTAGTGTCTTGGCACAAGGCCTTGACAAAATATTATTTGTAGTCTTGGCACGAGGCCTTGGCTATGTGGTTATGATAGTCTGGCATTATGCATTCCAACATTATGAAAGTGGTTATTGATATTGCATGTGATTATTCGATTAGTAGAATATCCATGTGAACAAGTAAATGGCATTATTTCATTTTACTTTTGCCATACTATGTTGAAGTTCAATTTTAAAAGGCTTTTGTTTTAATAATTCATTGCCTTAAATGTTTATGCTTATTTTGAATGTTCCGCTATATTGTTATCCTTACTGGGCATTTGAGCTCACCCCTTTTCTATGTTTTATTTTTCCGAGGTAGTGAAGAAGTAATTTATGAATGACTTGCAGGGATATTATGAGGGGTTAATAGTGTGGATATAAAGACTTTGTTGTTGTAGTAGTTTTTCACTTTGAAATGTAATGTAAAACTTTATGATTATATCTAATGTTTCCAAGGCTACTAAACCAATCGGTCTTTCGGGATTTGATCTTTCTTGTGATCATGCCAATGTTATGTAATTAATGCACCGACTCTGGGTAGCTGGGGTCGGGGCGTTACAGTATTTATATCCACTATAAGAAATTATTAATATTAAATTTTTTATTATTAATTAAATTATCCATCACATTATTTAAATAAAATTATATAATTTTTTATTATTTAGTTAAGTTTGTGAATATATATACACACAAAAAAATATAAAAACAAAAAAACATTAAAAAATAGAATGGTGGGTGCTTTTTAGAAAATCGCATGCTTTAATTGTTCTCTTTAAAAGGCACTTTTTCTAATAATGCCTTCTTAAAATTCATTTTAGAGAATGCGATTAAAAAGAAAGTGCCTTATTTAAAATTCATTTGGATAAGATACTTTCTTATTGAGAACATTCTTCAATGATTTATTAAAGGATGTGTTTTTAGAAGGTGCTCAACCTTCTCTAAAATCACACTCCAGAAAAATCTATAGATTGGGAAATTTTTTCCCAGGGGTGTATAATAAGAATTCATTTTTTTATTTTTGGTATATGAAAAAAATTTCCCTGATGTTGTGGGGAGTGATTGGAATGGGTGTGGAAGAGTTGGAGAGTTGAAGTGGTTGTTTGAGGTGTGCAAAATGCTAAAGGGAGTGTTTAGGGTGAAGCACTTCTGTGACGTGGTGCTGCATCTAGAATCTGATGATTGCAAGTTTTTCATTAGACATAACCTGGTAGTGAATGGTGATTTCAAGACGGTGTCATGAGAGAAGTGGGACACATTCACATGGGATATACTCTGTCCTAGGGAACCTAATCATCATTGAATATAATATAAAATTAATACAGTTCCCTATAAATTTTAATATTATGATTAAAATATATTTTATTATCAGTGTACACTAAATATGTTTTTTATATCTAATTTGTTTTCTAAAAATTTGGAGCCTAATTATGCTTACTTTTGTTTTATTTTGATTCAATATTTTTTGAAATATTATGGTTTCTTTATTTTACCATTTCATAGTATATGTGTCACCCTTGCAATGTCTTTGAGATATAGGAATTACCATTATGTGGGGGTCATTATACCCTTACATGAGTTTTGTATGTGTACCCTTATATAGACACACTAATGTACGATTTACCCTTATGTATGCTTAAGTTGACCCTCACATGAGGCATGTAGAAGCCACATTACTACATGAGGGATATATTATCATTACACAACCTAATAATGGAGCGGTTTACCCTTATGAGGGCCAGAGTTTACCCTTACATAGGTAGAGCGTTGGAAAATATACACTTACGTAGAAGGTGGTTCTACTGTTACGCAGCAGGTTGCAAATTCATGCTACCCTTATGAAGTGGGTGTGAGACCCTTACGCAACAGAGGAAGGACCTTTACACAATGTTTTAGTGACACTTACACAACCCCATGTTGACTTGTATATCGTACTCTGGAAGAACATTACATGGAACCGACCATTAATGTTTTTTATACAACATATTATTCCAAAATAAACTCATCCAATGCGTTGAGGGGTCAAGGGAGAAGTAGAAAATCTAGAGGTGGGTGAGCCTATCCCGGGATCTATTCAAGACACCATTCACAATTGATTCATGGAGTACTATTCTAGGGGAGGGATCATGGAATGTTGGTTTTAAAGAGGATCGATTGGCTACAAAAAATCATGAAATAATATTCCACAGGTTAGATCTAGACCAAGTAAGGGGGTCTCTACTTGGTTTGTTCTTCATGTTGAAGGTTTCCTTGGTTTATTTTTTTTTGTTCTTGTGCACATGGGTGAAGATTTATTCCTCTAATTTTTTATTTATTAGCTTTTTATTCCTCATATGTTTGTTTTATGATTCCATGGGTTTCTTTGGTTAATAAAATGTGTTGGGTGGTGTTCTTGTTGTGGAGTGGGGATAAATTGTTTCAAACCATGTAAATTTCTAGTGTTCTTTATCTTTAAAAAATTTAACATTCTTACAGTGGATTTTTCATGTTGTTATTCCCATCTCTTTTTCTTCTATTTTTTGTTGTGTTTCTCTTCTTTCAGAAATTTTTTATTTGTCTAATGCCCTATTTTCCTTTTTTATTGTGCGGTGGGTTTTTTCAATAATACTTCCGACCTTGAAGTGGTAAATTTCAATAGATACATTCCCATAACAAATTGTCATCAAAGGGATGTTTTATCAAGTCTAGATATGTATTCAATTTGATTAAATATTGATAAGTTTTATGGATAAAACAATTTCAATTTGTGGAGAGTTAAAATGTGTTCTATTTTGTCCACAATAGACTTGAAGAAGATTTGGTAGGATATAAGAGGAAGATCACCACTGTATCTACTATAAGAGAGACCTCGACCTCCTTTGAAAATGTTTACAGTACTATTTTGAAAAAGTATCATTCTCTATTTTTGTTGACCTTAGAAGACATGGTCCCCTAAGAAGTGTTCCATGAGACTTATGTTAGTGTAATACGATTTAATTAAGATAATCTTTAAATGACTAAGTCCCTTTTTCGTGGATAAAAAAATAAAATACATCATTATAATTTCAAAATGATCTATAGAACTTCTGTTCAGACTCATTTAAATAGTTTTAATAAGATGGTGTTAGATTTAGCTAACATAGATGATGAAATAACAGATGAGTACTAGGCCTATTTGTTGTTGAATTCCTTGGACGAATTATTCAATCTAGTTAGTTATTCCATGATGTATGGTAAATATTACATCACTTTAGGAAGTGAATTCATTTGTTTTTCCTTGGTATCATCAAATTAATTCATTGAAGATGGAGGGTATTAGGATGAATTTTTGGACTCAGTTGTTCTGTGTGAATGTTTAACTAAAAGGTAGAAGTAGAGAAAAGAAGGATGGTAGTATTTTTAGGATGTTTATGTTATATCAATGTGGGAAGACTAAACACATTGATAGATATTTCCATGAGGATACATTTAGGGATAGTATGGCTCTAAATAATGTGGTATACCCTAGTTATGATAGTTTGGAGGTTCTCTGAGTCTGTTTAGCAGCCCTAAGTATAGATCAAGTGTAGCTAAAGGTTTTCTTTCTTCTATGTTTCTATGATTGTCTCTGTATGTGATTTTCTGGGTCCTCTAGTTGGAAGATAAGTTGTGGTTAAAGATGGTAGTATGATATATTTGGGCTCATGTTGAAACTTGTCTCCCAAAAACTTTCTATTTTTTTTTATGTTTTCTATTAATTTAAATTTTTGGATTTAGTGGTCTTTCACTTTTGATCTTGTTTATAATATTTATTGTTGTTTTTCACATTTTGTTTTTTTTGAGATATTATGTACTACTCTATTTTATTTGGGTTTCATGTAGGCATGTTATAGATGACTAATACTTTTGATCTCTTATGTCCAATTTGTTGAAAGTATGTGATGATGTAAGATCAGGTAAGTGAAGGTATGAGTTTATTAATATTGTTTCTTAGAGTGTTTATTTTTCTTATAATTTTGAATAATTTGTTTGTAGTAGATGTGTTGGTACAAAAATACATGTTCCACTATAGTACATTCAAGCCAGTTGGTCTGGTTGGGATGATCAAGTTTGATCTCAAGGTATTTAGTTAGTAAAGAATATCTTAACCAACATATAGGTTAGGCTAGTGTAGGCCTAAAAGTACATCGGTATTATGTACTTTAAATTTTATTTTATATGGTGGATATTTTGTTAAATTTTTCATTTAATGCTAAAAACTAAAATGTATTAGTTTTTTTTATTTTTTATTTCATGAATAATCTCATGTTTCATGTTAATTCATGCTTGTTTTTATTTTATTTTTCTTAAAAAGTGTTTGTAAGTATTATGGTTTTTTTATTTTACCATTACATATGTGGTATGTTACCCTTACATGAGATTTGATATGCTGGGATTACCATTACATGGGTGTTATTTTACCCTTATGTGAGTGATGGATTTGTACCCTTATATAACCATATTGATGTGTGGTTTACCCTTACTTGCACTCAGGCTGAACCATATGTGAAGTGTGTAGGAGTCATGTTACCTTTAAGTGAGAGTTGTGTTAGATTTACATAACCTCTTGATAGAGAAACTTACCCTGATACAATCCAAGGTTTATCCTTACACGGGTAGTGCATTGGAGTCTGTAACCTTACATGAGGATCAAAAAACCATTACGTGGTAGAGGATTTAAGTGAGAGACCCTTGCACAACAGGTGGTATTATTCTTTTGAAGTAGGTCATGGATTCACGCTACCCTTATGTAACAGGTGTGAGTACCTTGTGAAATTAGGTAAGAACCTTTACATAGAATTCAAGCAGCCCTTACACAGTGCTATGTTGACCGTTAAGTAGCATGCTAGTGGACCCTTATGCAATGATGACCATTCCAGTTTTGTTGGAACAACTTCTTCTAGAAGTAGCTCGATCGAAAATGAGTCTAGGGGTTGTTGGATTTTTTTCATGTAACAACCCAAGTAAATTTTTATAATCAATTTCATGCCTTATTTGTTTTCAAGATTTTATATTTTTTGTGTTTATATTCATTATAATAATATTAAGTAATTTTTAAATAAAAAGTAAATAGTTTTATTCTAATTAAAATCCTTTTCTAATAAATAATTATTTAAATGTTTAATTAATAAATTATGGAATTTGAATTTGAAAAAAATTAACTTCAATTTTTAATTTATCATATTAAAAATGTCTTAGGGTGAAATTTTGTTATTTTTTGAAAAGATTTATTTTTAGTTAATAATGAAAATAACTTTTTTAAAAAAATTCAATTTGTTTTCATTAAATAAAGTAATTAACATGTATAAAAATTGATTTTTTTATAAGTTCATTTTTTGGATTAAAACACATTTTTCAAAAAAAATATTGTTTCATTTTTAATTTTTATACTGTATTAGTTTTTTACACTTCTAGAAATTTAATCTTGAAAAATAGATTCCATATTTGGAATATTGAGGTACAGATTTGGTAAATAGGTCCATTTTATTTTCGATCATTAGAAAGAGTAACCATAGTAAATATTTGTCAAGTTGGTAAGGGTAAATCAGGTAATTAAGGTTAAAAATAATATATTAAATATTAAAAATAACCTTATAAATTTCCTATAATCTATTGTATGATTTGGGTTCTACCATAATCATCAAATATTATAATTTATGGTAACTTTGTTCCATTTTTCTTTGAAAATGACATATATTATTCTAAGTAAATATAAATTCCAAACTATAACACTCTTTTATTTAATATCTATAATATTTTGCGTCTCACATAAAAAAACTTATGTTTGGTTATAAATTTTTATTTAAAAGATAAATGATTTTTTATCATGGTAGTTTATTTTTAAATTTTAGTGATGAAATAATCACCTTAAATGATTATGTAGTGCCAATATAGTGTTTTTGGAAATATTAGAAAAAGTATGTAAATAATTTTAAAAACTATAAAAGTAATATTATTTTGGTGATTTTTAGTGTATAGTTAATTTTATCATGAATTATTATTATCATTAATATTTTTTTATAAGGAATTATTATTCTCATTTATACCATGAAAATATATTTCATATTTTATTTTTTATTTTCATACCTTATATAAGCATTTCACGGGAATTTAGATACGATTATTGGTATATAACTCTATATTTTGAAACTATCAGTAAAAATCATAATTTATACATAATTTTTACTAACCAAGTCAAGAAAAGAGTTTTTCCTTCTTAGTTATTATCATTAGGACACAAAAATATACTTTTCCAGTGTCACGCAAGCACTACATCGGCACTGAAAATGATTTTCCTATTTATCATGAAATAAATTTTAATTTTTATAATTTTAATTTTTTATATGATGTTTTTATTATATTATCTTACATGTTTCTTTAAATAAGTTTCATATATTCATCAATAATACTTATGTTAGTTCAATATCATAAAATATATTGTATTTCAATAAAACCATATTTTTTCCAGCACTCATCAAAATTTGATGTAAAAAACGTCAAGAAAATAATGGAATTATAATATTAATTTTTAAAAAACTTAATTACCATCCATTTTAATTCATAAAAATTATTCTAAACCCTAACATATCCAAAAAAATCAAATCTAAGACTTCTAAATATATTTACTTTTATTTTTTTACCAGTTATACAAGAGCAACATCAATAATGTGTTAGTATTCTAGGAAATTATATATTTTATAAAAAATAAATTACTATCCTAAATATAATAGGTTAATAATAATTGTAACTATTTTTTATCATTTGTAACTTATTTTAATCCTTATGATAAAATATTAATGTATATTAAAATTAAGAGAGTGACATTTTGTTTTTATACTTAACATAAATAATATTTATGTCATTATCAAAGAAAAATGGAAGAAAGTTTCCATATTATTTATAATTAGATGAGTATGGACGAAATAAAATCATATAATAGGATTATTGAATGTTTTGTTTGTGATTTTAAAGTCTAACACATAATTTTAACCTTGTTTACCAGTTTTACCCTCACCGAGGTGATTACTTCTAGCATAGTTACCATTCATAATGAACAAAAATAAAAGAGAGTGGTTTACCAAATTTGAAAGTCTTATTTCCAAATATGGAATCCATATTTAAATATTTAATTCATATAAGTGGAATAAATTAATTTAATATTAAAATGAAAACACAATGAAAAATAGTTTCTGAGAAAAAAATATGTTTTAAGCCCAAAAATGAACTTATACATAAATTAGGTATAATACTAATTCAAATGTAATTAAACAGATTATATATAATAAATTAATAATTATGTTACTTTGATACCAAATTCAAAGAATATTGAAGCCTATTAATGAAATTAAATGATATTTTTAGAAAAATCATAATTTTTCACTATTCATTAAAAAATCAATCTTTTTAGAAAAATCAGAAAATTTAACCCTAATATAATTTTGAAATTATCATTTAAAATACGTTAACATTTTTAAATAATTTTATTTCTAAAATCGGTAGAAATTATTTATATTATCCTTGCAAAAAAATAAATAAAAATCATTTTTGAAGAAAACATATTTTTGAAGCATACAATGACTATAGAAAATTGAGTACTAATTTATTATAAATTAATCAATGAATTTAGATTATATAAAACCTCTAGGAATATTTTTCACAATTTGGTTATTATTATTCATAACCACTAAGTCAAAGACTAGGTTATAATTGTAACATTTAAATAATAATATTTGGTGGTTCGTTTAAGTTCGGTGTTACATCTTGTACACACTATCGAACAATGTGTTATTTTTAAAATCTTGAGATACATTTGAATCAAATTGATTACCAAAAAAATGCATTAAGGTTATAAACACATTTCATGTTTTTGAAGTAAAAGGAATTTCCTCCCCAAACACATTTCATTTTAAAAAAATATAAATGGCATTTGAGGTAGTAATACATTTCCCCTCATCCACCTATAAAATCAAACCCAACTGCCTCACCTGCTTCTCTCTACTGTAAATTTTTTTACCGCCAATATTTTCGGTGATGAATTCCAGTGTTTGATAGAATTATAGTGGTTAATTTTTATATGTAAATAATTTCCTAAGTTTCATTATGAGATAAAAGTTTTTTTTGATTTTTTTAATTTTTTATGTTTTCAAATTTTAATTAATTGGTTTTAATTTAGTATTAGTGTATTAAGTTAGTAATTATGAATAATAGAGTTTAAATTTATATTAATAGAGTAATTAATAATATTTAATCAATATTTTAATAAGGATTGAGAAATGTTTGTTCAAAATAATTAATTATAGCTAGTATTAAATGCCTAATGATTAATATAAACTAACCGTGTTTATTAACATTAATGATGAATAATTAAATATAAGTAATTATAATTATTAAACATTCAGAGTTAAGATTAATTAGTAATTAATGATTAATATATACTAATATTTTAATTAACATAAAATTTTAGTATTAATATATATTAATGACATGTAATTAATATTGTGTAATTGTAATGATATCTTATTAATCAGATTTAAGAGTAATTAGTAACAATTAATTAATATCAACTGTTTTTTGAATTAATAGTTTCCTTAGATTTATTCAGGGTGAGAAATCTTGGTTATGATGAAGGATTTCTAAGGATCAAACAACATTTTTTCAATGTATAAATGATGTTAGATACTTTATTCCCAAGATCACCATTCCACGCAAAAAAGAAATCTTGTATATCAAAGTGAAGAATGTATACCTTAAACCAAAGTTGACTATTGTTGTTGTCTTTAATAACTGATTAATTAAGATCATTATGAACAAATAACATACTCTTCCCTTTATAGTGTATCCATGGGATGACCTGAATCACCCATCCCTTGGGTAAATACCATCCTTTCTTCCATGACATGCTAGTATCTCAAGTGGAAAAGGAAGGAGGAGGAATAGAGATATATGAGATTTAGGAAGAACTAAACAAGAGCATAAAACCCACCTTAATGGAATTTTAAACTTTCTATAAGCCTATGTATATTAATTATTATTGTAGGAAATTTACTCAAATTCCATGTAATGTTAAAGTAGTTACATCTATTTGCAACATTTGTAAATGTTCAACCATGAACCTGAAATTTAAGTGAACTCAATATTCAAATAAATTACATGTATTAATGATAACTAGGGTAGAAGATAAGTCAAATATTAAGTTTTATCACCCCGTTCCCAAGATAAATTGTAGATCTGTCATATGAATCATGACATATGATTAATTATGTTATGGAATTATGATTTAGTCAAGTCATACAATACAACTATGAAGAACCCCAAACCTCCTCTCCTAGATCTAGTGCAAAAAAAATTATTTAATTACTAGATTTGAAAAACAGTGAGATGACTCAAGCCAAGAATACATATATTTCTATAATTTAAACATTACAACACACAATAATCACATAATACCATAACCCAAAGGTTTAGTGTCTTCAAAAATCAACTAATTAAAATATTATTACACATTATTTCTTTAAAATATCCCATATAATTCCCATTATAAGTCATCCTTATAAACATAATCCCATATATAATTTCCTTAGTAAGTGGAAGAAAAAAAAGAAGTATTCTTAAATTCTTGGTAAGACAAAACATATCAATGATTCATAAATTAGTTAAATCTTAAATATGCGAGAAAACAATAACATGGGAGAAATATATGATTAAAAAGGACATGGGGAAATAAGAGATATTTATAATCATAAAAGGTTTCCATATAAACCGAAATGATGAAACATATACCATGTTATAAGAAAATATAAAATTGATACAATAATCATGATCAATGGAACACAACATAGGTAGGAGGTCTAACCTAGAAATGTGGTAGAATCTTAATCATAGGAATTTATAACCCTATGAGCATACATAAACATATTAATTTTTGTGAATCACCTTGTAAAGATCGATAAGAACAATCAATTTCATGTATTATCTTATTAATATGGATAAAAACAAATATGTTCACATATTATCTTGTGAACATAGCGAAATGAAATAACATTCACTCATTATCTTATAAAAATAGCTAAATACAATTGTGTTCATGAATTATCTTATAAAAATAGATGAACACAATTATATTCACACATTATCTTATGAACATAGCTAAACATAATCACGTTCATGTATTATCATTTAGACATAGCTAAACATAATCATGTTCACTCATTATCTTTTGAACACAGCTAAACACAATGATATTCACACATTATCCTGTGAACATAGTTAAAAAAATCATGTTTTTGTATTATCTTGTGAACATAGCTAAATTCAATCATGTCCACACATTATCATGTGAACATAGCCAAATACAATCATGTTCATACATTATCTCATGGGATATAAACCTTTAACCAATACATTGGAGTGTCATATATAACACCACCCATCACATAATAATCAACCATAAGTGTGAAACCTAAAATGAATCATCGTATCCTAAAAAACATGGTAAGAAATGATTATTGTTATATTTTCAAATGGTATCACATAAAAAGACATCAAGAAATTCACCAAATGATTCCAAAAATTCAATCACCCAAAAGGAGTATTTCATAAAGGTTCTTAGAGGGTATCTCATGTATCACAACTCAAAAGAGATATATATTATAGTGATAAATAGTGAAATGGAATCAAATCCATGAAAAATGTTTTTAGAAAATATTTTTTAGCATTATAATAAACAGATGAAGTTATGAGGAACTTTAAAAAATAAATTTCAAGAAGGTACATGAAGACCTTTTTAAAACACAATGTTAAAATGAATAACAATAATAAATGGATGAAAAGAAATAAATTTTATCCATTGTAAATGTGGATTTGATGTAACGCCCTGACCCTAGATACCCAGAGTCGGTGCATTATTACATAACATTGGCTTGATAACAAGAAAGATCAAGTCTCAAAAGACCGATTAGTTTAGTATCCTTTGAAACACTAGATATATTCATAAAGTTTACATTACATCAATTAGTGAAAAGCTACAACAACATATTGTCTTAATATCTCCTCATACTATCCCTACAGGTCATTCATAAAATACTTCTTCACATCCTGGGAAAAATAAAACATTGAAAGGGGTGAGCTCAGATGCTCAGTAAGGATAACAATATAGTGGAAACATTCATAGATAAGCATAAACACTTACGACAATGTATAACTAACACAAAAGCCTTTTAAACATGAACTTCAGCATAATATGGAAAGGATAAAATGAAATAATGCCATTTACTAATTCACATGGATATTCTACTAGTCGAATAATCACATGAAAATATTAATAACCACTTTCATAATGAAGGAATTCATAATGCCAGACTATCATAACCACGTAGCCAAGGCCTCGTGCCAAGACTACAAATAAGATTTTGTCAAGACCTCGTGCCAAGACACTAGTTTGTCTCATGAGACCTACCGATGCATCGAGGAGCAATAGCGGGCTCCACCCATCACTTACTAAGTCCAATGCATTCCTCATATAAAAGTTTGAAATATGACATAAATATTCGTATTAAAACTAGCATACGAAATGTCAATACTTTATCCACAAACCATGAATGGTATAAAAATATCACAACCACAGCCAAACATAACTCATTCGATACAATATAGATGATTTTATTGTATCATATTAACCTCAATAGAGAATGATGAAGGATATTGACATAGATGAAAATAATCATCAAAACAATTAGAGTGAAATGTCCCCCTTTTTCTTGAAATCATTTAAAAGTCACACTATTTGTCAAGAATCCATTTAAAATAGATTTTAGAATCAAAGTGTCTCATACCACTTTGAAAATTTTAAAAGGAATTTTGATTTGAAAACTTTAATGTCCATATAAATAAATCCTTAAAACCATTTTTAAAACATAGACAATAATGAGCAAGATTTAGAAGAATAAGTCTTTAAGACATTGAAAAATGGTATTTTAGTTAGAGTTTCTAACCAAAAGAGAGACACTTGAATACAAATAATTGAGGCAATCAAAACATTTTAATATCATGATAATAAAGGGATTCATGATATACTATGTCAAAGTACATTATATACACCACATAAAAGTGATTTGGTGTATAACAACAAAGACGTATCAATGGAATGTAAATTGAGATGAAATCTCTCATAAATGCCGTATCTTTAGGTTAAGGATAAATAAACGACATAGTTATGTGTGAAAAATATAAATACACTAAATATGATTGGATATTTAGTGTAAAACAATCAATGGACATTCTCACATAATCTTTTAAAAACAACACCAATGAATTGGATGTTTAACTCAACAAATGGAGAATGAGTTAAAATTACTCTTATCAAATTCAAATCGATGACTTAAGAAATTATCAATGGAGTGATTATGTGTATCAAAAGTATATCCATAGAAAGGGGAGTGGAAATTATGACATAATCAAACAAATAGTGATTCCACACATAATCTTGGAGTAATATAATCAATGAAATATGTGTAAATCCAACTGAGTTGAAATTGAAATTTCAAATTCCTTTATCGATTAGGTAAATTACGAAACATACACCCATGAAATAAGTATCATACAATTATGATGTAAATATCCATAAATTAAAGTATATTACACAATGAATACAATCATGGGAAGTACACACACCACATGAAATAAATAAGTGGTGAACAATGGAATTCTCACAGAATTAAAAGTGAGATAAGAAACCCCTTACTTTGTAATTTATCCTGGGTTGACCATAATTTAACCTCCTGTATAATAGTGAAATAATTGTTATTGAGTTATAAAAGAATCATTTACATTAATATGATATCATATATGATCTTTTAACATTGATTTGTTAATAATATCTTAGTATTATCGTCATTTTGGGTGTTAACTTACTCGTTTTCCATTATATTATTTGTTAAGTAAGCCGTGTTTGTTATGGATAGGTTTTATATTATTCATATCCTGAATTATATCAAGTCCTTAAATATTATTTTTAATCATCAAATGAGAATTATACTTGAATGGATACGATGGAGAATGAATCTCATTGTGTTCGTGGAGACGGTAGTCCGTACGTACGCACGAGCGACAATATCATTATTTTGATATTAAAATAATATATAATTGGATGTTATATCATATATACAGAATTATTATCATGTTATATTTTTATTTACATGAATTAAACATCATTATTATACCCATCCAAATAATAATTTATTGAATAACAATTACACCATGACATGGAGACGGTAAGCCGTACGTATACACGTATGGTGACATGTCATTCAGAGTGTTTGGGCAGGGTTTGACCGAACCAAAAGGCTTTTAAGGTGTTAATTAATGAGAAGGGGGAGTGCCCTTTTATAAGAAGGGTGAGGGGCACCTTTGGAAAATCGAGAAATATTATTTTATAATAAATTCATATTCGGTTTCTAATGGCTCCAAAGTGGATTATTTAAAGGTTAAGGTGCGGATAGGTCGAAAACCCCTCAAACAATAGGATTTAGATAGGTTTGGGTTACTATATTAACCTTATCTTTAAGTATTAACTCTTAGTTAATTAGTTTCACTTTTACAATGTCTCTTTGTATTTTTATATTATATGGTTAATAAACTTACTATATACATCCAAGAGACCCCCAAGTGGTCCATTAATTATACACCTATCATTATATAAGTCTCTTGGACTAACCTTATATTTTTTGGAATTTAATATCAATTAATAATATAATATTTGTTTTAAAAACTCTTTTATGTCAATTTTGACACTATTCAATAATTGATTTTTGTAAAAATGATAACAGAATGATTACTTAGAAAAAAGTTAATTATATCAATTATAACATGTCATATTATCCTATAAAATTATTGGTATTTATAAAAAGTCTCAAATTACATATATTTGAATATTTATAATATCAATTATTCTAATTTTTCGTTAATTAGGTAATTACTGCATCACCATTGTGTCATAAATATATTATTTTATATGATGTCTAAAAATTATAAATAAAATACCATTATGTAGGAAATATTTTTATCTTTCTAATGAATATTTATAGTCGAAAATCCAACATATATTACTATATGTAAAAATTGTTTAACTAAAAGATGAATGCTTATGTCATTTTTGTATTTATTTTAACTTAATTAAAATAAAGTGTCCCTATCACCTACAACTGGCTCCATGGGGTCCCAAAATCGACCCAAAGATTCCCATGGTCAGACATGTATCCACCAATATTGTTAGGACACTTTTTAGGGTAATTTATTATTATTATAATATTATTTTTTAACCCTTATTTACCGGATTTACCCTTTAACCATGGTAAATAAAATATTTACCAAAGTAATTTTTCAAAATGTCTAAAAATAAAAGTTACCGATTTACACAATTTTAACATCTTGATTCCAAATATGGAATCCATTTTTCCAAATTCAAAACACATAACTGGCAGAAATTAATTTAAAATTAATTCCCGTTGTTAAAACAAAAAGCGTGTTTTTAAGAGATAATAACAATCAAAAGATTGACACTTGTTTATGTTAGGTTAAATTGTAAAATTATGTACAATGACCAAAATTGTATCAAATGGTAAAAATATATTCTAAATATACTTTAAAACCACTTAAATTCATAATTTATCAATATAAATTATTTCGATTAAAAAATTTGTTTTTAATTAAAATTTAGTAATTTTCACTATTCATCAAAATATAAATGTTATCCGAAAAGTTCCAAAATTTCACCCTAGGCTAAATTATATATTCATAATCCAAAAATGAAGTCCATTTTGAGAGATAAAATTTATAAAATTTCAAAAAGTAGGTGTTACTATTCATAACTGCTAGTTTGATTGGTTGTGGTGTGTTAGAATCTCTAAGTTCCGTACAATGCACGCCATTACATTATTCAAAGGGAAACGTACCGTGGAAGCTTGGGGTGTTACATTCTCCCCTCCTTCATTAAATTGCATCCTCGCAGTTTTTTAAAAATTGGGCTTGCGAATGTAATGGAAAGTCCCACATCAGAAAAAGAGTCAATAAAACTATCACTTTAAAAGAAAGGAAGAGAGGTATAAAGGTCACCCAAGATAACCCATACTAGGATTACAGGTAGGAAAACATGGATATGGACAATAAAATATGTGCTATGTTCTGATGGAGAGTGGTAGAAAACATGGTCAGGATAATGTTAACAATAAGAAAATCACAAACTTGTGTTGGGACAAACGATCATTAGTCTCCCAGTAGGAAAAGTAAACAGACAACATTTTTTGTTTTAAGTTACATTACATAAGGATGAGGAATTAATTTATGATATTGACTAAGGACATAAAGAGATATACTTACTTTTTAAGTAGAGTTTCATTCTTTAATAAATTTTTACCACTAACACATTTTTTTAAACAATGAGTATTCAAGAAGACTTGGTCACAATGGAAAAGCTAGAATAAACATATATAGAAATACATGATCCACGTAGGATAAACTATATATTTAAATTGTCTTTATAGATTAAACAAAACCAAAATGGTTAGTATAATAACTGATGATCCCCCAAATGAATATTCCATTAGAAAAAAAAACTAATCTAAATTTCTAAAATTAAACCATCAATACCCCAAAGTTAAATAAATACCATTCAATAATGAATTTTCCTTAAAATCCTTCAATATAATCCAAACTAATATTGAAACCCAAAACATATAATAACGTAGTCTTCCATGTTAAATTGTATCTTCAAATGGCATTAATTACCCTTAAAGTCACATACTTAAAAGTAATTAAACTAATCATTTACATAAATAACCCAAATCACTATAAATCCACAATAAAAACATAGATAAAAATCCACCATTACCCCTCAAATGATATCCCATACTATTCTATTTTCTTTGGGCATATAGTGTTCACAACAAAGCGAACAACTTCCAAAATAACCTTTATCACTTAATCACCAAATCATTTTCCTATACTAAGGGTATTCATTTGTTAAGACATAAGATCCCAAATCAAATTATTATTGATCAATAAAATAATTTAACTAAAATAATAGTCACACTAACCAGGGACTTCAAGTAGTCTAGTGGTAGGCGATAAATCCCAATCGCACTTTGGTTGTGGGTTCTATTCCCATAGCTTTGTCTGATGTGACGGGTTGTCACACGGTCTGCGTGTTTTCCTTTTTCAAAAACTATATTTTATAACATTACCAAAATGAGATAAATTCCTCAAAATAACCATAACATAATTTAACCACAAATCTTATCTCATACCTTTCATTTTCATCCCAAATTATAATAACTTATAATTGCCTCAAACCCCATGATAATATAAAACCAAATGGTTATTTATAACTATATCCGCAAGAGAAAAGATAATTCTTCCTCAAATATCATTTTCACAGGATAAATTTCAGGGTTACACATACTAGAGAAAATTCTTCCAAAGTAATCCCATCAACAAGGATCACTAATTTATCCAACCATTTATTTCCACATAACTTCTTCTTTGACCAAGAAAATATCCTATAGAATAAGGCATTCCCTCGGGTAATGGCCAGGTCCCCTAAATTTACAGAAAATGACTGTAAGTGGATTATTGGGACCATTTTTATCTTCTTCCATAGTACTCTTCATTTTTCATCACCAATTCTTCTCTTTATGTCGTTCCTTCCTGCATGTAAAGCATTTCTTTGTCCCATTGAGACACTTTCCTGGGTGTCTTCTTCCACATTTCCTACATGATGGAAATTGAGGATTCCTTTCTCCGTAGTCTCCAATACTGGAGATCTTATCATTAATCACCTTTCTCTTCTTTGTTGAGTCCGGGAATTGGTTAATATATATATTGTTGATCAAATTTTTGTAAAATTGATTTTTCATGAAGACGGTATGTTTTACGCCTATCAACATTCCATTTTGTTGCTCATTTCCACCACCATTCCCACCTTGTACATCATTCTCAAAGTCACTATGACTTCCTTGGAATCCAGCCATTGACTAAAACCAGAAAGCATTGTGTGAGTAACAGTAGTCATAAAATCATTTAGAGATTAACATGTCACCATATTCTCAATTTGAAATGAATTAGGATTAACCAAGGTCATTTACTCTCAACTTATATATATAATACTTCAAATCCCTTTGTAAAGAAAATGTAAATTATCCTTAGCATATCCCCCAGGAGTGTCGTAACCAAGAGTGCAGGAAGGCCCGTTGTTGTGTACCAGTTCCCATTCGAGTCTAGCTCAAAGTGGTGTTTTTGGGTTTTACTCCTAGGTACATCTGTGCCAGAGCCGCCTCTATCTGCTCATATCCAAACAGGGATGTATTGCTCGGAAAACTCACAAAATCTCTACAATACCAAAATTCTAGGAAGTTCTTCTATACTAATCCTCAAAGTTCATCTTAGGTCTACGTGCTCTAATCAGAGTGTATCTAAATCTAGCTTCCAAGGTTTTTACTAAAATTACTCTAATACCAACTTTAACGCCCGACCCTAGAGACCCAGAGTCGGTGCATTATTACATAACATTGGCATGATCACAAGAAAGATCAAGTCTCGAAAGAAAGATTAGTTTAGTAGCCTTGAAAACACTAGATATATTCATAAAGTTTACATTACATCAATTAGTGAAAAACTACAACAACATATTGTATTCATATCCCCTCATACTATCCCTACAGTTCATTCATAAAATACTTCTTCACATCCTGGGATAAATAAAACATTTAAAGGGGTGAGCTCAGATGCTCAGTAAGGATAACAATACAGCGGAAAATTTCATAGATAATCATAAACACTTAAGGCAATGTATAACTAAAACAAAAGCCTTTTAAACTTGAAATTCAGCATAATATGGAAAGGATAAAATGAAATAATTCCATTAAATAATTCACATGGAAATTCTACTAGTCTAATAATCACATGAAAATATTTATAACCACTTTCATAATGACAGAATGCATAATGCCAGACTATCATAACCACGTAGCCAATGCCTCGTTCCAAGACTACAAATAAGATTTTGTCAAGGCCTCGTTCCAAGACACTAGTTTGTCTCATGAGACCTACCGATGCATCGAGGAGCTGTAGCGGGCTCCACTCATCACGTACTAAGTCCAATGCATTCCTCATATGAAAATTTTGAAATATGACATAAATATTCGTATTAAAACTAGCATACGAAATGTCAATACTTTATCCACAAACCATGAATGGTATAAAAATAGCACATCCATAGTCAAAACTAACTCATTCGATACAATATGGATGATTGTATTTTATCATATTAACCTCAATCGAGAATGATGAAGGATATTGACATAGATGAAAATAATCATTAAAACAATTAGAGGGAAATATCCCCCTTTTTCTTGAAATCATTTAAAAGTCACACTATTTGTCAAGAATCCATTTAAAATAGATTTTAGAATCCAAGTGTCCCATACCACTTTGAAACTTTTAAAATGAATTTTGATTTGAAAACTTTAATGTCCATATAAATAAATCCTTAAAACCATTTTTAAAACATGGGAATTAATGAGTAATATTTAGAAGAATAAGTCTTTAAAACATTTAAAAATGGTATTTTATTTAGAGTTTCTAACCAAAAGAGAGACACTTGAATACAAATAATTGAGGTAATGAAAACATTTTAATATCATGATAATAAAGGGATTCATGATATAATATGTCAAAGTACATTATATACACCACATAAAAGTGATTTGGTGTATAAAAACAAAGAAGTCTCAATGGAATGTAAATTGAGATGAAATCTCTCATAAAGGTCGTATCCTTAGGTTAAGGATAAATCAACGACATAGTTATGTGTGAAAAATATAAATACACTAAATATGATTGGATATTTATTGTAAAACAATCAAAGGACATTCACACATAATCTTGTAAAAACAAAACCAATGAATTTGATGTTTAACTCAACAAATGAAGAATGAGTTAAAATTAATCTTATCAAATTCATATCGATGACTTGAGAAATTATCAATGGAGTGATTATGTGTATCAAAAGTATATCCACAGAAAGGGGAGTGGGAGTTATGACATAATCAAATGAATAGTGATTCCACACATAATCTTGGAGTAATATAATCAATGAAATATGTGTAAAGCCAAATGAGTGGAAATTGAAATTTCAAATTCCCTTATCGATTAGGTAACTTATGAAACATACACCCATGAAAGAAGGATCATACAATGATGATGTAAATATCCATAAATTAAAGTATATTACACAATAAATACAATCATGGGCAGTACACACACCACATGCAATAAATAAGTGGTGAACAATGGAATTTTCACGGAATTAAAAGTGAGATAAGAAACCCCTTACTTTGTACTTTTTCCTTGGTTGACGGTAGGTTAACCTCCTGTATAACAGTGAAATAATTGTTATTGAATTATAAAAGAATCATTTACATTAATATGATATCATATATGATCTTTTAACATTGATTTTTTAATAATATCTTAGTATTATCTTGTGAACATAGCTAAATGAAATAACATTCACTCATTATCTTATAAAAATAGCTAAATACAATTGTGTTCATGAATTATCTTATAAAAATAGATAAACACAATTATATTCACACATTATATTATGAACATAGCTAAACATAATCACGTTCATGTATTATCATTTAGACATAGCTAAACATAATCATGTTCACTCATTATCTTGTGAACACAGCTAAACACAATGATATTCACACATTATCCTGTGAACATAGTCAAAAAAAGCATGTTTGTGTATTATCTTGTGAACATAGCTAAATTCAATCATGTCCACACATTATCATGTGATCATAGCCAAATATAATCATGTTCATACATTATCTCATGGGTTATAAACCTCTAACCAATACATTGGAGTGTCATATATAATTCCACCCATCACATAATAATCAACCATAAGTGTGAAACCTAAAATGAATCATCATATCCTAAAAAACATGGGAAGAAAATGATTATTGTTATATTTTTAAATGGTATCACATAAAAATACATCAATAAATTCACCAAATGATTCTAAAAATTAAATCACCCAAAAGGAGTATTTCATAAAGGTTATTAGATGGTATCTCATGTATCACAACTCAAAGGAGATATATATTTTAGTGATAAATAGTGAAATGGAATCAAATCCATGAAAAATGTTTTTAGAAAATATTTTTTAGCATTATCATAAACAGATGAAGTTATGAGGAACTTTAAAAAATAAATTTCAAGAAGGTACATGAAGACCTTTTTAAAACACCAATTTAAAAAGAATAATAATAATAAATGGATGAAAAGAAATAAATTTTATCCATAGTAAATGTGGATTTGATGTAATGCCCCGAACCTAGATACGCAGAGTCGGTGCATTATTACATAACATTGGCTTTAACACAAGAAAGATCAAGTCTCAAAAGACC
Organism: Viscum album; assembly: GCA_963277665.1. Classification (NCBI taxonomy): domain Eukaryota; kingdom Viridiplantae; phylum Streptophyta; class Magnoliopsida; order Santalales; family Viscaceae; genus Viscum; species Viscum album. The sequence goes on from OY728146.1 coordinate 1,467,855,331, forward strand.
AATTAGTTTAGTATCCTTTAAAACACTAGATATATTCATAAAGTTTACATTACATCAATTAGTGAAAAACTACAACAACATATTGTCTTCATATCTCCTCATACTATCCCTGCAGGTCATTCATAAAATACTTCTTCACATCCTGGAAAAAATAAAACATTGATAGGGGTGAGCTCAGATGCTCAGTAAGGATAACAATATAGTGGAAACTTTCATAGATAAGCATAAACCCTTACGACAATGTATAACTAACACAAAAGCCTTTTAAACATGAACTTCAGCATAATATGGAAATGATAAAATGAAATAATTCCATTTACAAATTCACATGGATATTCTACTAGTCGAATAATCACATGAAAATATTAATAACCACTTTCATAATGAAGGAATGCATAATGCCAGACTATCATAACCACGTAGCCAAGGCCTCATGCCAAGACTAAAAATAAGATTTTGTCAAGGCCTCATGCCAAGACACTAGTTTGTCTCATGAGAACTACCGATGCATCGAGGAGCTATAGAGGGCTCCAACCATCACTTACTAAGTCCAATGCATTCCTCATATAAAAAGTTTGAAATATGACATAAATATTCGTATTAAAACTAGCATATGAAATGTCAATACTTTATCCACAAACCATGAATGGTATAAAAATATCACATCCACAGCCAAACATAACTCATTCGATACAATATGGATGATTGTATTGTATCATATTAACCTCAATGGAGAATGATGAAGGATATTGACATAGATGAAAATAATCATCAAAACAATTAGAGTGAAATATCCCCCTTTTTCTTGAAATCATTTAAAAGTCACACTATTTGTCAAGAATCCATTTAAAATAGATTTTAGAATAAAAGTGTCCCATAACACTTTGAAAATTTTAAAAGGAATGTTGATTTGAAAACATTAATGTACATATAAATAAATCCTTAAAACCATTTTTAAAACATGGACATTAATGAGCAAGATTTAGAAGAATAAGTCTTTAAAACATTTAAAAATGGTATTTTAGTTAGAGTTTCCAACCAAAAGAGAGACACTTGAATACAAATAATTGAGGCAATCAAATTTTTTTAATATCATGAGAATAAAGGGATTCATGATATACTATGTCAAAGTAAATTATATACACCACATAAAAGTGATTTGGTGTATAACAACAAAGACGTCTCAATGGAATGTAAATTGAGATGAAATGTCTCATAAAGGCCGTATCTTTAGGTTAAGGATAAATAAACGACATAGTTATGTGTAAAAAATATAAATACACTAAATGTGATTGGATATTTAGTGTAAAAAAATCAAAGTACATTCACATATAATCTTTTAAAAACAACACCAATGAATTGGATGTTTAACTCAACAAATGGAGAATGAGTTAAAATTACACTTATCAAATTCATATTGATGACTTGAGAAATTATCAATGGAGTGATTATGTGTATCAAAAGTATATCTATATAAATGGGAGTGGAAATAATGACATAATCAAATGAATAGTGATTCCACACATAATCTTGGAGTAATATAATCAATGAAATATGTGTAAAGCCAAATGAGTGGAAATTGAAATTTCAAATTTGCTTATCGATTAGGTAAATTACGAAACATACACCCATGAAAGAAGTATCATACAATGATGATGTAAATATCCATAAATTAAATTATATTACACAATGAATACAATCATTGTAAGTACACACACCACATGCAATAAATAAGTGGTGAACAATGGAATTCTCACAGAATTAAAAGTGAGATAAGAAACCCTTTACTTTGTACTTTTTCCTTGGTCGATGGTAGGTTAACCTCATGTATAAAGGTGAAATAATTGTGATTTAATTATAAAAGAATCATTTACATTAATATGATATCATATATTATCTTTTAACATTTATTTGTTAATAATATCTTAGTATTATCGTCATTTTGGGTGTTAACTTACTCGTTTTCCTTTCTATTCTTTGTTACGCAAGCTGTGTTTGTTATGGTTAGGTTGTATATTATTCATATCCAGAATTATATCAAGTCCTTAAACATTATTTTTAATCATCAAATGAGAATTATACTTGAATGGATACGATGGGGAATGAATCTCATCGCGTTCGTGGAGACGGTAGTCTGTACGTATGCACGAGCGACAATATCATTCTTTTGATATTAAAATAAAATATAATTGGATGGTATATCATATATAAAGAATCATTATCATGTTATATTTATTATTTATATGAATTAAACATCTTTATTATACCCATCTAAATAATAATTTATTGAATAACAATTACACCACGACATGGAGACGGTAAGCCGTACGTATGCACCTATGGTGACATGTCATTCAAAGGATGGATAGAATACTGAATATGGTTGTACCATATTTATAATAATATTACAGTATATAGGATATAATGGATTCATTATTTTATAATGGGAAAACAAGGAAAGAAGAAGTGGAAGAAGAAAGGAACTTGAAAAAGGGTGGTGAAATCATTACCTCTTCTTCGGGTTCTTGCTTTTCATTTGATCAAAAGGGCTCTTTAGGTCAGCTTTCTGAAAAAAGGAAGGACTCTAGGATGAAGTGATGGAAGTTTAGAGAGTATTTGGGCAGGTTTTGTCTGAACAAAAAGGCTTTTAAGGTGTGAATTAATGAGAAGGGGGAGTGCCCTTTTATAAGAAGGGTGAGGGGCACCTTTGGAAAAGCTAGAAATATTATTTTATAATAAATTCATATTCGGTTTCTAATGGCTCCAAAGTAGATTATTTAAAAATTAAGGTGGGGATAGGTCAAAAACCCCTCAACCAATAGGATTTAGACAGGTTTGGGTTTCTATATTAACCATATCTTTAAGTATTAACTCTTAGTTAATTAGTTTCACTTTTAGAATGTCTCTTTGTATTTTTATATTATATGGTTAATAAACTTACTATATACATCCAAGAGACCCCCAAGTGGTCCATTAATTATACAACTATCATTATATAAGTCTCTAGGCCTAAACTTATATTTTTAGGAATTTAATATCAATTAATAATATAATATTTGTTTTAAAAACTCTTTTATGTCAATTTTGACACTATTCAATAATTGATTTTTGTAAAAATCATAACAGAATGATTACTTAGAAAAAAGTTAATTATATCAATTATAACATGTCATATTATCCTAGAAAATTATTGGTATTTATAAAAAGTCTCAAATTACATTTATTTGAATATTTATAATATCAATTATTCTAGTTTTTTGTTAATTAGGTAATTACTGCATAACCATTGTGTCATAAATATATTATCTTATATAATGTCTAAAAATTATAAATAAAATACCATTATGTATGAAATCTTTTTATCTTTATAATGAATATTTATAGTCGAAAACCAACATATATAACCCTATGTAAAAATTGTTTTACTAAAAGATGAATGCTTATGTCATTTTTGTATTTATTTTAACTTAATTAAAATAAAGTGTCCCTATCACCTACAAGTGGCTCCATGGGTTCCAGAAATCTACCCAAAGATGCCCATGGTCGTACAGGTATCCACCAATAAGGTTAGGACACGTTTTAGGGTAATTTAGTATTAATATAATATTATTTTTTAACCCTTATTTACCGGATTTAACCTTTAACCATGGTAAATAAAATATTTTACAAAGTAATTTTTCAAAATGTCTAAAAATAAAAGTTACCGATTTACACAATTTGAAAATCCTGATTCCAAATATGGAATCCATTTTTCCAAATTCAAAACACATAACTGGAAGAAATTAATTTAAAATTAATTGTCGTTGTTAAAACAAAAAGCGTGGTTTTAAGAGATAATAACAATCAAAATATTGACACTTGTTTTTGTCCGGTTTAATTGTAAAATTATGTACAATGACCAAAATTGTATTAAATGGTAAAAATATATTATAAATATACTTTAAAACCACTTAAATTCATAATTTATCAATATAAATTATTTCGATTAAAAAATTTGTTTTTAATTAAAATTTAGTAATTCTCACTATTCATCAAAATATAAATGTTATCCGAAAAGTTCCAAAATTTCACCCTAGGATAAATTCTATATTCCGAATCCAAAAATGAAGTCCATTTTGAGAGATAAAATTTATAAAATTTCAAAAAGTAGGTATTACTATTCATAAATTCTAGTTTGATTGGTTGTGGTGTGTTAGAATCTCAAAGTTCCGTACAATGCACACCATTGCATTATTCAAAGGGAAACGTACCATGGAAGCTTGGGGTGTAACATTCTCCCCTCCTTTAGTAAATTGCGTCCTCGCAATTTTTTTAAAATTGGTCTTGAGAATGTAACGGAAAGTCCCTAATCAAAAAAAGAGTCAATAAAACTATCACTTTAAAAGAAAGGAAGAGAGGTATAAAGGTCACCCAAGATAACCCATACTAGGATTCCAGGTAGGAAAACATGGATAGGGATGATAAACTAAGTGCTAAGTTCTGAAAGAGAGGTATAGAAAACTTGATAAGGAAAATGTTAACAATAAGAAAATCGCAAACTTGTGTCAGGACAAACAGTCATTAGTCTCCCAGTAGGAAAAAGTAAAGAGACAACATTTTTTGTTTTAAGTTACATTACATAAGGATGAGGAATTAATTTATGATATTGACTAAGGACATAAAGATTTATAATTAATTTTTAAGTATAGTTTCATTCTTTAATAAATTTTTACCACTAACTCATTTTTTTAAACAATGAGTATTCAAGAAGACTTGGTCACAATGGAAAAGCTAGAATAAACTTATATAGAAATACATGATCCACGTAGGATAAACTATATATTTACCTTGTCTTTATAGATTAAACAAAACCAAAATGGTTAGTATAATTTCTGATGATCCCCCAAATGGATATTCCATTAGAAAAAAAAACTAATCTTAATTTCTAAAATTAAACCATCAATACCCCAAAGTTAAATAAATACCATTCAATAATGAATTTTCCTTAAAATCCTTCAACATAATCCAAACAAATATTGAAACCCAAAACTTATAATAATGTAGTCTTCCACATTAAATTGTATCTTCAAATGAAATTAATTACTCTTAAAGTCACATACTTAAAAGTAATTAAACTAATCATTTCCATAAATAACCCAAATCACTATAAATCCACAATAAAAACATAGATAAAAATCCACCATTACCCCTCAAATGATATCCCATACTATTCTATTTTCTTTGGGTATATAGTGTTCACAACAAAGAGAAAAACTTACAAAATAACCTTTATCACTTAATCACTAAATCATTTTCCTATACTAAGGGTATTCATTTGATAAGACATAAGATCCCAAATCAAATTATTATTTATCAATAAAACCATTTAACTAAAATAATAGTCACACTAACCAGGGACTTCAAGTAGTCCAGTGGTAGGCGATAAATCCCAATCACACTTTGGTTGTGGGTTTGATTCCCACAGATTTTTCCAATGCGACGGGTTGTCACACGGTCTGCGTGTTGTCCTTTTTCGAAAACTATATTTTATAACATTTCCAAAATGAGATAAATTCCTCGAAATAACCATAACATAATTTAACCACAAATCTTATCGCATACCTTTCATTTTCATCCCAAATTATAATAACTTATAATTGCCTCAAACCCAATGATAATATAAAACCAAATGGTTATTTATAACTATATCTGCAAGAGAAAAGATAATTCTTCCTCAAATATCAGTTTCATAGGATAAATTGCAGGGTTACACATATAATAGAAAATTCTTCCAAAGTAATCTCATCAACAAGGAGCACTAATTTCTCCAACCATTTATTTCCACATAGCTTCTTCTTTGACCAAGAAAATATCCTATAGAATAGGGAATTACCTCAGGTAATGGCCAGGTCCCCTACATTTACGGAAAATGACTGTAAATGGATTATTGGGACCATTTTTATCTTCTTCCATAGTACTCTTCATTTTTCTTCGCCAATTCTTCACTTTATGTCCTTCCTTCCCGCATGTAAAGCATTTCTTTGTCCCATTGAGACACTTTCCTGGGTGTCTTCTTCCACATTTCCTGCATGATGAAAATTGAGGATTCTTTTCTCCATAGTCTCCAATGTTGGAGCTCTTATAATTCATCACCTTTATCTTCTTTGTTGAGTCTGGGAATTGGTTAATATATATATTGTTGATCATATTTTTGGAAAATTGATTTGTCATGAAGACGGTATGTTTCACGCCTATCAACATTCCATTTTGTTGCTCATTGCCACCACCATTCCCACCATGTACATCATTCTCAAATTCACTATGACTTCCTTGGAATCCAGCCATTGACTAAAACCGGAAAGCATTGTGTGAGTAACAGTAGTCATAAAATCATTTAGAGATTAACATGTCACCATATTATCAATTTGAAATGACTTAGGATTAACCAAGGTCATTTACTCTCAACTTATATATATAATACTTCAAATCACTTTGTAAATAAAATGTAAATTATCCTAAGCATTTCCCCCTGGAGTGTCGTAACCAAGAGTGTATCAAGGCCCGTTGTTGTGTACCTGTTCCCATTCGAGTCTAGCTCAAAGTGGTGTTTTCGGGTTTTACCCCTAGGTACATCTGTGCCAGAGCTTCCTCTACCTGCTCGTATCCAGACAGGGATGTATTTCTCGGAAAACTCACAAAATCTCTACAATACCAAAATTCAAGGAAGTTCTTCTATACTAATCCTCAAAGTTCATCTTAGGTCTACGTGCTCTAATCAGAGTGTATCTAAATCTAGCTTCCAAGGTTTTTACTAAACTTCCTCTGATACCAACTATAACACCCGACCCTAGAGACTCAGAGTCGGTGCATTATTACATAACATTGGCATGATCACAAGAAATATCAAGTCTCGAAAGACTGATTAGTTTAGTATCCTTGGAAACACTAGATATATTCATACAGTTTACATTACATCAATTAGTGAAAAACTACAACAACATATTGTCTTCATATCCCCTCATACTATCCCTGCAGGTCATTCATAAAATACTTCTTCACATCCTGGGAGAAATAAAACATGGAAAGGGGTGAGCTCAGATGCTCAGTAAGGATAACAATAAAACGGAAACTTTCATAGATAAGCATAAACACTTAAGGAAATGTATAACTAAAACAAAAGCCTTTTAAACTTGAACTTCAGCATAATATGGAAAGGATAAAATGAAATAATGTCATTTACTAATTCACATGGATATTCTACTAGTCTAATAATCACATGAAAATATTAATAACCACTTTCATAATGACGAAATGCATAATTCCAGACTATCATAACCACGTAGCCAAGGCCTCGTGCCAAGACTACAAATAAGATTTTGTCAAGGCCTCGTTCCAAGACACTAGTTTGTCTCATGAGACATACCGATGCATCGAGGAGCTATAATGGGCTCCACTCGTCACTTACTAAGTCCAATGCATTCCTCATATAAAAAGTTTGAAATATGACATAAATATTCGTATTAAAACTAGCATATGAAATGTCAATACTTTATCCACAAACCATGAATGGTATAAAAATAGCATATCCACTGTCAAACATAACTCATTAGATACAATATGTATGATTTTATTGTATCATATTAACCTCAATCGAGAATGATGAAGGATATTGACATAGATGAAAATAATCATCAAAACAATTAGAGTGAAATATCCCCCTTTTTCTTGAAATCATTTAAAAGTCACACTATTTGTCGAGAATCCATTTAAAATAGATTTTAGAATCCAAGTGTCCGATACCAATTTGAAACTTTTAAAAAGAATTTTGATTTAAAAACTTTAATGTCCATATAAATAAATCCTTAAAACCATTTTTAAAACATGGACATTAATGAGAAATATTTAGAAGAATAAGTCTTTAAAACATTTTAAAATGGTATTTTAGTTAGAGTTTCTAACCAAAAGAGAGACACTTGAATACAAATAATTGAGGTAATAAAAACATATTAATATCATTATAATAAAGTGATTCATGATATAATATGTCAAAGTACATTATATACACCACATAAAAGTGATTTGGTGTATAACAACAAAGAAGTCTCAATGGAATGTAAATTGAGATGAAAAATCTCATAAAGGTCGTATCCTTAGGTTAAGGATAAATCATCGACACAGTTATGTGTGACAAATATAAATATACTAAATATGATTGGATATTTTGTGTAAAACAATCAAAGGACATTCACACATAATCTTGTAAAAACAAAACCAATGAATTGGATGTTTAACTCAACAAATGGAGAATGAGTTAAAATTACTCTTATCAAATTCATATCGATGACTTGAGAAATTATCAATGGAGGGATTATGTGTATAAAAAGTATATCCTCAGAAAGGGGAGTGGAAGTTATGACATAATCAAATGAATAGTGATTCCACACATAATCTTGGAGTAATATAATCAATGAAATATGTGTAAAGCCAAATGAGTGGAAATTGAAATTTCAAATTCCCTTATCGATTAGGTAACTTAAGAAACATACACCCATGAAATAAGTATCATACAATGATGATGTAAATATCCATAAATTAAAGTATATTACACAATGAATACAGTCATGGGAAATACACACACCACATGCAATAAATAAGTGGTGAACAATGGAATTCTCACGGAATTAAAAGTGGGATAAGAAACCCCTTACTTTGTACTTTTTCCTTGGTTGACGGTAGGTTAACCTCCTGTATAACGGTGAAATAATTGTTATTGAATTATAAAAGAATCATTTACATTAATATGATATCATATATGATCTTTTAACATTGATTTGTTAATAATATCATAGTATTATCTTGTGAACATATCTAAATGAAATAACATTCAATCATTATCTTATAAAAATAGCTAAATACAATTGTGTTCATGAATTATCTCATAAAAATAGATAAACAGAATTATATTCACACATTATCTTATGAACATAGCTAAACATAATCACGTTCATGTATTATCATTTAGACATAGCTAAACATAATAATGTTCACTCATTATCTTGTGAACACAGCTAAACACAATGATATTCACACATTATCATGTGAACATAGTTAAAAAAATCATGTTTGGGTATTATCTTGTGAACATAGCTAAATTCAATCATGTCCACACATTATCATGTGAAAATAGCCAAATAAAATCATGTTCATACATTATCTCATGGGATATAAACCTTTAACCAATACATTGGAGTGTCATATATAACGCCACCCATCACATAATAATCAACCATAAGTGTGAAACCTAAAATGAATCATCTTATCCTAAAAAACATGGGAAGAAAATGATTATTGTTATATTTTCAAATCGTATCACATAAAAAGACATCAAGAAATTCACCAAATGATTCCAAAAATTCAATCACCCAAAAGGAGTATTTCATAAAGGTTCTTAGAGGGTATCTCATGTATCACAACTCAAAGGAGATATATATTTTAGTGATAAATAGTGAAATGGAATAAAATCCATGAAAAATGTTTTTAGAAAATATTTTTTAGCATTATCATAAACAGATGATGTTATGATGAACTTGAAAAAATAAATTTCAAGAAGGTACATGAAGACCTTTTTAAAACACCAATTTAAAATGAATAACAATAATAAATGGATAAAAAGAAATAAATTTTATCCATAGTAAATGTGGATTTGATGTAATACACTGACCCTAAATACCTAGAGTCGGTGCATTATTACATAACATTGGCTTGATCACAATAAAGATCAAGTCTCAAAAGACCGATTAGTTTAGTATCCTTTGAAACAATAGATATATTCAAAAAGTTTACATTACATCAATTAGTGAAAAACTACAATAACATATTGTCTTCATATCTCCTCATACTATCCCTGCAGGTCATTCATAAAATACTTCTTCACATCCTAGGAAAAATAAAACATTGAAAGGGGTGAGCTCAGATGCTCAGTAAGGATAACAATATAGTGGAAACTTTCAAAGATAAGCATAAACACTTACGACAATATATAACTAACACAAAGGCCTTTTAAACATGAACTTAAGCATAATATGGAAAGGATAAAATGAAATAATTCCATTTACTAATTCACATGGATATTCTACTAGTCGAATAATCACATGAAAATATTAATAATCACTTTCATAATGAAGGAATTCATAATTCCAGAACATCATAACCACGTAGCCAAGGCCTCATGCCAAGACTAAAAATAAGATTTTGTCAAGTCCTCGTTCCAAGACACTAGTTTGTCTCATGAGACCTACCGATGCATCGAGGAGCTATAGCGGGCTCCACCCATCAATTACTAAGTCCAATGCATTCCTCATATAAAGAGTTTGAAGTATGACATAAATATTCGTATTAAAACTAGCATACGAAATGTCAATACTTTATCCACAAACCATGAATGGTATAAAAATATCACATCCACAGCCAAACATAACTAATTCGATACAATATGAATGATTGTATTGTATCATATTAACCTCAATGGAGAATGATGAAGGATATTGACATAGATGAAAATAATCATCAAAACAATTAGAGTGAAATATCCCCCTTTTTCTTGAAATCATTTAAAAGTCACACTATTTGTCAAGAATACATTTAAAATAGATTTTAGAATCAAAGTGTACCATACCACTTTGAAATTTTTAAAAGAAATTTTGATTTTAAAACTTTAATGTCCATATAAATAAATCCTTAAAACCATTTTTAAAACATGGACATTAATGGGAAAGATTTATAAGAATAAGTCTTTAAAACATTTAAAAATGGTATTTTAGTTAGAGTTTATAACCAAAATAGAGACACTTGAATAAAAACAATTGAGGCAATCAAAACATTTTAATATCATGAGAATAAATGGATTCATGATATACTATGTCAAAGTACATTATATACACCACATAAAAGTGATTTGTTGTATAACAACAAAGACGTCTCAATGGAATGTAAATTGAGATGAAATCTCTCATAAAGGCCGTATCTTTAGGTTAAGGATAAATTAACGACATAGTTATGTGTGAAAAATTTAAATACACTAAATATTATTGTATATTTAGTGTAAAACAATCAATGTACATTCACACATAATCTTTTAAAAACAACACCAATGAATTGGATGTTTAACTCAACAAATGGATAATGAGTTAAAATTACTCTTATCAAATCCATATAGATGACTTGAGAAATTATCAATGGAGTGATTATGTGTATCAAAAGTATATCCACAGAAAGGGGAGTGGAAATTATGACATAATAAAATGAATAGTGATTCCACACATAATCTTGGAGTAATATAATCAATGAAATATGTGTAAAGCCAAATGAGTGGAAATTGAATTTTCAAATTCCCTTATCGATTAGGTAACTTACGAAACATACACCCATGAAATAAGGATCATACAATGATGATGTAAATATCCATAAATTAAATTATATTACACAATGAATACAATCATGGGCAGTACACACACCACATGCAATAAATAAGTGGTGAACAATGGAATTCTCACGGAATTAAAAGTGAGATGAGAAACCCCTTACTTTGTACATTTTCCTTGGTTGAAGGTAGGTTAACCTCCATTATAATGGTGAAATAAATGTTATTGAATTATAAAAGAATCATTTAAATTAATATGATATCATATATGATCTTTTAACATTGATTTGTTAATAATATCTTAGTATTATCGTCATTTCGGGTGTTAACATACTCGTTTTCCTTTATATTCTTTGTTATATAAGCTATGTTTGTTATGGATAGGTTGTATCTTATTCATATACAGAATTATATCAAGTACTTAAATATTATTTTTAATCATCAAATGATAATTATACTTGAATGGATACGATGGAGAATGAATCTCATTGTGTTTGTGGAGACGATAGTCCGTACATACGCAAGAGCGACAATATCATTATTTTGATATTAAAATAATATATAATTGGATGTTATATCATATATAAAGAATCATTATTATGTTATATTTATTATTTAAATGAATCAAACATCATTATTACACCCATCCAAATAATAATTTATTGAATAACAACTACACCACGACGTGGAGAAGGTAAGCCGTACGTACACACGTATGGTGACATGTCATTCAAAGGATGGATAGAATACTGAATATGATTGTAACATATTTATAATAATATTACAGTATATAGTAGATACTGGATTCATTATTTTATAATGGGAAAACAAAGAAAGAAGAAGTGGAAGAAGAAAGGAACTTGAAAAAGGGTGATGAAATCATTACCTCTTCTTCGGGTTCTTCCTTTTGATTTGATCAAAAGGGATCCTTAAGTTGGCTTTCTGACAAAAGGAAGGACTCTAAGATGAAGTGAGGGAAGTTTATATAGTTTTTGGGAAGGGTTTTGACGAACCAAAAGGCTTTAAAGGTGTGAACTAATGATAAGGGGGAGTTCCCTTTTATAAGAGGGGTGAGGGGCACCTTTGGAAAAGCTAGAAATATTATTTTATAATAAATTCATATTCGGTTTCTAACGGCTAAAAAGCGAATTATTTAAATGTTAAGGTGGGGATAGGTTGAAAAACACTCAAACAATAAGATTTAGACAGGTTTGGGTTACTATATTAACCTTATCTTTAAGTATTAAATCTTAGTTAATTTGTTTCACTTTTACAATGTCTCTTTGTATTTTTATATTATATGGTTAATAAACTTACTATATACATCCAAGCGACCCCAAGTGACCCATTAATGATACACCTATCATTATATAAGTCTCTATTCCTATCCTTATATTTTTAAGAATTTAATATCAATTAATAATCTTATATTTGTTTTAAAAACTCTTTTATGTCAATTTTGACACTATTCAATAATTGATTTTTTTAAAAATCATAACAGAATTATATATTCGAAAAAGTTAATTATATCAATCCTAACATGTGATATTATCCTAGAAAATTATTCTTATTTATGAAAAGTCTCAAATTACATTTATTTGGGTATTTATAATGTTAATAATTCTAAGGTTTCATTAATTAGGTAATTACTGCATCATCATTGTGTCATAAATAAATTAACTTATATAATGTCTAAAAATTATAAATAAAATACCATTATGTAGGAAATATTTTTATCTTTCTAATTAATGTTTATAGTCGAAAATCCATCATATATAACCCTATGTAAAAATTGTTTTTCTAAAAGATGTATGCTTGTGTCATTTTTTGTATTTATTTTAACTTAATTAAAATAAAGTGTCCTTATCACCTACAAGTGGCTCCATGGGGTCCCAAAATTGACGCAAAGATGCCCATGGTCGGAAATTTATCCACCAATAAGGTTAGGACACGTTTTAGGGTAATTTATTATTATAATAATATTATTTTTTAACCCTTATTTACCGGATTTACCCTTTAACTATAGTAAATAAAATATTTACCGAAGTAATTTTTCAAAATGTCTAAAAATAAAAGTTACCTATTTACACAATTTGTACATCCTGATTCCAAATATGGAATCCATTTTTCCAAATTCAAAACACAGAAGTGGCAGAATTTAATTTAAAATTAATTTCCGTTGGTAAAACAAAAAGCGTGTTTTTAAGAGATAATAACTATCAAAAGATTGACACTTGTTTATATCCGGTTTAATTGTAAAATTATGTAAAATGACCAAAATTGTATTGAATGGTAAAAATATATTCTAAATATACTTTAAAACTACTCAAATTCATAATTTATCAATATAAATTATTTCTATTAAAAAAGTTGTTTTTAATTAAAATTTAGTAATTTTCACTATTCATCAAAATATAAATGTTATCCGAAAAGTTCCAAAATTTCACCCTAGGCTAAATTAGATATTCCGAATCCAAAAACGAAGTCAATTTTGAGATATAAAATTTATAAAATTTTAAAAATTAGGTATTACTATTCATAACTGCTAGTTTGATTGGTTTTGGTGTGTTAGAATCTCGAAGTTCCGTACAATGCACGACATTGCATTATTCAAAGGGAAATGTACCGTGGAAGCTTGAGGTGTTACAGTTGAAGATAAAAATCCTGAAAGGAAAAGTTTTTTAATACTTTAAAATACATTTATTGAAACCCATACCATACAAAGTGTAATAAAAACCTTTTTTGAAAAGTGGTAAAGAGAAATAATATCACTTAAGATAATACATATTTTGGATTAAAAATAATAAAGGGAAATTTTTGTAAAGAAAGAATATATACATGGAGGATAAACAATCATCAAAGAGGATGAGGATTATTCTAAACATCATTGCATTTTTATGAAGAAATAAGTCCTTTAGAGAAGCAGAATTGATATAACAATCCTTCATAAAGGAGTTCATGAAAAATAAATTTAATCCCTTATAAATGTGAGATGAAGTACAATATAATTAAATAATAAGGTATATTTATAGCAATATATAAGAATAAAGTTTAATAATAATGAACATAACTCAATGAATAGAAGTTGAGTTACAAAAAACCCTTACGGATTTGGTAATAATTGTATAAGATGAATGAAATTATTAATATAAATAAATTTATAATATAAGATGAAACTTCTTAAAAAATTTGAAATGATGATTTTTAATTTAGAATCCATTTAATCTAATTAAATTTCTAAATATAAGAAAATTAACTTTTAAATTAAAACATACGACAAATAAGAAAAAAAATGTTTTTTAGAAAAATGCCTTACTATATATAAAGTGTTTGTAATTTTTTTCCTTTTATAAAACTAATTAAGTGAGAGTTAATATATTTGTTTATATTTTCAAAAATAATATTATAATCATAAAAAGTGATGAATTAAAATTATTTAGTTAAAAATTACACAACATTTATAACATGCCATTCTGGTTATTCCCACAGTACACGAATCATAATGGGATAAATGTATGAGGAATAAGAGAAGAATATAATAAAGGTTTTGACGAATTAATGAATTTTTATAAATTTAATTTCATACAAAAATAAATTTTTTATTTTCCATGCATGAATTGTTTAAATATTAGAGAACTGGGATCAGAAAAATTAACTGATAAAAATGACACAATGTTTATAACTTGCCAACAAACCTCTATCATGTGATATCTATATATGGAGTGAATACTTTTTTTGTATAAAGTAATAATCATAGTACATGTCTTGGTATGTCGGTAAATTGGTTATGGATGAAATGAAAATATATTATCTATAACAACCTGAGATTATATATAGGTCACAATCAGAAAAAGTATTGATAAATGTTTAGTAAATAATCAATAAACTTTTAGTAAAGTAATTTTATTCTTCAAAAATACATTTTCTTTAAAAATGATTTTTATTTCTTTTCATGAAAAAATATTATAATAATTTTTGTAACTTTTAAAAAATATATTTTCTAAAATTAAATAATTTTTTTGGATTGGAATATAAAATTTTACTTTTGGTATTTTTTTTATTTTTTCTGAAAATATTGATTTTTTTGTGAAAGGTGAAAAAACATTTTTTTTTGTAAAAATGTCATTTATTTTCAATAAATTAACTAATTTAAAAGTCAAATTATTATTTAAATATTATTATAATAATAATAATTATTTATTTATATTTATTCCTCTTAATTTCTTTTAAATTGACTACATATTTGATTTTAGTATAAGTTTTTCATTGGATTTAAAAAGGGGACTTTTGTGAAAATTATTTTAAAGTGCAAAATGTTTATATGTTTTAATTAATTAAAATAATCCATAATTAGGAATGTTTTAAATGAAATTTGTATATTATATATCATTAAATTATAATTTATATTCATACAATGATTATTATTATACCTAGAGTTAATATAATATCATTTTTTTCTTGAAAAAAAATACATTTCTTGAAAAATGAATTTTCATCTCATATGTGGGTTTTGTTTTAATTTAATTTTTTCAAATTTTGTAGAATTTATTTGAAAATAAATTTCATTTTTTTAAATCATCATGCAAAAATTATATTAGTGTTAATTTTTGAGAACTTTATGAGAAGATTAATTATTGGACGAATAGTGAAAATTTTTGAATTTTAATTGAAAAATGATTTTTCATTTAAATTATTTATAAAGTTAAATTATATTTTAAATTTGTTTTAAAGTAAAATTTGATCAATTATACATAAATTAATCTAATTTTGTTAATTTTAATCAATTTAATATTGAAATTTCATGTAGAAACTTTGTAAACAATTGAATGTTCTCTCTTTGAAAACTCATTTTTTCACCGTGTTTACGGGATTAATTTTAAATTAGTTTTATTTAATTGTGTGAATTTAATTAGGAAAATAGGATTTCATATTTTTAATAATAATAATTTATATTATATAATGATTTCAACTTAACTTTTGTCTTAAATTAATTGTGGAAACCGTAAAAATTAATTATCACGGTTAAGGTAAAAATTGGTTTACCATGGGGGTTAAACTAAAAAGATAAGGGTTAAAATAATATAAAAACTTACCTAAAGTAAATTATTTTGACATATTTAGACCTTATACATTTTATTATAAATAATTTTATATTATTGGATCCTTGTGACCTGAAGAGAACATGGGTGGAATTCATTTCTTTCAGAAATTACAAGTGTGCCACTTACCTCACTTATAAAAGGCCACCCCTATCCTCTTATATTCACACCTTTAAAACCAATTGGTTCTACGAATAAATACCTAAATCACTTATATAATTCCCTTATATTATCCTATATTCCTTATTTTTTTTTGCATAAATCCAACCACGGAAGGCCTTTGGTGAAACACAAAATAAGTTACCTGAAGAAGTGGTAATATTTTTCAAGGACTGTTTTAAGTTTATTTCTTCCTCCAAATCCTTAAATTTTTCTTAACCTATTACTATATAATAAAATAGGTATATTACACATAATTATATGTTATTATAATAATTTATTAACTTATATACTTCTCATATTCCATCAAATGGGTTATGAAATCATCATTCTTGTGTATGATAGACTACCACCTCCTAAACTAATGTCATTCGTTTTTTATTACCACATCACACGGTTGGGTATGATGATGTATACAAATTATATATATATATATGAATATGATATTTATAATATAATTAAACCTTTTTATTCATTATATCATATATAAATTTTTATACTTTTTATTCCATAGGGGGTACGATAACATTTCTCGCATGTACGACAGACTACTGCCTCGCAAAGCGATGTGATTCATTTTTCACCAACACTTTACATAGAGGGTAATAAGGATAAATTTAATTAATATATGTGATATAAATGAAATAATTATGATATTAATTAAATATTTATCATTTTTAAAATATTATATTTCATTTTCTTTCTGACCTTTTTCCTCACTGAAAGATGATAACATCGTTCGTGTACATGTGGACTACTGTCATCATGGAGTAATGTGGAATTATCTTATATCACCACACCACATGGATGATATATATTAGTATATTTAAAGAAATAAGATTTTATTTATGATATTATTATATTTATTTAAAGTTAAAATATTACTTTCCTCATTTCCATATTGATCATTGAAAAAAGGAAATGTTACTCATGTGAACACATGACCTATCATCTCCATGATCGTAGAAAAAATAAATTTTAAAAAATGTACTTAATAATTCATCTTAAAAAGCATAATTAATGTATAAATATGTTAATTATTCCATTATTATTATTCTAGATATTATAAAACTATATTACATGAACAAGAACTATAACTTTCATAATGAAGAACGAATGAGAAAACAAGGTAATTAACACCCGAAATAATGAAAATAATGAAATATTATTAACAAAGTGGTGATAAGATGTTATAAAATGATCATATATGATATTATGAATATTAATATGGTTTTTATGTAAGTTAATAACATTTTTAAAAAAGCAATACAATAGGTTACAACACATTTAACCAAAAGAAAGTTTGAGGTAAGGGACTTCATATCAATTTCCATTCATTGAGGCATATTTTGATGTTGTACAACTATACTCTTTTATGAGATTTACTACATCCACTTTGAAATTTTATATCATTAATTCCTCTATTATCATGGTATATATAGTTTTTTTTCAATTTTATTCTTTCATGGGGGTTATGTTTCAAATATTTCCAAAGTGATGAGGGATTTTTTTTAAAAAAAATATGTTTAATGTTTTCCTTACAACTCCTTGTTTTCCATTTCTAAGTTTTTTAAAAAAAAATTATAAAAATTTTAATATGGAAATAAAAGATTTATATATTATATTTTATGTCTCTTTTTTACTTTATTTTCAAATGTTTTCAAAAATAATATTTTTATGTGTTTTGTATGAAATGTTTTGAAAAATGACAAATAAAATGTTCTATTATTAATGCACATGGTGAAAATGAATTTTTCTCCGATATGGACATTATTTTATTTATGTATTCCTTTGAAATCATTCATGTTTTCTTCAACAAAAACCCCTCTTTCTCTTTTGTTTGGAATTTAGGCACTAAAAACAGTTTTTTAAGTGGTTATTCATTTATTTTGAACTAATGAAGCCTATTAATTTATGGGATTTGTGGTTACACATTGTTTATAACCAGGCATTTAATACCCATAATTTAAATGCCCGACCACCCTATTGTGGTCCCCATCATCAAAAATTTATGAGACGTGGGAGGATACTTAAAATAAAATATATTTATTTTATTTAATCCTCCACAAAAAATGAAAAAACTAACCTCTTCTCTCCACCCACTACTGTCGAGGTTAAACCTCCTTTAAGGAAATCCAGATGTTGTGAGTTCAACAATGCCTTCATATTTTTAATTCGATCATCAGTTCAAATTTATAAAATGCCACTCGTGTGTTTACTGAATGTGGCTTAAAAAAATTTCAATAAATTAATAACATTCACCCTTGACCTGGGCCAGTCGATGTTAGTCTCCGTCTAAGGATAAGACACCCCAAAAAACACAACGGCACTCCTGGATTTTTAATCCGTGTTACCATTTAGAAGTTATATATTTTAACAATAAAATAATCATCACTTAATTATTTTATTTGCGGCCAAAAATAAATTTCATTGGTGGCCCACGCTGGACAATGTTAGTATCTACTTAAAGAGAGCATACCCTCACGAGATTAGTTGTGGTCTCAAATTTTTTATCTGGGTAACCATTTGTGAGTTATAATCATTTGAAAAATAAAATAATTTTATTCAATAATTTTATTTATGGTTATTCCATTTTCGGGTTTCCTCACTGGAGGCCCGCACCGACTAAACATAAGTGGCGCCTAGGGTAAACTCGCCATCCTGAGCATAATGGTTCCCTCAGATTTCTGATCTAGGCAATCGTTTAAGAGTTATTCCGCTTTTTCAATAAAACTGCTTAAGAGCACTATTTAAAGTTTAACAAAACTTTGACGGATCATTCTGGGAACTCTGGACTTCGTAATCATGCACTGTTATATTTCGCAGTCTCAAAATAATTTTTTATAATTAAAAAAATTATACGAAAAATTCCAGGACATTACATTCTCCCCACCTTAGGGATTTTCATCCTCGAAATCCAAAACAAAGATTAAGGAAACAAATGGGGGTACTAAGCACGAATTTGAGCCTCCCACTCCCATGTGCTCTCTTGGAGGTTCCCATGATGTCAGTGAATGTGCACCAGAGGTATCGATTTCCCATGAAGGCCTCACTCCTCTTGATCCTCTATCTCCTTCAGGAACTCCGTAAAAGTCTCCCCATCATCAATGTTCAACACCCCTAGTCGATAACGTGCGATGAATCATGCATGCATCTCCTCAACTGCAACACATGGAAAAATTTGTGCACTTGGTGAATCTGTGGGGAACGAGATGGACAGTACGCCACCTCACCCACTCTGCTGAGAATCTAGAAAGGTCCGATGAACCTCAGAGATAGCTTGTCGCCTGACCAAACCTCCGCAATCCTTGTCGGGGCGAGACACGTAGGAAGACTTGGTATCCCTAAACATCTAATCCCAAAGTGTCACAAGTATCATGGTGTGTCCTCTAAAGAAAACAACATGCTCCCCACCTTCAGGAAATTCTTCAGGAAACTGTCCTGAGGATATATGAGCACGTCGGGTCTCGCAGTCAAGGTCCCAAGTTGTGTCTTCCAAATTTGATGAGGAATTGGGAGAGTGATAGTCATATACTAGAGGTAAGATTCTTCATCTATATCCATGAAGGATATCCAAAGCGCGAAAAACTAACTTGATGCCTCACTCACCAGTTATAGGACAGAGCTTCTACTGACTGTGTCTACTACGATGTACCCCTACTCATAAGTATAGACTATCTCAAAGTCATAATCCTAGAGGAACTCTGGCCATCATCACTATCTCCACCTCTGAAATCTCTGCTGATACTTCTCTATCCACAGGAAAGGCTCCCCCTTCTTCGTCAAAGCTGACAAGGGTGCCGCTACCCTAGAGAGGTCTGGTTCAAAACACTGGTAGTACCCAGCCAAAGCCGAATTCTCTCTCCCTTCGGGGAGGTAATCCTAGAAAAAACTTTTTAAAAGATGTCCCCACACTCTTCAACTATTGTTTGGAATTGAAAAATCAAAACTCATACTGCCACAAGGGTAAGGCTGGCCGACTCAAGTGTGATCGGCTGCACCCTCCTATGCATGAGTTTATCTTGTGCTTCCTGGGTTTCCTTTTTCTCCAACCAAGGAAAACCCCATTCTATTGTTGTAGATAAAACACAAACTTTTTTCCTAATACAGTAAATCTGAGTAAGAACTGTGGATGTCCATTTCATACCCAAACTAATGTCGTAAGGCCTCGACGATACTACCAAGAGGTTCCAACCGAAACTCTCACCTTAAGGGTCAGATCACACCATCGGAATAAGTGTGATTATCGACTCTCCTCCCAACGGTATCTCCAGATGTAAGGGTCAAGTCAATAGGTTAACCAAAAACTCTAGGTCTTGAACAAGATTCATGGAAGGTAGGAATGATTGGTACCTATTTCTTTTGATATAACAATGTGTAGTAGACACAGACCGTACCTCAAATCATTCTTAGAGCCCTTGGGTCGCACTCCCTGACTGCATAAAGCTTCTCCCATGTCCTATCCTCTGGTTCCCTGAGCCTGGTGGGGACCACATTGGGGTGGTGGTTATAACATGTCAAAATGTACACCACCTCATGCTGCTCTCCTAGCTCTGATTCCATGTCTGCAGCCCTACAGATTCATCTATCCTTAAAACCTCCTCTTCTTGAAACATTTTACATGCCCAGGTCTTTGAGACTAGCGTCAGTTTCCTACTATCCCACTATTAACATTCAATGGCTTCATTCACTCAGCCAAAAAAACATTCATCCAAAAAGGTTTTTTCTAGCACGCTAACATAAGTAGGAATGCATAGAGGAATAGTGCTAGCTCAGATGTCCCTAAACACACCCCTCTCGGAGATCCGAGACCTAAAGTACTTGTCATACTGTATTCATCGAGTAACTAGGATGGTCGGTACACCATGATGAATACATAAATACCGACATGTCATCCTACCGAAGCTATAGAAGCTCTAGGGAACTCTCATCCATTATCTCATTATGGAAAGAGACCACCTTCTTTGAGAAAGGTTCTCAAGCTTGTCCACATAAAATAACCTCCTCGCAAGATCAGGGTAATCTAAACCCTATCATCATCCTACTGAACCACATAGAAGGCTCTCTACCATGACCCCCATTTGATCGAATGGGGCCCTGGATAGATAGAAACTTGGCTAGCTCTTCAAGATAGTCCTTAGCAGATTGTAAGTCGGGATCACCTCGGAACCTTAGGGGTTTCTGATGCTGAAACATGTTTAAGGAACTAGGCCTACATTTTTCCTCTACAGGTATCGCCAGTTGTAACTACTTACCAACAGTTAGTGATGTAGCTGACACACTACCTGAAGGTACTCTCTCGAGAAACGGTCCACGTACCAAAGCCTCATCACTATATGGACCATCCTCATGGTCACTAACTAGAAAATAATAGAAGCTAAGATCACCATCTACTCTATTAGTGTCTCAACTAGGTAGAAAACTCTAGACACAACCTCCATTTATTCCTCAGCCACTGAAACTCGTGCAATGCGCTCAGTCGGCATGTACCCTTTGCTGGTGGGGTCGGTGGCATTTTCTACCCAATGGGTGGTGGTGCTACTCATGCACCACCCAAAGGTGCTAACACTGTAAGAGGGCCATACACCAAAGCCTCATCGCTCAGCGGGTTGTTATTGTGTAATCCCTTAGAAATCCTAGCTGGCTATCTATGTGGAATCATCCTGAAAGAAACAAGTGAGCCACAATCAATAAGTTATACCTGGGGAGCTGAATCAAAGAAATCTGAAGGAAGAAACTTTCCAAAAACACATGCAATCAGTGTTTTCATGAAATGAGTCAGAAATTAGAATTCAAGTTCCTGGTGTATAGATACATCAGTCACCACACCAACACTGGATTCCCTAAACTGAAAACCACACTCATAACACTCAACACTATTGCTACATAGAAAATATTAGAGTCCTAGTTCATCGGTAGGACCGACTCCTCTGATACCACTTTGTCACGACCAGTCCCCTGAGGCCCATGTCGTGACTACCCCAAGCCCTCCTTCCATAGGCCAGGGGCATATGAATAGCACCAGAAAGGTGTATCCCTATAATGAGAAGGAATTTCCTTTAAACCTGTACAAACACAAAAATCGAGAACACAAAAATAAGAAACCAGGAAGTAAACTACTTTAGTAAAAAAGTTTTGAAAGTAAAGGGGCCGGAATACAAGCCTAACTAGTAGTACAAGTACAACAGAAAAGTACAAATACAACTGAAAAGGGGAAAATAGCTCCTGGATCATCCACCAAGGATCCTACCTGAAGGGTAGGAACAACTCATGATCAATAGTACCTACATCACGTCAAGAAAAATATTCCACCTCTGAGTATCGTCCAGTCCTGGCTCCCTCATCCTTCATCAATAATGTTTCGTCATCTTCACAAGATACAACAAGGTGCGGGCGTAGCCCATGCATGGGGCAGTATAACGATACTCAGTAGGGACCTCCAGACTTCATATGTCTCCTAGAGTTCCACAAAGGAAATACCAAAAAGAAAGGCTTCAAATCTACTTAGGTATATACCCATACATATACCTATGTTATCAAGATATACCCATCCCATCCATGAGGGAAGAATACCACAAAGGTAACACCACAAAGGTAGATATACCAGACAAGTAGAACCACTGAGATAGAATTACCACACAGGTTACACCACTAAGAAATAAGTACCACGCAGGTAACACCACTGAGATAGAAGTACCACACATGTAACACCATGAAGAGAAAACCAAAAAAGTAGAAGTACCACACAGGTAACACCACAAAGGTAGAAGTTCCACAGAGGTAACACCACGATGATAGCACTACCATACAAGTAACACCATGATGATAGAAGTACCACACATGTAACACCACGAAGATAGAAGTTACTCAACTCACAATCCATTATGACTTAAGTACAGAACTAAAAATGATTAGTTGTAAGGCTAAATCATCTTATTATATTAAGTAGCACTGCTTCTGACCCACACAGGATCGATAGGTAACTAACCCCTTCTGACCCAAATAGGATCGGTATGCCCTGACCCACATAGGATCATTGAGCACCGACCCACATAGGATCTTACCCACACAGGATTGGTATGCGCTGACCCACACAGGATCATTGAGCGCTGACCCACACAACATTGATGTTCTTTTTTCACATTATAGACAGCCATAGGATTCTTCACACTTGTTGTGCTCGAGCTCCGTATAATCTTACCTTGAGATACCGATCGTACCTCGACCACCACTAAGATCAAAAAAGGAGTAAACCAAAAGACCACCTTTTCATAAGGGTTCCAACGCAACAGACAACGTGTTAACTGGTCGCCCGATCTGTAAGTTATATGCATTTTAGTACTAAGGGACCAGTTGGATTTGAGTTCATTCCAACCCATTCGTACTTCAAAGGGAACCAGATAACCAAATAGGTCACACCATTTCAATCCACATGAAAAAAAACATGAGATGGACTACCCATTTGTCCGAAACGGATACCTGGTGAAAAAGTTGCATTTCACCGCAACACGTGCAAATTGGGCCTCGTGGGGCCCACGCCTCAACCTTGACTTAAATATCCAAAATTGATCTTGAAACATCTGTCTTAATTTTAGTGTTGCAACGTCATAGATAGTTTGTCATTCCGACACCGTATGAGTGAGATATGTCAGATATAAGACCCCATAATAATAATAATAATAATAATATTGGGTGTTTCGTGGAACCATGCTACGAAACATAATTTAGTATCCAACACTATACTTGACTATATTAATGATAGGATGACATCTCCACTGATGGAAAGTCAATCGGACGTCGCACACAGGAGTTATGGTGGGTTGAAGATTTAATAATAATATTAAATTTATTATTTTCAAAGCGCTTAGGGTAACCGATCTTAAAACCTAAAAACGAAATCCAATATTGGACTCATAATTCCCGTCTCGAAGTCAGGATCGTACTACCACTGACAGTTCATGAAACCAAGGTCGCACAGATAAGTTACGGATGAATTATGTTTTTACAACCAAAAAAATAACATTGTAATTATATTATTATTATTATTTACAATTCATTTACTTCAATTCTCAAATTTCGAACACAACTCACACCTCTCATATTTGGTGCACATCCCCTTATTCATCGGATCTCATCTTTAATTTCTTTAAATTTTTAACTTATATTTTTTCAACACTTTATCTCTCCAATTAACCTCTTTCACGATTTTTTTCCAACTCCATGCCTTGCTGCACACGCTCAGCAATGTAAACTCTCAACTTGTAGCCACTGATCACACTTTTGCTGCAATGAACACGACCCTTCTCATACCACCATGTACGATCATCGGAAAAACCGCACCCCATTGTCCTCTTGGCCGCCACATTGCCCAGGAGCTGCGCCCCATCGGCCTACTGCCATCTCGACCTCCCACTCGCACCGTCATACCCCTTGTACCAGTCGTGCCGGAATGCCGCAGTATGTGGCACCGCCAATCTCAGCTAAAGCCACGCCCCAATGAAATGCCAGAAAAAGCACCACCACATCTCCCCTTCCATGGGTCGCTGCATCTTTGTTTTATGCCTGAAAAATGTGAGGACCACGGATTCACGATCCTCGGGTCAATATCTTTGCATCCCTATGCCGTGCTCAACGAAACATTGAGTTTTTAGTGTGATTAATTATTTGGTGATGATGAACACGTGAAGAATGAAATAGAAAGGATCATGGTCTATGTGCAGATCGATGTCCATGTTTGTTTGGACATCATCGTTGTGAATCAAGAACAAGATGAATTAACAAATGGATATTTATCATACTTCAAAATAACCCCCTAAATCATAAATCCATTGGATAACGTTCGCGACTGAATGTGGGTCGATGTCCGTCATTCCTGAAAGACTCTTCCAATGACGCTGCTCAAACGACAATCTTCGGTTCTTGATTGTGAGATATGTTCTTTGTTAAGAGCCTCAAGATCCTGCTCCTCCTTTCGTCAATGGAAACAAACACCCAACCCCAGGGAAGAGTCAATATAAATCTTAGTTTAAGTAGTGATTCATTTCTTTAGAAATAATGAATCTTATTAATTAATGGGATTTGTGGTTATACATTTTGTGTAACTGGTCATTTAATACTCAACAATTAAATGCCCGACCACCCTCTTGTGGTGTCACGAACTGAATCTGGTCACCAAAAAACCCGGCCACAAACCCAGACCGTGACACGGCCTGATGGGCATTCAAAATCCCCATGGGCTGGAACAAGTGCCTGGGTATCATATAATTAGAATTGGGAAGTATTTACCTGATTTTATAAACATTAAACAACAAACAAACTCGATAAAACAAATCTGGGTTTTTTCAACTAAGTCCGTCTTTTACAAAATTTCATAACTGAATTACATAAGTTAAAACTATGTTTAAAGACAATTACGAAGTTACAAAACCAAATAAGGACAGCCCAAGAACCTCCACATGGCAAGAGACACCTCTCTCAAGCCATCTCCACAAGACTTCACCACCAAAGACCTGCTAGAAACCCAAACCACTGGCACTAAAAACTGTACCCAACCTGTGAAAATAGAAATAACCATGTCTACTTACACCCAAAAGTGTAAGTAGGGTTTGAGCCAATTCCCAATAGGATACCACCACTAATAGATTCCAGGTGATAAACATTTAAAAATGAAAATCATGCAAGTTTTAAAAAACATGAAATGATAGTTACAATTTCTAAAAGATGAAACATTAAATAAAAAGAATTTTCATGTGGGATAATTTAAAGAATAAAATTTTTTAAAATAAATACCAAAGATACTAAATTTTCCAACCCCTCATACCCTTTGCTGACGGTAAGAACAAAATATCTCGTGAGCACAAGCAATGGGAAATAGCCCCTATGAACTAGCTAGTTGTCGGTCCTAGGTACCTCGTATCTCGGTGAGAGTAACCATAACAAATATCTATTCTCGTACATGAGGAACTAGTAGGGAACATACCCATAACCTAATGACCCCCAATTATTATCATCATCATAGTTTAGTTAGAGTTGTAAGCATCAATCTTGCTTAGTGAAACTGAGGACAAACCCCACAGATTCACTAGCATAGTAGTACACGTCCACCCACCTAGATACCCAGGTTTTCCCTTTGTGCTCAAACAAGTCCAACAAGTCAATGAATATACTTTTCAAATGAAAATATCATTTACATATCATAAATTCACCAAACAGACCACATGTATACAACACAAGTCACAAAATTCCACATTTTATTCAAATTGTTTTTGAAATCCGACTCACAACAAAATAGCCCACAACACTTTTCACATTTCATTAACACTTCCTAAAATCCATAAAACAATTTTATAGAACCATTAAAATATATTAAAACTCTCATAACATCCCACTCAATTTTTACATAATAACCTTTTTACCTTCAAAATCATTTTATCCTCAAACTTACATGAAACAGCCAACAAACAAGTTTCGCTCCAACTTCACAATTTAATAAAACCTTTCAGATATTTACAAAACATTATAAAAATGTTTTACATATTAAAAAATAAATTCACCTTTCAAAACCCCATAATAGGTGAACACACATACCAAACAGTACACATGCACCCTTTTCCCACTTTTTTTAACCAACTAAAACATTTACAATTTTCATAAAAAGAACCCAAGTGTTGTAAATATATCTTGCACACAAAACTCATTTCAAAACCCCAATTTAAGACAAAAAACCATACCAATTCCTATCCAAAACAGAATTTTAATCCCTAGAGACATTTATAAAACCACTTTCATGTTTTATAAAATCACCTGGAATAATACTACAAATGTTCCAAATGAAAACACACATTTTCATAAAATACTCTCAAGAAGTATAACAATGTTTTACACATGAAACCTATTCAAAACCCCTATTTTTAGGCTCACATGACACTAATACATTACCAAACCAGAATTGGCAGTCCAAACAAAATTTAGTAAACCAATTCCATATGTTATAAAATACACCCAAATAATACCCCATGAGTTACACATGAAAGCACCCAATTTCAAGTTAAAATGAAACTATAAAATTAAAACACTTATCCAAATTAATCATAAACAGTTTTCACACCACAACTAACATATGAGGAATATGAAAAATGAACAAATACAATAGTTTAACTTATCAATAATTGTTTACACATAGAACCACCTACCGAAAGTGTCGAATCTCTCAAAACATGGGGCGTAACATCAACCGCACCACCGCCGCACCACAAGGAAGATACATACAGACCTAGAACACAATATTTGACCAAAATACACCAAATCAAACCCTAGGTTCTAACCCTAACTTATGTACATTCTATAAATTCCTGAAATAGGGAGGAAACCCTAAGGAGACGGGAGGAATTGAAGAGAGAAACACTTACCTAAAACAATCTTGAAGAAAATGACCCAAAATCCACTGGTATATGAATTTGAAAACATCCAACCATTCATGGGAGGTTAGAACAAGGATTAAGATATCATGTAGGAACTGTAATGGGGGAAAAAGAGTAAAAATATAGGGAGTTATGAAGGGATCAATTTACGTCTCCAAATATGGGAGATTTCTGAAATCCAGAGACGGTTTGACCCCTTTCACGACTCTATTGAGCTCTAAATTGTGGGAGGAGGGAATGGGGGAGCGCCTTAGGTATGTGGGATTAGGTGAGAGTAGGAAATATTGAATAAAGAAAATATGGAAGGAGATATTAAAGAATTAAAATTTATTTTTAATGCAGAAAATGGGCTTTCGGGCAGGCCCAATCCCTTAAATAAAAATCCATATCCACCATGATTATGGATTTCTAAATGGTCCAAATTACTATGGTGGTGTTAATAGGTCATGGGATGACCATTATGAATTGGACTAGATTAAAAATGTTGAAAAATAAAGGAGTTATAAAGGAATGAAAATTTAATTTTAAATCTGGAATTGGCCTCACAGTTTGGCCCAATTCATTAAAACTCACCCATTCCTCCATAAAAGATTGGGAAATCCTAAAAAAAATCATGAATGGAAATTAAATGGAATTTAACATTAAAATAACTCATGTATGTGTATGAACCCGAGTTTTTAGAAATGGGTCAAAACCCGACCCTGTTTAGACTCTTGAATGGTTTTTTTGGAAGTCTGGAAAATCTGGGCGGTTTCTGGAAATTTCCAGACTACACGTCGTGTACTTTAAGTACACGCCGTGTATGAGTTACCCGAGTGACCAACTGTGTGCTCTCCGAGTACATGCCATGTGAAGTCCGTGTAGAACTTTCCCACTACACAGCGTGTATTTATAGACACGTCGTGTATCCCTTACCCGTGCGAGGCAAGGTACATGTCGTGTGGTGCCAGGTGTAAATTTCCATCTACATGGTGTGTAGCATTCCTTGACACGCCATTTACAATTGCCCCGTGTAGCGGACGAGACCCTGGACGTGTGTTTACCGTGTACCCAGTCCAGACCGTGTGCCGGACTCCGCTTAAGTCAGAGTACGGAAACACATATACACGGCGTGTACTTTGGGAATACATGCCGTGTACTTTTTTTTATTTGAGTGATCGGGCCGCCGTCGCGTCTCATTCCCATAACCATCTTCTTCTTCCCCTTTGGATGAACAGTTCGTCCAGAAAACCCTGAAAACTCAAACCCTTCCAGAATCTCTGTACGACATCCGTTCTTCGATCTGTCAGTGGAAATAGGACCCCATCAGAGAGGCTAACCCCACACACCCTTCTTCGTCCTTGATTCCTCAACTGTTCCTCCGTAGATTCCATACGAACGGAATTGACAGATTTTACGGAAACACAGATCTACTGCGATTCAGTCCGATTCAGAGGATGAAATCAAAGGAGTGGCATCGTACGAGTACGAGGTATGTGGTGAATACCTTCTTTCATGTTTTTGTAGAATCTTGGGGGTGGCGACCTTCGGGCGTGGTGTCAGGTGTTGAGAGAAACACTATTTAATTTGTTTTTATTTCATCATCTGCATTGTGGGATGCCTCTCGGCATTCCCTGACCATGTTGTGATTGAGCAAGACCGGGTTAGTGGTCATTTCTCGTTTGGGGAAATTCGGCCGGGGGTGCCGAAATGCGTGTGAATTGGACCGTTGTTTAAACTGTTGTGTTATTACTTCTTATTGAGTGTCTCTAGTTAAACTGTTCAGGTTTATAGTTAAATTTTGAATGAGTTAGGTACTGGTATGGGATAGCACAAGTAGTGAAAATTGACTGTTTAGTAATTTCCAATTTAAAGTGATGCTTCCAAGTATGAATATGCAATATGTGATATTGCCTGTGTTGAACTGCTTGTTGTGTTGGGAATGGCCCGAATATTTGTTGAGTGATGAGAATCATAGGTTTGGGCTTTGGATCGGTTTACTTTGGGTGGTTGCTACCACAGGATTGGGCATCATGGACGTCAGTTGAGGAAGTTGGACTATCAAGTTGGGCTTTCACCCGGGTTACTTGGATGGTGAGGCTATTTGACTTGAGCGACAGGTTTGCAGAGACACGGGGTGTTAGAGGTGTTGTGGATTGGGACATACTGAGGTGATTACCACTCACTGGGTACTTTTGGGTAGTGTGTACACAGATAGACTCCAAGATGAGGTGGTATGGCCACTCGCTGGGTAAAGGCCCCCGGTAGATTCGGTTAGGTATTTTTGGTTTCAGGGTGCTTGCCATAGGAAGCCACTGGGAAGGTGAGGAGCCTTTGGGAGACAGCTTTGAGGCGGTCAGGTTGGGGGCAGAGGCTCGCCGTGATTTGAGGGCAGACATCGTTGTCCCTCTGGTTATCTTTTGAGGACAGGTATCACTGTTCCTCCGAGTGTTGTGCCTAGGGCAGGTTGAGCATTCGAGCTGGGTTACGACGATTGGGTGTGCCTTCGGGACGTCGGTACTTGAGACACATGATGTCAGGTGGCACAAGGTGCCGGGCTGCAGATTAGACTTTCCGGCGTTGGCTGAAGCAGGTGACACTTCATGGTGGCTACTGAGCACCAATGAAGTCTTTGTTTAATTTTGGGCATTGCACTATTTACTGTTTTTCTTGTATAAGCATGTCTGCCTAAACACTTATATTAGGTATGCACCTCTGGGTGGTACCCTACTGAGACCTGTCTCACACCCTACACGGGCCCTTCGGGACGCATGTATACATTATGAAATTGCATGTAGGTAAAGGGTCAGCCTCAGGAGTTGGACTTTAGTGCTGTTGACATGGAGACTGGAACGAACCCTGAGGTCGTGCCGTACGAGAGTTATTTGTTTAGTATTATTTTATTGCATCGACATGTTTATTTTATAT
Organism: Viscum album; assembly: GCA_963277665.1. Lineage (NCBI taxonomy): Eukaryota > Viridiplantae > Streptophyta > Magnoliopsida > Santalales > Viscaceae > Viscum > Viscum album. The sequence goes on from OY728146.1 coordinate 1,467,886,314, forward strand.
TGTAGCTACAATTGGTTAGCCATTGGAACCGTGATATATATATATTGATTGTATGAATTGTTTGGATGCATGTTTGGTTGTATTAGCAGTTATTGTAGTTGATTAATGACATGACCTTCTGTTTAGTTTCCGTTGTTTCTGTTTTTATATTGCTTCCACTTTTTATTGTTATTGAATGTGCTTCCTCTATGCGGTTCTGGTTCATGTTTGCCGAGTCATTTATTTCCGATGCATATTTAGTTTATTACTTGGACCAGTTCTTTTAATTCCTCCATGAGGGTATATCCTCCCCAAAATACCTAACAGACCGTCGCTGCTAGTCGGCAGCCTTCGGCGTTCAGGGGAGGTGCGCCTAAGGTAGTGACACCCGACCCATTCGGCACTGTTCGGGTGGCCGGCCAGGTCCGGTTCGTTATAAAGTGGTATCATAGGAGGTTCTTGATAGGGATTTAGTAGCAGTGTTTTTCTGGCTACTAATGAGATTGAGACTTCTCTTTTTATTTCTGCTGGTTTTACTATTTGGGATATGGTATACTAGAGATAGGTTGTTGTTGAAACTTGATTTTTGAACTTGTGCTTGGTTGCCTGCAGCCCCATGTACGAGGGATTGATTGAGTTACCGGGGGTGGGAATTTCTATTTTCTTTTTGCTCAGATTATAGTTGATATGATTCCCACCTCAGTGGCTCACTTGTTGTGCGATGTTATAGATTATGACCTGTAAACCTTGGCTGGTATGGAAAGTGTTGCTTTCTTGGCTTTTGGTAGGAAAATTTAGGGTATTTCAATTTCATAACTGCACGTGTTCTTTGTGAAGTGATAATTCCATGTGAATAAAAAAAATCAATTGCCATGCTTTGTATTTTTTTGTATAATTGCATGTTGCAGGATATTTGGGTCTGGGTCTTATGAGAGTAGACAAGTACTATGATTGAGGCAGTGTAACTGTCAGGATTGGGAGACATGGTCGTCAGTTTGAGGCAACGTGAGTTGTCGGGATGGGCATGGCCCGAGGTACTTTGATACTTGGCTCTGTTGAAGGCGGGTAAGGAGGCCATTAGGCCGGGATGCCGTGGGGCATGGGTTGCGGTGAGGGGGAGTAAGGGCAGTTGTTATGCACTGTCTTTTACTACTTTCCTTATCTGCATAGAATATATTGTTATATATATTTATGTGGGTTGTCTGACCATTTATGGTATTCAGAGGGCTACTTCTTCATGACACTATGGAATGACAGGAAGGAGAGGATATGGTACCGCATGATCAGGTTCAGAATTCGGTGCTGGAAGAGCATGAGCCGCAGGTATAGGCTCAGGGACATGATCAGGTTCAGGATCCAGTGCAGGCTGGGCAGCAGTTGGGTTTGGCAGCGTTCGGACCGTGGCTTGACGAGCAGCTCTGAGCTACTCTAGTTCGCGTCTTGCAGGGGATTGAAAGAGGCGCGCAGGGTACAGAGCCTTCTATGGCGCATCTGACGCGGGAGTTCTAGTCGCATCACCCACTGCTTTTTTAGGGTGAGGGTGGTCCAAAGGTGGTAGAAAACTGGATAGAGAGTATGCACATGATCATTGAGCAGCTCGAGACGCCTCCAGGGTGGAGGTTCAAACTAGCGACGTACATGCTGAGAGGACCGGTGAAACATTGGTGGGATGTGCAGGTACAGGCTCGTAGGAACAAGGTACTGGCGTGGAAGGACTTCGAGGACAGGTTCTTCTAGCACTTTTATCCAGAGAATCTAAGGGCAGAGAGAGCTTGGGAGTTCTTGAGTCTTCAACAGGGAGATATGTCCATCATGGAATACGCAACTACTTTCACAGAGTTATCTCGCTTTGCACCTGGTATGGTGAGCGATGATGCAGCTAGGGTTAGGCGCTTCGAGGATGGCTTACGACCCGCCATTCGAGTCTAGGTGAACATCTTAAGGCTTGTTTCTTTCTCCGAGGTGGTGAACCAGGCGCTCATAGCCAAGGAAAACGAGAGAGAGAAATCTTGTTTTGACAAGGTGACAACCCCAGGTGATAGTTCAAACAGCAAGAAGCGAGGGAGAGATGAGTTCTAGCAGGGTAGGCAGGCCAATGACTCAGCTAGACCACCTCGTGGTAGTTTAGCGGTGGTGTGCTTCCAGTGTGGACAACCGGGAAATGTTTGAGCTCAGTGAGATAGGCCCCCAAAGGAGTATCGGGTGTGCGGACAGGTTGGGGATCTGGAGAGGTTTTGTAGGCATCCTTCTTAGACAGTCGGCAGGCAGGGGCCAGGACAGACTGTGGCATCAGGAGGTTGTTCAGGTTTGGTAACAGGAGAGGGTGGCTGAGGTTCAGCTGCACGTGGAGGACGTGACAGGGATAGTAGGACCCAGCTGAGGGGTCCGTGGCCGAAGACTGGGGTAGCACCGTAGGGAGGTCAGGCATCGGGCAATATTGCTTCAGGCTAGGTGCACGCTGTGGAGATTTTAGGGTTTGAGCAGGCTGGAGAGCCGACGACGGTGGCAGGTACACAGCGAGTGTGGCCGTGAGTTTCTTTGCTTTCTTTTGGAATGGCCTCTTGAGGCATGTATGGTTGAGTGCACAGGCTGCACAGGATACTTGTGGACTGACTAGATGCTAGTTAGTGGGATTGACATCAATTCAGATGCGTTTTAAGTTTTATTTATATATTTGAGATGCGTGGCATCAGGAGCATCAAGGATGCAGGTTACTTGAGGTGCCATGGGCATTAGGGCATCGTGGATGTGAGTTACTTGAGGTGCATGGAACCAGGTTTGAATTGAGCATCTATTAGATGCAAGACCTCAGGGAGGCGTACGCCGATGCAGTGAGAGTTACGTTGTGTGTCGGAAGCGACATGTGATCACCGAGGAGGTGTAGGGGTGACGATACGTCATGGGAGGACCATGGGTCCGGGAAATAGGTCGTTGGGCCTTGTTTGTTTATTTGTTTTCTTTGAGCTTTGTTCGGGTTGAGACCGAGTAGGCGATTCCTAAGGTGGGGCGCCCTTTTAGGAATTTAGCCAGAACTTTGAGACCGGGGTAGTCTGGGTTGTTTAACCGAGATGGGCATGTTCGGTGCCATCTCCTGGTTTCATTTGGTAGCTCGGGGATGAGCTACGTTAAGGTGGGGAGTTTGTAAGAACCTGTGTTTTTAGAAACGGGTCAAAACCCGACCCTGTTTGAACTCTCGACTGGTTTTTTTGGAAGTCTGGAAAATCTGGGCGGTTTCTGGAAATTTCCAAACTACACACCGTGTACTTTAAGTACACGCCGTGTATGAGTTACCCGAGTGACCGGCCGTGTTCTCTCCGAGTACATGCCGTGTGAAGGCCATGTAAAACTTTCCTACTACACGGCGTGTATTTATAGACACGTCGTGTATCCCTTACCCGTGCGAGGCTAGGTACATGTCGTGTGGTGCCAAGTGTAAATTTCCATCTACACGGCGTGTAGCCTTCATTGACACACCGTGTACCCTTGCCCCGTGTAGCAGCCGAGACCCTGGCCGTGTGCTGACCGTGTACCCAGTCCGGACCGTGTGCCGGACTCCACTTAATTCGGAGTACGGAAACACATATACATGACGTGTACTTTGGGAATACATGCCGTGCACTTTTTTTAGTTGAGCGATCGGGCCGCTGCCGTGTCTCATTCCCATAACTATCTTCTTCTTGCCCTTTGGACAAACAGTTCGTCCGGAAAACCCCGAAAACTCAAACCCTTCTAGAATCTCCGTACGACCTCCATTCTTTAATCCGTCAGTGGCAGCGGGACCACATCAGAGAGGCTAACCCCACACAACCTTCTTCGTCCTTGATTCCTCACCTGTTCCTCTTCATATTCCATCCGAATGGAATTTCTGAATTTGACAGAAATGCAGATCTACCACGATTCAGTCCGATTCAGAGGCTAAAATCAAAGGAGTGGCATCGTTAGAGTACAAGGTAGGTGTTTCATACATTCTTTCATGTTTTCGTAGACTCTTGGGTGTGTCGAAGTTTGGGCGCGATGTCGGGTGTTGAGCGAAACCCTGTTTATTTTGTTTTTATTTCATTATCTCCATTGTGGGATGCCTCTGGGCATTCCCTGACCCTGTTGTGATTGAGCAAGACCGGGTTAGAGGTCGTTGCTCATTTGGGGCAATTCGGCTAGGGGTGCCGAAATGCGCATGAATTGGACCGTTGTTTAAACTGTTGTGTTATTACTGCTTATTGAATGTCTCTAGTTAAACTGTTCAGGTTAATTGTTAAATTGTGAATGAGTTAGGTACTGGTATGGGATATCACAAGTAGTGAAAATTAACTGTCTAGTAATTGCCTATTTAAAGTGATGCTTCCAAGTCTGAATATGCAATGTGTGATATTACCTGTGTTGAACTGCTTGTTGTGTTGGGCGTGGCCCAGATATTTGTTGAGTGATGAGAATCACAGGTTGGGGCTTTGGCTCGGTTTACTTTGGGTGGTTTCTACCACGGGATAGGGCGTCATGGACGTTGGTTGAGGAAGTTGGACTGTTAGGTTGGGCTTTGCCCCGGGTTACTTGGATGGAGAGGCTATCTGACTTGAGAGACAGGTTCGCAGGGACACGGGGTGTCAGAGGTGTTGTGGCTTGGGGCATAATTAGGTGATTACCGCTCACCGGGTACTTTTGGGTAGTGTTCACACAGATAGACTCCAAGATGAGGTGGTACGACCACTCGATGGGTAGAGGCCCCCGGTAGATGCGGTTAGGTATTTTTGGTTTGGGGGTGCTTGCCATAGGAATCCAAGGGGAAGGTGAGGAGCCTTCGGGAGACAGATTTGAGGTGGCCAGGTTGGGGTCAGAGGCTCGCCGTGATTTGAGGGCAGACATAGCTTTCCCTCCGGTTATCTTTTGAGGACAGGTATCTCTGTTCCTCCGGGTGTTGTGCCTAGGGAAGGTTGAGCTTTCGAGCTGGGTTATGACGGTTGGGCGTGCCTTCAGGACATCGGTACTTGAGACACATGGTGTCAGGTGGCACGAGGTGCTGGGCTACAGATCAGACTTCCTGGCATTGGCCGAAGCAGGTGACAGTTCATGGTGGCTTCTGAGCACCAGTGAAGTCTTTGTTTACTTTTGGGCATTGCATTGTTTACTGTTTTTCTTGTATAAGCCTGTCTTCCTACACACTTATATTAGGTACGCACCTCTGGGTGGTATCTTACTGAGACTTGTCTCACACCCTACACAGGCCCTTCGGGACACATGTAGACTTTATGAAATTGCGTGCAGGTAAAGGGTCAGCCTCAGGAGCTGGACTTTAGTGCTGTTGACATGGCGACTGGCATGGACCCTGAGGTCGTGCCGTACGAGAGTTATTTGTTTAGTATTATTTTCTTGCATCGGCATGTTTATTTTATATTATAGCTATAGTTGTTTAGCTATTGGCACCGTGATATATATATATATTGATTGTATGACTTGTTTGGATGCATGTTTGGTTTTATTAGCAGTTATTGCAGTTGATTTCTGGCATGACATTCTGTGTAGTTTCCAATGTTTCTATTTTTATATTGCTTCTGCTGTTTATTGTTATTGAATGTGCTTCTGCTATGCGGGTCCGGTTCGAGTCTGCCGAGTCATTTATTTCCACTGCATATTTAGTTTATTACATGGACCAGTTCTTTTAATTCCTCCGTGAGGGTATATCCTCCCCACTATACCTAACAGACCCTCACTGCTAGTCGGCAGCCTTTGGCGTTTAGGGGAGGTGCACCTAAGGTAGTGACACCCGACCCGTTCGGCACTGTTCGGGTGGCTGGCTGGGTCCGGGTCGTTACAGTATGTGACATGTGGTCCCCACCAACAAAAATTAAAAATAAATGTGGGAGGATACTTAAAATAAAATATATTTATTTTATTTAATCGTCCTTGAAAAACTTAAAAACCAACTTCTTCTATCGACCCACTACGGTCAAGGTTAAACCTACCTTAAGAAAATCCTAACGCTGCGAGTTCAACAATGCCTTCATATTTTTAATCCAATCACTGGTTCAAAAGTTAGAAAACATGCTCACGTGTTTACTAAATGTACCTTAAAAAAAGTTCAATATATTAATAATGTTCACCCTCGACCAACACCAGTCGAGGTTTGGCCCCACCTAAGGAGAACACACCCCAATGAACCCAAAGGTACTATTGATTTTTTAATCCAAGTTAACATTTAGAATTTATGGATTTTAACAATTAAATAATTGTCAATTAATTATTTTATTTATGGCAAAAAACTAACTTTCACTAGTGGCACGCGCCGACCAATTTTAGTATCTGCCTAAAGAGAGCATACCCTCACGAGATTAGTGGTGGTATAATATTTTTAATCCGAGTAACCATTCGTGAGTTTTAAGATTTTGAAAAATAAAATAATTCAATTTAATTATTTTATTTACAGTTATTCCATTTTTTGGTTTCCTCACAGGAGGCCCACGCTGACTAAAATTAAGTCATGCCTAAGGCAAACACACCATCATGAGTGCAACGGTGCCCTCAGATTTCAAATCTGGGCAACCGTTTAATAGTTATTCCGCTTTTTCAGAAAAAACTACTTACACACACTATTTAAAGTTTAACAAAACTTCAACAGTTCATTTTGGACACTCTGGGCCTCAGAATCATGCACTGTCAGATTTCACAGTCCTGAAATAAATCCATATAATTAAAAACAATTATACAGAAATTCCAGGACATTAAATTTTTGAATGATCTTATAAGATCCTTCCTACTCTTTTAAATGTAACTATAATAGTGTCCTCCTCACTTGTGTCACTCAAGATCTCATGGAACCGAATCAATATCCCCCCTCTTCATTGATCTTTACGATGAATAAATCCTCTCAAAATCTAAGGTATGCGATAAATTTTACTTTACTTTAATCATGATCCTTGAACTTTCCCTCACTATCGGGAAAACCAACTTTACCTTGAAAATTCATCTTTAACATATCAAATTTATTTACTAAACTGCCTAATCAATTGAATGATATGCTCCCAGAATATAATGAGCTTCCTTTCTGGACATATTCTACTGAATAAATTCTACATTCAAGGGGTATGATCTCTACAAGAATACATGTTTGTCCGAATGATTGTATACTATTTCATAGGGACCACAAATAACTTAAAAATTCCTAAAGTGTGGTTATTCTCAATACAAGAAAGATGAATCTGGTCCTACAAAAGTTTTATGGTACTTCACAATAATTCAATGGTTTAGGAACCTATATGGATGTGTGGAGACTGCAAGACAATTGACGATGCAGAAAAATACAATAAATAAATATGGGAAACTTTGTTACCTAGCTGACCCTTCTTAGTAGAAGAGAATTGATCATGAGTATCCTAAATTTGGAAACAAGCTGAGAAACCTTTGTCTTTCACTATCTATAGGTGGAGTGAATCCTTTTGGTTTTTAAAGAAGTACTCACAGTTTATGGTCGGTTAAGTTGGTAAATTTTAACATACCACTAGGGTTATGCATGAAATTAAATTAAATTAGGTTATCTCTACTTTTATTAGACCAAAACAATTGGGTAATGATATTGATGTTTATTTATATCCATTGATCAGTGATTTTAAATTATTATGGGATTCAAGTGTTATATTTTATAATTCACACAAAAATGAAGATTTCTTTTTTAGATTCATGTTGTATGGGATAATAAATGACTTTCCTACTTATGGAAAATTTTCAGGATATAGCATAAAAGAACTCAATGGTGCCTCATTAGTGAACAAGGTATATAGTAAATTAGGTTGAAGAATTCATCAAAGACTGTGTTTTTAATACATAAGAGATTTATACCTTGAAGACATTAGTATCAATCTTGGATGACATCATTTGATGGGAGTTCAGAATAACATACAACACCATATCCACTAACATATGATCAACTGTTCGAGAAGGTAAAGATATGGACACTAATTTTGGAAAACCATTTTCAAAAACCTTACAAAAACTAACTAAAAAAAGAGATAAGTTTTTTTTGAATTACCACACTGCAAATGTTTTTATGCCATGAATTTTCTTGAAGTTATACATGGTGAAAAAAAATATATGTGATAGTGTCATTGGAATGTTTCTAAATGCACCCCACAAAACAGAGGATGAAATTAATTATAAGATGGAAATGATTAAAATGGGATTATGGGAAGAGTTGGTGTTAGTGAAGATTGAAAAATGGAATTTCATTCCTCCATCTACTTACACTTTTTCCAGGAAAGTGAGATATTAGTTTTTCAACTTCTTTAATGATGTAAAGGATCTATAGGGGTATTCATCAAATATTAGGAATATCATTTCAATGACTGATTTAAATTTAAAAGGTCTTAAATCACATGAGTGTAATTTTTTTATGAAATATCTTATGAATATAGCTTTATGTTTCATTTTTTCCATGAATTTACATCATATATTAACCTAGATATGTTTCTTTTTCAAAGTTATATGCAGATAAGTTATAGACCCAACGAAATTTCTAACTATGGAAAAGAAAATTATTGTTATATTATCTGAATAAGAGATCTTCTTCCTATCGAAATTATTTAATATGATTGTTCACTAGATGGTTCACTTGGTAATAGAGATTCAACTATATGGCCCTATTCATTATAAATGGGTGTACCCTATTAAATGGTATATGAATATTTCGAAAAGGTATGTCAAAAATTGAATTCCTCCAGAATTTTGTATTAAATAGTGTTATGTTGTTGAGGAAGATGTTGAAATTTGTACTGACTACCTGTCTAATGTTGAATCCATTGGTCTACTGAAATCTCCTAACACCAGGTGTCTTGTGGGTAAAGGAATTTTTAGAACATATGTTTTCATAATTACTATTACAGATCAAGAGGAGGAACACCTTTTCATTTTTCATACCAATTTATAGTTTTCCCCATATGTTGAAATCCATGAAGAAATTCTTGGGTATTTGAATCTATCAAGGGATGAAATCTAGAAATAAAATACACATAATAAATATTTTATTGCATGGTTTTGAGAACATATTTTTAAGGAGTCAAATTAAAATACATATTCAATTTTATAACGACTTAGATGAATAGCCGAAGGACCAACTATGTTTGTATTATATTATAATTGTTATACATTCTATACAAATGAACATGACAAACACAGTGCCATGAAAAAGAGTGGATATATGTTTATGGATGAGTTTATGCATGTATCTGGTACTAAGGACAAAAATACAATTTATGTGAATATGTAATAATTTTTCATCATCAAACAAATATAGGAGTTAGATTATACAACACTCCAAGTGATGATTTTTCCATGAATTTGGGGTCATAATAGGAGTGTTGTTAAAATAAATGAATTGGGATTTGTGAAAGTGGATTTCAGTAAATAAGGTAACAAAGATGAACCATTTATAATAGCATCATAGGAAGTAAAAATAATTTATATTCTATATGCTATAAACCAAAAGTGTTCAATTGTTTTATTGTTGATGAAAAAAAATGAATTTCCAGATGTCAATTCAACTGAGGACAAACCATTCTATAATATCCTGTCTTTTTTCAGGTATTTACCTCTTTGATTTTTTTCATTGAACCTATTTCATTTGGGTTTACTTCTTCTTTAAACCTTTGTGGTTGGATCCCATTTTGGTAATAGAGATAATTTTATGTTGAAAATGAACTAAAGTTCAGTGATGCATGTTTGTTTTAATTAATGGAGTCTTGGTAAGTGCATCAAGGAATTACAAGGGTTCTCCACGAGTTAGATGGTTTTGGAGGTGGTTTGGCTTTTTTAGAAAAAGATGGGTTGAGGGATGTCTATAGGAAAATTACACACTATGAACTTGTTACATAATATGTAAATATTTTTAGGATGATATCTTAAATCGGTTCATGGTGTGAAATGGTTTCACACCATGAAACCGGTTCACGAAGTGTAAATTCTACCAGGTAGACATCATGAACTAGTTTAGGGCATGAAAATTTTATACACCATGGAACAATTTCATGGCATGAAATGGTCAATCATGGATATTTTAGTGTGAGGTATTTCATTTTTTTTGTAAACCATAAATTGATAAATACACTATGTGAAACGATTATACATTTTTTATTTCTCTAACTTAATGGTTTTAAGACCACACAGTGTGTATAATATTTTTCTCATCCATGTGAATCCCTCCTATCTCAAGCCCCAAGAAACTCCAGGTGATTTTGGAGTTATTTCTTCCCTTCTAGATGTACCAATCAAGAATCTAATCCCGTGTGACTGGTTTTTCTTTGGTTTTCACCTCTCTTATTTTTTCTCTCATTTTTAGTGGTGGAATATCTTGATTTTGGGTTTTTTTTTGGGTATTGATCTTGATATTGTGTGATATAGGTGTTCTTTGTGATCATATTCACCTTTTTTCTTATTATTGTTACCTATTTAAAGTGTTGGGTTGATCACCAGATAAAGGTGGGTGGTCTAAAACAAAACCCTATGGTCTATTTCTATTGTTCAAGTATGTGAAATATTTTGTGATTGCACCGACACAACATGAAGATTAATTAATTGAATAATGGATGATGATAAATCTTTTTTTTGATTATTCATTAGATCCATTGGGATTTAGTGGTGTTGAGACATGGCTTGCGATACCCATAGGGTGAGACTACACTAGATTAATAAGGAATTGGAAAATGGATTACAGTATGTTTAACATGACATGATACCTTAGGTGATTTCTACTAATAGATTCACATTTGAAAATGGTTAAATTGATTATCTAAATGGTTTTTGGTAATTTAAAAATGAGTGGTTCTACAAACTAGCATGAAAATGGCTTAAGATATAAGTTAATGAATAAATGTGTAATTGAAAGAAAAATGGTAAATTTAAGAATTAACCATTGGGGCTTATGAAATAATATTTTTTTCATTATGATTTTGTTTTTGATTCATGCTAAAATAATTATATAGAGGGCTTGGATAATATGATAAAATGATTATATAGAGGGCATGGACTGTGTACTAAAATGACTATATACCGGTCTTGACCCATATATGCTGAAATACTTATATAAATGTATTGGACCAGTTATGTTGAAATGATTATATAGAGGGATTGGTCGGGATGATGAACTTATTAAACAGAAGGATTTTACTGATTATGATACTGTACCATAGACTAATGGTTATGGTTGGTATGGTTATGCTACTTTCTAAGAGATATTTTGGCATGGTGATAAAGTATGTTGATTTTTTTTATTATATTAAGTTGATTAATTAATTCACCTATTTATCATTTTATTGCCTGCACTTATTATCATACTTGTTTTGTTTAGACATGGTGGTGTGGACCTAATGATTTTTACTCACACCCAATCTAGGATACTATTTGGTACCCTAGAAGATTACTTGGATATAAGCTTAGACAAGGGAAATGGACCTTGTTGTTTATTGTTTCTTGCTACATGGGTTAAAGGATGGAGGTTGGATCGACTTGGGGTTCAGAACCGGGGTCTTTGAGTTATTCATTCCAACATGTTATTTTATTATTTTGACTTACAGTTTGTCATTTAGTTACATTTCAGTATTTCATTACATGGTTCACTATTATTTGGTTTATTTGTTCTTCATTTACCTTCTAGATGTATATCGTACTATTTCAACTATTTTTGTCACTATGATATTTATTTGTTTACTTCTACTGTATTAAAACTCTTTAACAGGGGGTATAGTCTCCCCTCTATGCTCTTTTCACCCTTAATGCTTGTTGGCAGCCCTTGGAATATGGGAAGGAGTGATTGAGGTCCCATAACCAACTTGATTTGGCAACACAAGAGAGTTTCAGATTGGGTTATGTTATAAAGAGGGGTCAAAAGAGAAGGTTGTTTGTCTTTTCTATTTATTTACTATTTGGGAAAGGTATAAATGATACTATGATGTGTTGTGACTTGGTAATGAGCTTGTTCATGGGAGTAACTAACCCATATATGGGGTAAATATGAGTACCCTTGGATAGGATTGTTGTTCATGATGTTCTCTTGTTATGATTGATGTTATTTCACCTTGGGTAATTCACATGTTATGTGATATTATTGCTTCTTGATATTTCTAGTCATGGTCTGGTATAGTGTGAGATGAGTATGTGTTCATCATGATATGTGCATAGGAATATATATTGACATGCATTTTTCATGATAGGAACATATTTATTTTATGTGATATATTTTCCTCTATCAACTGTAAAATGAGTAACCTGTTATATATGATAAATAAAAGTACATGAATGTTATGTTATACTAAATCACTTGATAATCCATGTTTAGGGCAACCATGATCCATTGGTTCTCTATTGATGTCACCTATTGAGGTTGGCCTTGTTATTATCTAGTTTTCTTAGGAGTGAGTTTATCTTGTAGAAAAAATGTCTCCTCATCATATTTTAATTAAGCGTTGGGAGAGTAAAAATCAGCACACTCTTAAAAAAGTTGAGACTTAGCTTCCTGTAGATCCTAATGATCATATGGATGTTCATATTTATAATAGCTTCCTTGGGGTCATGAGATCCATGGAAAGGGAAAATTTTCATACCATGCCTTCGATGCATAAGGTGATTAGAGAGTATCAACTGTAGAATTGGACTATGTTAACTGGGTAGGGAGGCCCCCAGGTAGTTGAGTTATGTATTGAGTCAGTCCAAAAAATCATTTAAAACCTTGTTAATCCTATGGATGAGAGGTTGAAGCTTCATTAATACATGCTTCTTGGACCACCCAAGCGTTAGTGGGACATTCTATAGAAAGATGGGTAGTATGAGGATATATCCTGGAAGGACTTAGAGGTGGATTTTTTGAGACACCTCTATCCAAAGACATTAAGGGATGAGAAGGATCCCAAATTCATACATCTAACACAGAAGGGCATGTCGGTGATTCACTAAGCTAGATGTTTCACCAACTTGTAGGGTTTTACGCCATCTTCAGATGATGATGAGATCTCTATGGAGATAATATTTTAGGATGGGATTCACTATGAGATCAGTTCATAGGTGATCTTATTTATCTTGAGTAAATTTTTAGATGTGATGAATTATGAACCCATCACAGAATAGAAGTCGAGAGATGCCCCAAGTTGTGGCCATTCTATTTTAGCAGGGTGAACTGGGAGTTCTTCTTATTCTTGTAAGAGGAACCACTATGATAGTTATCACCAAGGAAATAGTAGGAAGAGCAGTCATGGAAGTGTACATCCATCTTAGGATTGTTTTTTTTGTAGTGCTATCAGTGTATAAAGTTGGTCCACAAGCAGCCTCAGTGTCCATACCATGATTTAGAGTGCTATCTTTTCGGTAGGTTGGGTCACCAACAATGGTTATGTAGGGGTATATAGTGGTAGATAATTGGTAGAGGATTCGGAAAGGTACCAGTGTTTTGGAAGGAATCAGGTACCCCTCAGTAGATGGGTAGTTGGTGTTCCACTGGAGTCAAGGTAGGGGACGTGGTACCCCGGTGCAGGAGTGGTAATACTAAGTGGAGGGAATATCCCAGTGGAGTCAGAATGGAGACTAGGGTATAGGGAGAGGTCATCTGCCTTATATGATGTCTAATCCATCTAGTGTGGATGCATGAACTTCTATATTTATAGGTATTATTATTTTATCACCTACCCTTTCTTGTGTTTTGAGTACATTGAGAGAGCATTGGATTTATTCCAGACTAACTAAATGCAGTTTTTTGAACGATAAAGTTCACTTATTGTGTGATTTCATCTCATAGGTTGGAGTGTTAGTGGACCTATAGATGGTTTTAGTCATGATATATTGATAGTTACCTAAGAATTTCTTCAATAATTAGAGTTTTCTAGTTTTAGAAGGTTTTTATCAGCCCTTTATCTAGGAATTTTCCCATTTGGTAGCACTGATGTATGGATTGACCAAGAAAAAAGTGAGTTTTTTTTTGGTAAAATTTTTGTAAGAGGTATATTTATGTGTTGAAAGGTAGGTTGAAATCATCACCTATCCTCACTTTATCTATGATGGTTGAAGCATATACCATGTACTATGATTTATCTAGAGTTTCACTTGAAGCAGTTATGATTGAAGAGGATTGAGTGGTATCTTTTGTCTCTAGACAGATGAGACTATATGAGAGGAATTACCCTACTCACAATATAGAGTTTTATGTGGTGGTATATGAACTTAGATGCAGGAGACACTTTGTTTTGGGGGAGATGTTTGTGATGTACATGTAATACAAGATCCTCAAGTATAAACTTTTTTATTAGTGGGACCTAAGCCTTCAATATAGGATGTGTGCTGAGTATCTATAGTCTTTCGAATTTGAGTTGGCTTATACAGAAAGAAACATAAAGGTTATTTTTGATGCCTTGATCTAAAATACATTTACGGAGGCAGTTTGGGAGTCTTGTAAAGAGTGGTGGATACTGACATTCATTGTAGATATGAATTTAGATGTTCAGGTATCCAATATATGAGTAGCTCTAACATCAAAATCTATCATACTCGTACTTCTTGACATGATCAAGGTCGAGTAGTTATCCAATCCAGAGGGATTAGTTAAGAGAGAAAGATTATATGGTGGGGAGCCAAGAGCTTGATGGTCTCTTGGAAGCAATAATTCTCTTCTTTTTCATGGATGAGTATGGGTTCTTACAGGCTTGTGTGAGGATATGATGAGAGATTTTCATGCTTCTAGATGGGTGGAACATCCTAGTTTGGAAAAGATGTATCATGATATCCAATGAAAGTATCAATGTCTTGGAATGAATGAGGTGTCAAGATTTATGGCGAGAAGTTTCACTTATCAACAGGTGAAGGCCAAGAATTAGAGGCCTATTGGGATTTTGAAACTTCTACCCATTCTAGAATGTAAATGGTATGATGCCACTATAGATTTTGCGATATGATTACCCTAGACACGTCAGAAGAATGATACAGTGTGGGTGATCATAGATCAAATGATGAAGGTAGACCACTTCATGCCTATTAGGGAGACCTTAACTATTAGTGATCTTGGGAGTTTTTACGTATAAGTGGTAGTTTAATTGTATGTTGATAAATGAGTATCATTTATGATAGATATACTCATTTCATATATTGGTTCTAGAAGGGTCTTTAGAAGGCTCTAGGATCACAGTTTCCATTGAGCATAACCTATCATCAACAAACTGATGGTTATTCTAAATGGAATTTTAATATTCTATATGATATGTTACGAGCCTATGTTTGGGTTTTTTGTGGTTCATGGGAGTTACATTCAACACTTTTGGATTTCACTTATAATAATATCTTCTTAGAACCAATCCATATGGAACCTTTCAATGATTTTTATGTAAGGTCATTCCATTTTCTTCTTTGTTGGTTGGAGGCATGTAAGTCAATGCTTATTAGACTTGGTCTCATATAGGATACATCTAAGAAGGATTAGTTGAACATGATGTGGTTGGTTACTATGTAGAGTAGAAATAAATATTACGCTGAACATTAGAGATGACCTTTGGAGTTCGAGGTTGGTAATCATTTTTTCCTTCAGGTGTCACCTAAATTGGGTAAACACTGTATCAGAAAATAGGGAATGCTAGGACCTAGTTTTTAGGCCGTTTCAGATAGTGGAAATGTTCAATCCATTGGTGTACCGATTATATCATCCACAACACTATAGTGTCATTCATGACATGTTTTATGTGTCACAAATTCAGAGGTATCATCCTAACCCTTCTAATTTAGTACAAATTGATGATGTCTAGCTTTTTTTGGATGCATCCTTTGAGAATCATCTGATACAGATTGTCGAACATAGTGAGAAGTATCTTCAAGGAATATCCATACCTCCAGTTCATGTATAGTGGCATCATGGAAATGTTCAAAAGGTGACTTGGGAGAGGGAACCTGATATGTGAGCATAGTGGCCAAACTTGTTTTCTCAGACCCCATAGTGATGCTTAGAGTTACTTGGGTATGAACTTCTAAATGGCGGAAATGTAGTAAGATCCCTTTTTTCTAGGTATGTTCCTATTTTATATTTTCATTGAACCTATTTCGTATGAGTTTCCTTATTCTTTAAATGTTGGTGGTCACATCCCTTTTTGGGAAGGGATTGAATTTTCTATGTACAATGAAATAATGTTTTAGGATGTATGTTTTTTTTTGAATTAATGGCATTAGGGTATGTGTGACAAGGGATTATGAGGGTTCTCCATGAGTTTTCAAGGCTTTAGAGGCGTTTTGGGTTTTTCAGAAAAAGCTAGGATGAGACCTGCCTACTGGAAAAATACACATCATGAACCTATTACACAACATGTAAATGTTTCCATGAATATTTTTTGTAATATTTTAGGGTAGGAAGTGGTTATATGTTGCGAAACTAGTTCATGATGTTTAAATGATGCTAGTATGATGTCGTGAACTAGTTAATGGCATGAAAAGGTTACACACTGTGAAAAAATTTCATGGTGTGAAATGGGCGATCGAGGTTATTTTAACCCGAGGTGACACACTTTTAACAATAACTCATAAATTGAGAAATACATGAAATTAATGGATTACATTCCATGTATTTCTTAGTCTTAGTGGTTTTAAGGCCACCCTGTGTGTATAATATTTTTCTCATCTACGTGCAGCCCATCTTTCTTAAGACCTATGTGGTTCCAGGTGATTTTGGATTTATTTATTCAATTACCAACATATTGATCTATCATTTGATCCCCAATGTGTTTTTCACTTTTTTTACCCTATCTTTCATTGCTCTCTGTTATATAGGAGGAAACTATTGACCACAGTTGTTTTGGGTGTTGATCCTGATATTTTGTGATCTAGGTTTTCTTTATGATAATATTTTCATTCATTCTTGTTGGAATTACCTATATAAAGAATTGTGTTGATCACCAGATAAAGTTTGGTGGTCTAAAACCAAACCCTATAGTTTGTTTCTATCATTCAAGTATGTGAAATATTATGCATTCGCACTGACACAATCTACACATTAATTAATTGAATAATGGATGATGATAAATCTTATGTTGGAATATTCATTGGATCCCTTTGGATTAAATAGTGTTAAGACCTGACTTGTGGCTACTCTCAGAATGAGATTACCCTAGAATAATAATGAATTTCCTGATGGATTAATTTATGATTAGCATGACATGATACCTCTGGTGATTTCTAGTGAATATTCACCTCGAAATATGATTAAATTTATTATTGAAATGGATGGTGATAATTTAATAATAATTGGGTGTGTAAAATGTCATAGAAATAACAAAATATTTAAGTTAATTAATAAATGGGGAATCTTAAGACAAATGGTAATTGGAATAATTAAGCATTGGGGTTATGAAATGGTGTTTTTTTCTTATGATTATGATTTGGGTTCAGATACAGGTTGAAATGACTTTATAGAGGGATTGGCATGGATGTGACCGCATTATCATGAGACATCAAATTGATTATATTTTAAAGGTTGGTTTATAGTCTTGGGAAGAACCTATGTTGTCTCTCATGGATCATTTCTAGGTTCAGAGTATGCATTTTTAATTAATATTACTAAAAATGGGGGAGATTTTGAAATCAATTTTAAGAAAATAACTTTATTTAATGTGATTAATAGTTGATAGTTAAAGGTGTTGATTTAAGAATTATGAAGGAAGTATGTCATTTCAAGTTCACTACACATCTTGTATAGTTCATTGTTCTGAAAATTTCACATGGTTTTGTTTAATTATTTGGTTGAGGGTTATCAAGATCTTGACTCCCCTTTTACCCCTTAAAACCATGCGCAACGAAGCAACCCCTGAAACAAAAATCGTGTTTTAAAGGTTTGGTCCTAAATAATAGAAAAAGGGATACCAAATCATACTGAAATATCATATTTTTGTGAGAGATAAAGGATTCTCGTGTTATCCAATCGGAACAACCCAAGATTTCCACCTGAAATCTCAACTTAATCAGTGTTGAAATAAAAAGTGTTTCACGTAATTTTATCAATAGAAATGAAATTAGAGGATAATAATGTCAAGATAATAAATAATTGAAATATTTATCACACAAATAAAAAAACAGTATAAGAACAAGTGTTGTAACTCCCTCACAAGTGTGTGTAGATCCCTTGAAATGATCATCCACCATTTAACTCGACATCGAGAGGAGGAGGAAGCTTGGGTGGAACTCTGCCTTCATCCTTGACCCCCTTATGAGTATGGGACCCTCAAGAACTTATTGGATTATGAGAGGAATCCTTTGGGTATCCAAAATACCAGATCTTTGCCTCCTGTCCTAACTTGAAGTTGGGGATCCCAAGCTTCCATTTTATAGGCAAAGTGGAAGGTGGTTGTGGGAACACAGATTGTGTAAAACTACTTGGACCTTGGTTTGATACCACTATAAAGTATAATATTGTAGTTTAAAAACTATAAAAATGTTGAACCACATATTTAATATCTCCACCGAAAGTTTTTCAGCCTTTTAATGACTATATCCCTAGATATGCACAGATCACATCACACTACTTTTGACTTCATGAAGATTCAGTGTACTGGACATATTAGGTTGTTTGGTCCACCATATGGATGAATGAGTCTTGGGTTCCTTCATATTAAATGTCTCCCAATGAATTTTGGACATTCCTAAAAAATTTCATCCCATTTCGATTCACAGTTCAATATAAGTGTTCGGATTAGTCCACTGGTGTTCATGGATCCTATGCAGTTTGGCCCATTTTTCTTAGACATCATCATGGGCCCTCCAAATCACCTCCACATTTAGTGAAATTAAAAAAAAGTAACATTTACCTTTTTAACATTGATAAACACAAAATAATTTAATAAAACATAATGTGAATTTTGTTATTATTTTTCTAATTTTCAATACAAAACTATTTTAACATGGTATTGTAAGGGTGAACATGAAATAGTGAATCATAGTGTGATCACATCCCCACACATAAACATTTACACTCCTGGGAAAATTCATATTTCCAAAAATTATGCATGTAGATATTTCCAAATTCATAAAGCTTTAAAATTCAATGAAAATTTAATTCCTGATAGAAATTTGATCAAAGAAAAAATCACACCGAGGATTTATTCTCAGTTATCATGGAAAAAGACATCTAATAAATTGTATCCAATTGAAATTCCAAGAGATGCATGATTCCAATAAAATAAAATAATTCGAAAGTAATCATTTAAATAATTCTCCATGTGTGTTTTTGACTACCATTTCATGTTATTATTTCCACTTTCTATCGGGTAAATATATGTTACTTTAAAAATTTTCTACTTATAAGATCTTTTACACCAAACCTTCCCCACATCCTTTGCAATAAAATTTTAAGACCCACTCACTAAATAATTCCCAAAAGTCAAACCACAAGCTCCTGACCTAGATATCCCCTTATGTTTTACATTTAATCACTCCCCTAATTTTTTTTCAAGAGTTTCAATTGGAACAAATCTCACAATCTTCTCTCAACCCTTGTTTGATAATCTCATGACACTAATTGTAATAGTTATAATAAGATAAAAATTCAAGGAAGGGTGGTTTTTGACCTGCCCAATATACAAACCTTTTTTTTGTTTTTTAGGGCATACAATAGTCAGATAACTGGTACACATGCATAGGTCAATCTGGTACAGTAATGAGATAGATCAGATAAGGAAAAAATGTATGAAAAAATGATTTTGGAATGTAGAGAAAAATTAACCTAACTTATAGTTACCTTCCATTAAGTAAGAAATTTTAACACTTTATGGTTGGGTGCAAAAATGTGTGGTGATATTAAGCGAAACAATTTTCCATTAAACTATTCACAAAATAGGTATTATTCTTCTCAAAGGTTTAGAAGTGATACAACCATTTATATCATCAAAAAACAACTAAATTTCAAAACAAATTCACAAAACAATATCGAATTATTGTTGAAATACACGTTTCATTATTTTTTTGAATCTAAAAACAACATGAAATAAATACACTACACATGAATTTTCATTAACTTCCATGATTAAGTAGACATCATTTTCCATGATAAAGTGGGAAAAAGTAATATTCCGGCACAAAGGTGAGTGGGAGGTAAATGGGGGAAATTAATAATACAATTCATCAAGCTAAAAAGAGAAATAAAAGAAAGATTATGAAAATTCCTAACTAACCCAAGAATATACCCATACCCCAAACCTAAAGTGTGAAGTGTCCCCACTATAATAAAAGATAATGTGGGAAGGAAGGATAAAACCTGGTGAGTGTCATTCATAGATTACTTCTTGAACATGGATTTCCTACATCGGGGACTCCGAAATGGATTCATGGAAGTGCTTTAGCCATTTCCCCATTGATAGTGAAGGTTTTCTTGGTTTCCTCATTTTGAACTTGGATAACACGAAATGAGAGAATTTAGTAACAGTGTATGGTCCAAACTAGCAGGAACTAAGATTACCTGGATGAAACTTCAGACTTGCATTATAGAGTAGGACCTTCTACCCAATATGGAACTGAATATAATGGATGAGACGGTAGTGGTAAGCCTTGGTTTTCTCTTAATAAATCCCGTAGTTCTCATATGCATCTATTCTCATTTCCTCCATCTCCTGAATCTACGAATTCCTTTGAGAACCTACAATAGAAAGATTATAATTGCATTGTTTGATGGTCCAGTAGGTCTGATGCTCATTCTCAATAGGTAGGTGACAACACTTTCCAAACACCAGTTGATATGGTGACATGCAAATAGGAGTTTTGCAAGCAGTACAGTAATCCCATAAGGAATCATTGAGTCTAAGACTCCAATATTTTATGTTAGGTTGGACCATTTTTTCAAGAATCTATTTTACCTCTCTATTTGACTCCATGGATTGACCATTGGTTTGTGGGTGATAAGTAGTAGAAACTTTGAGACCGACCCATATCGATGAAAAAGTGATTGCATTGTTTGGTTGCAGAAATGAGAACCTTGGTCACTGATGATGAACCTAGGTAATCCAAGACTATAGAAGATTTGGGTTCTTAAAGAGGATCCATAAACAATGAAATCATTCATGAATACTTTCATTAAATTCTCTAGGTAATACAAAAAAATACCAACCATGCATCACTGGAAAGTACCAGGAGCATTGAACAAACCAAATGGCATCCTCCATTATGAAAATGCGCCAAAGGGGTAAGTGAAGGTTCTCTTTTTATGATCCTTAGGGAAAATATGGATTTGAAAATATTCATAATACCCATAAATAAAATAGTAATGGTACTTCCCTACTATCCTCTCAAGCATTTTGTTGAAGAATGGGAATGAGAAATGGTCCTTCCTAGTGTATTGGTTTAATCGGTGATAGTCTATGCAGACACGCCAACTATTTTGTACATGAGATGGAATAAATTCATTATTTTCATTTGTGATTACTGTAAGACTAGTTTTTTAGGAACTACTTAAACAGGACTAACCCATTGGATATCAGTGATGGGAAAAATGATTCTAGAAGACAATAATTTTGTTTCATCCATTTTAACAACATCTAGAAGGTTTGGGTTCAGTCGATGTTTTGACTACCTCACTGGTTTAGCCTCGTTATTTAATAATATATGATGTGTGAAAATTGATGGTGTAATACTTGCAATATTTGAAAGTTTCCATCCCAAATCTTTTTTATACTCCCTAAAAATTTCAAGCAGTCACAATTCATGCTCAGGAAGAAGTGAACTAGCAATGATGAAAAAAATCTTGTTTTTATTCTCAAGATATGAATATTTTAAATCTTGATGCAGTTGTTCCAATTTCAATTTAGGTTGATTTTGGATTTATGGGAGTGTGTGTGAAAGATAGAGGTCACTAATCTCATCTAACTTCTTAATGGTATCATCCTCATATGAGGAATGATCTTTTACAAGCTTAGTAGTATCATTGATGGTCGGTGGATCCTCAGTGTTCAATAAATCATCAATTAATAAACATGCAGGGAATTTTTCTAGAACACTACATAAATCAATTAATGATTCATTAACTAAAATTTAAATCAATGATGAAAACATGTAAAGGGGATTAGGGGAAATAAAAGTTGTTTTTTAGGGGAATGGAGTACATCAATTGAATTAATAGAGAGAAATGAATTTTCTTCTAAGTGGTGCTTCATGGAATCAATGATATTGGAGTGGAAAATGAAACCACTAGACACCATAAATAATGAACCATTATGGACATTAATTATGGTTTTAGTAGTTTTCAAGAAGGTTATCCCCAATATAATTTGGTCATATCCATTCATCCTATCATCTTTCATTTTAATCACATATAAATCGGTAGGAAAAATTAAAATTTTCACCCTTACAAGAACATCCTCTAACACAACATAAGGCTGTGCGGTACTCTGGTTTGAGAGTTTCACAATAATTCCAATGGGATTTAGTTAACCGACCTACAATGAAGAGTAAATGGAGTGAGGCATCAAATTAATAGAGTCTCCAACATTAAGCAAAATATTATAAAAAGAATACTCCCCTATGGTGCATAGAATTGAGAATGTTCTAGAATCATTGCACTTGGTGGGAAGTGATAGTTCTATAAATGATGAAACATTCCTCCCCAATATCATCTTTTCATCTCCACAAATTCATATTCAGTGTGTACACATCTCCTTCAAAAACTTGGAATATCTTTGAATTTGCATCACTACAGCAATCAAGGGGATGTAAACCTGCACTATTCTAAAAATTTACAATATTTCCTTATCAAGTTCCATTTATTTTTTTATTGGTTGTTTGGGACTTTGAGGAAATTGAAGAGGAATGGTCAGGCAAGGTGAATCATCAACAAAAACACTCTTTCCATTAGAAGTGATTATCTTAGGATGAGGTTCTACCTCATTTAGAGAATTTCTAGTGGTTGGGATGGTGGTTTCCTTAGGGGGGCGACTCTAGTGGATGGTTTATTTGGATTTTATGTTTTTTCCACTCCAATGGGTGATGTAACTAACATTTACCTTATCCATAGGGTTAACTATAGGTCGATAGAGTAGTTTACCCAACCCATGACTTTTAATTTTGCCCATAGAGTTAGCTAGTTGGATTAATTGGGTTTTGAGGTCTTGTATGGATGCCTGGGTGGTTTTTTGGGATTGGAGATTGTTGGAATTCATTTGTTTCATCATATCTTCTATGATAGGCTTGAGTTTTGTTTTGGGTTGTTGGAAAGGCCTTGGGGGTGGTTTAAAATTTCTAGGTGGTGGTGGAGGATGAATACTCTGACCCTATTAGTTCCATTGTTTCTTATATTGGTTTGAATACCCCACTTTTCTATAAGGATGGTTTTCTTTCCACCCAGGGTTGGATGGATAGTAAGTTTATTTCCTAAAAGGTTGGTTATAGGGGCGACCTGGAAAGATGGCCTCACAACTCCTAGAAGTTTCTCTCAATTGTGGACATTGTTCAGAGTAGTAGGTATCAGAAGAGAATATACCACAATGGATGGGAGGAGGATATTGGGATTTTCCTTGGGGAATAGCAAGCTATCGAATAATGGTACTTACCTCTTCAAAATTTGTGTCCACCTTCTTCTCAAATTCAGTACTTTTAACCACATGGACACCTCAAATAGGTACATTAGACCATAAACTAAATTTTTGAGTGTTTTGAGCTATGTTCTGAATTGGGGTTTAATTTTTTTTGGGTATTATCAACTAGATCACCACATGCAGTAGAATTAATCATGTTTCTATCAATAGGAACTAAACCTTCTTAAAAATATTTAATTAAAATGTGATCAATTATTTGGTGGTGTGGGAAACATTAACATAAAATTTTAAAGTGTTCCCAATATTCATGTAATGTGTCCCCTTGTGACTACCTTTTACCAAAAATTTCTTTCCTTATAGTTTCAGTTTGAGAGGTTGGGAAATATTTTTCAAGAAAAAGACATTTTATGTCTACACAAACTCTAATTGGTGAATTAACCGAGTAAATCCATTCTTTTGTAGTATATTCTAATGAGAAAGCTAATTCCCTTAGATTTACTTGTTCTTTATCTATATTTGTAGGTTTTAATTCAAAACACCCAGTATGAAATTATTTTAAGTGATTATATGGATCTTCTCCAATGAGTCCACAAAATCTTAACAATAAGTGAATTAGACCGAATTTCAGTTCAAAATTGGGTGCCATACCTTGCATTTGAATATACGTGAGATAGATATCATCTACGGGTGAGGTTAGTTCTTTTAATTTTCGTTTTCTTCATCCATGTTATGTTTTTTTATTTTAGTTTTTATATTGGTTCCAGAAGAAGAAGGGGAAGGATCAAGAATAGTGTCGATGTTTTGTGTGTCCTCCTTCGAAGGTTTCTCTTTTGTGTCTCAGTGTTGCTGACGTAAGATCCTCTCTGGTTCAGATTCAAAAGGTGGTAAGTCTCCTGAAGTGGAATGCATCATTCCCTGAGCCTAAAAAATAAGTAAATCAGAATAAAAAAATATAGGTAATTTTATAAGATAAAACAAATACATATTCAAAAAATTTACAAAAATCTTAACAAAAATACGCACTAAAAACCAAAGCTCTCCAAGAAAAGGCGCCCAAATTTGACTACGTTGTCATGAAATATCAAATTGATTATCTTTTTAAGGTTGATTTATAGTCTGGGGAAGACCCTAGGTCATCTCTCAAGGAGCATTGATAGGTTTAGAGTATTCATTTTTAACAAAAAGTTCTAAAAACGGGGGTGATTTTGAAAACAATTTTAAGAAAATAACTTGATTTAAATAGATTAATAGTTGATAGTTAAAGTTTCTGATTTAAGAATTATGAGATAAGGAGATCATTTCAAGTTCACTACACATCTTGGATAGTTCATTGTTCTGAAAATTTTACATGGTTTTGTTTAATTATTTGGATGAGGGTTGTCAAGATCTCGAATCCCCTTTTACCTCTTAAAACAATGCATAAAGAAGCAACCCTTGACACAACAATCATGTTGTCAAGGTTTGGTCCTAAATCATAGAAAAAGGGATATAAAATCATAATGAAATATCATATATGTGTGAGAGAGAAATCATTATTATGTTGTCCAATCGGAACAACCCAAGATTCCCACTTGAAATCTCATCTCAATCAGTGTTGAAATAAAAATTGTTTCACTTAATTATATAAATAGAAAAGAAATCAGAGGAAAAGCATGTCAAGATAAGAAAAAATTGAAATATTTCACACACAAATTACAAAAAAATAGTAGAAGAAAATTTACTATAACACCCTCCCAATTGTGTGTAGCTCCCTCAAAATGATCATCCACCCTTTAGCTCGACATCAAGAAGAGGAGGAAGCTCAGGTGGAACTTTGCATTCATCCTTGATGACCCAATGAGAATATGGGACTAAAGAAATTATTGGATGATGAGATGAATAATTGAAGTCTCTGAAATTCCAGATATTTTTCTCCTGGCCAAACTTGCAAAATAAGGAGCCCAAGTTTCCATTTTATAGGCAAAGTGGAAGGTGGTTTTGGGCACACATATTGTGTAAAATTACTTGGCACATGGTTTTATACCACTAGAATGTATAATCTTTCTATTGAAAAAAATATAAACATGTTTAACCACATATTTAATTTCATGACCTAAATTTTGTCACTATTTGGAAAACTAGAGCCCGAGATATGGACAGATCACATCACACCACGTTTGACTTCGTGTAGATTCAGTGTGCTAGACAGATCTGGTCGGTTAGAACACTATATGACTGAATGAGTCTTGGTTTACTTCAGATGAAATGTATAAAAATGAATTTTGGACAAGCCCAAAAATGTTTAGCCCATTTAGATGCACTGTTTAATAGAAGGGGGTGGATTAGTCCATTGGTGTGCGTGGATCCTGCACAGTTTGGACCATTTTTCTTGGATATCATCATGGGCCCTCCAAATCACCTCCACCTTCAATGAAATTATCAAAACAAGTAAAATTTACCATTCTAATAGTGATAAAAACAAAATAATGGAATAAAATGAAGTGAAATTTGTTATTATTTTTATAATTTTCAATACAAAACTAGTTTAATATAGTGGTGTAAGGGTGAAAATGAAATACTAAATTGTTGTGCGATCAAATGCTGAAATGCTTATATGTCTTGGCATGGATGTGAAAATGACTATACAGAGGGATTGATGTGGTTATGATGAAATTATTATATAGAGTTCTTGTCTTGGTTATGATGAAATGAATATTTAGAGGGCTTGACCTTGATGTTGAAATGCTTATATAGATGGATTTACCCAGTTGTGAGATTATACCATGGAATTGTGGTTATTGTTTTCATGGTTTTTCTACATGATCAGATATAGTATATATTAGTGATAAAGCATATTTATTATTATATTATATTGTTTTGATTAATTAATAGATATGTTTATCGATTAATTTCATGCACTCATTATCATACTGGTTTTGTTTAGACATGGTTGTGTCGACCTACTGAGTTTTACTCACACCCTATTTAGGTTGTCATCTAGTACACAAAATGATTACTTGGATGCATGTTTGTAAATTGGTAATATACCTTTTGGTTGATTTTTTATTTCTAGATAGGTTGGATCATGGAGGTGGGACCGACATGGGGTTCAGTACTGGGGTATTTGAGTTATTTGTGTCAACATGTTCTTTTATTATTTTGACTTCGAGCATGTCATTTATTTATATTTCAATCTGACATTACATGGTTCAATATTATTTGGTTTATTGGTTCTTCCTTTACTTTCCAATTGTATGTTGTATTGTTTCCTCTATTTCTATTACTATGATATTTATTTTTTTACTTCTGCTATATTACAACTTTGTACCAGGTGGTATAGTTTATCCACTATGATCTTTACACCCCCGCTTCTAGTTGGAAGCCTCTAGCATATGGGGAGGTGCAATTGAGGTCCCGTAACCAACCTGATTTGGCCACATGAGAGAGTTTCATATTAGTGGATGTTATAGTTTTATTGGGACATCACAATAATTTCATAAAGGTCCCAATATAGATGGGGTCTTGTGTTTCAGAGGAGACCACAACGAAGGCATTTTGATATTCAATATAGGGTTAAAATCCCTTCAACCATAAAAAAGATATTTCAATAATCATGTATTTTTTTTGTAATATGCATTGTGTTACCTTCTATTATTATATATTCACAACTGCCTTCAACCTTAAAAAAAGATATTTCAATAATAAAATAATTTTTTTTGTAATATGGATTGTGTTACCTCCTATTGTTATATATTGAAAACATCATTTAAATAATTTAAAATAAATTTTCATCCAATTCTGTAGATAATAACTTATTCACAGTTTGTTTCTCTGAATCTTGAGGAACAACATGTTTCTCAACATGTTGGTAATTTTAACATAGAGGAACAAAAACCTTCTTCCCATGTCGATTTTACCAATACATAAGAACAATATATTTATGATGTTGAAGATGAGGAAGTTTTAGGTGGTGAAAAACTTGTGTTCAGGAAAAAAATAAGAGTATTATAGTGTGATGGTTTAGAAAAATTTATTAAGGTGAGACATAAAATTTATCTTTGGATGGATTGCATGTTGCCGTCCAGTTAACCCCAAAAGGCCATATTCAGTAGTTTCATTACACTCTTCACTCGCATGCCCATGCAAATTTTAATAGATTCATGGAACAATGTTGTGCTCATTATTAAGACACTAATTTATGAATATATAAGGGTAACATTATGATATATTTTCATTATTTTACTAAAAAACAAAATAATGAAATGTTGAATTACTCTATAGTATCCCTTGTATTGTGAAATTATAGTAGATGTATTTTAAATGAAAATTGTATTAATGCCCACTGGAAAGGCTTATAGATTCTTTCAAACAATTTTTATGAAGTATCATCTGAAAGATGATAAAGGGAAAATAAACTCACAACCACCACAGATGTATATTCACCTAATAAACCAATAAGCATGGGATGCATTTATTAGTCCTCGTGATAAGAAATATTCTCAGGTACATTGTGACTGGAAATATATTACATGAAAATATGTGTATTAATCACTTTAATTAATAATTTTTAGTTTATTAAAAATAAAATGACAGCTGAAAATAAGCAATGAGTTGTAAAACCAATTTTAACCTACCATAAATCAAGTATTCAATAAACTTCACTTGAAAAAATGGTACATATTTTAAATATACTGTAATACTTTTAAGTGACGTAGAATAACAACATAATTATGTTTATATACAAATTTATGAATGGAAATATAAACCCACTTTCATCCCACATAAAATAATATGTATGGATTAATGTGTAAATAATAAATGGGTACTAATATATGAAAACCTACAAAATGTGTGGGAAGAATTTTTAAGTATGACATAATAGAAAAAATCATTAAATCGATATTACATAATAACTATTCCTTATTTTTCTATATATTTTATCTAAATTAAACATAATAATCATTATCATTAATACCCAATTAATGGATATTATCTGTGGACTTGAAGTGGCATGAACATTATGACCACATCATAGGTGCAGGTTTTGGGAGTCACCTCAAACATATTTTGAGAAAATAAATGAACAGGGGGAAAAATATAAGAAAATGGAAGAGTTTCAATCATGATTAGATACTTTAGAAGAAAAACATAATTGGAAGTTAGAGTTGTTAGAAAATTTTATGGGAAGGAATCAAAGGGAAGAAATAACACAAGAATAACCACTACGTGAAGATCCCCCCACCCCACCACCACCAGCTTTGAGGTGATTCATTCCCCTCAAATAATTGTCTTAGAAGAGGTAATCAATATTGTCATAATTATTTATGTGAAATTTGAATTAGGAAAACCCTGATACTTTTCCAATACTGATATTCTATAGGGTGAAAATGATTTTTTTATATCTATCAACACTCACCCATCACCTTATTGTGAGGGGTGTTGTGTACAATATCCACCAATAAATTCGACACAACAAACAACTTCTAATCGTTCATGTGAGAGTGGGGATTCATGTGGTTCATGAGATAAGCTCTAAGAATCCTGTTCGACTTGATGATGAAAATATTCATACAGTTTATAAATCAATTGTAACTTTCATAGCATGGCCATTAGATCCTTTAAAAATACTTGTTTCCGGTGAGGTATTAATTTCTAATTTATTTTTCATGAAAAACCTTTAACAATTAATGAAAAAAGGCATGAATCAATGAATTTTATTACATATGGACAAAGGTAAGGGGTTAAATGGAATGTCAAATCAAAATGATCTAAAAGATCAACCAACCACGAGAAAAGATCTTTATAAAGTACCTTTACCCACCCCATTCAACTTCTATATTTGCTAACATTAAAGTTTCATGTGGATAAAATGTTATCAAGTCATGATATGACCACAATTGATTTTAAAGAACATATGTATAGAGATTCCATTACAAACTATATTGGTCTTGATAATGTAAATTAAATCGTTATGCATGAATGGCTAGGAGTTTTAGTTGTATATGTATACATGAGGCGTGTTTTCTTTATTTTTTACCCAATATATAATCTACTATGTTAATTATGGATTAAT
Source organism: Viscum album (assembly GCA_963277665.1). NCBI lineage: Eukaryota > Viridiplantae > Streptophyta > Magnoliopsida > Santalales > Viscaceae > Viscum > Viscum album. The sequence goes on from OY728146.1 coordinate 1,467,915,846, forward strand.
AATAATCATAATTCTTATAGGCATATATATCAATACTACTTGAAGGGAAAACCCTTTGAATATAAATTCGGACTCATTAGTCCTCACATCTCTCTACATAACTATTCTCATTGAAACTAAAAAAATATCAAGGAATAGTAGAAAAACTTGCCACAATGTTTGAAAGAAATATTATAGATGGTATACTCTTCATAATACCCATGATGTTGGGGTAAAATTCAATAATTTAATCGTATAAAATATAATTTCATTCATTTCATTGATTATCCCTTTTTTAGGAAGCATTGGTTACTCATTGCATACAATTTTAATACTCCAGAGATTTATTTTCTAGATTCAACGCATGGATACCCAAAAACCTGAAAACACATGATGATTTTTATCAGTTTTTAATACACAGAATGCAACTATTTACAAATAAATTTCATTCCTATTATTTATATTATGTTCTAATTAAAATTCTATTATTATAAGGTAGTGTTTAAATTTTTTCAAAATCATGACATGAGGACAATCCATGACCACAAGGTGCCTATCGAATTCTAAAAATGTTTAAGTATTATTGTAAATATAATGACATTACAATATCAAAACATATATCAAGAAAAATTAATTATTATTCTCAATGTTTTTTCATTTTCTAAAACATACTAATACGAAATATTATTGTTATTATGTTTTCAAATTTATGAATGATATCATATGCCATTAATAAACTTGCATCCCTAAATGGTCATTTTAGAAGATAATTACAATTTAATTTAAAATATTTATTAATCCTTTGTTTATTCATATTTGTCTAGTAATATAATAATTTTCAACAGTCCTTATTTTTTAAAGAGGAAATATATTTTTTTAGAAACAAATGGGCAACATACCTGGTGTTATATTGTATATAGACATCATGAAGAGGTGACTTCATAATACTTAATTAGTTGATTTTATCATCCTTTTATATAATTTTTTTATTTAATTTACTTATCATTTTTATATGATACTTTTTAAAAATGACCCATAAGTCATTTGGGACATGTATGAATTAATAATATCTCAATTTGAATCATGATGTGTATGGTATGACTCAAAGTGTGTGTTTTCAGTTTAAATTTGATATTTTAATTCAAAACAAATGTTACATACTCAAAACATAGAAAAAAATTTATATTGTTTTGATAATTTAGTAAAATGATCCATAATTCATTTTTTACATGTACGAATCAGCTGCACCTAAATCTAATACATGGTGTTCCCGATATGACTCAAAGTGTCTATTATCTGTTTAAAATTGAAATTTTAGTTAAAAACATGTGTCACATACTAAAAACCTAATAAACACGATTGTATTGCCTTGAAACTTTAGAAAAAATATTCATAAGCCATTTTTAAGTGTATGAATCATTTTCACATCAAACGGACAAACGATGTGACCGGTACGACTCAAAGTGCATGACTTCTATTTAAATTGAAATTTTAGTAGAAAAGACACCTGGCATAATCAAAATTAAGAATAAATGTTATAATTGTCTTTATAATTTGTGAAAATAATTCATAAGTCATTTTTGACATTTATGAATTAGTCTCACAAAAAACTGAAAAACAATATAGCCGATATAACACAAACCGCGTGTTTTCAGTTTAAAATGAAATTTTAGTAAAAAAAGTGACATACTCAATACTGAGAAAACTATTTTGTATTGTTGTAATAATTTAATTTAATGATTACTAATTCATTTATAAAATTTAGTAATCATTTGTACTTCAATCTGAAATATGGTGTGACAGATATGACTCAAAGTGCGCATTTTTAGTTTAAAATGAGATTTTTGTAAAAACCAAATGTGACATACTTGAAACTAAGTAAACAGATTTATATTGTTTTGATACTATATAAAAATAATACATAAGACATATTTAAAAATTTTGAATCATACACACCTCAATTTTACACACAGTTTCACCGATATGACTCTAAGTGCGTCTTTTTATTTAAAATTGATATTTTAGTAAAAAAGACAAGTGACACACTCAAAGCTGAGAAAATGAATTTAAATTGTTTCTATACTTTAGGAAAAAAATCCATAAGTCATTTATAATGTGTAGTAATTAACCAAACCTCAATTCAATACACAGTGTGTACGGTATGGCTCAAAGTATCCATTATCAGTTTAAAATTGATTTTTTAGTTTAAAACTTGTGCCACGCATTGAAAACCAGGAAAACATGCTCATATTTTATTAATAATTTAGGAAAAATATTCATTAGTCATTTATGATGTGTAGGAATCGGTCTCACATCAATCTGATTCACAGTGTGATTGGTATGAATCAAAGTGTGTGTTTTCAGTTTAAAATTACATTTTAGTAAAAAAAACATGTGACATAATCAAAACTGAAAAAACACATTATGATTGTGTTGATACTTTTTGAAATTGATTCATAAGTCATTTTTGATGTGTATAAATCATCTGCACCTCAATCTGATGCACGGTGTAACCAGTATGACTCCAATTATGTATTTTTATTTAAAATTGACATTTCACTAAAAAAGACAAGTTACATACTCAAAATCAATAAAAAACATTAAAATTGTTTTGATACTTTAGGACCATAAGACATTTTTGACGTGTAGGAATCAGACACATCACAATCTAATACATGGTGAGATCGGTATGAATCAAAATTTCTGTTATGAGTTTAAAATTGACATTTTAGTTCAAAATGCGTGTGACTCATTGAAAATCAAGCAAACACACTCAGTTTGTCTTGATAATTCAAGAAAATTATTAATAAGATATTTTTGACATGTAGGAATTAGTCTAACATTAAACTGACACATGATGTAACAAGTATTACTCAAAGTGTGTGTTTTTATTCTAAAATGACATTTCCATAAAAAACAAGTGACAAATTCAAAACTATGAAAAAATATTGAGATTGTTTTGATACTTTTGGGAAATGATCTATAATTCATTTTTGATGTGTAGGAATCGGACGCACCTGAATCTGATACACGATGTGACTAGTATACTCAAAATTTGTCTTTTTATTTGGAATAGACATTTTAGTAAAAAAGACAAGTAACATACTCAAAACTGAGAAAATGCATTTGGATTGTTTTGATACTTTAGAAAAATTATCAATACGTAATTTTCGATGAGTAGGAATTATCCACACCTCAATCTAACATACAGTGTGACCAATATGACCCCAAGTGTGTCTTTTTATTAAAAATTGAAATTTTAGTAAAAAAAGAGAAGTGACATACTTAAAACCAAGAAAGCACATTCATATTTTTTATACTTTATAAAAATGATCCTTAAGTCATTTGTGACATATAGGAATCATCTTCACTTCAATTTGATGCACGGTGTGCCTAATATGACTCAAAGTGTCAATTATCAATATAAAATTGACATTTTAGTTCAAAACATGTGTCTCTACTTGAAAACATAGCAAACACACTCATATTTTCTTGATAATTTCGGAAATAATTAATATTTCATTTTTGACTTGAAGGAATCAGTGTAATGTCAAACCGACACATGATATGATCAGTATGAATCAAAGTGTGTGTTTTTAGTTTAAAATGACATTTTAGAAGAAAAAACACATAATATACTTAAGACTGAGAAAACACCTTCATATTATTTTGATACTTTAAGAAAATCACCCATAAGTAATTTGTGATGTGTAGGAATCAGTCATACCTCAATCTAAAACACTGTGTGATCGATGTGAATTTATATGTGTCTTTTTATTTAAAATTTTTATTTCAGTAAAAAAGACAAGTCACATACTCAAAACTGAGAAAACACATTTGGACTGTTTTGATGCTTTAAATAAACAATCCACATGAAATTTGTGATGTGTCAAACTCAGTCTTACATCAATCTAATACACGGTGTACCTGGTATGACTCAAAGTGTCTGTTATCAGTTTAAAATTGATATTTTGGTTCAAAACACATGCCACTCACTAAAAATCAAGTAAACACACTTGGATTGTCTTGAAAAATTATAACAATGATTCATAAGTCATTGGCAACATGTAGGAATCAATATTATGTCAAAATGAGACACAAAGTGACCAGTATAACTCAAAGTGCATGTTTTCAGTTTAAAATGATATTGTAGTAGAAAAACAAGTGACATACTCAAAACTAAGAAAATTCATTCAGATTATTTTGATACTTTAGGAAAATGATCCATTTGTCATTTGTGATGCGTAGAAATCAGCCACACCTCTATCAGATGCATGATGTGATTGATATTACTCAAATTTTGTGGTTTTAGTTTAAAAATGAAATTTTATTAATGTATTATTTCATATTTATCATGAATTTATTTTTTATAGTATTACTAACATACGAATTATTTTTTTGTACAGGTGAATTCTTTTTCTCAAGTTGTGGTGGTTTGTTCAGCAACTAATACTATGATCAGACTTTTTTAGAGGCTATTGGGTGCCAAAAATAATAAAACCATTGATGTTTTTGAATTTTTATGATAAATTTTAGTTGCTAATATAATTGTACAAAATAATGTTTGAAATGTCTATAATATTGTTTTTTATATATTTGTGATGTAATTTTTATTTCAATTAAATTATGAATTATTCATATTATGTATTTGTTTAAATATATTAATGAATAGTTTATTTTAACATTATACCTCTAATTTTTTAGTTGACTTAATGTTTGGATGCAATTTTAATTTTTAATTATTATTTATGTTTTTAAAACAATTTTTTTATATATAATTTCTTATATATAATTTTTTTAGGTCCGCTTGATGATCAGAAATCATGTTGGTCTTGTTAGGATAGAGTTAAGATTTTTATATTACAACCGTGTTTTATGAGGATTTTATGGGTCTTTCTATTAAATAAGCTGTGTTCATCTGGCAGGCGAGGCGATGGATGTTGTGCCTTACTCCAAATCCAAGATCCACGACAAATTCAACGTCATCACCGGTGGGACACATTCACACAGGAGCTACTCCATCCTAGGGAACCTAATCATCAATGAATGTAATATAAAATTAATATTCATTTTTGATATCATTATTAAAATATATTTTTATATTAGTTTCTAATAAATATGTATTTTTGATATCAAATTTCTTTTATATGTAAGGATTGTTTATTCAACTCCAAAATGATTTGAATCATATATTGCTGGTGGAAATAATATACTCTCTCACAGGACAATATGATACATTGCAAATAATGATAGCATAAAATAAAACATGAAAAAAACACCCAAGAAATTAAACTAAATAACATATTAAATTTGTTGGAAATGTTTGGAGTTTGAGACCACCTTACATGTGTACACATGTGATATGATTTTAAGAAGGAGAACAATAAAAGAAAAAAATAGTGTGAGGTATGAATAATCATCAAGTAGTGATTAATATCGACTATTCTTTTAATTAACTGAACCTTTTAGTATTAATATACATTAATGATGTGTAATTGTATTTACAACTAATTAATCATATTTAAGAGTAATTAGAAATAAATAATTAATATTAACTATTTTTTGAATTAATAGTTTCATTAGATCTTTTCAATGCCAGAATTCTAGGCAGTGATGAAGGGTTTAAAAGGATCAAATGACAATTATTCAATGTAATAATACATTAGAATCTTCATTCCCAAGATCAACATGCTATGCAAAACTAAAATCATATATAAACAAAATGAAGAAGACACCATTATAGTGAAGATGATTGTTCTTTTTGTCTTCGATCAATGCTTATTGAATATCACTAGGAACAACTAACATACTCTTCTCCCCATTTTGTATCCAAGGTATGATATTAATTACCCAAACCTTTAGGCAAGACCCTCATTTCTTCCATGATATGCTAGTATCTCAAGTGACAAAGGAAATAGGAGGAATAGAGCTACAGGAGAATCAGGAAGAACCAAACAAGTGATCGACACACACCTCAATGGCATTAGCCACTTTATACAAGCCTCATGACATTCTTGAGACTTTTAGGGGATTTACTCTAATGTTATGTAATGTTCAAGTAATTCCATTTATTTACAACATTAGGAGATGTTAAACCATGCATATAACATTTAAGTGAACTCGATATTCCCATACATCAAAAGTATTAATGATATCTAGTGTAGAAGATAATTCAAACAGTAACGTTTAACACCCAGTTTCCTAGATAAATTGTAGAGCTATCATACAAAATGTGCCATATTATTAATTATATTATGGAACTATGATTTATCCAAGTCATATAATATCCTTCTCAAGCACCCCAAACGCATGTTCTCAGATCTAGTGCTAAAAAAGCATTCTTCAATTAATATCTTTGATACTAAGTGAGATAACTCAAGCTAAACAAACATATATTTCTATAATTTAAACATTAAAACTCAAAATAATCACACAATCCCACAATATAACTGTTTAGTATCTCTAGAGATATGCTACTTAAAAATATTATTACACATTATTTCTTCAAAATCTTCCACAGACTTCTCTACACAAGACATCCTTCTAAACATAAGCCCAGATATAATTTCCTAGGGAAGTGGAAAAAAAAATGAGTGAGTTCAAACACTTAGTAAAGAATAACTTATCAATGATCCATAAAGGGGTTAGAGGTTAATCATATGAGAAAAAACCACTGCAAATAGGTCATTTAGCAGTACTATTAAAGGGATTTATCAGCACTATAGAAGTACTGATAATGTAAGCAATGTTAAAGGGAGAGATTTAAAAATTATCATAAAAATGATAATAAAGTCCCACTTTATGAGAGATGTTAAACACCACCTTTAATAGTGCTAAAAAACACTGATAAAGGGCCCACTGATAAATAGTATATTTTTTTTCATTCCATCCCCCTTATTAGTGCTCCCCCCAATTAGCCTTCCTACACCCCTTCCCCCTTTATCAACACTTTAGAAAACGACCTTATGTCCAACAAGTTTTGAGCCTTAGACCTCCATCTTATACATCAACACCTTTTGAACTTCCCTACGCTGTTTAGTTTTACATTATATGATATATCTATGTATTTATATATATTTAGTTATATTTTTTAATCCATATTATTATATATATGTTTATATATATATACTTATATATATATATATATTTAAATATATATTTATTTAAATAAATTTTTTAAAATGGATATTGACTCTAAAAACCCTTAAACAACATAAAAATGTTAAGACACTATGAAATCCCTAAAACCCCTAAAAATCCAGAAACAACTACAAATTCTGTTATGGGAGTCAATTTTAGCTCCAAAACCAGTCAAATGGAAGCCCATGAAATGAGATTTGATATTATATATGGTATAGGATGAACGGAAATCTAGATTGGATGTTATATCCTTCCGAATTTGAAGAAACTATGGTCGGTGACTAAAAACTCAGTTTCGAAGGCCTTATGTGCCTTTTTGGGGGATGAGAAGAGGGAAAATGATCAAAGACCTAGTCATGGCCCTAAAAAATGTAGATCTCATCACATGATTTGATTTGATATATGGTAGAGACCAAAAAGACTCTCAGATCAAAAACTATGACCATTTGAAGTTCATGTTCAATTTAATATTTTTTTGAAACTGTAAAATATTTTATTCCGTGGATTATCACAAAATTTAAATCTCATTTGGTTTTATCTCATTTCATAAGCTTCAATTTGACTGGCTGTAGAGCTCAAATAGACTCCCAGATCAGAAGCTGTGGTATTTTCAGGGTTTTTAGGGTTTCATAACATTTTTATCGGTTTTAAGGGTTACTTGAGTTATTATCGATTTTTCAGGTTTTTTGGGATTGTAGGCCTTTTCTAGAGTTACAAGTAATTTTCACTAAATATATTATATATTATGTGTAAATTCCTATTTATCCTTATCTAAAACATATTTAAAAATGAATATATTATTTTTATATCAATATTAATATATTGATATATTGATATATTATTTTAAATGAAATATTATTATTTTTGAAATATACCCATTATCAGCACTATTAAAAAATTGCTGATAAAGGGTGGGGGTCTTTATCAGTGTTAAAAAAAAGTGATTATAAAGATGAACATTTTATCAATGCTTTTTTACTAGCACTGATAAATGAACCCCTTTATCGGAATTTTTTTAGAAGCACTGATAAATACCCATATTATCAGATCTTTTTTATTAGTGCTGATAAGGGGGGCTTTATCTGCGCTTTTTTACAAGTATTGATAAAGGGATCCCTTTAATAGAACTTTTTCTTAGAACTGTTAAAGACCCCATTTAAAAACATTATTTTCTAGCACTGAGAAATGGTGTTTTGACAGGGCTTTTAGGGAGCAATGTTAAAACCTTAGTACTCGATAACCTCAATTTTGAAGTAGGGAAACATGTACATGGTATAAATATCTAATTAAAAAGAACATGGTTGTTGTTGACCAAAACATGTCTGACACCGTGAAAGGCCTATTTTTTCATATATTGATTATGTGACCCAACCGAATGATACATTACAGGGTCAAAAAGAAGGTTCTATGAAAATTTTGAGTGATGTGTGCAAATAGACAGTTCCACATGAAAAAGTCTTGATCTCCAAAGACGTCGATGGAGATAAAAAGTTCGACGGGTACTCCTGAGGACCGAAGTGATGTCTAAGTAATGTCCATGCAAATGGAGGGCTTTGCATGAAAAACTTTTGTGCAACTGTCCAATTGCGCAAGAAACGTAACATTGAACTCCACATGTTGCATGATCAAGTCCCCCATCAGCAAACAGTTGGGAATCACACAACACTATTGCATTTTACAGTGAAGTAACAGGACATCAACCACTGATTATAGTTATAAATAGAACCTCCCAAACACTTTGGGTAGAAATATATTAAAGATAAATCACCGCTCTCGTTCACGCAAATATCTCTCATGCGCTATCACGCTATACGATAATTCCATGGAACCTCAAAGGTAAAGAACTTGCGCGACCGAAATCCCTTGGGCCCCTATGTATCTTGTCTTGTGGTTGAGAGTTCCTCCCATAACTCCTCTTAATGTTGATTGGGTTTTCACAAGAGAAGCAGCCTTCGCGTAACCCTGATATGCGTGAAACACCAAATCTTCTGTGCACCCATGCCTACAGAATCCGTGTGCTGGAGTTATGCTAGATCCCATGTCTCTTGCAACCCTATTTGTCTGCAACAAATTTCTAGTACCTTACCCATTGCCCTCTATGATTCAAGCACAACCTGGATCATTACCCTACCTTTTCCCTTTAAGCATATGTACCCTAATGCCTCTCACTCCTCAGCATAAACACCCTAACATCGGACCTCTAGATTTCCACTCCTCCCCGAGAGTGTTTACGCCTTACCCTGCCCAAAGGCGCATGAGCAGTAGACACATAAGCCCTAAAGATGGCATTACTGAGGGAAACGACGTACCTGTCTTGGTGGGGAGTCCTTTTTTCTGATCTTCTGCTTTCATTAACATGGTCCCCCCTGAGGGTGTAAGCCCTGTCCACTCTTGAGCTACAAGGCGTAAAACTACCCATCTCCACGTCCTAGTCGTACGATGTTAAACTGCACGACAACATCCTTAACACATGATGTTACACTGTAGCCTTACCCTGTGTGATGAACACCTGATTCCCTATGTAAGATCATCATGGGATGTGATATCCCCCACACCATGGGATGAAACACATATACCAGGCATCTTCCAAGCGTAAGCCCTACACCATCCTACCTCACCGTGAGACGAACCTCCTACCCCGGGTAGTATTTACGCAAAATCCCCACAACATCCCTCATCGATGCTCCTTCCACGACACGAGTATCCTTACCGCATGATGTTAAACCACATGAACATGTCCTGTCATGTGACCTTAAACTGTGGCATCAAACTACATGAATTTTGATCCCTATTTACTGAAAAAGTATGTAGGATGCCTCCACGATGATAAATCCCAACAACCCAAGTGTGAAATCTTCCCCACTCAGGACACACTTGACCACCCAACCATCCCCCCAAAATGTTAAAATTGTGACCTAATCTAGAATCCCTACCACATAAAATAAACGTGGGATACCTAAGGTAAAAAGCCTCGAAAGACTTATGCCCCCGATGTTAACTACCTCATAACCGAAACAAGATGTCTTGGGTTTCGCACCCATGATACCTCATACATGAGATGCCCTCCAAAAGAGGAATATTTTACAGCTGCCCAACCTACCAAACATCCATAAATACCTAGACATGAAAAACATTACCAGTGTGACCATTATGACTGCAAGTTTTTCTTTTTATTTAAAATTAAAATTTTAGGTTAAAACACACATCACATACTCAAAACTGAGAAAACACATTCAAATTTTTTGATACTTTAGAAAAATGATTTATAAGTCATTTTTGATGTGTAGGAATCATCCACACCTCAATATGATCCCTACGGAAAAAATGACCTTCTGCAACGAGTTATTTGTGACGAGAATAGATCTCGTCACAAATAGTCCGTCAAAAAAGATTATTTTCAACAGAGACATCAACCCGTCGCAAATAATTAGTTATTTTTGATAGGAGAAGGGGCACCGTCGCAAAAGGTTTGATGTGGTTTTCTCACCAAACCGCGGAAATGGTATTTATGACGGGGGGGGGGGCTCCCCGTCGCAAATACCCGGTAGCGGTAAATACTATTTGTGACGAGTATTTGGGATGGGGAGCCACCCCCCATTGCAAATACCTGACGACGGTAAATACTATTTGCGATGGGATATGCCCCCGTCGCAAATAGTGTGTCGGCAGGTCACTATTTGTGACCAGTCCCGTCACAAATACCCTTTTAACTGTAGACAAAAAATAATGCGGCCAAAGGTATTTACGACGGGTCCCATAAAAAATTATCTAACCTATATATACCCCCATTCGTTTTTTTCATTCTTCGTCTCTATTCATTATTTCTCTCTCTCTAAACTCTAATTTTAGAGTTAAAATTTCTCTGAGGTAATTTTTTTTACAAAGATATTTTGAAGTCTTCTACACCTATAAGAGATCAAGTTTAAAGCTATTTATGTTTTATATAATTTATTATTTATTTTTTTATGTTAATTTTATTTATTGTTAATTAGTTGTAATTAAATTAGATTTGGATTGTTTTGTAATCAGTATTTATTTGTAGTAATAAATTGAAATTATTAGTGCTAATTATTAATAATTAGTGGTAATTAGAAATTATTAATGATAATTAGTAATGAATATAAATAATTAGCGGTAATTAGTAATTAGTAGTGATAATTAGCAGTAATTAATAATAATTAAATCTAATTAGTAATAATTAGCGGTAATTAGTAATAATTAGGAATAAATAGTAATAATTAGTAAAAAATAGTAATAAATACAAATAAGTACTAATAAATACTAATAATTAGTAATAATTAGTAATAATTAGTAATAAATACTAATAATTAGTTATAATTAGTAATAATTAGTAATAATTAATATGAATTAGTAATAATAAGTATTAATTAGTAATAATTAGTATTAATTAGTAATAAATTGTAATAAATAGTATTAATTAGTAATAAATTGTAAAAATTAGTAAAAATTACTAATAATTAGTAATTATTAGAAATAATTAGTAATAATTAGCAGTAATTACTAATAATTAGCAATAATTACTAATAATTAGCAATAATTAGTAATAATTAGAAATAATTAGTAATAATGAGCAATAATTACTAATAATTAGCAATAATTAGAAATAATTATCAATAATTACTAATAATTAGCAACAAATAGTAATAATTAGAAATAAATAGTAATAATTAGCAATAAATAGCAATAATTAGCAATAAATAATAATAATTAAGAAAAATAGTAATAATTAGTAAAAATTAGTAAAAAATATTAATAATTAGTAATAATTAATAATATTTATTAATAATTAGTATTAAATAGTAATGAATAGTAATAAATAGTAATAATTAGTAATAATTAGTATTAATTAGTAATAAATAGTATTAATTAGTAATAAATATTACTAATTAGTAACAACTACTAATAAATACAAATAATTAGAAATAAATAGTAATAAATAGCAATAAATTGTAATAAATAGTAATAATTAGTAAAAAGTTGTAATAATTAATAAAAATTAGTAACAAATAGTGTTAATTAGTAATAAATAGTGTTAATTATTAATAAATTGTAATAATTAGTAATAAATTGTAATAATTACTAATAATTAGATATAATTAGTAAAAAGTATTAATAATTAGTAAAAAGTATTACTAATTTGTAAAACATAGGAATAATTAGTAATAATTAGCAATAAATAGTTATAATTAGTAAAAAAAGTAATAATTAGCAATAATTAGTAACATTTACTAATAATTAGTAATAAATACTAATAATTAGTAATAATTAGTAATAATTACCAATAATTAGCAATAATTAGAAATAATTAGAAATAATTTGTAATAATTAGAAATAATTAGAAATAATTAACAATAATTAAGAATAATTATTAATAATTAGCAATAATTACTAATAATTAGAAATAATTACTAATAATTAGTAATAATTACTAATAATTAGTAATAATTACTAATAATTAGCAATAAATAGTAAAAATTAGCAATAAATAGTAATAATTAGAAATAAATAGTAACAAATAGGAATAAATTGTAATAATTAGCAATAAATATTAATTATTAGCAATAAATAGTAATAAATAATAATAAATAGTAGTAATTAGAAACAAATAGTAATAATTAGAAATAAATAGTAATAAATACTAATAATTGGTAAAAAATAGTAAAAAATAGTAATAATTAGTAATAATTGAATAAATTAATATTAAATTAAAATATTTAGTAATAAAAAGTGATAATTGTAATAAATTATAAGAACATGGAATAATTTCCAGTGGATTGGTGGCACTCCTTTTGCTTGATGACTCTTCTCCTTTCAACTCTCACCGACTCAAAACATTTTAAAAAATGTGCTCCTATGTATGCATATCCAATCTCATATGCACAGGATTAGATATGCATATGTAGGAGCACATTTTTCATAATGTTTTCAAAAGGTGACAGTTGAAAGAAGACAATTCGTCGACAAAAAGGGGTCTCTTTTGTCCGATGAATCATTTACTTGCATCTTTCTCACACTAAAATCACAATGAAGTTTCTGGTCGGAGGTACACTTATGCATTCTCATATAAACAAGAATGGGTATGTGTACCTCTAAGAAGATTATTCATTCTGATTTCAGAATGAGAAAGTTGCAAGTAAATGATTCGTCGGATAGAAGAGAAACCACCAATTCACTGGAAATTGTGTCGCTCGTAATTTGTGGTAATTAGTAAGAAGTAGCTGTAATTATTTATTCTCTATTTTTTGGATAGTGTTTTTCTTATATCAAATTATTCAAAAAGAGTAATGATTTTATATTTTTTAGAAAAATATGGAATAAGGAAGTTGACAACAATCATTATTAAATGATCGTGCTTGGATTAATCATCATAGAAATCCAAACGGTCCTGGTTTAAATCCTATATTTATTGAGGGTGTTGAATCTTTCTTATCATTTGCATCATCAAAACTAGAATTTGTTTGAAAAGGCACAATTAAGATTCCTTATAAAAAATGTGCTTTGAGAACATTTAACACATTTGAAAACATTGGGAGACATCTCTTGTATTTTGGTTTCCAACCAAATTATTGTTTTTGGTATCAACATAGTGAACACAGTTCCAGGGAAGATACTAATAATTTTATTTCAGATCAATCAAATTTTCAAAATTTAGTACATGATGTTGCTTGTCCATCTGTTTAACAAAATAAAACTTAGGATGATATTGATTTAACTTCAGAGTTGACACCATCTGAATTTATTAGTTGTTTAGGTCTGTTAAGAATGAATTATATCCTGTTTATAAGATAAGAAAATTAGAAGTAGTTGCAAAATTTATGGATTTTAAATCAGATAATGCAATGTAAAAAAACTGTTTTGATCAGATATTTTATTTGGTTAAAACAGTATTAACTAAAGTAAATGTGTTTCTTGCAAATTACTATGAGAATAAGAGGCTAGTTCGTAATCTTGACCTTAGTTATTAGAAGATTCTTGCACGTTCAAATTATTGTATCTTATATTCTGATAAAAATGATTCATTGAAAAGTTGTCCCACATGTGGAAAACCGAGGTATAAAGAAGCTCAACTGGGGAAGTATGGATTGATTCCTATCAAACAGTTGATATATTTCCCACTTACAAGAAGGTTTCATCCTTTATTTATGTCTCAAAACACAACGACAATGATGTCATGACACAAAACAAAGATTTCAATTGGTAAAATCTTGAATCATCTATATAATGGTGATTTAGGGAAGCATTTTGACTTAGTGCATTCGTCTTTTTCTTTAGAATCTCGAAATGTGCGATTAGGAATTTTTAATGATGGTTTCTATCTATTTGGTTATTATTCTAGTTAATATTCATGCTGGCTAGTCTTTATAACTCCATAAAATTTTCCTCCATGGATGTTGATGAAAGAGCCTTATATATTTTTGACCTTATTAATCCTAGGACACCTGAAAAAGAATATTGATGTTTTTTTGAAACCATTGATTAATGAGTTAAATTCATTATGGAGTAATGGTGTTAGTACATATGATGTTGCTGCAAAACAAAATTTCCTACTAAAAGTTGCATTTATGTGAAAAATTAGTGACTTCCTGACATATGACATGTTATCTGGATGGATTACACATGGTCCGAAATCATGTATTTACTATGTGGGAGACAACAATGAATTTATCCTCGTCAATGGAAAAAAACTTTACTATTTTGACTGTCATCACATATTTCTTCCAACCGATCATCCTTTTCGGAGGAACAAATCTCATTTCAGAAAAGGCACAATTGAAGGGGTTGAACTTCAAAAAATGATCTCAGTTACAGTGTTAAAATCATTTTTATTTTCATTACCTCCCATCACATTTGGACCAACATTAAACTAACAAAAATTCATGGCTTTAGAAAAAACACAATTGGATAAAACAACACATTTTTTTGGGATCTTCCATATTGGTATGATTTATTGGTCTTCCGTATGTTAGATGTCATGCATATTGAGAAGAACTATTTTGAAAATTTATTTCATACAGTTTTGGATACACCAGGTATGACCAAAGCTAATGTAAATTAATGATTAGATATTACCCAAATTTGTAGGCGACCAGAACTTGAACTTTTCAAAAATGTCAGATCACAGAGGTTAATGATGTAAAAATCATATTATACACTATATAAAGAGATTCACTTATTATTTTGTCCTTGGATTGTAGATTTGAGAATTCCAAATGGATATGCTTCCAATTTGGGAAGATATGTTAGGAATGATCATATTTATGGATTAAAATGTCATGATTTTAATGTTATAATGGAAAGTATTATGCCAATTGGATTAAGAGGTTTGTTGAATTCTATGATTTGGGATTCGATAAAAGACATATCATATTTTTTCTCAGACATTTGTGCGATGACAACAGACTACCATGCACTATAAAAATTGGAAGAATATGTTGATGTAATTATATGTAAACTTGAAAATATCTTTCCACTGACTTTCTTTGATTCAATGGAACATTTGATATTACATTTTCCACATGAAGCAAAATTTGGAGGTCCGGTCTAGTTTTGATGGATGTACATATTCGAGAGATGCAAGCAGAATATTGATAATTTTATTATTTAATTATTTAATTATTTATTATTAGTATAAGTTTTTTAATGTTTGTTTATTTTACTAATAATAATAATATTTTTTTATTTTATTATATTTTTTGTGAATATTGAGTATTTTAATATTTTATAATTTTATTTATTTTAAAAATATTAATATAATTTTGTCATAAATATTATTAACAATAATAACATTATTATATTATTAGTATTATTTTATTATTAATATTATAAAAATATAAATTTTTTATGTTATTAATATTAATATTAATATTATATAATATAATATTATTTATATTAATATTATTAATATTATTAATATTTTCTAATATTAATTGATCATTATTTTATTAAATATATATATATATATATATTATTTTATTAAGTATTTGCGACGAGACCTTTTGCAAGGGGTTCCCATCACAAATAGTTTATATATTTTTTAAATAACAATTTGTGATAAAAAAATGGGCCTGTCACAAATACTTTTTTTGGGACGGGACCATCGCAATAGGTTTTTATATATATAAATGGAGAACTATTTGCGATGGGAAATCATCCCATCACGAAAAAAATCTATTTGAGAATCCATTTTCTACAACAGGCTATTTTCAACGGGGCCCCATCGCAAATTCCTCAAATTCCAGTAGTGGATACATGGTGTTCCTTATATGACTCAAAGTGTATTTTATCAGCTTAAGACTAACAGTTTTGTTCAAAACATGTGTCACTAACTAAAAACTGAGAAAACATGCTTGGATTGTATGGATATGTTAGGAAAATGACATTTGAGTTAATATTTCATTTAGATTTATTCGGTGTGATAATTTTAGGTTGTGGTGAAGGGTTTCAAAGGATCGAACGACATTTGATAAATGAAATAAGACAATAGAAGCTTAATTCCCGAGATCACCATGGAATACAAAACCAAAATCATATATAAACAAAATGAAGAAGGTGTAGCTTACAATGAAGATGACTAGTATTGTTGTGTTAAATCAATGATTCATGAACACCATTATGAACAACCAACATACTATTATATCCATGGTGTATCCATGGGTTGATCTGAAACACCTAACCCTTTAGGCAGGACCCTCCTTTCTTCCATGATATGATATTATCTCAAGTGACAAAGGAAAGATGAGGAGTATAGATATAGGAGAATCATGATGAACCAAAAAAGTTCTCAACACCCACGTCAATGACATTGGACACTTTATAAAATCCTCAGGACATTCTTATGAATTTAGGTAATTTACTCAAATGTTATGCAATGTTCAAGTATTTCCATATATTTACAATGTTTGTAAATGTTTTACCATACACATAACATTTAAACGATTTTGATTTTCCTATTTGAGACATGTATTAATGATAGCTAGTTTGGAAGATAATTCAAACATTAACATTTAATTCCTAGATTCATAGAAAAATTGTATAGATTTCATATGAATCGTTCTATACGATTAATTATATTTTGGATCCATGATTTATCCAAGTTATATAATACGCCTCTAAAGAATCTCAAACTCACATTCTCAGATCTAATGCTAAAAAACATTCTTTAATTACTAGCTTTGATACTAAGTGAGATGACTTAAGACAAACAAACATATATTTCCATAATTTAAACATTAAAACTCACAATAATAACACAATCCCACAACCTAAAGGTTTAGTGTCTTTGGAGATATTCAACTTATAATTCTTATTACACATTATTTCTTCAAAATTTCCCATAGAATTCTCTACAAAATTCTTCCTTCTAAACATAATCCCAAAACCCAAAGGTTTAGTGTCTTTGGAGATATGCAACATATAAATATTATTACACATTATTTCTTCAAAATGTCCCACATACTTCTCTACACAATCCTTAATTATAAACATAATCCCACATATAATCTCCATGGGAAGTGGAAAAAAATGAGTGAGATCAAATGCTCGATAAGAGTAGACTTATCAATGAGACATAAAGTTGTTAGATCATAAAAATATGATAAAACATAAACATAGGATAAATATATAATTAATAAAACATGGGTTTTGGTGCCCAAAACGTGTCTCACACCCCAAAAATCCTATTTTTCATAAAATTAGTATTAGACCCACACAAAAGAAACATTATGGGGTCAAGGATTAGGTTGCGTCCAAATTTGGAGTGATTCATGAAAATAGGAGGTTCCACATGAAAAGAAATTTCACACCAAATGCGATGATGAAGATAAAAATTTCCACAGGTACTCCCAAGGATGGAAGTGATGTCCTAGGAGTGTCCATGAAAATTTATAGACATTCATCAAAAACCATCACAAAACCATCTAGTTTCTCAATATAGGTGATGTTGAACTCTATATGTTGCGTGTTCAATCCCCATTAACAAAGGGTTGGGAATTACACAACATTGTTGCGCGCTCCAGTGATGTTACGCGACATCGACTGCTGATATCAACTAGAAATAGAACCACCACCAACACTTTGGTGACATATATCTGGAAGGATAAGCATCACTCTCATTCTAAAAAACCACTCTCCATTTCCATCACACTACACCAGAATACCATATACCCTCAAAGGTAGATAACTTGCATGACCAAACTCCCATGGGGCCCAATGTATCTTATCCTGCGGTTGAAAGTTCTTCACACAACACTTCTTGAATATGATCGAGTTTTTTCAATAGAGACATCATTCAACCAACCCTGATATACCTGAAACAGAAAATAATACATGCACCCACACCTATAGAATCCATGTTTCCGACTTGTTCTAGAGCCCATGTCTCGCACAACCCTCTTTGTGTGCAATACAATAAAGTTGCGTACAACAATTTTCTAGTCACTTACCTGATGACCTCTATGATTCAAGAACAACCTGAATAATAACACTAAATTTTTCTCCAAATCATAGGTAACCTAATGCCTCTAACTCCTAAGAATAGACACCCTAATTTCATTCCTTCAGATTTCCACTCCTCTGCGATCGTGTTTATGCCATGACCATCCCAAAGGCACATGAGTAGTAGACACATAATCCCTAAAGATGGAATCACAGATTGAAACTAAGTAACTGTCTTGGTAGGTAGTCCTTTTTCTGGATATTCCTATTTCCTTGACATGTCCCCCTCAGGTTTTAAGATGCATTCAAGTCCAATATGAAAGATGTAAAACTTCCTAGCTCCACATCCTAGCTGTGTAATGTTAAACTGCATGACAATATCCTCAGAAAATGAATTTACATTATAGCCTTACCCTGTGCGATGAAGAAATGATTCCCCATTTACGATCATCATGGTATGAAACATCCCCCCCCACCATGGGAAGAAACTCCTACATTTGGTAGCTTCCGTACATAATCCCTATACCATCCTCCCTCACTGTGGGATGAACCTCTTACCCTAGAAAATTTTTATGCATAATCTTCACACAATACCTTGTCAATGATCCTTCCATGAAATGATCATCCTTACTTCATGATATTAAAAAACATGGACTATTCTTTTTATATGAACTTAAACTGTAGAATTGAACTATGTGGATTTTTATCCCTATTTACTGACACAATATGTAGGAAGACTCCATGAGGTTCAATCCCGATAACCCCAAGTGTCAAATATTCCTATATGAGGACACACTTAACCACCCAATCATCGGGAAAAAATGTTAAACTTGTGAACTGATTTGGAATCCCTACCCCATATAATAAACATGGGATTCCTAAGGTAAAAATCCTCAGAAAACGTATCCCCTAGTGTCAATAACCTTATGACTGACATAAGATATCTTGGGTTCTGCACCCATAATGCCTCACACATGAGATTCCCACAAAAAGCGGAAGATTATACCAGTTCCCAACCAACAAAAAATCTAGAAATACCTAGAAACAGTAAACATCACTACCTCCTTTAACCGAAGTTTTTCCCCCATTGAGACAGAAAAAATGTAGTTAATCGGGATCCAACTTGAGATGACACAAGGAATGAGTTTCACGAACATGAATTAAATCTAAGAGGGAGACCCAGACTAGGAGTTGAGATACAAGGAGGAATCCATGGAAGGAAGAACCAACAACCCAAAATCCCATTTTGATCAAGGATCCAACATTACTGATTATAGTGATAGGAGTTTCCATCCATTGTAAAGTGGGAATGTATGGCAACAAAGAAGCACAATGCACTAACCCAAATGAAAGAATCAAAAACAAAAATGGTGAACACGACGTGAAAATATTCTCCACCAACTATGAGGAATTGTCATTGTAAGGCACCAGTAGATTTTCATGTCACCAGATCAAGATATTCAGCACCATGTACAACCAAGAAAGCGGTGGGCCCAATATGAAACTCTCTGGTGATTTGAGGCAGATAATGTTGGAAATCTTCGGTCCGTGACATCATCAACATTGATCTCTCCTCCATTTTAGGAATAATGGGTGATGTTGGGGCATTGAGCATTGATTTTATTGTATCTGTACTGATGGATGAATCCACATGTCTTATATTACTCAAACAACATGAAATCAGTGACCTAACACCAATAGGAATTGATGAATGAAAAATGTTGGTGCAACAATCCCACACAACTATACTCTTACCACGATTGCCACTATGCCTTCAATTGCTGGTCGTCCATGCCCCATATCACCCTCCAAGCTCACCTAGAGGAGGGTGATCGATGACCTTGTTTTCAGATAAAGTCAAGATGGGGTCATTCCCATTATGGATATGACCTACCAAGATCTTGATGTACCGATAACTAACCAAAACTGCTTCCCTCGAGGGCTAAATCGGGGTAAACCACCCCCATTTCAATGATGAACAACTTCAACCACATCTCCCTAGAGAAATGTAATATTTCACTCCCCTATGACAAGGAGGTAAGAGATTTTCAATCCATTCTTACAGTGGCCAATGCTTAGGAGCTTCCCATGAGGGACCCCCCATGTTATGTTAGCATCAGAACCGACTGGTCTCATAGGTCGATGAGTGGATTGAATCCATCTCGCTTGGTTGGTCCCAACCAGAACATCCGACATTGACGCTCGTGGAAAACCCATATCATTAAATGAAAATAGGAATCTTATACAACTCCAATTAACCCTACCACCATCAGCGTATCCCATCACATCCCCACAACAAGTGAGTGGAGATCCATTTTCATGCTCCTAGGATCAATACCCCAATCACCTTATAGGAATCCTGGGTTAACTCTCTCAGCCGTGGCACAACCACTATCCATTAAGTTCCATTTCATGTTGAGGAAAACTAATGCGTAGGTCCTCCCCACACAATCAACAACAAATGTGGAGGTCCTCACCACACCACCAATAACCAGTGCATATGTCCTCCTCACACCACCATCAACCAATGCATAGGTCCTCCTCACACCATCAACAACTAGTGTAGAGGTCCTTCCCACACAAACATCAATTAATGTATAGGTTTTCTGACACCATCAGCAACTAGTGCAGTTGTCCTACTCATACTACCACTAACCAATATGGAGGTCCTACCCATGAAAAAGATATGTCATGCACTGAAGAACCATATATTGCAGAAATTCCAAGATTAGAAATGGCATAATAGGTTAAGATATTAAGACATGATAGAAGAAATAAACACACATGACACAAATATTTACGTGGTTCGATAAATTACCCCTACATCCATGAAGAGGCAGAAATATCATTATAGCCAGGAACATAATCACATAGAGTTTTAGAGTTCTCAAGCACACACCAAAACTCAATCCCAAAATGGGAAAATAATGAGGAAAATGTAATATTGCACTAAACACATAGGAAGTCCATTTTTATGCAGTGAAAGGTGGAAAGAAGTATGCATTTCTACAATGTTGTGGTAACCCAAGTCCAAGATTATACAGTTGCCGAAGGCTAGAAGACCACATTGCTACAGTACTATTGACTCCAATGTCTGACCAGCTATAGAATTCATACCAAATGTCGACACTGCTACAATGCCCAGGGTGTGTCAGTCATCTCTACTTGACCCATAGAGTTGTATTTTGGTGTGTAGAATGGACCAGAAGCATTTGGCTGAATCATTATCCAGAATGGATCGGGCTACACCAATCCAACACCATCTCAGGGTAGGAGGGATAACACCGATCATGAGGGTCATGCCTATGGTGTTAGACACAATCCACATGGTGAAAACCAAAGGACTCTCAATAAATCATGCTTGGAGAAGTCCCTTGTCATTAGAGGCAGAACCCTGGGAAGCATCATGTCATTATTGACCTCTAAAACTCTAAAGTGATGGATGAATCAATGAGGGAACCTTCACCCCCACTTCCAGAGCCTAGGCCATAAGCCCGTGAATTAAGGTTTACAACCCCAGAAGCTGAGGTCTATATTGTCCCTAAACCTATCCATAGATATCTACTTATGGAGGATGTTATGGAATCCTTCCAAGGATTTGTAGTGTAACCATCTATGTCACTATAAGTTCCCATCCTCTCTACCTCCATGTAAAAATTTAGAGAGATGTTAGGGTTTGGGTTGATACCCTTAGATAATTATGGACACTCCTATATGACTGAAAGGGATGTTTCCACCCTCTCATATGAAGAAGTGGTAAATAAACCATCCTATATGAATATGATTTCAAAGTTGGCTCTGATTCCAAGGGACATACTAGCGTATAACGTATATTCTACCCAGGCAGCACCCCCACTCTTAGTATATCAGCTGTGAATAAAGTTTGTGTCAGTATTTCCACCCTTATCTCAACCCATTACAATCAGGGATTAAGCCATCCAGGAGCATGATTATCTCCCTAGTAGTGAGCAAGAGTGCTTGTGGGATCTCCTAGACACCAACCAGATATCGGTCATATTTTGGCCACATGCAGCTCTAGATTTTTTCATCCTGGAATCCCTTATCATGGAACATGTGGTTTGTTTTCACTAGATCATCTGGGTGACATTACACTGCCTCTAGGACCATAATCTATCTTACCCTAGAAGCTATGAACACCTCAAAGTCTTTCCAAAATAGTGAAAGAGGGTTGAAATTGAAACACTCACAGTAGCTCAGAATCCAGAGTTGTATGGATACCAAAAAAATATCTAGAAAACCTACATTAAGAGCATTTATATTATATACCGAGTCATGGAAGAGGCATATCTATATTTGCAGATCAGAGGCTGGGGGAAATATGATTCCCTCCATTTCAGACCTATCCTATGATAGTGATGAGACTTTCAATCTAGCCCATCTACCAATAATGAAGGTTCCAATATATCTACCATCATGGGGAATGTAGTCACTATTTACCCACCAAAGATCAGAGAAACATGGTCGCTGATGCAAGGCACGGTTGGGAAAAACCGCCTCAAGGGGTGAAATAGTATTAGAGAGATCCCTCGAAAGGCGTCCATACTCAGTAGAAGAGATAGGAACTGGGGATTAGAAGTATTCCCAATGAGACATTATTTCCCACCTATTGGTATATAGACAAAGGAAATAGACAATCCAAGTCCACTGACCCATCCGTGGTTGTGCCAAAAGTAGAGTCACACCTAAGGATAACCACCCTAATCCAAGACATTGAGGAATATGAAATTATCACTATTGAGATTATTTCCTAGAATTATAGGGATCCTAAAAATGTTTTATTGGAACATGTCTCTCTTCTAGTGAGACACCCAATCCTCCTTCATCAGACGACTCAATTTGAACTTGGTGGACTTGTGCACTCGGTCAGGGAAGAAGATGGGGGTTACAGAAAATGATTGAGATATGAGTCACCCACCTTATCTGAGTAGCATGATTATATACCTTAGGATCAAAGTCATGCTGATCTCTAAGTTGATGAGCATATCAACGCATTGGTGTCCAAAAATTCTCACCAAGATGACGTGATAACTACTCTCGTTGCCCGTTTTGAGGCTCTAGAAACATGATAGGTGGAAATTACACCTAACAGAAATCTATACCCTTCATGAGAAGACCATGATTGATAAATATAAATGTTTTTTAATCCTAGGTTTACCCTATTTAATGGTATGGGTGACCAATTACAACATCTATCCCACTTTTCTTGAAGGTGTGGCCCAATGTTGGGGACTCTAGAACAATAGGAATCCACCAAAATCTGATTCTTTATCCAGACTTTAGAAGGACATGCATTCATTCAGTATAGTCATCTTCCCTCAAGGTCCATTTTTAGTTGGGAGGAACTCCGTAGATAGTTCCTATACCAGTTCAGCTCCACCTCATGCAAGATGAGAATCAATGACCAGTTTAAATACCCGAAAAGAGTTGATGAACATGTTACCAAATTTTTTTCCTAATAGATGGGACTCATGTATTCACTCGAAGTGATGATCTACTAGGAAGAACTAATTATGATGTGTGTGGGAAACAACATAAATGAGACGATATCTACCTTTATACCCCTAAACTACCAAAGTGTATTTCAAGAGTTCTCATAAAAGGTTCAACATCTAGAAGATTTCTTGCTGTGGATTAAACAATAGTTGCACCCATTTAACCATCTAGATCATGTGATAATGTCCATAAAATAATATATAACTGCCGTTGTGCTGTTGGGGAAGATATTTAAGATATAACAGAAATAAATTAAAAAATACCAAGAATTATAGTTGTTCAACAAAAAGAATACTCCTCCAGATAATTTGTAATATTATTATCAAATCAAAATTAAAAAGTTCCCATGATACCACACAAGACCACATGTCTTACTCTTAGTACAACAACCACATGTCTCAATTTTTTTTTGTCGGACTTCCTCTCACTTCTATTAAGTGTCTCTATGATAATAAAAATCCTCTCATATTCAATTTCATAGTTGCACCATGCATTTTATAATGAATTAAAATTACCCTTGTTTTTAAAAAAATCAATACACAGTCTTATCCCATGGTTGGATTTCAAAATAAATGATATACCAATTATTTTTTTATGAATCAGTAAAAGAAAAATATCTCAAATTTAACATGAAATGTCATGCTTAAGATTGGAATGACCCACCACACCCATTATAGGTGTCAGAATGCTCAAATAATATGAAAAAAATGTTGTGGCTTCACTATTCCACAAACAACTAAATCCAATGTCACATTATTTTTCAAATAACTAGTTACCTACATATCTATCTGATTATCACCTATAATGGTACTCTGAGGCCTTGGAAAATCTTTAACATCTCAAATCAACTAGTATATATTCCCAATTTTCTTCCCTTTAATCACAATCATTACTCCTATTGGCACTTTGAGAACTCCATCGCCAACAGAAATCATAAAATCTTTGGGATCCAACATACCCAAAGAAATCAAGTTCATTCTCAAATCAGGTACATAACTCACATTAGAAAGTGATTGAATAACTCCATTATACATACAAACTAACACCATACTAATTCCAATAATTACGTTTTTCGACTTATTATCCATTTTCATAGTGTTACCATCACACTCCTCATAATTATCAAAACATTATTTTTTTCACATATATGACAAGAGTACCCAAAATCTAAGATCTAATCAAAATCATCCACATATTCCATAGTTGTGAGCAATAAATAACTTTTATACACCCCATAATGAGTCATGATATTCACCTCAACTGATTCTTCATCCATTTTGACTTTCTTTTCTTCTTTCTTTGTTCATTAACCAAACTTATACATGTTCCTTCCCATATAACCTTTTTTCCACACTACCATCATAAAAAATCACCTCTTGGTCTTGATTAACTTCGATCTCTCCTAATCCCAAAACCATTCATTCATTCTATAAACCTTCCTTGATAGTTAAACTCACTCATCACTGAAAAATACCACTATTACTTGATGATACATCATCATTGGTCTTTTATCTTATCCCATTCATTAGAAATGATGAAATAAAATCATCTAATTTCATAGTGTCTTTTCCAAAAAGCAATGTTGTGATGAGATTGTTATAAAAATATTGAAGATATCCTAATAAAAGAAAATATTTATCTTCTTATTCCATTTACACAAGCACCATATTTCCTTTATCATCATATTTGACCACCACAAAATGCAATTATATCAAGATTTTGGTGAACTCATCCTAATGGTTTCCCAAATCTCCACTTTTTGACATTCAAGGGAGATACTGGCATTTTTTAGATATAAATGATTTATCATAGATTTATATTTATACCTTCTTTCCATCTTCATCTAGATATCCTTCAGATCTATAAGATTTATCACTTCTCATAGTGTATTGTCAGCCAAATACAGTTGAAAAGTTCTCACAAGAAAATATATGATATCTTACCAATCATCAGGGCCCATCGTTTATGGATTTTTTGATTTTTTTCTTCAATTAATTCACTATCCCTTAAAAATTAAAAATATTAATTACCCATTATTACCACAATGTGAAATAATTTTTCCCATAAAACATATCAATATGGATAGAATTATTTTCATGAAAATCACCCATATTTAATCAGAAAGAAAAAAATGTATCACATCCTTTGATATTAGGTTCTGGGGAAGTGATTACCAATGTAGCAAAAATAAATTGAATGACACAAATAATTGAAGTGGTTCATAAAAAAATCCTACTCTACTATAGAATTTATAGTTTTATTATCAAATAAAAATGACAAAGGTCTCACAATATCGTGTCAGACCACAAATCTTCTTCTTTGTAAAAAAACCATAGGCATCCCTTAAATTACTTGTTTTCCTACTTCTTCTCTTACCTTAAGTGCTTCTACCATGATCACATGCCTCTCCTCTTCTATTTCACAACAACCCCATTCCTTTTCTAATGACTTATGACTACCCCATATTTTAAATAAACCACAACACAATTTTATCCTATAGTAGGATTTCAAAACAAAAGATATACCTATTATTTTGTGGTGATTCAGTAAAAGAAAAACATCTCAAATTTCAAATTTCAAAAAACCATTCCCAACATGTGCATGTAGAGTTCCTCAACCCGGTGAATCTACTATTCCCATTACCATATGAGTCTCTTTGAGTTCATCCCCACCCCATAAAACCATGTTAGGTATAACCACCTTGATGGGAGAATGTGGCCTGAACCCCCTATCAAGGTTAATCTACTAGGGTTCCTTTCATAGAAGGGAGGAACAATACTTATTCCTTCAAGGATGTACAGTTCTTGGGATATTTCATTTATGCTATGAGAAGGGAATATTGATGTTTCTAAAATGTTGGAAACTTATGGAGGTCGGAATCACTGGTCATTCCGACCACTGCCTGTATCATAGGATCCTTGGGCACACCAAAATATAATTCTTTGTTTTCAAATATTGGATCTATGACCAAGTAGATCATGTCTTAGTTATGTTGGGCAGCATTGCAGTGTAGGTCACACATGTATTTTCTAACTCTGATAGTGATAGTGAAGACTCCAGTGAGTGGAAACATGTTTCCAACTGCGGGATATAGAAGTACGATGACTGGTTGGCTCAAAATACATTCACTCATGATAATAGTATCATTCATTTTCTCTAGAGAAAGCCATAACTTGTAGTGGTTTCCATGGATCCTCAGATCATTGCCTTTACATCTATGTCATAGCCTTTCATGTCTTAGAAGAACATAAATCAACAACTCAAGGGAAATCTAAGTCAAATGTGTCCTTGTGCATTGGTATTATTTAAGCTAGATAACAATTTCCACGTCCAGCCGTCACAAATCTTAATCATGGACACGACACCTTCCTCTATACCCAAGCTCCACGATAAGTTCATCATCACCACTAGTAGCACTAGCGGTATCAAATAGGACACTACACAACTATTCACAACCCATGGATCCTTCTCCACCATGATCATTGATATAGATGACAAGAAAGGATGATAAGTTGATGCATCCATCGTCCCACCTAACCGACGCACCTATATCCATTGTGATGTCACCGATAAGAACTACGTGGTGACACTCATGGTATCGATGGTACACCACTACATCCACCTCAACATGATGTTAAACAATAGAGGGAGGGTGACTTGGGGTGACCAGATCATCCTCAACTTGGATCTGGGTGCCATGGTGGACCTCTTTATGGTGAATGTGAGGGACGTGACGACATCCGTGAAGCATGTAATGAGGGCCATGATAGTGGGGAGAGTGAGTGGGAGCATTGTGTGTGTGGTTGACATGACAGTGACATCAGACATTAATGAGCCCATCATGGACTACATGATGTTGAAGCATGTGGTGGTGGAGTTGGTAAAGGCATTGAGTATACAACTAGGGGTCCAGGGCATGCAGGTGAACTGCCTGCCACCATCGTACGTGGCAATGCCGATGTTGGGAAAATTTTCCAATATTCGAAAAATTAAAAAATGAAATCCGGATATAAAACCTTGGGAAAAATTCCCAATATTCTGATATATATGGGTTGAGTTTCTATAGAAGGTTGAGGGACTTCTATAAAACACATCCTTTAACAAATCATTGAAGAAGACGCTTAATAAGAAAGCATTATCTTCAAAGGAATCTTAAAGAAGGCGCTTTCTTATTCAACGCCTTCTTCAAAATAACTTTTAAGAAGGTGATATCCGAACAAGATCCTTCTTAAGAGTATAATTAAAGAATGTGATTTTTTAAATAGAATCCACCCTTCTCATTTTTTTAAAATATTTTTTTATATTTTTCTTTTATATATATATAGACATGTATATATAAAATAACTAAACAATTAAAATTATTTAATTGTTTTTAAATAATGCAATGGATAATGTAATTAATAACAAAAATATAATTATTAATAATTTACAATAGTGAATATAAATAATGTAATTAGTAATATATTTAATTTTACATTTAAAAATAATTAGTAATAATTAATAATCTAGTCAATATTAATTATTTTATTATTAGTTTAGTTAATAATAATAATAATAATAAAAATATTTATTATTATTAAATAATAATCTTTTTTTGTCATCTAAATTATTTTCTTTTTATTATATTTATGTCTAATAATACTAATATAAATAATAATTATGATCATGTAATTAATAGTAGTATTATTAAATATTATAATTGTTATGTAATATATTAATTACTATGACTTTATAAAAATAAGATATTAATTATATTTAATATTATAAATAAGTAGAAATTAGTAATTATTTTTATTTATTTAATCACTTATATTATTATTATTATAAATTCATATATTATTATTAATATGAATATTTTTTTATCTATTATTTTTATGAAATAATTTTCATTTTTATTTATTATATATATTTTAAGTGCACATCTTAAATTTTAGTTAGAATATTACTATGTTTTATATCTTATAAGTATAATATTTTCGTACTTAATTATTACTAATTATTTTTAATAATAATAATAAATATAATATTAATTAGATCATATATATCCACTATTAGAAATTATTAATAATTATATTTTTAATATTTATTACATTATTCATCACATTATCTAAAAATAATTAAATACTCTTTAATTGTTTAATTGTTTTTTACACACACACACAAAATATTAAAAAACTTTAAAAAAATAGAAGGGTGGGATATTTTTAGAAAATTATCTTCTTTAATTGTTATCTTAAGAAGGCACTTATTCCAATAAGGCCTTCATAAAAATTTATTTGAAGAAGGTTCTCTATTATGAAGTACTTTTTTCTAATATTTATTAATGGATGCATTTTTTAGAAGGTGCTAAACCTTCTGTACAAACCATACACAGACAGATCAATTGATTGAGAATTTGTTTTCCTACGGGTGTATATTGGGAATTAATTTTTTAATTATTTATATATCATAAAATATTACTTAATAGAGTGTAGAATGATGGGAATGGGTGTTAGAAGGGTGGAGAGGTTGTTTGAGGCCGTCTTGAGGCAAAAGGAAGTGCTAAAGGTGAAGCACGTCACTGATGCGACACAATTTCTGGAATTCGATGATTCCGAGTTCATCCCTAAACCTAACTTCGTGGTGGATAGTGGTTTCATCGGATGAGGATTCTAAGGTGGATCAATCAGCTACAACAAATCTTGAAGGTATATTCAATAGGTGGGATCGAGCCCTATTAAGGGTTTCTCGATCTGGGTTTGTTCTTCTTATTGAGGCTTTCCTTGTTTTATTTTTTTGGTTTTTTATTTCTATGCATGTGGGTGATGAGTTATTCCTATGATTTTTTCTTTTATTATAGTTTTCTTCCTTGTATTTATGTTTTATGTTTCCATGGGTTTATTTGGTTATTAAAATGTGTTGGGTGGTGTTCTTGTCATGGAGTAAAACCAATGTGGTCCAAACCATGTAATTTTTTAGTGTTCTTTATCTTTCTATAATTTAAGATTTTCACTATGGATTTTTCATGCTATTATTACCATATCTTTTGATCCATTTTTTATTTTGTTTTTCTTATTTCAGAAAAGTTTTCTTTTTATCAAATCCTATTTTTATTTTCTATTGTGTGGTGGGTTTTTTAGATGTCATCTCCTACCTTGGAGTGGTGTGTTTCACAAGGTACCTCCCCATAATAGATTATTATAAATGAAATGTTAAATCAAGTCTAGATATGTCTTAAAATAGGTTAAAGATTGATAAGTTTGATGGATAAAATGAGGTATCTTTATGTCCACAATGGACCTAACAAATCTGTAGTGGGATCTAAGAGAAATATCACCACTATCTCTAATGCAGGGGATACCAAGATCTCCTTTGAAGATGTTGAACCTACTATTTTGAAAAAGGCCAATTACATATTTTTTTAACTGTAGGATACATTTTCCTATGATATGTGTTCCATGAGACTTATGTTAGTTCAATATTGTTGAAGTTAGAGCATCTTTATATGACCAGGTACTTTTTGGAGGATTACAAAATAAAATGCGTCATTATAATTTCAAAATGGGTTTTCTCACTTTTTTGTGGACTCGTTTAAATAGTTTTAATAATATGTTGTTAGATTTAGCCAATATAGAATCAAAATAACAGATGAGGACCAGGCTTGATTTTTGTTCCATTCATTGGTAGAATAATTCTATATATCTAGAGATTCTATGATTTATGCTATACATTCCATCAAGGAGGAAGTGAAGTCATTTTGTTTTGCATTATGATCTTCAAATTTATACATTCAAGGTGGATGGTATTAGGATGAAGTCCAAGCCTCCATTATTTAGTGTGAAAGGTTAACCAAAACGTAAAACTAAAGAAAAGAAAAATTTTAGTCTCTTTAGGAAGTTTAAGAACTATCAGCGTGGGAAGACCAACCACATTAAGAGATATTTCCATAAGGATATGTCTATGGATAGTATGGCCTAGAACAATGTGGTAAACCCTGATTATGATAATTTTGAGGTTCTCCAAGTCTTTTTACCATCCCTTAGTATATATTAGGTGTCTCTCTAGGATATATTTCTTATCCATTCCTAGGAATCACTCTATATATGATTTACAAGGTCTCCTGGTCGGTAGAGAGGGCGCGGGTAGGGCTGGTTGTGTGAGCTATTTGAGATTAGGTGGGGAATCATATATTTTCATCTTTCTATGCTTTCTTATGTGTTTTCTATTACTTTAGAGGCCTATAAATTATATATTATAAGTGAAATCTAAATGAAAATTAAAACCTTGATTAAACATATAAAAATAATTAAAATTTATAAGAAATTCATAAATATAAAAAAACAAAATTAATCTACATGACAGAAACATTATATATTAGAAACATAAAATTACTTCAAATTTTTTTTCCCATAATATAAAATATAAATAAAATCTAAATTAAATTTAAAACATTTATTATATTTATACTTTATAATTTATATGTTTATTTAGTGCATCAAATCTCGTTTAGATTGTCCTTATACTTTATAATTTACCAGCTTTTAAATTCACCTACTTGAAACATTATTATATTTTAACTAGGTGAATTTGAAGGTGAATAAATTCAAAAGTATAAAAACAAACAAAATGAAATTTGGCACATTGACTAAAGATATGAAAATAATTGAAATGAAAATAATTTCATTAATATAATAAACAAAAACAAACTTTCCTAACATAAACATTATTGATTAAAAACATAACATTTACCCTGAAGAAAATTTATCCGCATAAAAAATATTATAAATGACACGTAAATTTAATTTAAAACATTGATTGTACAAAAAAATAATTTAAAATTAAATGAATATCGAAAAATAATAAACTAAAAAATTAAATTTATAAAAAAATGTAAATATTATTATTATTATCTTGACTTTAATAATATATAATTATCATGGATTTGTTATTCCATCTTCATTAACAATATCAAGACATTATTATAATTACTTCATTATCATTAATTTTTATTATCATGGATTTGTTGTCCAGGATTTTTTATACGTGTTCAATTTTTGAGATGCGTGTATTTTTTTTATCAGCATGTGCATGTAACCATCTTTAATTAATTAATAATATTATTATAACTAATATTCAAAAATAAAATCAATAAAAATTAATTTTCATGACACAAACATTATTGATTAAAAGTGTAAATGTTATGTTTTTATTCAATAATTTTATGTCATTTAAATTAATTTTTGTTAATTATATTTATAAATTATTTTTATTTTCAACTATTTTTTATATATTTAATAGTTTTTTTATGTTTCATTGATATTTTACTTATAACATAAATTTTCTAGGATTCCAAAGTTACCAACTTGAAACATAATAAGTTTTGTTGTGTTTCAAGTAGGCGACTTTGAAAGCTTATAAATATTAAACTATAAATACAATCCAAATAGAAATTAAAACATAGAATAAACACATAAAAATAATTAAAAATAAAAATATTTTCATCAAAATAATAAATATACAACAATTTATATAATGCACAAAAATATTATTTAAAACCATAATATTTAAACTTTAAAAGTAAGAAACTCTAAAGTCTTACAAAATCTAAATTATAGTTAGATTCTAAATGAAATTCAAGACATTCACATAAAATATATAAAATATCTTAAAATGAAAATAATTTCATAAAAATAATAAATATAAAATATTAAGTATTAATAATAATATATGACTTAATAATAATAATAATAATAGTAAATTAAAAATAATTAATATTTTCTAATTATTAATAATAGTAAATATAATAAATATATTATTTTTATGAGGTTATATAAATTAAAATATTACTTAATAATAATAATAATTAATAATAATACTATTATTTACATGATTTTCATCATTATTATTAATTGTATTATTAGTCATAAATATAATAAACAGAAAATAATTAACATGTCATAAAAGATTATTACTTAATAATAATTAATAATAATAATAATAATGTTATTATTATTATTAACTAAATTAGTAATCAAATAATTAATATTTATTTGATTAATAATTACTTTTAAATATCAAATTAAATCAATTATTAATTACATTATTCATATCCACTATTATAAATTATTAATATTTTTATTTTTATTATTAATTATATTATCCATAAAATTATTTAAAAACAATTATATACTATTTTTACTTTGTTTGGTACATATATATAGACAAAAAAAATATAAAAATAAAAAAACATTAAAAAATAAAAGGGTGGGTGTTTTTAGATAACCACCTTCTTTAATTATTCTATTAAGAAGATGTTTATTCCAATAGTTCCTTATTAAAAGTAATTTTAAAGAAGGTACATAATACGAAAGTGCATTCCTTAAAATTCTATTGGAGAAGACACTTTCTTATTAAGCACATTCTTCAAATATTTATTAAAGGATTTGTTTTTTAGTAGGTGATCAAACTTCTGCTAAAACCTACCCTAAACAGATCGATATATTGGGAATTTATTTTCTAAGGTTTGTATAATGGGAATTTGTTTTTTAATTTTTAGAATATCAGAAAATTTTCTCTGATGCTATGTGGAGGGATCTGGATGGGTGTTAGAGAGACGGAGAGGTGAAGAGGTAGTTCGTGGTGTGCATGAGGATGAAGGGATTACTGAAGGTGAATCATGTCGCCGACATGATGCTGTTTTTGGCGTTTGATAATTCTGATTCTTTCACCAGAAATATCCTGGTGGTGAATGGTGGTTTCAATGCAGTATCAAGAAGAGGAGTGGGATACATTCATGGGGGAGATACTACATCCTGGGGCACCTAATCATTATTGGATATAATATAAAATTAATACAGTGCACTGTAAATTTTAATATTATGATATGATATATTGTGATATTAGTATACAATATATATATATATATATTATAACAAATTTATTTATTTATTTATTGTCAAATTTGGAACCTAATCATGCTTCCTTTTGTATTATTTTATTTGTAAATTGTTTGGAAATATTATGGTTTTTATTTTACAATTTAAAAATATATATGTTACCCTTACGTGAGCTTTGAGATATAGATATTAAAATTATGTAGGGGTGTTTGTAACCTTACATGAGTTCTGGATGTGTACCCTTATACAGATTCAGTGGTATATGGTTTACTCTTATGTACACTGAGGTTGACCCTGACATGAAGGGTGTAACAACCACATTACTGTGTGAGTGATATATTATCTTTACGCAACCTATTGATGGTGAGTCTTACCCTCATGTGATCTCGAGTTTACCATTTCATATGTAGATAGCTCAAGGATATACCCTTACCTAGAACGTGGTGATACCGTTACGTAGTAGGTTGCATATTTTCACCACCCTTATGCAGTGGGTGAGAAAACCTTGCACAATGGGGGAAAACCTTTATGCAGTGGTTGAGTGACCATTACACAACACCATCGTGACCTTTACGTAGTGCACTGGTAGAACCTTATGTGGAACCAAACATTTTAATTTTTCTAGAACATCTTATTCCAAGACAAACTCATCCAAACACATTGAGTGATTGGGGGAGAATTAGAAAAATACAAAGCTGGGTGAGCCTATTCCTAGCTCTATAGAACTATTCAAAACAGATTTAGGGAGTACTATAATGGTGGAATTCTTGTGGATTTTGGGTTGTGAGGAGGACCAATCAGCTATAAAAAATATTTAGGTGATATTTGATAGGTGAGATCTATTCATAATAAGGGGGTCTGGATCTGGTATTAGTCTTCCCATTGAAGTTTTCCTTGGTTTATTTATTGTTTTTTTTGTTCTTGTGTACATGGGTGAAGAGTTATTCCTACGATGGTTTGTTTTTGTTAGATTTTTCTTCCATACATTTATTTTATATGATTCCATGGGTTTATTTGGTTAATAAAATGTGTTGGGTGGTATTTTTGTTATAGAGTAGGAAAAAATTGGTTTAAACGAGATAAATTTCCGGTTTTCTTTATCTTTCTGCAATTTAACATTCTCACTATGAATTTTTTCATGTTTTTATGCCTATTTCTTCTTTTTTTTGTTGTGTTTCTCTTATTTTTGTAAATTTTTCTTTGGATCAAATACTTTTTTTATTTTCTATTGCGTGGTCGGTTTTTGTGATAATCCCTTTAACCTTAGAGTGGGGTGTTTCACTAGATACCATTCCATAAAAGATTGGTATCAAAGGGAGGTTTTATCAAGTCTATATATGTCTTCAACTAGATTAAATATTGATAAGTTTGATGGATAAAATGATTTAAATTTGTGGAGAGTTAAAATGTGTGATCTTCTTGTCCATAATAAACTTGAAGAAGATTCGGCAGGATATAAGAGGAAGATCACCACTATCTCTATTGCATGAGAGACCTCAAACTCCTTTAAATATGTTTACCCTACTATTTTGAAAAATTCCCATTTCTTGTTATTGTTGACTCTTGGAGATAAGGTCTCGTGATAAGTGTTCCATGAGATATATGTTAGTGAAATATGGTTGAAGTTAGAGAATCTTTACATGGATTGGTCTTTTTAGGGGAATTATAAAATAAAATACATCTTTATAATTTCAAAGCATTCTATATAAATTCTGTGAGGACTCATTTAAATGGTTTTCATAAGATGGAGTTAGATTTAGCTAATATAGAAGATGAAATAATAGATGAGGACTAGACCTGTTTGTTGTTGAATTCTTTGGATGAATCGTTCAATCCGATTATATATTATAGGATGTATGGTAGATATTACATCACCTTAGGAAGTGAATTCATTTGTTTTTTCTTAGGATCATTAAATTCATTCATTAAAGGTAGAGGGAATTAGGGTAAAGTATGGGCCTGAGTTATTCAATGTGAATAGTCAACTAAAAGGTAGAAGTAATGAAAAGAAGTATGATAGACTTTTTAGGATGTTTAACTGATACTAGTGTGGGAAGACTAGACACATTAATAGTTATTTCCATGAGGATACATGTAGGGATAATATGTCCTATAATAATGTGGTATACCCCAATTATTATAGTGTTGAGGTTATTTGAGCCTATTTAGAATCCCTTAGTATAGAGTAGGTGTAGATTTAGGTTATAATTCTTACATGTAACTAGTACAAGATCTGTATGTGATTTGTAGGGTCCCCTAGTTAGAAGAGAGGTTGTTGGTAGGGATGGTTGTATGAGATTTTTAGGCTCATGTGGAAACTTGTCGCCTATTAGATTTCTATTATTTATTTTTATGTGTTTTGTAATACTTTAACTGATTTGATTTAGAGTTTCTTCACTTTTAAGATTTTTTATACTCTACATTTTTGTTTTTCAATTTTTATTTTTTTGAGGTATTTTTTACTGCTCTATTTTATTTGGGTTTCATGTAGGAATGTGAGAGATGACTGAGACTTTTGATCGCATGTGTCTAATTGGTTTCAAGTATGTGATGATGTAAGCTCCGGTAAGTAAAGGTATGAGTTCTGTTAATGTTGTTCCTTAGAAGGTTTTGTTTTCTTAGAATTTTTTAGAATTTGATAGTAGTATATGTGTTGGTACAGAATTACATGGTCCACTGTGGTACAAGATAGGCGGTTAGTT
Source organism: Viscum album (assembly GCA_963277665.1). Classification (NCBI taxonomy): domain Eukaryota; kingdom Viridiplantae; phylum Streptophyta; class Magnoliopsida; order Santalales; family Viscaceae; genus Viscum; species Viscum album. The sequence continues at coordinate 1,467,952,510 of OY728146.1, forward strand.
AGGTTGGGATAATCTGTTTTGAGATTAGGGTCTTTTGTTAGTGATGACTATATGAACCAGCATATATGTTAAGCTAGTGTAGGCCTACAAAAACATCCGTCCAATGCTCTTTACATTTTATTTTATAAGGTAGATATTTTTTAAAATTTTTCATGTTAATGTTTAAAATTAAAATGTATTTATTTTTTTATTTGTTGATTTCAATAATAATCTCATGTTTCATGTTAATTCATGCTTGTTTTTATTCTATTCTTCTTATAAAATGTTTATAAGTACTATGGATTTTTTATTTTACCATTATGTATGTGGTATGTTACCCTTATGTGAGCTTTGAGATGTAGGGACTAAATTTACATGGGGGTTGTTTTACCCTTATGTGGGTGATGGATGTGCACCCTTACGTTGCCATGCTGAGGTGTGGTTTACCCATATGTGGGCTCAAGATGACCCTTATGTGATGTTTTTAGTGTCCATGTTACCTTTAAGTGAGAGATGTGTTAAATTTTCACAGCCAATTGGAGAATCATACCCTTACACAAGCCAGGGTTTTCCCTTAGATGGGTAGAGCGTTGGAAGCTATACCCTTACGCAAGGTCTAGAAGACCCTTATGCGACAAAGGATTTGAACGAGTGACCCTTGTGCAATGGGTGGAACTACCCTTATTTAGCAGGTCATGGATTCACACTACCATTATAAAGAAGATTTGATGACCTTACACAATGGTGGAAGGACCTGTGCATAACATTCGAGAGACCCTTACATAGCCCTATATTGTCCTTTAAGTAGTGTGCTAGTGGACCCTTACATATCGCCAACCGTTTGTCCTTTATGAAAATATTGATTTTTAGTTAATAATGAAAAATAACATTTTTTGTAAAACTGTCATTTCTTTTCTTTAAATAATGTAATTTAAAAGTATCATTTATCTTAAAGTAGTATTAGTTTTATTTAATTCTAAATAATATATTAAATTACATAGAAATCATCATTATACAATATTTTGGTATAATTTCAATTTTATGATTAAAAACACATTTTTTCTAAAAATTAATTTTTGTTGTTTCATTTTGTGCTTTAATATTAAATTAGTTTTTTTTTCACTTATAGAAATTGAATATTAAAAAATATATTCCATATTTGGAATCATGAGGTAATAATTTGGTAATTAGGTTTATTTTATTTTTGGTCATTATGAATAAAAACCATAGTAAATATTCATCAATTTGATAAGGTTAAATCCGGTAATTAAGGTTAAAAATAATACATTAAGGATTAAAAATAACCTTTAAAATTTCATTTAATATATTTTCTTATTGGTGTTATACCATCATCATCCCATAATCAAATTTATTGTAATTTTGTTCCTTTTTTTAGAAAATGGTATATATTAATCTAAGTATAATTTCAAAAATACAACACTCTAGCTTTTAATATCTATAGTATTTTTTGACCAGCATAAAAAAACTTATGTTTTCTTATAAATTTTTATTTAAATGATAATTCATTTTTACTATGGTAATTTATTTTTATTTTTAATTATGAAATAATTAACTTAAAATATCTACACAGTACCGACATAGTGTTTTTGAAAATAGTAGAAAAATCATGTAAATAATTTTAAAAAATATTAAATTAATATTATTATGTGATTTTTAGTCCCTCATGAATTATATAATTTATTATTTTTATCATATATATTAATTAATAAGTAATTTTTATTCAAATTTATATCATAAAATCATATTTAATATGTTATTTTTGACTTTCACACCTTACAAAAGCCATTGGAAAAGGTTATTGGTATATAACTCTAAATTTTAAAAATATCAATCAAAATGAATATTTATATATAATATTAACTAACCATTTCTTGAAAATACTTTTTTACTTCTTAAATAATATCATTAGGACATGAAATTTGAAATTTTTTGTGACATCCAAGCAATGCATCAGTATTGAAAATGATTTTACTATTTATCCTGAAATAAATTCTAATATATATACATTGATTTTTTATATGATATTTTTAGTATATTATCAAACATTAGTCTTTCCAAAAGTTTCAAAAATTTATCAATCATATTTATGTTGTGATAATATCTTAAAATATATTGTATCTCATAAAAAACGTATATTTTCCACCATCCCCAAAAAATTGACTTTAAACATGTCAAGAAAATAATGGAATTATAATATTAAATTTCAAAACATTAATAAAATTTAATTTAGATCCATAAAAATTATTCAATATCCTAACTTATCCAAAAAACATCAAATATATGACATATAAATCTGTTTACTTTTATTTTTTTACCATTTGTACATGCACAACTTCAACAATGTGTAAGCATTGTAGGTAATTATATCATTTATAAAAAATAAATTACTATCAAATATTTAATTGGTTAATAATAAAGGTAAAAATTTTTCATCATTAAAAACTAATTTTAATCCTTGTGATAAAATATTAATGTTTATTAAAATAAATAGAGTGACGTTTTGTTTTTATACTTTACTTACCTAATATTTATGTCATTATTAATGAAAACCATAATCAAGTTGCCATATTTTTTATAATTATATGCTTATGGATAAAATAAACTAATATAATAGGATTATGGAAATTTTTTAGGTGTTTTAAAAGTCCTTTCCAAAGTTTGACCCGCTTTACCCTTAACGAGATGATAAATTCTAGCATTGTTAATATTCATAATTTCAAAAAATAAAATAGAAGGATTTAACAAATTAGAACCTATTGATTCCATATATGAAATCCATTTTCAATATTTAATTCATATAAGTGGAATAAATTAATTTATGATTAAAATGAAAAACACAATGAAAAATAGTTTAAAAAAATATTTTTTAAGGCAAAAAATGAACTTATAAAAAAATAAGGTATAATGCTAATTCTAATGAAATTAAATATATAATATATAATTTAATAATAATTATGTTACTTTTAGACTAAATTCAAATCATAATGAGTCTTATTAATGAAAGTAAATGATAGTTTTAGAAAAATCAGAATTTTTTACTATTCTTTGAAAAATCAATCTTTTCTGAAAAATCCCAAAATTTCACCCTAATATAATTTTGATATAATTATTGAAAATATGATTTAATTTTTATATAACACCATTTCCAAAATTGGTAGAAATTAATGATATTTTCCTAGACACATTTGGCTCAAATCAATTAATTAACAAATGCGTTAAAGGTAAAAAAACCTTTCACCTTTTTTCAAGTGAAAGGCATTACCTCCCCAAATGAATTTTATTTAAAAAAATAAAAAAGGTATTTGGGGTAGTAATGTATTTACCCTTATTGACCTATAAAATCAAACCTTTATACCACACCTTCTTCTCTTTGCTATCAATTTTTTTACTTCCATTTTTTTAGTGATGAATTATAGTGTTCAATGAATTTCTAGAGGTGAATTTTGACAAGTCATGAATTTACCAAGTTTTATTTATATATATTATTATTTAATTTTTTTTATATTTTTTCCCTTAAATAATAATTAATTAGTTTTAATTTAGTATCAGTGTAAATAGTTAGTAATTCAGAATGATAGAGCTTATATTTATAGTAATAGAGTAGTAAATATTATTTAATTAATATTTTAGTAAGGATTAAGAAATTATTGTTCAAAATAATTAATTATATATTTAATTAAATGCCTAATAATTATCATAAAATAAATTTTTTAATTAAAACTAATCATTCATAATTAAGTATAATAAATTATAATTGTTAATTATTTAAATTTAAGATTAATTAGTAACAAATAATTAACATCAAATGTAATTTTAATTAACTAAATCATTAAGTGTTAATATATATTAATGATATGTAATTAAGATTTTGTAATTTTAATTACAAATTATTAACTATATTTAATATTAATTAGTAAAAAGTGATTAATATCAACTATTTTTGATTTAATAGTTTCTTTAGATTTATTCAGTGTGAGAACTCTAGGTTATGGTGAAGGGTTTATAAGGATTGACCAAAATTTATTCAATGTAATGAAATATGATTCAAGCATTATTCCCAAGATAACCTTTCTACGCATAAAAGAAATATTTTATAAAAAAATTGAAGAACGTGTACCTCACCACAAATATGACTATTGTTTTTGTTATTGATCAATGCTCAATGAAGATAACTATAAACAACTAACATAATTTTCTCTTTATTTTGTATCCATGGGATGATCTGAATCACTGAACCCTTTGGGAATGAACCTCCTTTTTTCCATGATATGAAAGTATCTCAAGTGTAAAAGGAAGGAAGAGGAATAGATCTATAAGAGAATTAGGAAGAACCATAAAAATAGAATGAAACCCACCTTAATTGAATTGGACACTTAAAACAAAAATCAGTATATTCTCGTTAATTGTAAGGAATTTACTCAAATGTTACATAATGTTTGAGTAGTTACATATGTTTACAAAATTTGTAAATGTTCAACCACACACTTTACATTTAAGTGAACCCAATTTTCCACTATATTACATGTATTAATGATAAATAGTGTGGAAGATAAATCAAAAGTTAAACTTTTTTACCCATTTACTTAGATAAATTGTAGAGCTGTCATATGAATCATGCCATACGATTAATGGAATTTCAATTTTTCTAAGTCATATAATACTCCTGTGAAGCATCAAAGAACTACAATCCTAGATTAGTTTCTAAAAAACATTATTAAATTACTTTACGTGATTCTAAGTGATATTAATCAATCAAAATATACATATATTAACGTAATTTAAATATTAAAACTCACAATAATAACATAATACCATTACCTAGAGGTTTAGTGTCTTTAAAGATAATATACATAAAAATATTATTAAACATTATTTATTTTAAATATCTCATATAATTTCCCATACAAGTATTACTTCTAAACATAATCCTTTATATAATTTCCTTAGTAAGTGGAAAATAATAGAAGGAGTGTTCCAAAATTCTCAACAAGGGAAAACTTATCAATGATGCATAAAGGGGTTAGATATTAAAAATATGATAAAACATGAACATGGGAGAAATATATAATTAAAAAAACATGGGGAAATAGAATATGTACATAATAATTACATATATACATATAACCACAACATAATGAATTATATACCATGGTGTAAGAAAATAGAAACCATAGACAATAATCATGAGCCATAGAACATAACATTGGCAGGAGGTCTAACCTAGAAATCTGGTTGGATCATAATCATAGGAATTCATAACCCAATGAGCATATCTAAACACAATCATTTCCATGCATCACCTTGTGAAAATTGATAAACACAATCAATTTCACACATTATCTTGTGAATACAGCTAAAGACAATTATGTTCACACATTATCTTGTAAACCTAACTAAATGAAATCACGTTAACTAATTATCATGTAAACATAACTAAATTAAATCATGTTCATTCATTATCTTGTGAACATATCTAAAAATAATTATATTCACACATTATCTTTTGAACAGAGCTAAACATAATCATGTTCATGTATTATCATATGGACATAGCTAAATACAATCAGGTTCATGCATTATCTGGTGAACAAAGCTAAACAGATTCAGATTCATGAATTATCTTCTAAACATATCTAAAAACAATCGTGACCATATATTATATTTTGAAAATATTTATAAAATATCACGTTCATGTAATATCTTGTGAACATAGCTTAAGGGATTCGTGTTCACACATTATCATGTGAACATAGCTAAATGAAATCATGTCCATACATTATATCATGAGATATAAAACTTTATCCAATGAATTAGAGTTCCATATATGACCCTAACCATTAAATAATAACAATCCATAAATTTTACACCGAACATCAATCATAATATCATAAAAAATGATGAGAATAAAATTGGTTTTGTTATATGATTAAATGATATCACATAAAAAGACATCAAGAACTAGATCAAATGATACAAAAATTCAATCACACAAAAGGAGTATTTCATAAAGGTATTTAGAGGGTATTTCATGAAATAAAACTCAAAGGAGATATATATCTCAGAGATAAATTTCTAAATAGAATCAAATCCATAAAAAAATTAGAAAATATTTCCTAACATTTTCATAAATTGATGAAGTTATGAGGAAAATTCAAAAATAATTTTCAAGAATGTACATGATTTTTTTTAAAAAACACTTTAAAATAAATCCCAATAATAAATCCAAGAAGAAAAAATATATTTTATCTATAGGAAATTTGGAGTGAAAGATAAAATATATAATCATTATAGGAAAAGAATTATTAATACTTTAAAATACATTTATTGAAACCCATATCATACAGAGGATAATAAAAATCCTTTCAAAAAGTGTTAAAGAGAAACAATATCACATGAGATAATACATATTTGGGATTAAAATAATAAAGTAATTTTTTTTAGAAATAATGAATATGTACATGGATTATAAACAATAATAAAATAAGATGAGGATTATTCTTAACAATATTTCATTTTTGTGAAGAAATAAGTCCTTCAGAGAAGTATAATTGATGCAGAAATCCTTCATAAAGGAGTTCATGAATAAATGTGACTCCCTAAAAAATGATATTAAGAACAATATAATTATATAATAAGGTATATTTATACCAAAATATAATAATAAAGTTCAATAAAAATGATCATAACTCAATGAATATAAATTGAGTTACCAAAAACATTAAAGAATTTGGTAAGAATTTCATAAAACTAATTAAATTATTAATATAAATAAATTTATAATATAATATGACACTTATTACCAAATTTTTACATGCTTATACTGAATTCATAATCCATTTAATCTAATTAAATTTATTAATATAATAAAATTTACTTTTAAATTAAAACATAAGATATATAGAAAAAAATGTTTTTTTGAAAATTTTTTTATACATCAAGAGTTTTTATTTTTATTTACTATATATTAATAATTAAATTGGGGTTAATATATTTGTTTATATTTTTAAAAAATCATATTCGAGTCATAAAAAGTGATCAATTTAAATTATTTAGATAAAAACTACACAAAATTTATAACTTTATCGCATAGGATCCACCCATCTTGTCGGGTCTCCTGGTCTCAACTAGGTGGGAAAAATGATGGACGACCCACTGTGTTGACAAATTGCTTTGACGAACCATCGCCAATCGGGCCGTCACCCTCCGGGACGCTCTACCATCTCAGCTAGAAAAGACTACTTCCTCGGCTGGGGCTCTACCTCAGGGCAGTGACCTCTTTGTGAGGTAGGTGGTTACCATGTGTGGAGGGTTCGAAAATGCCACACATGAGAATTCCTATATAAGAAAGAAAAAAACCCAACATTTATAACTTTCCACTGTAGTCATACTCACAGTACATGAATTGTAACTGAATTAATATATTAAGAATAAGTGAAGAATATGAAATAGGTTTTGATTAATTCATTAATTTTTATAAATTTAATTTAATATATAAATAAATATTTTATTTTACATGAATTAATTGTTTGAATATGAGAGAATTAGGATCAAGAAAAGCAATTGATAAAAATTACACAATGTTTATAATTTTCCAAGAAACCTCTATCATGTGAAATCTATAGATAAATTGAATACTTTTTGTGTGTAAATAAATACTTAAAATAAATGTATGGTTATTTTGGTAAATTTTTTATGGATGACATTTTTTATTTTTTATGAAAATATATATTTTTTAGTGAAAAGTAAAAAATTCCATTTTTTGAAAAAATGTCATTTATTTTCAATAAATTATGTAATTTAAAAGTCACATTATGTTTTGAATATTATTAAAAGTAAAATAATTATTATTTATTTATATTTACACTAATTAATTTCTTTTTAATAGAATACATATTTGATTTTAGTATAAGTTTTAAATTGGGTTTAAAAGGGGGGTTTTCTGGAAGCTATTTTAAAGTGCATAATGTTTCTGTATTTTAATTAATTAAAATAATCCCTAATGAGGAATGTTTTAAATGAAATTTATAGAGTATATATTAGAAAATTTAAACTTATATGCATAAAATGATTATTATTGTACAAAAATTTAATATAAAATCATCTTGTTCTTAAAAGAAATACACTTCTCGAAAATCCTATTTTCATCGAATCTGTGAGTTTTTTTTAAAATTTATTTTTTTCCAATTTCATAAAATTTAATTTAAAAAATAATATTACTATATGAAATCATCATGTAAAAATTATATTAGGTTGCATTTTTTGATAATTTTATAAAAATATTAATTTTTTGGTGAATAGTGAAAAATACTAAATTTTAATTAAATACTCTCTTTTAGTATAAATTATTTATAAAGATAAATTATATTTTAAATTTTTTTTAAAGTAAAATTATATCAATTTTAAATATATTAATCCAATTTAGTTCATTTTAATCAATTTCATACTGAAATTTTATGTAGAATTTCGTAAACAATTGAATGTTTAATCATTGAAAACTCGCTTTCTCATCGCATCTATCAGATTCATTTTAAAATACATTTTTTTAATTATGTCAATTTAATTTTAAAAAATGGATTCCATATTTGGAATAATAATAATTTATAGTATTTAATAAGTTTATCATATTATTTTGACAAAAATGAATTGTAAAAATAGTAAAAATTAAATACCACGGTTAATGTAAAAATGAGTTTACTAAGGGGTAAAATAAAAAGTTAAGGGTTAAAATGACCTAAAAACTTGTCTAGAATATATTTTATGGAAATATTTCGACCTTTTACCTTATATTCTCAAGAATTATTTATTATTGGATCCTTGTTCCATGAAGAAAAAATGGGTGAAATTCATTCCTTTCAAAAGTAACATGTTTTCCACTCACCTCACTTATAAAAGGACAACTCCTATCCTCATCTCTTTCCAAATTTAAAAACCATTAGTTATAACAAGTGTAGGTTGGAGTAGAGTACTTAAGATGGGAGTGAATTGAGTATCTATAAAAATTTCTATTTGAAAAATTATTCTTAAAATGTTCCCCAATAAATTTACATACAACCTAGTTATCCAAAGTAATACGTTTATGAAATTTGGACTATTTGAATAACTTCTCAGAAGATTGAATAATTTTTAATAATCTTAATATCAGTTATTAATATTACTTTTGATGCTATTATAACAAGTCAAAACAATTATAACTTCTTTCCAAGATTAACTATCAAAGTAAAGTTAGTGATTTATGAATTATACAGTAAAACAGAGAAAACTAATTTAAACAATGAAGCGGATATAAAACAAGTGGTTTAGCCTCAAGATGAGACATAATCCAATCCACTTAGTGATCACCTTCAACCAAGTAGTTTATATTAATAAACTTGATCCACACCCTGGATCGGGTTAAACAACAGTACAAAAATCTATCCAGGTCACACGAACCATTCCACAGTTCTTCATGGGTATAAACTATTAGGTCACACATGTACCTCTTGCACACTTATACATGGGAATAAATAGGTGTAAAAAGATGTGAGAGGAAGGATATCTTATATACCTCAGTTTAATGCACAAGATAGTGTGTGTGTTTTATACAAACCCACACACACTGATCGAAATCTAAAAATAATACATAATAGAGAAAAATGAAAAGATAAGGTTAAAAGTGCTCTAAGTGTTAGTATATGCAGCTTTGGACTTCTAGCATTAAGCTGATGCAGTAATCAAGTCCTATTGCAAGAAACAGAGTATCGCAAGCCTGGTGCTCTTGTTCTAGATCATGTTCTTCATGGAATCTGTATTGCGAAGATGTTCTCGACTCTGATCAATGCTATCTCATCTTTTTGGATTTAATAATTCTTCATGTGTTCTTCAGATGTATTGAATTTCATGTGTCAGTTTTTCTCAAGAATGATCATTCTTATTCATTATAGGGCTCTCTTTTCTTTATCATTCTATCTTATTTCTAGACACACTATTTTTTTATTCTTTAAGTACATGTGTTGGAGCCGACATGATGCATGTATTATGCACCTCATACCTTGTACTCTTAGGTAACATTTATATAAAGAAACATTAATTATGTCAGTGTATTTAAAATCTTTTAATATGAATGTAAGATGTTAAATTGAAAAATGACCAAACAAATTAAGAAACTATGTCACCGTATTTCTGGAAATGGTGTCTCTATGAAACGGTGTCACACCTCGACATTTAATTCTTTTTTTATTTAAATCTTACCCTCGGGTTCTCTCGATAAGGTCTGAGCTAGGTCCTGGATCAATTTTTTTGGCTTTGAATGTTTTTACTGTGTTTCGGACCTGTGCGCGGTTGGCGGTAGCCGCACAACCGGCCTTAGTGTCGAGGAATTGCTTATTATTAGTTTTATTATTTTTCATTATTCTTTATATTATTATTTCTATTATTATTGGATTATTATTATTATTGTTATTATTATTTATATATATATTATTATTATTATCATATTTGGTTTTACTATTATTAATATAAGAGAATGAAAAAAATGAAAACCCTAATCGCTACCCCTTCCCCTGTTCCGCGCGGCCAGAGCACCCCTGAACTTCTCGCCTAAGTGCACCCCGGCTACCTCCTCGCCACCATGTGCCCCTCTGCCCAGATGCCCCGGCACCCTTGCCCCATAGCGCCTCCGGTCTACCTCCTTGGCCGCCCCTCGCTACCCCCTCTCTAGGGCCGGCCCTAGGGCAAGCCCAGAGAGCCCCCGGGCTAGGGCAACAGGCAATCAACGAAAAAAATACAAAACCAAGGGCAAAAAATTCACCATTTCACTGTAGCTCTTAATACATTTTAGGGCAAAATTTCATAGGCAGTCTTGGGCAACAGAATTTACCGGGCCGGTCCTGCCCCTCTCTCCCTTTAATTCTCTCTTCTCCCACACCCGAAGCCCCAAACCTTGCCCATGCCAAATGCGGACGCCCCTCCCAGTTTCCCTTTGCCTGCCGACCCCACGCAGCACCCCGACCTCCTACCTGCAGCTGACTCCCACACCCCTTTCTCTCCCTCCACCTCGCCCAGATTCCACACACCCTGCCCTTGCCTCGTTCAACTCCTACACCACGTGCCTCGTTGTACGCAGGGCCGGCCCACGGGCGAGCCCCGCGAGCCCGTGGGCTAGGGCAACACACCGCATTGGGGCAACAAATATCCATAGGCCCTCATCCTTCCCTCTAACCCGAAAAATTTATTCTCCCCGCACGCTCTCCAGGACCAGGTGGCCTCGCCAACGCCGACAGCAGCACCATCACATATTTTGCTTCTCCTCTCATGATGCGGTCTCCTCTGGTGTCGCCCGACAATGACGCCTCTACGCTCCTCCTACTACAGTGTCGCCCGACCCCCACCAACCGTGCTACCCTCTCATCTCCCTCCCTCACTCCCAACCCGCTGCCCCCCTTGCTGAGTGTGATATTTCTTGTTGTTGCGTTTGGCTGGACTCTTCATTCCGGCAACCGACTACTTCCCCCCTTCTCCCTTGCTTCCGGATTTGTGTTGCCCAGATGAGGTGAAATAAAACTTGTTTTTTTTATAATTTTGTTTCATCATTTTTATTTTTTTATTTTTATTAATTGTTTTATTTGAATTTCATGAATTGTCTGAATAAATTGTTGATTGACCGGTGCATTTTACATTACAATTGCAATTTTCCCATCTGAATTCCAATTTAATATTTGTTTTCTAGGTAATTAGAGTTATTTTATGATTAATTTTTAATTATCATTTTTTTTATTTATAGGAATTGTGTTTGATTTTAAAAATTTATCTGAATTTCATATTTATCACTGTCTTCCCGTCTTAATTGCAATTTGGCAATTTCAATTGCAATTTGTGTTTTGTCCTTAGGTAATTAATGTTTTTTATAGGCATTTTTAATTATTATTTTATTTTCATTAATTCTTTGGTTTAATTTTCAAAAATTATCTAAATTGAGGATTCACATGTGTCTTGCCCATCTAAAATATAATTTTACCATCTCAATTGCAATTTGTGATTTGTCTATAACTAATTAGTGTTTTTTATATTCATTTTTTAATTATATTTTTTGTTTTATTTATTTTTATTAATTGTTTTATTTAATTTATATAATTTATATAGAACTGTGGATTCATTGTTGTCTTGTCCATCTTATTTTTAATTTGTGATTTGTCGATAGTTGATTAGATTCACATTTATATTTCATTTATTTTATAATTAATTAATTTTAAGATCATATTAGTTAATTGGTTTATCAGTTTTACGAATAATCAATTTTAATTTTCCCGTTATTTTATCTTTATAATCATCCATAAAATCTTAGCATTGGAGGACATGTGTTAAACAAATATAGGAGTCACTTTATTCTAAAAAAATCTAATCCTTTATTTTTATATGAAGTTGGCTTCATGATTTTACACTAACCAGTAATGTTTTTAATTATTTAGAAGTGTGTTTGAATTTAGCTATTATGTTATTTTAAATTTGTATGTTCAAATTTTTATAGGTTTAGAAGAAGAAGTTGGTGATGAAGATGAAGATTGATTCTTTTTTTTTCTCAAGGCTTAATAGGTCAATTTTTAAAAACTGTTATGCCTTTTTTGATTCGTTTTGAAGTGGTTTAAAAGATTAAAAAGTATACAATTTTTTTCTTTTAACAAAAAAGGTTGTTTTTCCTTGTTTACACACATAGAAGTTTTATATTTTTATATGATTTCAAGCCTTGTTTGACATTCTTTTTTAGCAGTTTTTCAAGCAATACGGGTGTAAGTTTAAACATATATTTTTGTATAGTTTTTTTGTTTTTTAATTATATGTGGGCCAACATATGAACCGATGAGACTTATTTTTTAAAGTCTGTATGTAATGTGGCTTTAAATGGATTTATAATTTTAGGTTCTCAAAGTTTGAGCTTTAATCTGGTTCACTTTGGTCTAAACCTTTAACAATCCATATTTAAAGGGCAACAATTTAATAATTCGTCTCGGGCATCAAAACTGCCCGGGCCGGTCCTGGTTGTACGAGTCACCTCCGGCAACCTTACCTCACCTGCAATTTGCTTCTCGACTGCCAAACCTCAAGCGAGTTCGTGCCCCAGCCTCCCGCGGTCTGACCAGTCCACCTTCGTCCTCCAGCCTTCCAGCTATCCCACCTTCGTCCAAACCACTTCGCCCTGCCATGTCTCAGGCCTCCCGCACTTTCTCCCTCCTTCTTTCACTGGCCATTAGTGCACCCAAAAATCGGCATGCGACTCTCCCAGTGGTCTCCCTTGCCGGCGCACCCCCTCCTCATGACCCCCTCTCCATTTCCCTTCAATGGAAACAATAAAAACCTCTTTCCCTCCTTACTTCGAACCCCTCCATCTTTACAGCGTCCTAACCTTTCTCTCTCCTTACTACAAACCTCCGCCCGACATCCCTTTGCCGTGCTGGCAAAGCCCACTGCTCTGGTATAATTATTTATTTAGTTATTTGTTTTTTTATTTATCTTTATTTTACTTTTGGTATTTTCTATTTGGTCTAGAAGAATCATAATACCTCATTTTTTGTTTTTCAGATTCTGATCATTGTCTAGAGCATGCAAATGGTCCGCTGGGTGTTGTTCGTCTTTCCACAGATGCGTCGTTGTATCCGTTCTCGAATTTGAGGTAGGCGAATATGCATTTTTTCATTATGAATAAATCCATTTAATGCTTGTGTGTTTTAATTGGTTCTTTTACTTGATTTTCACCTCTGAAAAATAATTTATTTTTTTGTGAAATCATTTATTTGTTGTTTGGGATATTTATGGAAATTGTTAGAAATTGGTTACCTGTTTATAAAAGTTTTTGTAAACTGTAAAGACCCTTAAATTTCAAGGAATTTTTTTTCTTAATTTTCTTTGGAATTTTACAAGAACGCAGTTTCTGACGGCACCTGATTCTGAGGCCCGGTGTACCCGGAATCATTTTCCGAAGTTTGGCTCGGGTACGTTCAGTGAACGGACGAGCAGGTTTTTATAACTTTTGAACCGGTGCCCGGAATCGAATTCCGAGGGCACCGATGGAATCGCAGCACCGGTATTTGCTTAGAAATGCCTCTTCCGGAGTTGTGTTTGCTCGGGTGTGGTTTTTAATTTTCGGGCTTAAAGTTAAGAAATAAAATATTTGTTCAACAAACTTTATTTTATTTCTCTTAAGACACTTGAAGCCACTTGAAAGCCACTTAATATGAGTTAAAACGGATAGGGTGATATCCAGAAATATCCTACCCCCTTGGTAGGATATTTGTGAGGTGAGTCCCACACGAGCCCCGCCATTTCTTTCCGCTAAGTAACACACCCGCGAAAACCCGTCATTATGAAAGTCAACTGACGCATTTTCTTAAATCCTTAACGCACCATTTAATTGGGTGGTTTATTTCATGAATTAAATGGGTGGTTTCTTTCGTTGAATTAATTCAACGAATTAATGGGTCGTTACTTACCTTTTTCGTTTGTTGGCGTAATAATAAAATAAGACCAATAAGTCTTTTTAGAGGATTACTCGTTGAGAGGTTTTGTCAGAGTTCTTGAGCCTTCATCCTCCTTCACGAAGAACGTGAAGAACGCGAAGAACTCGAAGAACGCCGGCCTCTGACGAAGAACGCCGAACCCGCAGAAGTCGACGACGCGATGCCGTGTTCCGTGACGCCGACGTTCCCTTCCTGCAACATTCTTCTGCGACGTCTCTTCCTCCGCAACGAAATCTTTGATCAGCTATTTGAGGTAAGAGACTTCGGGATTCTCTTAAATCTCCCTTGTGTTTTCTTAACAAAACACATATTTAATTTTATATAATTAAATTAAATCTGTTGTTTCTTGGGCCGTTGAGTTCGCCGACTCAACGTCGGATTCCGCAACGACGCGACGCCCTTCCGCAACGACGCGACGATCCCCTCCTTTCCACGACGAACAAATCCGCGAAGAACGTGTGTACGGCGACGACTACGAGGTAGGGGTTGTTGTGATTTTTTCCTTTTTCCCGTGATCGTTTCTTTTAAAAGTGAAGAACCAGACAATAAGAACAATTTTAATCCATTAAAATTGTTGATTCATGTGTTGAATATATTTTCTCCCATTGTTTATCTAACGTGGAGGGTGCAGGCCAAACAAACACGGCCCGACAACCCTCTGTCGTTCTTCGTGTTGTGCGGATTTGACGGGCGATGATGGAACGTGCCGCAACGGAAGTTTGATGGTTTCGCAGTGAAGAACGAGTCCTGGGAGGAGCAGCGGCGCAGACGGGAACAGAATCGGACCACCGGAGCGACTCCGGTGGCCCGCAGAAGAAGCCGGCGGCGCCCCGGTGCACCGCCGGACAGGGCCTCCGTGGCTGAAGCCGCGGCGGCGGCGCCCGCGGACCCGCGGCCGTGCAGGACGCGGCTGAAGCCGCGTCCGGCTGTCCAGGGCGACACCCCGCGGGTGTCGCGTGGTTGTCACGTGGGGGCGGCGGCTCCCCCCCGCGTCGCTCGAGTTGTCCAGGGCGACACCCCGCGGGTGTCGCGGGGTTGTCACGCAGGGGCGGTGGCTCCCCCCCACGTCGCTCGGTTCGTCCAGGGCGACACCCCGCGGGTGCCGCGGGGGTGTCATGCGGGGGCGACGGCTCCCCCACGTGTCGCTCGGCCGCTCGGCCGAGCCGGGCTGGGCGGGCCGAGCTAGGCCGGTCCGACCGGCCGGGCCGCACCCTGGCCAGGCCAGACCGGGACCTGACGGGGTCGACCCGGTGTGGCCGACCCAGGGGGGTCGGGCCGGGTCGGCCCGGGACCGGACCCCCCGTCTTCGAACCGTTTCGGTCAAATGCCCGTAAATTAAGCTACGGGCCTCCAAACGATGCGCCGTCAGTGGCAACACGATCCTTGGATCAAGATGGTCGTTTCGGTATATCGCAATCAAGGTTTCAGAATACTTTGGGTTCGTCCGGGTTGGTTCGTACACGAAACCAACGGGGCCCTCGGAGTGGAAACGCTCATATCTTGAGCTATGGACGTCCGATTGACGTGCCATCAGCTTTGTTGAATTCCTCTAAGTGAGACGGATCTTTTGGCTCACTTCTCCTGAGGTTTGGACGCAAGTGGAGTACGGTCGGGTTGGTTTTTCCTTAAAACCAACCGGACCCCTGGGACGAAAAAGCCAATAACTCTCAGACCGGGCGTCCAATTGACGTGCCGTCTGCGACGTTGAGTTCCTGTTGATGATACGGAACTTTTGGATACATCAACTTCGGACATTGTGTCAGTTAATGTATCAGCCTCTCGGCTCGTAGAGAGGACCCTCCCGAACGAGCTTGCTGTGTGCGGGAACCTTAGTGCTGGCTGCGACTGCTACTTCGACAGCGACGACCATGCAGAGATCCTCAGTGGACTGCGGCGACGACCGTGCAGAGATCCTCAGTGGACTGCGACGACGACTGTGCAGAGATCCTCAGTGGACTGCGATGACTACTGCACTCAGCGATCCTACGTGGATCAGTGCTACAGGTCCTGTGTGGGCCCGATCCTGTGTGGGTCCGATCCTGTGTGGGTCTGATCCTGTGTGGGTCAGCGCTCAGCGGTTCTGTGTGATCCAATGCCTACAGGTCCTGTGTGGGCCCGATCCTGTGTGGGTCATTGGGGGGGTTAGTTACCTATCGATCCTTTGTGGGTCCGACGACTTAGATCGATCAGTGATTATCTTTATCGTCATCCGAAGAAGTATACCTGTGTGAGATGAATCCGGTTTACTCTCCTTTGTGGATTGTGTTGAGCTATCCTATGTGGATACTATTTACTCTCCTTTGTGGATTGTGTTGTGCTATCCTGTGCGGGTATACGTTTTGATTTCCTGTGTGGACTGGGTTGTTCTTGGGCTCGGACGTTGGAGCCGAACGGGAATTGATGACTTTGGTATATGTATGGGCATATACCTAAGCAGTGTTGGTTTTTACTTCGTGATTGTATCTTTCCTTTGTGAATTTTGGGAGAACTTCGGGGGTCTCGGGGTCCCTACTGAGTAGTTTATACTCACCACTGCATGGGCTTTGCCCGCACTACGTTGTGTTGGTTGCAGACGACGGACAACGCTGATCGTGGTGGAGGCGTGCGGAGCAGGACAGTACCTGGAGGTGGACCACTGAGCGGGATGTACTCGGAGTGGTTAGGTGGACCCGAGGAGCAGTGGAGGCTATCTGTACCCACCCATCAGGTGGGACTTCCAGAGGACGGCTCGACGCTGCGGCTTTTCTTTTCAGTTGCCGTTTTCCCCTTTCAGTTGTACTTTAGAGTTGGGCTTGTATTTCCGGCCCCTTTTACTTTCAGCACAGCTTGTTACAGTTTTACTTAGTGTTTACTTTTCCGCTTGCTTACTCTGTGGTTCTTGTTTACTGTTCAAAGGAAATTCCTTCCCTTTTGTTGGGATTTACACCTTGGTGCTAGTCTCCATCCCCTGGCCTATGGAAGGCGGGTTTGGGGTAGTCATGACACGGGCCCCAAGGATGGGTTGTGACAAATTGGTATCAGAGGTGGTCGGTTCTACCGTAGACTCTGATCTTTCTTCTATGTGAAGAAATAGTGTTTAGCGTATTGAGTGTGGTTATCAGTCCAGAGAGACCAGTGTTGGTGTGGCGGCCGACGTATCCGTACACCAGGACCCTGACTTCTGATTTCTGACTTAATGCACGAAAACATTGATTGTATGTGTGTTTCAAGTTTTCTTTGTGATTACTTGTGTCAGCTCACCAGGTATATTGTTCTGACCGTGGCGCACTTGTTTCCTTTCAGGATGGCCCGACGATAGCAGCCAGCTAGGGTTCCGAGAGTAGAGATCGACGACGGCCCGCCGAGCGATGAGGCCTCGGTACATGGCCCGTTGACAGTAGAGGCACCGGTGGTACCTTTACCCACCGAGCCCCCGATGCTTCCAGCACTGACCGCTGACGATGAATGACTCCTCGGAGCTCTGCATGAGTTCCAGCGACAACGACCACCCAGGTTTCGTGGGGAGACGGACCCCCAGGCAGCCGAGGACTGGCTGGAGGCAGTCGTTCGAGTTTTCAGGCTACTGAGGACACCGGCAGACCTCATGGTGATCCTCAAGGCGAGCCTACTGCACGTAGCAGTAGGACGATGGTGGAGCTTGATGCTCCAGGTACACGATGAGGCGTCTCTTCTCTGGACGGACTTAGAGAGCCTCTTCCGCTCAGAGTTCATCCCGTCCACCCTCCGTGCGGTGCGCATTCAGGAGCTTCTTCAGCTGCGGCATGGCAGATTGACGGTCGCCCAGTACGCGGCGAGTTTCACCGATCTTTCTCGCTACTCGACCAACATGGTACGAGACCCCTTCTTCCGGGCACGGACCTTCGAGCAGGGTTTGAGACACGAGATCAGGGCATCGCTGATCTCTCTCAGCATCTCGAACCAGGCAGGAGTGCTAGAGCGAGCCCTTCTGATCGAGAGCTTTCTGGCTGAGTCCACAGTGAGACCTACCGCAGGGCGGCAGGTAGCAGAGTCTTCGGCAGCTGGTAGCCGATGAATGACTCAGGGTTCCAGGAAGACCAGACCCTCTCGTAGACGAACTCAGGACACTGGATCAGCAGTGCGGGGCACACAGCACGGAGCCAGTCTTCCGAGAGGCAGGCAGTGCTACTCGTGCGGCGGGCAGGGCCACATGGCTCGTGACTGCCTGACCCGCCGTACCGAGGAGTAGCAGACGGTGGAGGGGCCACCCCGGCAGAGGCAGAGGGTCGACCTTGGTGGTCCGCAGGGAGGAGGCAGACGAGGAAGAGGAGATGGCCGAGCAGCAGGTGGTGGGCGACGCTTTGAGGCTCTGCCACCACCACCACCAGGAGGTCCGCCCCGACCACAGGGGGCTGGCGGGCAGAGACAGGCACAGCTCCAGGCAGCGGAGGCCTACGACCACGGCGCGCCAGAGATGATTCGAGGTACGATATGTGTCTATTACACCCTTTCTGCAGTTCTTATAGACAGAGGAGCGAGTCACTCTTTCATAGCCGCTGCCCTTGTTCGGAGCTCGGAGATTCCGACAGAGCCGTTGGCTCGATCCTTACGGCTAGAGACTCCTACGGGAGCATACTCGACGATTACGCACTGGTGCCGGTAGTGTGAGCTTACTCTAGGAGGCGAGATCTTTGGCTGAGATATTCTTGTAGCGGCGTCGAGGACTTACGACGTCATCTTTGGCATGGATTGGATATCTACAGTCCATGCTCAGATTGATTGTTTTAGGCGCAAGGTGCGATGTGTGCGCACCGATGGGAGAAGGTTCACCTTCACCGGTGAGAAGGGAGCCTTCGCAGCACAGGATGGACTCACGCAGAGGAGAGGGAATCCCATCACTCATCAGTTGGCTAGCCTCATCATTGGAGAAGTTGACATTCAGAGTCCTAGTTTTCCTGCAGTGGTGGATCAGTATGCAGACGTCTTCTCCGACGACGTTCCAGGGATACCTCCTCGCAGAGAGGTAGACTTTTATATTGATCTGTACCCCGGGACAGCCTCGATATCCACTACAGCGTATCGGATGGCCCCCGCTGAGCTTCAAGAGCTACGGGTACAGTTGGAGGACTTGCAGGGAAAGGGGTTCATCCGACCCAGTGTTTCACCCTGGGCTTCCCCGATTTTGTTCGCCAAGAAGGCGGACGGGAGTTTGCGACTGTGTGTCGATTATCGTCGCCTGAACCGGGTGACAGTGAGGAACAAGTATCCGCTACCGAGGATTGATTACCTCTTCGATCAGCTCAAGGGATCACGGTGGTTCTCGAAGATAGACCTCAGGTCAGGCTTTCATCAGCTCAGAGTTCGAGACGAGGACGTGCAGAAGACGACCTTCAGGTGTCGGTATGGCCACTATGAGTTCTTGGTTATGCCTTTTGGCGTAACCAACGCTCCAGCAGTGTTCATGAGCCTCATGAACAGGATCTTCCAGCCATACCTTGATTGATTTGTCGTGGTCTTCATCGACGACATTTTGGTGTAATCGACCACCGAGGAGGAGCACGCCTACCACTTGCGGGTTGTACTAGACACACTCCGAGAGCACCAGAATTATGGAAAGCTCTCGAAGTGCCAGCTCTGGTTACGTGAGGTCCACTTCTTGGGGCACGTCATTTCTGAGGTGAGAGTTGCTGTGGATCCCGTGAAGATCGAGGCAGTGCTAGCTTGGGAGCCACCCAGGAGCGTGACGGAGGTGCAGAGTTTCTTGGGTCTAGCCGGATACTATCGGAGATTTATGCCGGACTTCTCCAGAGTTGCAGCGCCACTCTCAGCATTGAAGAAGAAGGGGAAACCCTTCGTGTGGTCAGACAGATGTCAGCAGAGCTTCCAGGAGCTGAGGCAGAGATTGACCAGCGCACCTATCTTGAGGTTGCCTGAGGAGGGGGTTGGTTATGTAGTCTACTGCGATGCATCAGGGACCGGACTCGGGTGTGTCCTGATGCAGGAGCGGGCCATGATTACCTATGGATCACTTCAGTTGAGGCCACTTGAGCAGAACTACGCTACCCATGACCTGGAGTTAGAAACAGTGGTCTTCGCTTTGAAGACATGGCGGCACTATCTGATGGGCGAGCGCTTTACAGTCTTTTCTGACCACCAGAGTCTCAGGTACATCTTCTCTTAGAAGGACCTGAACCTGAGACAGTGGCGATGGCTCGAGTTCCTCCAGGACTATGACTTTGAGATAGTCTATACTCCTGGGAAGGGGAACGTGGTAGCCGATGCCCTCAGCAGGAGGACGGGCATCCAGCTACTTGAGGAGACGATAGAGCAGCTATCCGATTTGCAGATATCCTTCGTGGATAGGGATGGAGCAGCCTTCCTTCAGTCTCTCACAGTCACTCCTCCACTACTGCAGCGGGTCAGAGAGGCACAATATAAGGATGCTGACTGTGAGACGCGGCGTGCACAGATATCCTCGGGACAGGTACCAGATGGCTTCACCTTTGGAACAGAGCACAACGTCCTTTTCATAGGACGTACCTTGGTACCAGTCGCTTTACGAGAGGAGGTGCTGATAGAGTTTCACACTTCTCCTTTGGCGGTACATCCTGGAGTGGCAAAGATGTACCAGGATCTCAGAAAACAGCACTGGTGGCCGGGCATAAAGAAGGCTGTGGCAGAGTTCGTTTATCGATGCCTCACCTGCCAGCAGGTGAAGGCAGAGCACCAGGTACCAGTAGGCTTGGTACAACCCTTGGAGGTCCCGGAGTGGAAGTGGGACGGGATATCTATGGACTTCGTGACTGGGCTTGCACGCACTTCCAGAGTTCACGACTCCATTTGGGTGATTGTTGACCGACTCACCAAGTCGGCGCACTTCTTACCCATCCGAGAGCAGGGCTTAGTGGAGATCTTGGGGAGTCTCTACGTTCAGGAGATTGTACGGCTCCACGGTGTGCCATCGACTATCGTCTCCGATCGGGATGCTCGTTTTACTTCCCGGCTTTGGAAGGGGTTGTAGGAGGAGTTCGGGACGCGGCTACGTCTGAGCACCGCCTTTCATCCTCAGATGGATGGTCAGACAGAGAGGACCATTCAGAATCTCGAGGACATGCTCCGCGCATGTTTCCTCGACTTTGGTCGCAGCTGGGAGGACCACCTACCCTTGTTGGAGTTCGCGTACAACAATAGTTACCACTCCACCATCGGGATGGCACTATACGAGGTGTTGTACGACAGGCCTTGCAGATCTCCTTTGTGCTGGACAGACCCTGGGGAGTCAGCACTTGTGGGAGTAGAGATGGTCCGGGCCATGACAGAGAAGGTCCAGGTCATCCAGGAGCGGATGAGGACAGCTCAGAGCCAGAAGAAGTCATATACTGACAGGAGGCGGAGGCCATTAGAGTTCGAGGATGGGGACCACGTCTTCTTGTGTGTCTCACCTCGACGTGGTTTGCAGAGATTTGGCCGAGGCGGCAAGTGGTCTCCAGGCTTCATCGGACCTTTCCAGGTCCTCAGTAGGATTGGCGAGGTGGATTATCGCCTGGCTCTACCACCTCAGTTGCACCGGGTGCACGACGTCTTCCACGTATCTCAGCTGAGGAGATACGTGCACGACCCGACGCACATCATTGACTATGGGGAGCTAGACGTGGATGATGGGGCGACTTTTACGGAGGTCCCAATGGAGATAGAGGATCGACAGGAGCAGGTCCTACGTGGGGGATCAATTCCTCTTGTGCGCATCAGATGGCAGCACGGGAACCTCCAGGAGAGCACATGAGAGCGGGAGGCTCAGATGCGTGCTCAGTACCCACATTTGTTTCCATAGTTTATGATGTATCTTTAAGGGGACGTAAAGTCCTGAGGTGGGAGTAATGTAAAGACCCGTAAATTTCTAGGAAATTTTTTCCCTTAATTTTCTTTGGAATTTTACAAGAACGCAGTTTCTGACGGCACCTGATTCCGAGGCCCGGTGTGCCCGGAATCATTTTCCAATGTTTGGATCGGGTACGTTCAGTGAACGGATGATTGGGTTTTTCTAACTTTTGAACTGGTGCCCGGAATCGAATTCTGAGGGCACCGATGGAATCGCAGCGCCGATATTTGCTTAGAAACGCCTCTTCCAGAGTTGCGTTTGCTCGGGTGTGGTTTTTAATTTTTGGGCTTAAAGTTAAGAAATAAAATATTAGTTTGACAAACTTTATTTTATTTCTCTTATGCCACTTGAGGACACTTGAAATCCACTTAATCTGAGTTAAAACAGATAGGGTGCTATCCAGAAATATCCTACCCCCTTGGTAGGATATTTGTAAGGTGGGGCCCACACGAGCCCCGCCGTTTCTTTCCGCTAAGTAACGCACCCGCGAAAACCCGCCATTATGAAAGTCAACTGATGTGTTTTTTTAAATCCTTAACGCACCATTTAATTGGGCGGTTTATTTCATGAATTAAATGGGCGGTTTCTTTTGTTGAATTAATTCAACGAATTGATGGGTCGTTACTTACCTTTTTCGTTTGTTGGCGTAATAATAAAATAAGACCAACAAGTCTTTTTGGAGGATTACTTGTTGAGAGGTTTTGTCAGAGTTCCTGAGCCTTCATCCTCCTTCGCGAAGAACGCGAAGAACGTGAAGAATGCGAAGAACGCCGGCCTCCGACGAAGAATGCCGAACCCACGGAAGTCAACGACGCGACGTCGTGTTCCTCGACGCCGACGTTCCCTTCCTGCAACGTTCTTCTGCGACGTCTCTTCCTACGCAACGAAATCTTCAATCAACTGTTTGAGGTAAGAGACTTCGGGATTCTCTTAAATCTCCCTTGTGTTTTTTTTAACAAAACACAGATTTAATTTTATATAATTAAATTAAATCTGTTGTTTCTTGGTCCGTTGAGTTCGCCGACTCAACACCGGATTCCGCGACGACGCGACACCCTTCCGCGACGATGCGACGATCCCCTCCTTTCCGCGACGAACAAATCCGCGAAGAACGTGCATACGACGACGACTACGAGGTAGGGGTTGTTGTGATTTTTCCTTTTTCCCCTGATTGTTTCTTTTAAAAGTGAAGAACCAGACAATAAGAACAATTTTAATCCATTAAAATTGTTGATTCATGTGTTGAATATATTTTCTACCGTTTTTTATCTAACGCGGAGGGTGCGGGCCAAACGAACATGGCCTGACAACCCTCCGCCGTTCTTCGTGTTGTGCGGATTTGACGGGCGATGACGGAACGTGCCGCAACGGATGTTTGATGGTTCCGTAGTGAAGAACGAGTCCCGGGAGGAGCAGCGGTACAGACAGGAACGGAATCGGACCACCGGAGCGACTCCGGTGGCCCGCAGAAGCCGCCGGCGGCGCACGCGGAACGCGGCTGAAGCCGCGTCCGGCTGTCCTGGGCGACACCCCGCGGGTGTCGCGGGGTTGTCACGTGGGGGCGGTGGCTCCCCCCCGCATCGCTCGGGTTGTCCAGGGAGACACCCCGCGGGTGTCACAGGGTTGTCACGCGGGGGCGTCAGATCCCCCCTGCGTCGCTCAGGTCGTCCAGGGCGACACCCCGCGTGTGCCGCGGGGGTGTCACGTGGGGACGGCTGCTCCCCCCCGCGTCGCTCGGCCGCTCGGCCGAGCCGGGCCGGCCGAGCCAGGCCGGTCCGACCAGCCGGGCCGGGCTGACCGAGCCAGGCCGGTCCGACCAGCCGGGCCGCGCCCTGGCCGGTCCGGACTGGGTCCGGACCGGGTCGACCCAGTTCGGCCGACCCCGGGGGGGGGGGGGGGGGGTCGGGCCGGGTCGTCCTGGGCCCGGACCCCCCGTCTTCGGACCGTTTCTGTCAAATGCCCGTAACTTGAGCTATGGGCCTCCAAACGATGCGCCGTCAGCGGAAACGCGATCCTTGAATCGAACCGGTCGTTTCAGTATATCATACTCAAGGTTTCGGAATACTTTGGGTTCGGACGGGTTGGTTCGTACACGAAACCATCCGGGCCCTCGGAACAGAAACGCTCAAATCTTGAGCTACGGACGTCCGATTGACGTGCCGTCAGCTTTGTTGAATTCCTCTAAGTGAGACAGATCTTTTGGATCACTACGCCCGAGGTTTGGACACAAGTGGAGTACGGTCGGGTTGGTTTTGCCTTAAAAACCAACCAGGCCCCTGGGACAAAAAGCCAATAACTCTCAGACCGGGAGTCCAATTGACGCGCCGTCTGCGACGTTGAGTTCCTGTTGACGATACAGAACTTTTGGATACATCAACTTCGGAAATTGTGTCAGTTGATGTATCAGCATCTCGGCTCGTGGAGCGGACCCTCCCGAATGAGCTTGCTGTGTGCGGGAACCCTAGTGCTAGCTGCAACTTCTACTTCGACAGCGACGACCATGTAGAGATCCTCAGTGGACTGCGGCGATGACCATGCAGAGATCCTCAGTGGACTGCGACGACGACTGTGCAGAGATCCTCAGTGGACTGCGATGACTACTGCACTCAGTGATCCTACGTGGATCAGTGCTATAAGTCCTGTGTGGGCCTGATCCTGTGTGGGTCCGATCCTGTGTGGGTCACAGCTCAGCGGTTCTATGTGAGCCAGCGCCTACAGGTCCTGTGTAGGCCCGATCCTGTGTGGGTCATTGCGGGGGTTAGTTACCTATCGATACTTTGTGGGTCCGACGACTTATATGGATCAATGATCATCTTTATTGTCATCCGAAGAAGTATACCTGTGTGAGCTGAATCCTGTTTACTCTCCTTTGTGAATTGTGTTGAGCTATCCTATGTGGATACTGTTTACTCTCCATTGTGGATTGTGTTTTGCTATCCTGTGTGAGTATACGTTTTGCTTTCCTGTGTGGACTGGGTTGTGCTTGGGCTTGGACGTTGGAGCCGGACGAGAATTGATGACTTAGGTATATGTATGGGCATATACCGAAGCAGTGTAGGTTGTTACTTCGTGATTGTATCTTTCCTTTGTGGATTCTGGGAGACCTTAGGGGGTCTCAGGGTCCCTACGGAGTAGCTTATACTCACCCCTGCACGGGCTTTGCCCGCACTACGTTGTGTTGGTTGCAGACGACGGACATCACTGATCGTGGTGGAGGCGTGCGGAGCAGGACGGTACCTGGAGGTGGACCACTGGGCGGGACGTACTGGGAGCAGTTAGGTGGACCCGAGGAGCAGTGGAGGATATCTGTACCCACCCTTCAGGTGGGACTTCCAGAGGACGACTCGACGCTGTGGCTTTTCTTTTCAGTTGCTATTTTCCCTTTCAGTTGTACTTTACAGTTGGGATTGTATTTCCGGACCCTTTTACTTTCAGCACATCTTGTTACAGTTTTACTTAGTGTTTACTTTTCCACTTGCTTACTCTATGGTGCTTGTTTACTTTTCAAAGGCAATGCCTTCCCTTTTGTTGAGATTTACGCCTTGGTGCTAGTCGCCAGCCCCTAGCCTATGGAAGGAGGGCTTGGGGTAGTCACGACACAGGCCCCGAGGACGGGTCGTGAAAAACTGATTAAGTTATCTGTATAAATGTTTATAAATTATTCAGTCTATTAATTAAATTGTTTATGAATTGTCTCGATTGTTCATGAATATTTTTAATTAATTTTTTGGTTGATTATAAATTTTCAAAGGGGGAGTTTAACTGTTTTTCTTGAAGTTAGGGTCCGTTGGTCTAGAAAAAGTGCTTTTGGTTGTGTGCGTGGTGTGGGTTAAGTTTTAAAATGTGCGAGATTATTTTTCCAAAGGGCTTGCTTGTGAAATGGTTTATAAAATGGCGTTCTCTTGAGAGTTGGTGAAATGGAGAAGCAGGCATCTGTTTTGTCATTTGAAAAGTTTTACCAAATGAATAACTGATTTATTTAATGATGCTTGGAATTAAAATCATTGGTGAAAATTGTTTCAGTGTGTGTTTGGTTTTCAAGAGGGTTTTGGGGTGTGTGTCAACATTGAAGCTTGAAGGGGTACATAGAGTGGTTTTGAAATGTGTTTTGACATCAGTTTGAAAATGGAAAAGGCTCGTTTGGTAGTAGTAAAATGATTTGGTGTGCGTTTTGGAACCTAAGGGCCCATTTGGCTTTTTAAATACAAAAGTGGTGTTTAGGGTTGTTTTAGAATATCTTGTGAAATGTTTTCAGAAAGGAATTTGATTATATAAAACTAGAGGTTTGGTTTATAACTTCAAGCATTTAATAAAGTGTTTTTTTATAACCGAATGATTTGATGGCCTGATTAGAACCTTTGATGATATTATATACTTATATCTATATATATATTTGGGCACCTCTATATGGGGGATATCCCATATGGGTTATCGTATGGAGTGTCCGTGTTTGGGGTAGGCATGTGTGGTGAGATGAGTAACGCATGCAAGGGAGTCCTACCTACACAGTATTATTGTAATCACCATGGGTTCCTGGGAATATTATAGAGATCGAGTGACGGTTGCTGACCAAACCCAATTAGACGGGTTGGTACCCCCTGGATTTATTGTTAGGATAGCCAGGCTTTTCCCCTAGATTGGTCAGTTAGGATTGCCTATTGGTTATAGACTTATGATCTTCACCATACACCAATAGGTGGTTCCAAAATTGAGTACGTCCAGGGGTCTTCTAAGGATTTTTAGGATCACCCATGGTTATTGGATTATTTTAATTGCTTTTTTACTTTCTGTGCACTAGTTTATTTTCATCTTTAACTCTTACTAGTTTTAATCTAGAACAACATTGGTATATTCTATTTTGGATTTTATTTATAAAATAACAAATTATTTGGAAAATGGTATGTATCTTGGGTTGGGTTTTTAAATGGGAAAACCATATTTCTTATTTTCAAATGTGAAAACTTCACTTTTATAATTGTATTTCAAACTTGCATTAATGGATTGTTTTGGGAAAGGAGATGTTGGATTCTGTGGTTTATCTTGGAAACCCTACTGAGCATATTTAATGCTCATGCCTATCTTTATAATTTCAGCTGCAGGTTTCCTTGCTCAGGTTTTCTGGGCTGAGTTTCTCATTATTGGAGCAAAGTCAGCCTTTCGTTGGGAGGTGACCTAAAAGGTCACGTGGAGGTATGTTCAATTTTATTTTCTTTCCACTACTAGCTTTATGTTTATCGAATGTTTATATTTATTTTTTTCTTGTTTATTTGTTTTTGTTCATGTGCCAAACCATTCCCAATGATTAAAATTTTGATAGCTGACACTGGTTGCTAGCCCGTGGGGATCGGGAATGCCCTTCGGGCCATGTCGCGGACTCACTCGGGTGACTGGTTCAAGGTCGTCTCGGGTTCGTTTGTGACAAAAATTGTATCATATTGAAGGACCTTGTTATTTGTGGTGTCTTATAGATGGAGATTATGACCTTCAGGACTCAAGAGGTAGGTATGAGAAGGATGTTATGAGACCTCACCCGTTCCAAACCTCGAGTTTCCAGGGGTAGTCTAAGAATTGAGTTCTTGTCTCATTCTTATTTGTTTTGGATTGAGGGATGACAATGGAGACAAGCCAATGTTACATCATGATTTCATATGGATTAGTGAACCATGTGGAGTCCGAGTACATGGTTTAAGTTCCTCCTAGTTGTTAATGCTTACTAGTGGCATGGCCCACTGCCATGTCACGAGGTTAAGCGTAACTACTAGTCCTTCAGCCTGGTAGTTTGATGCAATTTGAGTGTCTTCTTAGTACTAATTGGTGTAAGTGAATTCTTGAAAATGAAAAAGGTTTTTGGAGATGAGAATTATTTCCTTCAAATGGATTTAAATTGGTGAAATGGATTTTTAAAACTAAAATCTCTTGGTCTAAAAATCTGATGGTTGCTTGGAACTGGTAGAGATATGGTTTGGGTACAACCTCGGGTACTCCTTATGAATATTTTCACATGTGAGGGAATGCATGGGAAGTGCGTGTTGGTGCATATGGATGGAAGCGGATGAAGACATGTGCAATGGTTCATGGGATTACTAGGGTGTGCACTTGGAATTAAAGGCTTGACATTGTTTTTCTAAAGCAATTTTAAAAAGGGAAAATGATTTTTGGAAAATTGAATTTTGTTTGGAAAGTGGGTTGGTATTTGGAAAGTGGACATGAATAAAGGAGGTTTTGAAATTTAAAATGAAAAGGAATTTTTGGGTTGTATTTGTATTTTTTTTGGTTTTTGAGATAGCTATTTTGGAATGAAAGTGCTTTCTTTGATGTTGCTTAAACATGATATTGGTTTTGGTTCTCTGTCTTATATGTTGTTCAGAATATGCTTCCTGGAAAGGTACCCAAGGTTTTTGATAAGTCATTCCTAGTTTTGGGTCCTTCTTAGACATTTCATATTCTTCACGGTGATCGAGGTCCATTAGAGGAAGCAAAGTGGCTTGAAGAGGTCGAACACATCTTCATGATATTAGTAACTCCCAAATCTGTTAGAGTGCATGTTGTTTTGGGTATGTTTGAAGGTTTGGATCTGGACGAATGGGAGTTGTTCTCCCTGCCATCACTGCAAGTTGGAATTATGTGATTTGTCTTTAAATCATTCTTCGCCTGATGGTTTATACCTGAAGAGGTGAAGATGAAGAAAAGGGAGGAGCTCATCTGTATTCAACAATGCCAACGGATGGTAAAGGCATATGTTGACCATTTCAAAGAGATTGTGTCCTTTTCTCTAGAGGTAGTGTCACATGATTTGATGAAGAATTATCTCTTCATCGGGGGTCTTCATCCAGAGATCAAGGAGCGGGTGATCCTTTCTAAAGACCATCGTTTTGAGAAGTGTGTTGATGAGGCGTTCCTAGCTGATTTGGTCTCTAAAGCCTAGGTGCTTGGAAATCCTGTGAATCCAGTTGCTCATAAAGGTTCCCCATCTGTTAAGCAAGGTTTTCCAGCAGGACATGTTTCTAAAGAGTCATCTATAGTGGTTCAAACATCTCGTTTGTTAGACCGTTCAGTGGTGTGCCACCAGTGTGGCCAGTTCAGGCACGTAAATCTATCATGTCACATCCCTCCATAGACATGATATCATTGTGGGTGTCTGGGTCATCTAGACATGTTTTTTATGAAGCGTCTCTTGAAGAAGATGCTATGAATGAAGGATTCAAGTGCCTGACTATGAGGCAGAAGATGATTTAGCCACAAGAACTCCAGCCACAGGTCTTGGGGTGAAGGTCGCGCACAGTCAAGAGTTTCCTTGTGTGTGAAGCCTTGGTCTGGGTATTTTGTTCCGTGTTGGCAGGGAAACATTTGAAGTCTCTTCGTTCTTGTTTATCTGCAGTTAAAGTTTGGACATCATCGTAATTTCATTGTTTTATCGTGGGGTTATGACATACAAGTTCTATTGTAAGCTAAACGGTTTTGTTTGTATGATTATGGTTTTCTGAATCATGCATTTTTCTTTAAAAGTGTGTTTGACCCTGATATGGGTTGGTCTTGGTTTGGCCGTGTTTGTTTGGATATGTATGTGTCTATGGATGAATCAGTGATTCTGGTTATGCTCAGATTCACTATTTTGGTTAAGATTTTCTCAGAATTTTTTCTCTAGTGTTGAGGGTTTTCGGTCTAGGTCGAGAGTTTCAAGATTCAGAAGAGGTTTTTTTCGCTCATGCTATATATGTTAGTTATGATCAGTTGGGAGTTCCCACGCCCCCCTTATCAGGGTAGTGTGTTTGAGTGTTAAATTTTTGCATTAGTTGAATCCTTGTGGTGGGGAGAACCCTCTCGTGTTCTCCCATTCTCTTGTGGTGTGGTTCCTTTCATATTGAGTAAGGCATGAACTCTTATTTTTTCTATTATTCGGCCGGGTGACTTTATAGGGGGAGAAAGTGTTTGTGGTGGGGAAAATTGTCATACCTCGAAATTTAATTCTTTTATTAATTTATTTAATTCTTATCCCCAGGTTCTCTCTCCAAGGTCTGAGTTGGGTCCTAGATCAAATTTGTTGGCATTGAATGTTTTTACTGGGTTTTAAACCTGTGTGCGATCACTGCGCGGTTGGCGGTGGCCGCACAACCGGCCCTGGTGTCAAGCAATTTCTTCTTATTATTATTATTTTATTTTCCTTTATTCTTTATATTATTATTTCTACTAATATTGGATTATTATTATTATTATTATTTATATATATATATTATTATTTTTATTTTGATTATTATCATTATCATATTTGGTTTTACTATTAATAATATAAGAGATTGAAAAAAATGAAAACCCTAATCACTACCTACCCCTCCCCTATTCCGTGCGGCATGAGCCCCCTAGCCTTCTCCCCTCAGTTCACCCCAGCTGCCTCCTTGCCACCCTGCGCCCCTCTACCCAACCGCTCCCACACCCTCGCCCCGCCGCAACTCCAGTGTACCTCCTTGGTCACCCCTCGCTACCCCCTCTCCACGCAGCGCTCCCTTCCCCTGCACCCAAAGCCCCCGACCTCACCCCTATTGGATGCGACCGCCCCTCTCAGTTTCCCTCCGCCTGTCGACCCCACAAAGCACCCCGGCCTCCTACCTGTAGCCAGCTCCCGCGCCTCCCTTGCTCACCCTCCTCCTCGCATGACTTTCTCACCCACTTCCCTCACCTCTCCCGGCTTCCACGCCCCCTTCCCTCACCTCGCCCGGCTTCCGTACCCCCAGCCTCGCTATACCAGCCACCTCTAGAAAACCCGCCTATCCTGCGCCATGCTTCCCGACTGCTGCATGTCCGAAGAGTTTGTGCCCTGGCCTCCCACGGTCCGACCATCCCACCTACGGCCTCCGGCCTTCTGGTCGACCCACCTCAGACCAGCCCGCTTCACCCTACCATGTCTCCAGCCTCCCGCACTTTCTCCCTCCCCCTTGCACCGACCAGCAGCGCACCCGAAAATCAGTGTGAAACTCCCCCAATGGTCTCCCTTTCCTTTTCAAACCCCTGCTCGTGACCCCATCACCATTTCCCTTTAATGGAAGCTCAAAAATTCCCTTTCCCTCCTTACTTCGGACCCCGCCAGCTTTGCCACTTCCCAGCCTCACTCTCACCTTGCTACGCACCACCACCCGATATCCCTTTACCGCGCTGGCCAAACCCCCTGCTCTAGTATAATTTTTTATTTAGTTATTTTTTTATTTATTTTTATCCATTTCACTTTTGGTGTTTTCTATTTGTTCTGTCTGAATAATAATGCCTTGTTTTGTGTTTTTCACGTTTTTCTTGTTGTCTAGAGCGTAAAAATGGTCCGCTAGGTGTTGTCCGCCTTTCCATGGATGTGTCATTGTATCCATGCTCAAATTTGAGGTGGACGAATCCACATTTTTCCCTTTTGAATAAATCCATTTAATGGTTGTGTTTTTTAATTGGTTCTTTTACATGATTTTCACCTCTTCAAAATAATTGATCAGTTTGTGAAATCATTTATATGTTGTTTGGCCTATTTATGGAAATTGTTAGAAACTGGTTACTTGTTTATAAAATAGTTTGTAAACAGGCTGAGTTGTCTATATAAATGTTTATAAATTTTTCAGTCTATTAATTAAATTGTTTATGAATTTTCTCAATTGTTCATGAATATTTTTAATTAACTGTTTCGTTCATTATAAATTTTCACAGGGGGAGTTTAACCATTTTTCATGAAGTCATGGTCCATTGGTCTTGAAAAAGTGCTATTGGTTGTCTGCGTGGTGTGGGTTAAGTTTTAAAAGGTGTGAGAGTAGTTTTTCTAATGGTTTGGTTAAGCAATGGTTTATAAAATGGTGTTCTCTTGTGAGTTGGGGAAATTGAGAGGTACGGCTCTATTTTGTCTTTTGAAAGGTTTTACCTAATGAATAAATGATTTATTTAATGATTCATGGAATTCTAATAATGGGTGAAAAGTGTTTCGGTGTGTGTTTGGTTTCTCAAGATGGTTTTGGGGTGTGTGTCCACATTGATTCATGACGGGGTACTTAGAGTGGTATTGAAATGTGTTTTGACGTGAGTTCGAAAATGGCAACGGTTTTTTTGGTAGCATTAAATGATTTAGTGTGCGTTTTGGAACCTAAGGACCAATTTGTATTTTTAAATAAATAAGTGGGGTTTAGGGTTGTTTTATAAGAGCTTGTGAAATGTTTTCATAATGGAATTTGATTATGTAAAACTAGAGGTTTGATTAATAAATTCAAGTGTTTAATAAAGTGGTTTTGATAACCAAATTATTTAACGGCCTGATTGGCACCTTTGATGAAATGATATACTAATATGTATATATATATATTGGGGCACCTATATAGGGTGGATATCCCTTATGGGTTATCGTATGGAGTGTCCGTGTTTGGGGTAGGCAAGTGCGGTGAGATGAGTCACTAATGCGAGGGCCTCCTACTTACACAGTATTATTGTTACCACCATGGGTTCCTGGGCGTCTTTTAGAGATCGAGTGAATGTTGCTGACCAACCCTGATTATAAGGGTTGGTACCCCAGAATTTGTTGTTAGGCCAGGTGGGCTTTTCCACTGGATTGGTCAGTTAGGGTGGCTGATTTTTTATAGACTTATGAGCTTCACCATACACCGACAGGTGGTTCCGAAACTGATTATTTCTAGGGGTCTTCTAAAAATGTTTAGGATCACCCATGGTTAATGAATTATTTTCATTTCTTGTTTACTTTCCATGCACTAGTTTATTTTTCGCTTTCACTCTTACTTGTTTTACTCTAGAACAACATTGGAATATTCTATTTTTGATTTTATTTATAAAATGAAAAATGATTTGGAAAATAGTATGTAGTGTGTGTTGGGTTTTTAAATGGGAAAAATGTGTTACTTATTTTTAATTGTGAAAACC
This sequence comes from Viscum album, assembly GCA_963277665.1. NCBI lineage: Eukaryota > Viridiplantae > Streptophyta > Magnoliopsida > Santalales > Viscaceae > Viscum > Viscum album. Next base: position 1,467,985,723 of record OY728146.1, read on the forward strand.
CTACTTTTATAATTGTATTTCAAACATGCGTTAATGGATTGTTTCGGGAAAGGAGATGTTGGATTCTGTGGTTTACCTTGGCAACCCTACTGAGCATCTTTAATGCTCATGCCTATCTTTAGCATTTCATCTGCAGGTTTCTTCGCTCAGGTTTTTGTGGATGAGTTGCTCATTATTGGATCAAAGTCAGCCTTTGGTCGGGAGGTGACCTAAAAGGTCACATGAAGGTATGTTCGATTTTATTTTCTTTCCACTACTAGAATCATGTTTATCGACTATTAATATTTATCTGTTTTCTTGTTTATTTGTTTTTGTTCATGGGAAATTTTTTTACCAAAAATTAAAATTTTGATGCCCGACACTGGTTGCCAGCCCGTGGGGATCAGAAACTCCATTTGGGCCATGTCGTGGACTCGCTTGGGTGATTTTTTCAAGGTTGACCCGGGTTGGTTCATGACAAAAGGTGTATCCTTGAAATGGTGTCTCCTTGAAACAATGTCTCCTTGAAACATTATCTCCTTAAAATGATGTCTCCTTGAAACATTGCCTCCTTATTTTCCTTTGAGCAATGAGATAGTCATGATGACATAATTGTATATAGATCAGGAAGGGGTAGCACAGATGCGGTGTCTGTTCATGGTGTCTGGTCACAATGTCAGGATGGTCACAGTGTCTGGATGGTCAAGGTGTCTGGGTCACGGTGTCTGGGTCACGGTGTCTGGGTCACGATGTTTGGGTCACAGTGTCTAGGTCACGATGTCTGGGTCACGGTGTCTGGTTACAGTGTCTGTTCATGATGTCTGGGTCATTTTCTAGAAAAACATAACCGGTGGTAGGCTCACGGTTTCTCTGACTTAGAAAAATATCTATACATAGGATTAAACAATGATATTCATAGAATTTATTAGACTCAACCATTTATCAATGAAATCCATTATAACCTAAACTTAAAATAGTTTACAATAATTATTTAAGGCATAAAAAAACAAATCATCTGTACACATGATTTGAGATAGATTACATAGGATTAACATGTTTTACAGAATTTATATGATTTCTGATCATTAAAACATGATTAACACCTGAGGAGTCCAACAATATCTCTTTTTTTATGATAAAAAATCATGTGAGTGAGAGATCTATGCTTAGTGAATGTGTCTCTTCCTTTTCCTTAGTGTGTATATCTCTTAGTGTTCTTTGTGTTCAAATCTCTCCTCCTTTTGGGATTATAAAAAAAATCAAAATTAAATAAAAATAATAGATAAGAAGATTTCACAATGCATTATATTGATAAAAAGTGTCATTACAAAAAGTCAGCAACAAAAATATAGAATTCATCCCTATCAAAAGATAGTGTTCATTTGTCTTTAGAACTATCTATCTTCTCTTTTCCCTTGGTAGCTGCATCAGAAGAAGCCACAAGAGAAGAAGTATAAGTTGAAGAAGTAAGTGAAGTAACATAAAGAAAAGGTAGAGGGAGTCCTTCAAAAATATAAGGGACCAAGGTAGGTTTGATGGAAGATCGAGGAATTTTTTGTTCAAGGATAATAGGTCTGATCTGACTTAGAGCTTGAGAGACAAATATAGAAGTTGTGGAAAGGGAAGTGGATGAGAAGGTATAAAAACCAGGTCTCAAGGGTGCAGCTTCGGGAGACACAATAACAGTGCTCTATACATGAAGATAAGGCCTCAAAAGCTTGATAAAGTCAGCAATGATATCACCACCATACTACATGTTTTTCTCAAAGTCATCCTTGTTATTCATAAACTTGTCCAACAAAGGAGTTAAATCCTTAAGCTTTTGAACTTGATTTTTAAAAGATTGAGTGACAGGAAGAATTCTCATAATTTCTACAAGGTACTTGAAATGGTTGGTCTTGTCATGATTCGAGAAGATCCTATTGAAGTAAAAGTACACCTTCTTAGTAATATCTTCCTGAGTATAATTTACAATTTTGGATTGAATTCTCACCAGATCAAGAAATCTGTCACTATTCTTGACAACCTCAGATAGAGACTCTTTTTCAATGCCACTGAGCACAGATTGGAGTTCTTCTTTAATAACTATTCTGAGCAGATCACCATCCAAGGAGGATTGAGATGATTTTCTAAAAGAACTAGAAGTAGAAATAACAGAAGTAAGAGACTTTAGTTGATTCAAAACGTTTTGGAGACAAACCTTATACTCATCAGTCAACTTGTTAAGACCAATAAAAAGCTCACACATATCTTGAAAAGATTTTATTATTTATTTCATCCAATTTTTGAACCAAGGGGGTTAGATTAGGTTGAATTCGGGAGGATAATTCCTATGGAATATGACTACCAATTTCCTCAATAGGATGAGAAATAGGTTCTGGTCTTAATTTAAGCACTCTCTGCATATCTTCAACCATACCTCTAAGAGACTTCACCACATCACTTAACTGTTTGTTCCAAACTATGACTTCTTGAATTTCATGAAGCATATTGGTATGAATATTCCAAATAATCTTCTCTAACAATAGGGAAACATCTCTTTCACTCAAGTTTTTCACAGGAGAAGGTTGGGAATTCATGAGAATTTCAACTCCAGCCAAGAGGGTAGTTTAAAATGCTTTCAAATCATCCTTACTCACTAAGGTGGAAGGTTCTTGTGAAGGTTTATGGATAGGATCTGAGACAGGCTTAGGTTCTTTTGTAGTTATAACATCAAGAGAAGATATTGGTTTCAATTTAAACACAATAGAAAGATCTATACCATTAACTATGTCTTCCGGGGAGACATTCAAATCAAAGTAACTAGGTAATTTATACCATGTATCCACTGAGCTTGGATCAAATAGATTATGCACTTCAACTCTTTCTAAACTTGGGGATTATCCCCCTCAACATGTGAATATTTCTCAGGACTGATATATTTAGATCCTTAATCTATTTATAATATTTCATCCTCAATATCCTTAACCATTTCATTTCTATCTAACTGAAAGGCTTGATCCATTCACTGTTCAGCAGATGAGATAATTTCCGGAAAATGTTTTTCCTCCACATGTTCCTCATAAGCAGATTCTTACATAAGAGAAATATCTTCTTCTATATTCTCTTCCAAAACATCATTTTCACTTATCTTAGGCACAAATTATTCTTTAGAAGCAGGTTGTTCATCCAGATCAACAACTTCTTCAGGAACAATCAGTTCCTTCTTAGTTAAGTATTGGAGAATGGGTTTACTGTCTTTCTCAACCAGAATAGTTTCCCTTGTAGGTAAAACAATCTCTTCCTCTTCTTCCTCATCATAATACTCAACAATTTCATATGGTTCCAAATTGGGATAATAAATGTCTTTAGGTCTTGAAGAGTGATCCACGTGATTTAACTTTTCATAAACCCTATCGTTATCCTCCACCCATACTTTTCTCCATGTATTCCAACTGATTTTCATTATTTTTACTGTAACTTTTGAAAGAAAAAACTCATAATCCTTAATGAATTGTTCATTGAGTCCAACCAACCCATTATCATGAAGCACAGCTGAGATTAATCTTGAGTAGAACATGGAGGTGGACTTGGAGGTTGTCTTGATCAACTCACACATATGGAGTTTAACGTATTTTCATAGGTTGATCTTATGTCCATTTTTCATGATATGTATCAAGAATATAACCTGATACTTGAGTGTAGTGAAATCACATTTTCTAGGGCTAATCAGATTCTGAACAAATTTAAACAGAAGTCTGGTTTCACCATCTAGCCCAGTAGCCATGGCTCTTCTCTTTGTTTCATTTCCAGTTAATCTTCCCAATGATTCTTCCAAAACAAAGAAATCACTTGGAGAAGGAGGACCTCTCTGGTAGTACTTAACAATACCCTCATGATGTATCCTTAGGCATGAAACCCATATCCTCAAAGAAAAGGTACATCTCTGACCATTTATCCATATTCTCACTACAAAACCATCTTCTTTATCAAAATAAAATAGAACATACTAATAAAATTGTGAAAATAGATTAGGGTAAATCGGTCTATACTACTTTGTGAACAAATCTAGACACCCTTATTCTTTTTTCACTTTCAGTAATAAGGACATACTTGACAACAACCACTTGAGGAAAATTTCCTTTTCAGGAACAACTACTCTTTTCACCAGGTTTAGATTCAAAGGACCTTCAGGTGCTAACTTTGGCACCATTTTCATCTTCTTCTTTGAACTGCACTTCTCAGGTGTTTATGAGGATGGGAATTTCATTCAGGGCATTAAACAAAGGTTTTAGAGAGAGAATGGTTGAAATAGGGGTTACAATTTGAGAGAAGAGAGATCGGGTGAATAAAGGAGTGAAAATTATTTTAATTTTATCATTTAGGGATACCAAGAATCACAAAATCAAAAGCATAGGAATGTAAAAGAACACAATAATTAATTACCACAATATGAGTTATAATATGTAAATAAAATAATAAAGCACCTTTATAGTGGGACCGTAACCGACTTTTACGGTGAGACCAGAACCGACTTTCACGATGAGACTGTAATAGTCTTTCACGGTGAGACCGTAACATGATTTCATGGTGAAACTGAAACTAGAATCCATGGTGAAACTAGAACTGGATTTCACAGTGAGATAGTTAGAGTCTTTCATGGTGATATCGTAACATGCTTTCACAATGAGACTATAACTTTGTGATTTCTAAACTGTGAGACAATATTATTTGAGGCAGTAAGTTCCAGACAGTAACAGAGAGATAATAATTGTGAGACCGTAAGCATGAAACAAAAACTTTTAAGATAGTATAACTATAGAACTATTAGAGTTAGACAGTAATCTTAAGAAATTGACTTGTGAAACTGTAAACTTTGAAACAGTAAGCTGTAAAACCGTATAATTACTAATTAAGATTTATCATTCCCAATTCATGTATGATGTAATCTATACATTCAAAATTTAATGGTTTGGTGATTATATCAGTGAGATGATATTCAGTTCCAATGAATTCAAAAGTGATATCATCTTTTTGATAATTATCTCTCAAAATGTGATGTCTTACATCAATATGTTTTGTCCTTGATTGTGAAATAGGATTTTATTTGAGATGTTAATATCACTTGTATTGTCAAAATTTATAGGTACATGCCTGAATTAATATCCATAATCTAGTATTGTGTGTTTCATCCACAAAATTTTTTCACAACAACTACTAGCAGCTATGTATTCATCTTCTTCTGTAGATAATGAAACAAAGTTTTGTTTCTTACTACCCCATGATACTAGTGACTTGCCTAAAAAGTGAGGTTCCAGAGGTTCTTTTTCTATCTAACTTACAACAACCGAAGGTAGCATCAGAATAACTAACTAACTCAAATGATTGTTCTATGGGATAGAATTGTCCTAGATTGGGTGTATGCTTGAGGTATTTGAAAATTCTATTAATATAATTTAAATGAGATTCCTTAGGGTTTTCTTGAAAACGAGAACACATACACACACTAAACATAATGTTAGGTCAGCTAGCAGTTAGGCAGAGTAGACTTCCAATCATCCCTCTATAAGTGGTTTGATCAACATATTTTCCATCGTCATCAAGATAAAACTTACAAGTAGTACTCATTGGAGTGTCACTACTTTTAGTGATATCCAAACCAAAATGTTTTAGAAGATCTCTAGTAAATTTTATTTGATTTGAAATAATACCATTATTATTTTGAAATCTTTTAAATCCAAGAAAGAATTTTAGTTCACCCATTAAACTCATTTATAATTCGTTTTGCATCATTTTAGAAAATTCAATACATAAATAATTTTTTTTAAATTCCAATGATAATGTCATCTACATAAATTTGAACTACTAAAACATAATTAGAAATTAGTTTTATAAAAAGGTTAGGATCAACTATTACTTTTATAAAACCTTTGGAAATAAGAAAAGTATTGAGTCTATCATACCAAGCTCTTGGAGCTTTCTTTAAACCATATAAAGAACTTGGTAATTTAAAAATATGATTTGGAAAATGAGGATTTGTAAAACCAGGGGGTTTCTGAGCGAAGACATCCTCAGCTATATACCCATTTAGGAATGAACTTTTAACATACATTTGATATAGTTTGAAATTAAGATGTGAAACATAAGTAAGATGAATTTTTATGGCTTCAAGTCGAGATATTGGTGCAAAGGTATCTTCATAGTAAATTCCTTCTTCTCTATTATAGTCTTGTGCAACCAATATAGCCTTGATTCTAACTATATTACTAGCTTCATATACTTTATTTCTAAACACCCATTTAGTACCTATGGTAAATGTATCTTTAGGTCTGTCAACAGGTTTCCAAAATTTTTTCCTTTCAAACTGATTAAGATCTTATTTCATAGCCATCACCCAAAATTCATCATTGATAACATCATTAATGTTTTTAGGTTCAAGTTGTGATAAGTATAATTGATGTTAAACCTGATTTATAAGAGAAGGTCTAGTTTGAGTTCCTTTTTCTAAGTCTCCTAAAATAGCATCTAAAGGATGTTTATTAAGAGTTCTAATAGCTCTAGAAAAAGAAGGACTAGTGATTTCAGGTTCTTCAACAGGTTTAGGTTCATTGTGACTTGAATCTAAAGAATTTCAAAAAATGGAGGTTTTCATAGATTCCTTCACAAGATGGTTAGAGGATTTTGAATTAATGTCTAGATTTGATACATCATCTTTCAGGTTCTCTAGAGTAGTTTTAGTCTCATGTGGATCTGTTTCATCAAATTCGACATGGACCAATTCTTCAACACATTTAGTGCTTTTTTAAACACTATATAAGATTTACTTGAAATTGAATATCCTAGATATATTCCTTAATCACTCTTGGATGCTAATTTTTCAAGATTTTCCTTATTATTAAGGATATAGACTTTGAAACCAAAAAATTTGAAGTAGCTTACTTTGGGTTTTCTATTATTCCATCACTCATATGGAGTAATTTTAAGAATATGTCTAATCCACACTCTATAAATTATATAGCACACTGTATTTATAGCTTAAACTGAAAAATAAATAGGTAAGTCATATTCACTAATCATGGGTCTAGAAATCTCTAGCAAGGTTCTATTTCTTCTTTCTACAACTCCATTTTGTTGATATGTTATAGGGGTAGATAAATTATGACTATAGCCATTTTGAAAAAAAAAGATTCGAACTCTTGATTTTCAAACTCACGACCATGATCACTTCTTAAGGATTTAATTCTAAGTACACTAAGATTTTCTATAGATTTTTCATATTTGGTAAAATGAGAGAAGTATTAACTTTTGTGATCTAAAAAGAAAGTCCATGTATATCTAGAAAATTCATCTACAAGGACATAAACATAGTGCTTCCCATTTAAACTAGAAACTCTAGATGGTCTAAATAAATCCATGAGAATCAATTCCAGAGGTTGAGAAGTTAATACTTCTTTCTTTGGTTTGAAGGAAATTTTGTGTTTCTTTCCCTTTTTACAAGTATTACACACTTTTTCATTTGGAAACTCAAGATTGGGTAGGTCTTTGAAAAAGATTTTTTCTAGTTAAATTTTGAGAGAGTAAATATTACAGTATCCTAGTCTCCTATGCCAAAGATAAGAATCTATGTGAAATACCCTTAAACATGAAGCATTTTGAGAGACTAAATAATCTAAGTTAACAGAGTATAAATTTTAATTTCTTAATGCAGAAAACACCAATTAATTTTTAGAGTTGAAAACATTGCAAGAATCATTTTAAAATTTAACATTAAATCCATCATCACATAGTTGTGAAAAAATAAGGAGATTATATTTCAATCCATAAAAAAAATAATTTGGAAATTAAAACATAGTTAGAGTTACCAATTTGGCAAAGACAAATGATCTTTCTTTTGGAATTGTCACCAAAGGTGACATGTCCACCATCATTTTTTATTAAATTCTTGAAGCATGAATAGTCTCCTATCATGTTTCTTGAACACCCACTATCCAAGTACCATACGATTTTACAGGATCTCTTTAAGCATGTTTCCTACAAAATAGTCAAATAAAAATTGATTTTGGTACTCAAATTTGTTTGGGTCAAGTAAAATTAGTGACTAGTGCTTTAAGAACACACATCTTCCTCATAGGTTTCCTATAAGCATTATGAAAAGTTCTTGAAACGTAAACTCTATTTGGTCTAGAAAATCTTGAAACAATAGAGAGTGTATCATAATTTGAACTAGATAAATTTTTTTCAAGAACTAGGAGTAAAGATATATGTCCTAGATTTAAATAAAAAATTAGTTCTTTGAAAATTTCTTTTACCAGGTTGATAGCCAATACCAGTAGTATATTTAGGAGTATTCTATTTACCTGTCATTCGTCCCAAGTTATATTTACCATTAGTAAACCTTTAAAGACCTGTTTTTAATTTCTTATTAGAAATATTTAGTTCATTGTTTTCTTTGAGTAATTGAGCATTTTGTCCTTTTCTATAGTAAGTTCAGATTTAACAATTGAGCTAAGAGCATACTGTTTCTTTAAAGATTTGTATTTATTTTTTAGATCATTATATTTCTCTTCAATAATATTGTAGTACTAAAAAATTTCTTCATTAGAAATATTTTCAAAGTCACTCTCATCTCCATAATAATAGGAATTGTGTACAGGAGATTCCAGTGTTACCTAAGATGTGTTTTTCATAAAACACATATTTGATTTGTTAACAAGTTTATCACATAAACATTCCGAGTCACTTGAACTATCCTCAAAATCACTCCATGTTGCTTTTATTTCCTTTTTGTAATTTCAATATTTTTCCTCATATTTCTTTTTTTACTTGATTTTAGGATAGATAACATTTATATTTCCCTTTAGTTTACACACATAGAAGACTATCTCATCAGAATTGTCACTTCTTTTCCAATCTTTCTTTCAGATTCCATTTTGATCATATCTTCCCTTGAAGTCAGGATTTATGAAAAATTTATTCTTCTTGTAAAATATCTTAAACCATCTGGCTAATTGATCCATCTCCTCATCACTGTCTGGTGATGATTGTTCACTATTGGAACTTTCTACAAAGACTTCCAATTTCCATTTATCTTTGTGTTTAGAATTGGTGGTTTTGAATGCAACAGATTTTCTTTTGGGTTCATCCTACTCTTCCTTGTTGACTTTCATCTCCACTTCATATATCATTAGTTTCCAAATGATTTCTTTTAAAGGTAATTTGATGATGTCACTTTATTCTCTAATATAGATAGAGGTTCCTGTCCATCTGTGAGGTGGGTATATGAGAATCCTTATAATTTTTTCTTTGGCAGTGACTTCTCTTCTTAGAGAAATAATTGTGATGAAAATTTCGTTGAACGTGAGATACATGCTAAAAATAGGCTCATCAGGTTTCATTTTGATGTTATCATATTTAATAGTATAAGTATTATGTCTCATTTCTTTTACACTAGAAGTTCATTAAGGTGAAATAGACAAAGAATCCCATATTTCATGTGCAGTTTTACATGTAGAAATCCTGTTAAATTCCTCATATCCTAAGGATAAATATAAAGAATTCATGGATTTGCAATTTTTATTATAGGCAATCTTAGTTGGATCATCCTAAGTGATTCTATCAATAGAAGGAATATTATACTCATCTATAAATGAAGACCATATTTCAAAACCCATACATTCTAAATGAATTTTCATTTTAATTTTCCATTGGGAATAATTGGTTCCATTAAAGAATGGTGGTATGTTTGTCACAACACCTTCTAATCTATTATCCCTAATAATTAACTACTTTTAAAGAGCTATAAATTTAGAATTAATATAAATTTACATATTTTCAAAGTACAACTAAAATCACAGTTGTATAGGGTCCACAACAGAGTCTTAACAATAATAACAAACATCCTATGATAACAAATGTTGGACGGAGAAGAGTACTCAAGAGGGGGTTAGTTAAGTATCTATAAAAATTTATTTTTGAAAAGTATTCTTAAAAGGTTCCCCAATAAATTTAAATATAGCCAAATTAATCAAAGTCATACAGTTGTAAAAATTTGACAGTTTAAATAACTTCTCAAAAGATTGAATAATTCTCAGTAATATTAATATCAGTTATTAATATTACTTTTGAAGCTATTATAATAAGGAAAAACAATTATAACTTCTTTCTAAGATTAAATATTAAAGTAAAGTTAGTGATTTCTAAATTACACAGTAAAATAGAGAAAGGAAATTTAAAAAACACATTAGATATAAAATAATTGGTTCATTCTCAAGATGAGACCTAATCCCCATTAATTGGTGACCACCATCCACCAAGCAGTTTATATTAATAAACTTTATCTACACCCTGGATCCAGGTAAACAACAGTACACATGATTGTCCAGGTCACACGACCTCTCCCACAGTTCTTTATGGGTATGAAATATTAAGTCACACTGGGACCTCATCCACACATATCCGTGGGAATAAAAAGGTGTAAAAATTCATGAGAGGAAGGATATCTTGTATCCCTTAGTTTAATGGAGGATATAGTGTGTGTGTTTTATAAAGACATTCACACACTGCTCGAAATCTAAAAACAATACACAATAGGGAAAAATGATGAGATAAGGTTAAAAGTGCTCTGAGTGTTAGTATATGTAGCTCTGGACTTCTAGGATGAAGAAGATGTAGGAATAGAGTACTATTGTGAGAAACAGAGTATCACAAGTCTGCTGCTCTGGTTCTGGTTTGTGTTCTTTGTAGAATCTATATTGTGAAGATGTTCTCAACTTTGATCAATGGTATCACAGCTTTTTGGATTCAAGAATGATTCGTGTTCTCTTCAGATGTATTGAGTTGCATGTGTTGGGTTTTATCAATAATTATCATTCATATTCGTCATCTCACTCTCATTTCTATATCCTTTTATCTTGTTTCTTTCCACGCTATTATTTTTATTCTTAGAGTGCATGTGTTAGAGCCAAACTAATGCATGTATTCTGAACCTACTACCTCGTACACTTAGGTGACATGTCTTCATAAAAAAATTTATTATGTCAGTGTATTTAAAAGATTCAAGTATGACTTTTAGGGATTAAAATGAAAAACAACAAAACAGATTAAGAAACAGTGTCACAGTCTGCCTAGAAACAGTGTCTCCTTGAAACGATGTCTCCTTGAAATGGTGTCTCCTTGAAACGATGTCTCCTTGAAATGGTGTCTCCTTGAAATGGTGTCTCCTTGAAAAGGTGTCTCTCTGAAATGGTGTCTCCTTATTTTCCTTAAATCAATGAGACAATAATAAAGGCATAGTTTTATAGAGATCAGGAACTTGTAGCACATACGCGGTGTCTGATCACGGTGTCTGGTCACAGTGTCTGGATGGTCACAGAGTCTGGATGGTCATAGTGTCTGCTTCATGGTGTCTGGGTCACGGTGTCTGGGTCACGGTGTCTAGGTCACGGTGTCTGGGTCATGGTGTCTGGTCACGGTGTCTGGTCATAGAGTCTGGGTCATTTTCTAGAAAAACATAATCGGTGGAAAACTCACGGTTTCTCAGACTTAGCCAAATATCTCTACATATACATAAACAGTGATATTCATATAATGGATTAGACTCAATAATTTATCAAATAAATCCATTATAACACAAACTAAAAATAGTTTACAATAATTACTTAAGGAATAAAGAAACTAATCATCTGTATGCATGATTTGAGACAGATTACACAAGATTTACATGTTTTACAGAATGTATAGGATTTGTGATCATTAAAACATGATTAACACATGAGGAGTCCAAAACCAAGGAATAACTAAATAAAGTATCTAATTCCATAATATAATCCTTTAATCATTATTTTTGGTATAAATCCATCCAAGGAAGGACTTTGGTGCAACCTAAATGATGTTACCTGAAGAAGAGGTAATATTCTTCAATGAGCATTTTTAGTTTATTTCTTCTTCCACATCCTTAAAATTTTCTTAAACCATGATAATATAATATAATTGGTATATTAAATATAATTATATGTTATTATATTAATTTAATAACCTAAATCATTCTCCTCTTCCATAAAATGGTTCACAAAATCACCATTCATGTGTACAAAGAACTAACACCTTTCGAATCGATGTCATCATTTTTTCTATTACCACTTCACACGGTTAGGTATGATGATGGATATAAAGTATATATATTATATTTATAACATAATTATAAATATTTATTCTTTATATCATAATTAAATTTTTTTTACTTTTTATTCTATTGGGGATATGATAACGTCGCTCGCATGTACAACATACTACTGCCCTCCAAAAAGATGTGATTCTTTTTTCACTAACACTTTACATGGAAGGTAATAAGTATAAATTTAATTAATATATGTTATATAAATGAAATAATTATGATAATCATGATAAATTAATCATTATTAAAATATAATATATCATTTTATTTATTACACTTTCACCCACTAAAAGATGACAACATCATTTGTGTACGTGTGGACTACCACCTATATGAAGTGATGTGGTTATCCCCTTTATCACCATAACACATGGATTATATATATAAGTATATATTATGAAATAATATGTTATTTAGGATATTATTATATTTATTTAAATTCAAAATTTCACTTTCCTCCTCTCTACGATGATCATTTAAAAAAGGAAATATCACTAATGCGTACGCATGACCTACCGTCTCTATGATCGTAACATACTTAATTTTTCATAAATATCTCTAATAACTGGTATTAAAAATTATAATTGATGTGTAAAAATATTAAATATGTAATTATTATTAATATTTAAATTATATTGTATATTATATACATAAGAAACAATACTTTCATAACAAAGCATGAATGAGAAAAAGGTAATTAACACCCAAAACAATGAAAATAATGAAATATTATTTAAGAAAATATGATAATATATTATAAAAGGATAATATTAGATATATATAAATATTAATTTGGTTCTTATTTAAGTTAATAGCATGTTTAAAATCACTATACAAGATGTTATAATATGTTCCATCAATAAAAGGATAATGTAAGGGACTTCATCTCAATTTCTTTTTATTGAGGAATATCTTGATGTTATACACCTATACTATTTTATGATGTGTATATACAACCTATTTTACATTTTGTAGCATGAATTGATATATTCCCATGGTATCTATAGTTTTTTACTATTATTATTTCATGGATCATATATTTAAAATATTTACAAAGTGATAAGGGTTTTTTATTTACAAAAATATCTTTATTGTTTTCCTCAAAACTCCTACTTTTCCTTGTCTATGTTTTTTAAAATGATTTTATGAAAATTTTAATATGGAAATAAAATATTTATAAATTACATTTTTTGTATATTTTTTACTTTATTTTCAATGGTTTTTAAAATAAATATTTTTATGTGTTTTATATGAAATATTTTGACAAACGAGAAAATGAATTTTCTATTCTTAATGTACATGGAGATAATGAATTTTTCTTTAGCATGAACTTTATTTTATTTCTAGATTAATTTGAGAGATTTCACGTTTTATTCAATGAAAAAATCACTTTCTATTTTTTTTGGTTATTTCGATATTGAAAATGAGTTTTTAATAGAAAATTTTATTTTTCTACAAAAGTGTTTTTCATATGGGTTTAAAAGAGTTTTTCAAAGGTTTTTATGATGAAAGTATTTTATTCATGATTTAATACTTGAGAATTATATAAAATGGGTTATCTCTATAGTAGTTATATGAACGGTTCCATTATAGCTCAGGGGTGAACCCGATATAGCTTATCTAAATGGTTGATACCCATTACAGCTCATAAAAAATGGGTGATACCTATATAGATTATACGAAGGGTGGGACACATTATAGATATCAAATGAATTAAGAAATTATTATGTTCCCTGGATAATTATATTATAATCCAACTGTATTATTATTCCATTTATAAGGGTTCTATAAGTGTCTTATAAAGATGATGTTCCAAGATACCTACACGTTTTATCTATTATTACTATAGGTTTATAATGTTTCCTTTGATCAAGATTAATATCACATAGATCATGATTATTGATTATGATGACTCTTTATCTTGTTTAATGCTTATTCCATGTTTTATGATTGATGATTCAGGCATTTATGGGTATGTGTTCCTTTATTATTTTCTCATGCACAATGATTATGTCATCATAACTTTATAAAATTATTATGTTCATTGATGAAATTCACATATTAATGACTATGTTTACCCTTACAGAGCATTTGAGGTCACCCTTCTTATGTTTCATTTTCCCTAGGTTATCCAAAAATGATATTGAAAAATTTATGTATATAAGGGATTTCATATGGATGATGATGATGACATAATGTGGAATAATAAAAGGTGGGTTAAGTGGGATAAATTTTAATTTAATGACATGGGCATTGTTTATTTATAAGTTTTTCCTAATTCACTAAATCTCTAAACCAAAAAGGTCTCTAAGAATATAAGTGATAAATTTTTTTCTTTTGATGCAGTATCTTTTGGATGTAAAAAAATCAGATCACAATTATCTTTATCAAATCTGAAAATGTAAGGTTTAAGATTTCAGCACTAGATCTGGGAGTGTGGGTTCTGAGTTTTCATATTATGTTTTCTCTACTTATATCTATAAAAAAACCATGTAATGATATTAATGTGTATTTGGATCCATTGATCCAATATCTAAAATTTATGTGGGATAGATGTGTTACATTGTATGGTTATCATATAAGTGAATATTTCACTCTAAGATCCATACTGTTCAAGATAATAATTTAATTTACAGTTTGTGTAAATTGGTCAGGATATATTATTTAAGGATTGTTGGAGTTTCTTATCTATGAATAAGATACATACTTAGTTAGGATGAATCATTTCTTGAAGATAGTTTTTTTTTCACATCACAATTTTTTACTCTAATGAAGTAAATATCCATCATGAAAGACATCATTCAAATAGTGTACGAAACAAGGTACAACACAATCTCCATTAAAGGGTGATCAAATTTTTAGGAAGGTAAAGTATATTATCACTAGTTTCAGTAAACCTTCTTTCAAAATACGTTAGGAAAATAGGTTAGAAAAAGAGATAATTTTTCTGAATTACAATTAAGGAATTATTAGTATGTTAGTAATTTTTTTCATGTCATGAACTTAGCAAAAATATATGCGAGAGTGTTATTGGTATGTTGAAAAATGGACCTGAAAAAAATGATGACATGAAGGCTTGGTTAGACATTATTGATATGGGTATAAGGGAAGGGTTAACACTATTAAATTGTAAAAGGTGAACTTTTCTTCCTCTAGAAGCTCACACTCTTTCCAATAAAGATAAATATCAAATTTTCATCTTTTTGAATAATTTAATTTATCTAAAGGGGTATTCATAAAATATAAAGAATATCATTTCATTGAGTAATTTAAAGTTAAAAGTTCTAAAATCACATTAATATCATGTTTTTATATAATATTTAATACATTTTGGCTTGCAATTAATTTTTCCTAAAACTATTTTACCGAAATTAACCAAGATTTTTTTTCTATTTTTAAAAAATATGTAGTAGATTTATAATCTTAGAAATGTTTCCAGCTAAAAAAAAGAAATTATTGACATATTAAGTGAATTTCAAATGCAATTACTACAATCATTATTTGATATGATTGTTCACTTAATGGTTAACATAGTTAGAGAGATGTAGCTATGGAGCCATGTACATTATAAATAGGGGTACCCCATTAAGTGGCATATAATGATTTTAAAAGAATATATAAAAAATTGAATTTATCTAAAATGTTTTATTATAAAGTGACATATTCATGGAGAATGTATTTAATTCTATATCAACAACCCATTATATGTTGATAGAATTGGTCTCCCAAACACTCATAAGAGAAGAATCCTTGTGGGTTAAGGGATTTCTTTAAGTGATGTTGTTATAATTACCATTATATAGTGGGAAAAATCACACCATTAAATTTTATATAATAGTATCAAGGTTTCTCTCTACTTTAAGCCCCAAAACGTAATTCTTAAGAATTTTAATTCATAAAGGGATGAAATATGGATATCAAATAAACATAATCAATAGTTTAGATGATGGTTTTGAGAAAATATTTTTTGAGGAGTCATCTATCAATTCAAATTTGATTTCCAAACAACTTTGATGGACAGATAGAGAACCAAGTTTACAAGTATTATCTTACAATGGTTATATAATTAATGGTTATATATTATATAAATAAAAACATAATAGACTTTTTATGATGAAAAATAGTGGAGTTTATCTTATGGAGAAAGCGATGAATGAATCCAGTACCAAGGGAAAAAATATAATTCACAAAAATATGTCAAACATTGGAATAATTTAACAAATATATGATTTAGATTATACACCATTTTAAGTGAAACTTCTCCACTTCAAATGGTTTTACAATAGAAGGGAAGTTATATTCAATAAATTGGCAAATCTGAATGTTAATTTCACTGAGGGTGTGTACAAGGATGAACCATTCATAATGGTATCAGAGGTAGTGCAAGTATTTTTTTCTCTCAGATCCTATAAATAGAAATTATATAATTGTATTATTGGTAACTAAAACAATTGTAGGGTGTGATAAAAATTCAATTGAGTATGACCATTTTATTAGGACATCACAATCATTTCACAGTAGTCCTAATGTGAATAGTTCCTTGTAAGTCTATGGTGACCATAAGGATGGGATTTGGATACTCAGTATTGGAGTGAAATCCATTCAACCTTTGAATAAGAAAATGATAGATTAATGTATAAGTTATATTTTTTTAATATACTATGGTTTTCCTCATAATACTATGGGTTCACTACTATATTTACATAATCTAAATTTAATGTTTAACTAGTCATGCATAAGATGACTTATTCATATACTGATGCTACAAATCTCAAGAAACAATATACCATAGATGTTAAAATTAAAAAATTTATAGTAGTTAAATGACATGTGGATAAAAAACATGGTAAGTGTTGTGTCATTGTGTAAAATAAAATTTCAAGGAAAGAGGAAAAGATATAAAATTAAATTTCAGGTGGAATAAATGTGTCCAACATATTGACCCCAAAAATTTAATTTTCATTGGTTACATTATGTTCACAACTCGTATGCATGTGGTGATTGATATTGATACGTGGAAAAAATTTCTACCTATATTCTAGATAATCATCTTGGAATACATTATGGTAAATTTATGATATACTTTCTCCATTTTAATGAAAAATCATATTATGAAATACATATTTATGTTTCTTTATCTCTTATAGAGTAAATCTATTTTAGATGATTTTCATCAGAAATTAAAATTAATAATAAATGGAATGAATCATTGAGTATTTTGAGACATATGATGAAGTGAAATATCAGAGATATATAGGGGAAAGTAAATCCACACCAACCATCTATGTATAAGCACATGATAAAACAAGAATCATGGAATTATTTCATTAGTATTCTTGAGGATGAATCATTTCAGGTTTATTTTAATTAATAACAGTTTATTTTACATCATTTTTATTATTCATTTTTTTTTCAAAATTGATAATTTATGAAATAAAAGAGTGCTAAAAATAATTTCGGTGTATCTAAACTAACTTACCCCGATCACAAATCAAGGATTGGGTATGAATTACTTGAAAAACAATGATGTTTATTTTAAATATATAATAACACTTTTAAGTGGCATGAAAAAATAATATAATTATGTTTCATTATTTATAGATTAAGGAATCAGAATAAAAATCCACTTTCATCCCACATCATGTGTTATGGAAGGAAGCTTTCATAAATAAATATCTAAAAAGAAAATTATAAAATAAAATAAATTCAATCACTAATAGGTGATCGAAGAGAAATTATTATCATGACTTGTTTGATGGACCAGTATAAGAAATGGGGTCAAAGAGAACCTAAAATAGAACATAAAACCTTACATGAATACCTATGCCTCAGTTTCTTTGAGTTTATCCTCCCCCTAAACCGTCTCCCTTACCTGAGGTAATCATTTTTGTTATTATAGTTTTTTTATAAATGTGAATCAAATAAATATCAATATATTTATTGTGATAAAATTATAAAGGGTGAAAGTAAATGTGATTTTTATCTATAAAAACCCTCCCATAACATTATTATGAAGGGTACACTATATAATATGCAAATATATCTGATACATGATAAAAAAACTCCCAAAATTTCATATGATAGTGGGTATTTAAGTAGATCCTGAGTATAGTGTCGAGTTACCTTCCCCACTTGATAATCAAGATGTTACCATGATAAAACATGATATTGAAACATTCATAGAATGATCATTTAATCTTATAAAGACACCTTATGATAATATGGGATATTCCATTAACAGTTTCTTAAAAAGGTCTGAAATGAGGTATGTTATTACAGATGGAGAACAAATAGAGGATATCTAAGGTCAATTCATAAAAATATAGTTGGTCAAATATGAAATTAAAAGGACCTTATGTGAGTACCATTATCCCACCAATTCCATGGATTCATTTATTAACTTTAAGAGTTCTTGTATATACAATGTTCAATGATAAAAATATGAACAAAATTGAATTTTAAGAACAAATGTTTGGAGTATCCATGTGATATGTGATTTGTTTTGAGACTATAAATGAAATTCTCAAGCATGAATGTTTTTGAATCTTAGTTATAAATGTGTTAATGGGGTACATTTTCTTAAATTGGTGGTTTGACCTTCATCACAGATACCAAAAGCACTCATAAAATCATCATTTATCAGTTCTAAAATGAAGCACTCATAAAGGGAAAATTTATCAACACTACCACAAATCACACTTTAACCATCACTGACCTTTAACAATACTGGACAAAAAGCACTAATAAAGGGGGTAATTTTATCATTACTTTCAAAAAGTTATAATAAAGTTATATTTTATCAACTATAATAAAAGTGATGGTAAAAGGGCATCCTTTATCAGCATTTTTTAGTACTAATAAAAGTCCCCCATTTATTAGTGCTTTTTTGGCACTCATAAAAGTAAAAAATTTTACAGTTCTTTTTTATAGTGTTGATAATGGTTATAATGATTAATTTAATATATATAAATATATATGAACATATATATATGTTAAAATAATATTTATATTAAAATAAGTATATATATGAAAATATAATAAATAAATATAATTTATATAACTTTTAATAAAAAATAAATCTATTTTTCATAATTTTATATAAATTTTTTTATCAAATTTATATTATTCAAAAAATTTAGAAGTTTATTTATATAAATTAATTAAAAAATGTGTATATATTGATTTTGGTAGGGCCTCACATGATGAATGTGTTACTACGTAGGAAAACAATGCTAGTGTCATACCTACGGATGACCGGGAAGATGAAAGGCTCATTGTCAAGATTAGTGAGAAAGCAATACAATGGTATTTTTTATAGCTTGATGCCACCTTTTCTTTGATAGAACAAAATTTCTTTGGTTTCAATAATTATGTTGGTGTGAAAAATTTGTTATCCATTAATTTTGAAGAAGGATTGTGTGGAAACCAAGAAATGGATTTTTGGGATTTATCTTGGATGTTCGGAATCTACTCCGCTACAGTGGGATCATCAAAATCATCATCAGATGAATAATATGAGGCGCCTAAAAGGGCCAAGCCATGGCGATGGGGTGGGAATCCTAAAGGTATAGGAATATTCTTGAGGATTTGGTGTCTATAATGATTTAGATGGTCGAATTTTGTTTTGGCTTCTTTTATGTCGATGTGAGGATTTTATGTCATGTTTTACTTTCTCCTTTTTTTCTCTTTTATGTTTTCACTTTTAATAAATTTTGGATTCATGGGTTTGGTCACAAAACCCATGACTGGGCCTTTTGAGTCTATTTATATATTAATAACCATTTAAATATAATTATATATATAGATATATTTATAATTATTTATAATTATATATAAATACCTTTTAAATATATTTATTTATAATTATAATAAATATATTTATTATATTTATAATTATATATATTCATATATTAATATATATATGTATATAAATATATATTTAATTTTATATAAATGTTTTTAAAAACATTTATTTACAGTTTAAATTATAAATAAATATATATATTTAAATAAATATATCAATTTTAATAATGATATTTATTTATAATTGTATTTTAAATTACATATTTGGAATTCTTTAAATATTTATTTATAATTATATAAATTTAATTTTTTCATTTATGTTTATTATATTATTAAAATCATGCCTTTATCAGTTCTTTTTTTAGTGTTGATAAAATCACACATTGACAAAACATTTTTGAAAGAGATGATAAAATCCATTATGATCTTCTATATCCCTAATAGATTCCTCCTTGGTTTCCTTATTAAATCTCTCATGGAACCAAATTACTACTGCCGCTCCTTATCTATCTTCTCAATGAATCAATCCTCTCAAAATCTAAGGTATGTGATTTTTTCTACAATTCTTTAATTGTGATCCTTGAACTTCCCCTCACCGATGTGCAAGATGACTTTACATAAAAAATCAATGGTTAACATATCCAAATTATTTACTAAACTAACTTCTCTGTTGAATGATATTCTCCCAAAATATTATTAGCTTCCTTCATAAACATATGATGTTAAAAAATGAGACGTTTAATGGCCATGATCTCTGAAAGAATACATGTCTATCCAAATGACTATATTCTATTTTTCAAGGACCATAAATCACATAAAAAATGCTCAAAGTGTGGTGTTTCTTGATACAAGAAAGATGAATCAGGTCCTTCAAAAGTTGTATGATACTTTCCAATCATCCAAAGTTGTAGGCACCTATATATATGTGTAGAGAGTACAATACAATTTACATGGAACGTGAATACAATAAATAAATATGGAAAACTTCTTCACCCGATAGACTCTCCTCAGTGGAAGAGAATTGATAACGAGTATCCTAAATTTGGAAATGAGCATAGAAACCTTTATCTTTCACTATCTACAGGTGGAGGGAATCCTTTTGGTTTTCAAATAAGTACTCAAATTTTATTGTATGTTATATTGGTAAATTATAACTTTCCACCATGGTTATGCATGAAATGAAATAACATTATGTTATCTCTTCTTATATTAGGACCAAAAAAATTGGGCAATGATATTGATGTTAATTTTTATCCATTGATAAAATATTTGAAATTATTGCGGGATTCAAGGGTAATGTTTTATGATGCTTACAAAAATGAAGATTTCTCATTGAGAGCTACTGGACAATAAATTAATTTTCTGTTTATGGAATTTTTTTACGATATAACATTAAAGAAACTAATGGGTGTCCCAATTGTGAACAAGGGACATAGTCAATTATGTTGAAACATTCATTAAAGACTGTGTTTCTAGAAAATCATGGATTTATACCCTAATCACATAAGTATAGATATTTAATGACATCATTCTATGGGATTTTATAAGAATGCACCACACCGTCTCAACTAACAGGCGATCAACTATTTGAGAAATTAAAAGATATGGACACTGCTTTTAGATAACCTTTTTTGAAAAAACATACAAAAACTGGTTGAAAAAAAGTGATCAATTTTTTTTAATTACCATACTGGAATTTTTTATACTTTAAGAATTTTCTTGATGTTATACATGTTAAAAAAATATATATGTGATAAGATCATTGGAATGTTAGTAAATCCACCAAGGAAAAAAGGATAGAATTATGGATTGGTAGGATAGAATTAAGGATTGGTTGTAAATGATTGACATGGGAATTTAGAAAGTTTTGGTCCTAGTGAAGAGTGAAAATTGGACTTTTCTTCTTCCATCTACTTACACTTTTTCTAGGATAGAGAGATATTAGTTTTTCAACTTCGTGAATGATGTAAAGGTTTCATAGGTGTATTATTCAAATATCAAGAATATCATGTCAATGACTAATTTAAAGTTGAAGGGTATTAAATCAAATGAATTCCATGTTTTTAAGTAATATCTAATGCATGTACCTTTATGTTTCGTTTTTACCAAGAATTTATATCATACATAAACCAAGATCTATTTTTCGGAAAAGCTATATGTATAAAATTTATAGATCCGGTGAAATTTACAACTATGGAAAAGGATATTGTTGTCATATTATGTGAAGTGGAGATGTTATTCCGGCCAAAATTATTTTATCTGATTGTTCACATGATGGTTCACTTGGTAAATGATATTAAACTATACAATCAAATACATTATAGATAGATGTACCCTATAGAACAACATATAAATATTTTGAAAGGGTATATAAAAAAAAGAATTACTACAGAAGGTTTTATTATGAAGAGTTATGTTTTTGAGGAAGTTGTTGAATTCATTACCTACTACCTATCCAATGAGAAATCCAGTGGTCTTCCAAAATCTCATCACACTGGGTGACTCGTGGGTAAATGATTTTTTGGAATAGATGTTGTCATATTTACTATTAAAGATCAAGATTAGGCCCACATTTTTGTTTTTAATAAAAGTTTTGAGGTTTCCCTGTATGTTTAAGCCCAAAAATTACTTCATAGGAATTTGAATCAATAAGGGGATGAAATATTTACATAAAATACACATAATCAATAGTATATAGGATTTTTATGAGACCATATTTTTAATGCGTCAACTAAAAATACATATTCTATTTTAGAACAACTTCGATGACTAGATAGAGGACCAAGTATACTTATATTATATTATAATGGTTATACATTCTATACAAATGAACATTATGAAACGATACCATGAAAAAAGAGGATTTACACTTATGGCGGAATCAATGCATGTATCTTGTATCGAGGATAGAAATCTAATTTATAAGAATATGTTATACATTGGAATCATAAAAAAATATGGGAGTTGGATTATAGAAAATTCCAACTAGAGATTGAAAGTTAATTTGGATGTTCTGGAATCAAAAAGTTTCATATGAATTTGTGGATCTCCCTGGGGTTCTCCAATTCTTTTCACCAAGAAGTGTGATGGGACTTTGTGCCTATGTGTAGATTATCAATGGTTGAATTAGATGATAGTCAAGAACCGATATCCCCTTCCAGAAATCAATGATCACTTTGACCAACTGATATGTGATAAGATATTTTCCATGATCGATTTAAGATCAAGATACCACCATTTGAGGGTGAGACCATCCGACAAAACTCATACTTATTTTAGTAGAAGTTATTTATTGTATGAGTTTTTAGTGATGTTATTTGGTTTGAAGAATACTCTGGAGGTATTCATGGCCTTGACGAGTCATATCTTTCAATCTTTTTTAGATCAGTTTGGGGTATTTTTTGTTGATGGCGTCTTAGTGTACTCCTAGTTAGTAGAGGATCATGCCCAACATCTTGACATCATCTTGAGTACATTGAGAGAGAACCGTATATACACAAAGCTATCTAAATGCAATTTATAGATTGATAAAGATCACTTATTGGGTCATTTCATCTTATAGGTTGGAGTGTTAGTGGACCTAAAGTAGTTTTCATCCATGACAACATGGGATAAACCCAAGAATATCATTTATATTTTGAGTTTTCAGGGTTTAGGATGTTATTATCATCCCTTTATATAGTACTTATACCATTTGGTAGCACTGATGTCTGGACTAACCAAGAAACGAGTGAAGTTTTTTCGTTTAGGCTCATGTGATAGGGATTTTTAGGATCTAAAAGGTTGGATGACCTCAAAAACTATCCTTACTTTATTTTTTATAGGTAAATCATATACTGTGTACTATGATTCATTCGGAGTTTGACTCAGAGTAGTTCTGATGCAAGAGAATCTCATGGTTACTTATATGAGACTACATGAGATTAATTACACTACTCACAATCTGGATTTTCTCCAGTGGTACATGACCTAAGATTCTATAGAAACTATGGGAGGGAGGTTTTTGGTGTACAAGAACCATAAGAGCCTCAAGTGCATCTTTTCATAGTGGGAACTAAACCTTCAATAGAGGAGGTGGGTTGAGTATCTATAGTATTTTTACATTGGTTTGGATTACACACTGGGAAATAGAAACATTATTAGAGATACCTTGATATGTAAGATGTAGATAGAGGTAGCATGGGAGTCTTGCGAAGAGTGGTGGATGCTGATACTCTTTACAGATGTGCATCTAGATGTTCAGAAGTCCTATGGATGAGTAGGTCTGACATTCACATCTATCATACTCATTATTCTTGACCTAATCAAGGAAGATAAGTTATCTGATCCATAGGGATTAGTTAATAGAAAAAGCCTATATGTTTGGGATCCACCAGCTAGATGTTCTCTTGGCAGTGAAATTATATTCCTTCATGGGCGAGTATGGTTTCCTATGGGAATGTGTGAGGAGATGATGGTAGATTTACATGATTCTATATGGGTGATACATCCTAGTTTGAAAAATAGGTATCATGATCTCTATAGAAAGTACTTTTGGCTTGAAATGAAGAATGAGGTTGCAGGCTTCATGGTGAAATATTTCACCTAATAGTAGGTGAAGACCAAGCATCAGAGGCATGTTGGGATGTTACACAGTCTTCCCATTCTAGAATGGAAATTAGATGATGTCACTATAGATTTTGTGATAGGATGACCTAGTACACATCATTAGAATGATGTAGTTTGGGTGATAATAGATTAAATCATGAAGGTAGACCACTTTTTTTCTATCAGGGAGACCATCACTGTTGGTAACATGAGGAAAATTTATGTATAATTTCTTTTTTCATTGAATGATGTTCTAAGGAAAATCATTTCTAATAGTGATCTTTGTTTCACAAAATTATTTTTGTAGGGTCTTTAGAAGGATTGCAAATTTCAAGTTCAATTGAGAATATCCTCTAATCCAGAGACTGATGGTCAGACTCAGCTGACTTTTCAAGAGGATATTTTATGAGCCTATGTTTTGGATTTTAGTGGTTCATGGGAGTGACATTTAACATTTTTGGATTTATATTATAATAATTGATTCTTATAAACAATCCATACAGAATCTTGAAGGTCATGTATTTTTCTTCTTTATTAGATGGAGGTAGGTAAGTCAATGTTTATTGGACCTAGTCTCATGTAGGATACATCTAATAAGGTTCAGCTGGTCATGAGTTGGTTAGTGACTACGTAGAGTAGATATAAATCTTATGTTGAACATTGGAGATGACATATAGAGTTTGAGGTTGGTCATTATGGTTTTGATTGAGTGTCTCCTATATTGGAGAAACAATGTATTTGTAAACATGGAAAGCTATCACATAGGTTTGTTAGGCCATTTGAGACAGTGTAAAGGTTAGTCCAATGGTGTACCGATTAGATCATTCACAGCTCTATAGTGTCATGCATGATGTGTTTTATGTGTTGCAGCTTCAGAGGTTTAATCCCAACCCTTCTCATGTGTTAGACATTGATGATGTTGAGATTTGTGTAGATGCATTTATTAAGGATTATATGATTTGAATTGTCGACTAGAGTGAGAAGTGTCTCACTGGAATGGCCATACCTCTAGTTTAAGTGTAGTGGTATAATGGATGGGTTCAAGATGGGACTTGGGATTAAGAATAAGACATGAAAGCACAATTGGTAGACTTTTTCATTGATACCCCAAAGGGATTCTTAGAGTATTTCAGAGAATATATGTTATATAGTAGAGAGGTACTAAGATCTCCTCTTTTTCTAGGTATGTACCTCTTTTAGTTTTTCATTTAACCTCTTTCATTTGGGTTTCATTATTCATTAAACATTGGTAGTGGTTTCCCTTTTTGGGAATATAGATCATTTTCTAGGGAAAATATCATAATGTTTGGGAATATATGTTTCTTTTATTTAATGGAGTCCGGGTAAGTGTGTCAAGGACTTATGAGGGTTCTTCAAAAGTTTGTAAGGCTTTGGAGGTGGTTCAGGTTTTTCAAAAAAATTGGGCTGTGAACTATCTATAGGATAAATACACATCATGAACCTATTACACAATGTGTAAATGTTTACATGAAGATTTCATAAACTAGTTTTGGGTGCGAGGTGGTTACATGATGTGAAAATAGTTCCCGATGTGTTAATGTTGCTATGATGACTTCATGAACTGGTTTAGGTCATGGAAAGGTTGCATGAAATGAAACAATTTCATTATGTGAAATGGTATATCAGGTTTATTTTAACCTGAGGTGAAACATTTTTTAGCATAACTCGTAAATTTATAAATACATGAAATGAAAGGATTGGACGCTTTGTATTTTTCAGTCTCATCATTTTTAAGGTCATGTTGTGCATATAATCTTTTTCTCATCAATGTGAAACCCTTCTATCTTGATCCCTAGGAGACTCCAAGAAATTTGGGAGTGATTTATACCCTTATAGATGTACCGATCAAGAATATGATCCCTAATAAGTTGTTTCTCATTGGTTTATCCCTCCCATTCATTTCTCTCCTTTGTATCGGTGAAATATCTAGACCACTGTTGTTTTGGATGTTGATCTTGATCTCGTGTGATCTAGGTTTTCTTTATATTCATATTTTCCTTCATTATGGTTGGAATTACCTATTGATATCATTTTTTTGATCACCAGATAAAGGATAGTACTATAAAACCAAACCTTATGGGTTGTTTCTATTGTTCAGCTACGTTCAATTTTATGCGATTGCGCCGAAACAATGTGCGAATTAATTAATTGAATAATGGATGATGATACATCTTATGTTGTATTATTTGTTTGATCCATTTCGATTAAATGGTGCTGAGACATGGCTTGGGGATACTCTTAGGGTGATATTACCCTATAATAATAATGAATTGGATAATTGGTTAAAGTATGTTTACAATGATATGATCCCTCAGGTGATTTCTATAAATAGATTCACCATAAAAATGGTTAAATTGATTATTGAAATGGTTATTGATAATTCCATAGTAATTGGGTGTGAAAAATGGCATAACAATGACTTAATATACATGTTAATGAATAAATGGGAAATTGAAAGACAAATGGTAATTAGAATAACTAACCATAATAGATTATGATATGATGTTTTGTTTTTCTTACCATTATGATTTGGGTTCTGATTAAAGTTTAAATTCTTTTATAGAGGGCATATAACATATGGTGAAATGATTATATGGCAAGGACCGAATACTAAAATTCTTATATAGAGGGCTTGGCATGGTCATGCTAAAATTATTATATAGAGGGATTACCAGGTTATGTTGAAATGTTTATATAGAGGTATTTTCCAAAATGTTGAAATGCTTATACAGATGGATTTACCTAATTATTAGATTATACCATGGACTTGTGTTTATAGTTGGAATGGTTGTAATACATTCTTATAGATATTCTAGAATAGTGATTAAGTAGGTTGATTGTCATATTATATTATATTGATTAATTAATACACATGTTTATCGCTTTTTTGCATGGACTTTTTATCAGACTGATTTTTTTAGACATAGTGGTGTAGACATACTATGTTTTACTCACACCCTATTTGGTCCAATGTTTAGTACCCAAATAGGTTACTTGGATGTATGTTTGGATAAGGGAAATGAAACTTTTTATTAATTATTTCTTTCTAGATAGGTTGGATCATTGTAGTGAGATAGACATAGGGTTTGGGACTAGGGTATTTGAGCTATTGGTTTCAACATATTCATTTATTATTTTGACTTATAGCATTTCATTTTGTAACATTTCATCCTGAAATTACATGGTTTACTATTATTTGGTTTATTGGTTGTTCATTTACCTTCCAACTGTATACTGTTCTATTTACTCTATTTCCATTACTCTGATATTTATTTGTTTACTTCCATTGTATTATAACTTTGAACTAGGGGATATAGTCCCCCCAATATTCTCTTTACACATCTATTACTAGTCGGTAGCCTCTAGCATATGGGGAGGTGCACTTGAGGTTCTGTAACCAACCTGATTTAGTCACACGAGAGAGTTTTGAGCTAGGGAATGTTACAAATTCATTAGGATGTCGTAATCATGTCACAATGG
This sequence comes from Viscum album, assembly GCA_963277665.1. NCBI lineage: Eukaryota > Viridiplantae > Streptophyta > Magnoliopsida > Santalales > Viscaceae > Viscum > Viscum album. Next base: position 1,468,013,744 of record OY728146.1, read on the forward strand.
TCACAATATAGATGGGGTATTGTGTTTTATAGGAGACTATAATAAAGGGATTTAATAACATGATATATAGTTTAAATCTATTCAATATTTTTCAAAAAATAGAGTTCAACAATCAGGTTTTTTTTGTAATATATATTGTGTTACCTCATATTATTATCTATTCACTGCTTTATTTACATAATTTAAATTAAGTTTTCAACCTATTCTACAAAAAATGACTTCTATGCATGTCTATTCTACCTATCCTAAGGAACAATAGGCATCTCAACATGTTGGTGCTCTGAATATAGAGGAACAACATCCTTTTGCACATGTCGATGCTACCAATCCATTGGAACAACATATTTATGATGTTGAAGCAATATGATATCATAATTAATGGAGGAAAGTACTAGTTTAAATTTTGGTTTAAATATCTTAAATATGGTTAGTGTAATGTTTACCAAGTGTATGAGGAGGTTTGGGGGTGCTTTGGGGGTTTGGGATGTGAATGAAGTCAAAAAATGGCCATCCAGTACATGTTGTATAGTTGACACATGATAAGTGTAAACCAGGAACCAATATCATTCTAGATAGGAGGAGGGGTGCATGGTTAAGTAGAACATGAAAGGGGAGATCCAAACTGTGTGGGGCTGGATAGAGGCATTCCACATAATTGGTTCATAGTTTTTCAAAATGTGTAGAGCTCCCTAGGTAACCATGCGACCTCAACCCCTATTGTACAGTGGCTGGGGAATAGTTTTCTCTTAGTTTAGAAAATTGTGTGGCCAAACCGTTCACCAAATTAAAATTGAGAATTTCCAATTCCCCCCTTGGTATTTTGATTATCCCACTCATTTTTCTCCCCATTGCTTCCTCCACCATCCCTAGTGATGAACCCTAGAGACCTACACTTCCTAAGGGTGGTTCTCCTTAGATTCTTGTCCATTTGAAGCACTGTTGGTTGTGGATCAAAGCTCCAAGTATGCCTAACGCTCTTATTGATTCTCTTTTCTGGATTAGGGCCTATAACATCATCCATCTTCTTATAAATCCCCAAAACCCTATTTTTCCAATGTAATTGAGGTTGATACTTCAAAGAGTGTTTAAATCTAGATTAAAGTCTGCGATTAAGAGTGCATTCATCATCAGATTCAAGTTAGGTGGTCTATAAGTTATATCCCATAGTTTTGGTATGGATTTATGAATATATGTTGTGTTCTTGGTTCTATATTATTCTTTATATGGTGCCTTTGGTGATATTTGTTACAATGGGTGTCTAAATTATGAATTTAACCCCTCATAATCTTTGTTGGATTCATGGAGGACAATTAAAATGATTTAGGGGCCCTAATATGTTAAATGGGTTTTCATAAGGTAGTTCATGAATATTCTAAATGGGTTAATATAAGGGAATTATTGAATATTCCTAGCGGGTTGGTGCACAAGAATGGGAATTGGGATAAATGGGCTATGTAATGTAAATGATAAATGTGCTAATCAGTTATGAAATAATATTAATTCTCAGGTTGATTGTTATGGATTGTGATTTTTATTTTTATTATTTGTATATGTTTTGTGGTATGGTATGTGTGTTGAATGGATATATAAGTATGTGTAGATGACCTGGTATTTTGGGGTATTGACTTGAGGTTCTACTCCCACAGGCCAAGTTATACTGAGGCTCTAAACTCCACCCCAAAATTCATAGATTAGTGAAGGAGATATATGCCCTATTCCCATAATGGTTTCATTTTATGATACCACCCAGATCAAGGATTCAAGGTGAGTGTGATGTATTCATTATGATGTGTTTTACCCTAGTGAAATAGGGAATTGATTTATTAACTTATTCATAGTTATTGTTTGGTTTAAACTATTGTGTAAATAATGTAGATTCCTAACCCATGGAAGACATGATGGAAATGGATTCAGTAATAAAGAGGGAATAAATGATGAAAATGGTTATAATGATAGAAATGGTTATGGTATAGATTTTTAACTAATGACAACCATGTTTTATTTTGTTTACTTGAAATTTTTTAGTACTTTCATGCACTATCAGTTTAGACTGAATTATTTTAGACACCATTGGTGCTGGCCTACTGAGTTGTACTCACACACTGCTCGGGTGCCATTGGGTACCTGAGCAGATTTCATGCTTGCATATCAGAACAAGGGTAAATGACCTATGATAGGGAATTGAGTGAGGCTTTATATGTGCATGGATGCAGTTCAATACATGGATTCATGAATATATTATAGATTTGATTGTTTTTCTTTATTTTGGGTTTTGCTGCACTTTTGGAACTGTTAGAAAGACATGAAATATTTATTGTTCGTAGTGGTTTGTACCCAGTTTGTGAAATATTTGATTATCTATGTTCATTGGTTATTAGATATTATTTTCAAAATTTACTTTTTTTATATATTTTTTATTAGTCTAGTAAAGATGGTATAGTCTCCCCATGTGACTCATTAGACCCTCGCAACCAGTCTGAAACCTCTTACGTACATGGAGGAATGATTTAGGTCATGTAGTGACTTGGCTCGGGGATGTTACAAAGTAGTATTAGAGCGATTATTTTATATGGTTTTATTATTTGGGATGGTAGGAAGAAGATTAGGATATGTCATACCTTGGCAATGATCTCGTTCTTGGGAGTATCTAACCCATGCATGAGTGAAAACCCAAGTACCCAGGTTGGTAACTATTATTCATGATATGTGTTATTATAGTTTAATGATATTTCACCAAAGTGTGATGCAATTATTATGTGATCTGACTGTTTTATGATATTTTTCTCATGTAAGTAACAACATGAGGTTGTGAATACATGAATCCTTATAGGAACCTTGGGATATGGGTGGCATGCATCATGATAAGAACACATGGGATGGGTGTTTGGGTCATGAAGGGTAGGATGCATTTTACCATCTTTAAAAAATGAAGGAAATTGTTTCTAATAAAGACGTTGAGAATGGGTAAATGGAAAGAATGTGAATCAATGGTTAAAGAATAGTGTTTTTAAAAAATTAAATGAACGAGTTATAATTTTTGGTTGTGATTATTTGTAAAGATAGAATGGTGATTAAAATAGAAAGAGTTAAATTTTGATGGTAATATGGTTAAAGAATTATGCTCAATAGAGGTTATGAATGATTTAAAATATTGGTTTTTACAAGTTACAAAATGGGGAGGGTGCATAAAAGGGAAATATTTTCATTGTGAAAGAGGAAATGGTTTAAAAAGACAGTGTCTAATGAGAGACGTGTATGCACGTTGGTTGGCTTACACAATGTTGATTATGACCCATGGTAGGAATAATGGAGGGTAGTATTAGAGATGTGATCATGTCTATTGTGATAGTGTATTTGTAGTGGGTTCATTATAAAAGGTAGTGTATGTTTTTTTGTGTTCTACAATGATTGGAATTTCCTCAAAATGCTTGTTGATGAAAATGTTTTAAAATATGAATTCATGCAATTAGGTATTTTTGAAATACTGGGTAAATAGAACATTCAAAAGTACAAACCTTTGGGCTTTCACAATAGTGAAGTTTATAATAAGATAATGTTTGATGAAGAAACATAAATAAGAATAATAAATTTCATGCATTATCTTGTGTATATGGACAAACACAATTATGTTCACACATTATATGATGAACGTACATAAATGAAATCACATTCTCTCATTTTCTTATTGACACAGATAAATTCAATTGTGTTCATGAATTATCTTAAGAACATAGATAAACACAATGATATTCACACATTATCTTATGAACATAGGTAGACATAATCACATTCATGTATTATCATATGGACATAGCCAAATATAATCATTTTTATGAATTATCATGTGAACACAACTAAAAAAATCAGATTCATGCAATATATTGTGAATATAGATAAAATAAAACATGCTGAGGAATTATCCTGTGAACATACTTAAACAAAATCACGTTCATGTATTATATTGTGAACATATCTAAATGAAATCATGTTCACACATTTTCATATGAACATAGCTAAATGAAATCATGTTCACACATTATCTCATGAGATATAAACCTTTAACCAATGCATTGGAATGTAATATATGACCCCAACCATCAAATAATAATCATCCATAAGTGTGAAACCAAAAATCAATCATCATATCATAAAAAACATGTGAAGAAAATGGTTTTTGTTATATTTTCAAATGGTATCACATAAGAAGACATCAAGAACTAGGCCATATGATACCAAAAATTCAATGAACCAAAAGGAGTAGTTCATAAATGTATTTAGAGGGTATCTAATGAAATAAAAATAAATAGAGATATATATTTCAGAGATAAATAGTGAAATGGAATCAAATCCATGAAAAATGTTTTTAGAAAATGTTTCATATCATTGCCATAAATAGATGATGTTATTAGAAACCTTCAAAAATTAATCTCAAGAAGGTACATTAAAACCTTTCTAAAACACCACTTTAAAATAAATACTAATAATAAATCCTTGGAAAGGCATAAATTTTATCCATAAGAAATGTGGAGTTGAAGATAAAATATACAATAATAAAAGGAAAATATTTTTTAATACATTAAAATACATTTATTAAAACCCAAATCATACAAAGGATAATAAGAATCCCTTTTGAAAAGTGGGAAAGAGAAATAATATTACTTGAGATAATACATATTTTAGATAAAAAATAATAATTTTTTTTAGAATGAAATAATATATACATGGAGGATAAATACTAATCAAAGAGGATGAGGATTATTCTTAACAACATTGATTTTTTGTGAAGAAATATGTCCTTTAGAGAAGCAAAATAGATGTAACAATCCTTCTTAAAGGTGTTAAAGAAAAAAGAAATTTAATACCTTATACAATTTATATCAAGTAAAATATAATTAAATAATAAGGTATATTTGTCCCAACATATAAGAATAAAATTCAATAATAATGATCATAACTCAATTAATATAATTTGAGTTACCAAAAACCCTTATGAATTTGGTAACAATTGTATAAAACTAATGAAATTATTAAACTCAATAAATTTGTAATATAAGATGAAACTTCTTAACAAATTTTTACATGAGTATTTTGAATTTAAAATCTATTTAATCTAATTAAATTTATAAATAAAAAAAATTAAATATTAAATTAAAATATAATACATATAGAAAATAATGTTTTGTAAGAAAAATGTCTTTTATACATTAAGTGTTTGTATTATTGTTTTTTATCTGAAACAAATTAAATCAAGGTTAATATATTTTTTTATATTTTTAAAAATAATATTATAGTTATAAAAAGTGATCAATTAAAATTATTTAGATAAAAACTGTAATGGACCAAACCTCTCTTGTCCATTCCTTTGTGTAAATCAGGTGTATGAGGTGATTTGGGCGGTCAAGGTGACTTTTCCGCAACACTTTTACAATTTTCCAGCTCGGTGAATAGTTCCAATGGTAGACAGTTGTGAATAGTGAAACAATAACCTTCTATGAATAGTTCCATCAGTGAACATTTCTATCAGTGAGGTCTAACGATAACCCCTCTTTCCTTTTCCAAATTTCCAATTCTATGAATAGTTCCATCGGTGAATAGTTCTATCAGTAACCTCTAACAGTAACCTCTCTTTCATTTGCTAAATTTACAATTCTATGAACAGTTCCATCAGTGAACAGTTCTATCAGTAACCTCTCTTTTCTTTGCTAAATTTCTAATTCTATGAATAGTCCCATCAGTGAACAGTTCAATCGGTGAGGTCTAACAATAACCTCTCTTTCCTTTGAAAAATTTCCAATTCTATGAACAGTTCCATCAGTGAACAGTTTTATCGGTAACCTCTAACAGTAAACCCTCTTTCATTTTCCAAATTTCCAATTGTATAAGCAGTTCAATCAGTAAACAGTTCTATCAGTAACCTCTAATGATAACCTCTCTTTTCTTTACCAAATTTCCAATTCTATGAACAGTTCCATTGGTGAACAGTTCTATCGATAACCTCTAACAATAACCACTTTTTCTTTTCCCAAATTTTGAGTTTGTGAACAATGTTTCCAGAATGGTGAGGTCTATCGGTAACCTCTATCGGTAACCTCTATTGGTAACCTCTATCGACAACCTCTATCGGTAACCTCTATTGGTAACCTTTATTGGTAAACTCTTTTTTCCTTTGCCAAATTTTGAGTTCGTGAACAGTGTTTCTAGAATGGTGAGGTCTATCAGTAACCTCTATTAGTAACCTCTATTGGTAACCTCTATCAGTAACCTCTATCGGTAACCTCTATTTCGTTTTCCGAATTTTGAGTTCTTGAACAGTGTTTCCAGAACGATGAGGCCTATCGATAACCTCTATCGGTAACCTCTATCGATAACCTCTATTTCCTTGGCCAAATTTTGAGTTCATGAACAATGTTTCTAGAAAGGTGAGGTCTACCTGTAACCTCTATCAGTAACATCTATCGGTAACCTCTATCGGTAACCTCTATTTCCTTTGCCAAATTTTGAGTTCATGAACAGTGTTTCCATCTTCCTATAGTTTCGCCCCTTTAATGTTTCATTTGACGTAAAATGCATTAAAAACCTTATTTTAAGGACTCTAAGGCCGATTCAGAGGCCATAAATCCAATATTAATTTATCCTAAGGCTCAGGGCATTTTTACTTGGTCAAACCACGTGGTTTAATGCGATCCATTTATAATGGAAAACCTACGCTATCTTAAACCACCACTCTATTAAATATTCTAAAGGGACATGATATCTTCGTCCCTAGTTCTTCCTCCTTGTTCATGTCTATGAGATGATTGAACCTTACATTCTAATCGATTGGGGTTGTGTAATGAATCTTTCCTCCTAGGATTCGTTCCGCTCTATTTTGATTTAATCAAGTAGTATCGGTCAATCTTCGATATATGGGATGATCTATCGCCATTCTTTTGGGTTTCTCTCCTTCTATTTCTCTTTTCCCTGTTATGGTATGTGATCTCGATAATACTAATGGAGTTTTCTTGGGTTTCCATTGGTGCAGTCATACTGCAACATCCTCGGGTGGATACAGTTGTCACGAGAGGAGGCGATCATGATTCTTTGTGTGGATCGTTCTTGTAAAAATATCGATAAGAACCTTTTGAGGTAGGGGATTCATTGATACTATTTTCTTTTACATTAAACTATATTGTTAGATTGTTTTATCCCACTATATGGAAATGGGATTGACATAATAAATATTAAAACCAGAAAATAAATTAATATCGATCATATGTTATTGCCTCTTGTTTTGTTAGATATTGTGATATCTTTTCTTGCTTCATATAATTGGTCCTTCTTGATGGAAATTGGTAAAGAACGTAAACTGTAATTAATTGATAATGGTTTGGCTAAAGATAAAGAGTCATGTAAGTGAATCTGGTTCTTCTTGTTGTAATTTTATGTTAATCAAAATGGTGCAGTAATCATGTTTAATTATTTATGACAGCTTACTGTTTAGGTTTTCCAATATTGGAACCTATGATTAACAAATCGTTTAATTTAATATGGATTAAAGAATTGGTGGTTTGATAAAAGATAATCCCCTGTAGTGTTCAGAGTTACCCTATTTGTTGTTTAAGGGTCAAGAACCCATTTTATATGATGTTTGTTTTTTTCCTCTTTCTTGTGTTGTGGTGTAAGCCTAGATGGATGTTGTGATATGTGGGGGTAGGGAGTTCTATTGATTGTGGCAGCATTTGATTCATAGAGTGGAGAGAGTCATCAGTTTATGCATGTGGGTGTCAGAGAGGATACAAGGGATGATGGAATGGGTTGTATGTGAATTGTTTGGATGCTTGATGATTTTTATTGGTTGTTTGTGTGCTTTACTTCTCCCCATTCTCAAGGAAGGTAGTCTTACTTACCCTTCTTCCGAAAGGGGTGAAGACACGGGGGGTATTCCATGTGCTATCCATGTTTAGATTCTCAAGGGATAATGGGTCTACGCTCTTGCTATAGGCGGCAAAGACTCGAAGAGTAGTTTATCTACTCACCGTGTTGAGCCCCTCGTGTTTAATATCATTGAATATTTTTCTAGAATACCTAGGAATATGAGAAAGTAATGTTGTAAATAAATAATTTAATAAATTATGTTAACCCATGGGGTTTGGAGCTTCGTGGGGCACAATGATGAGGTTGTGATTTGAAGGAATAATGTACTTTGGGTGTGATGCTAATGAAATTTAATGTGGAATTGTTATTGGTTAATTAATGTTTAATGAATTAATTAATGTAAATTGAAACTGATAAAAAGGGAATGCAATAATGTATTAAATATCTTTAAATGGTTGTGTGCTTATAGGATACCTTGTCTTAGCCCAGATTCTGTGAGATGTTAGATGTAGTTGAGTCTAAGACTTGGTTATGCCAATAGTTTGGTTTTGAACTATAGTATATTCTATAATTTTTGTGTTTCTATATGCTAATCCACCCTGTCAGTAAGGGAAACTGACAACCCAGGGATTCTGAGCCCTGGAGTGTGTTTTCCCCAACATTCTCAGGGGAGGATGAATGACTAACTACCCACTTTGGCCCCAATCTCTTCTCTTGGTAGTTACATGTACTAGTAGGAGCAACAGTTAGTTTTACCCATATATGTCTGTAGAGGTATGTAATGTCTTGATGTTGTTCACCCAAATATATTCTGGATATAGTTTCCTATGGACTATTATAGGTGTAACGTGTATATGATATGATGTCTTGAGGATCCTTACTCCGTATATGGGATGTAATGGCTTGAGGTATAATAACTGACATATGATACACATTATATGGTATGTGGTGGCTCTTAGAAACTACATGGTTACTTTTCTTACGTAGACTTGGTGGTTTTGTTGCATGAGGTGCATGTTGTGGTGCTTCGCCCAGGTGTCTGCAGACAATCTTTTTTGGAGAGAGATGCTCAGGACGTGCGACGTTGGGGAAAAGAGGAAAACCAGTGGGTAAGTAGTAGTGGGGTACCCTTGATGTTCTATATTATATGATATATTCTTGTATGCATTACTTGGTGAGAGTATCCATGGTGAGGCTGGGAGCTTAGTATAACTGTTTAGGTGACGAGTCAGTTTCACTTGTTGTTCACTATACTTTAGCGTGCTTTCTTTACTTTTTCATGAGAGGCTTCGAGGAGGATCCTACTGAGTATACTATTATACTCACCCTATGTATATATAAACAACATTTCAGGTCACTTGTAGTAGGTTGGAGATCAGTTTGGTTACTATTAACTTGCGGTTGCAGGAGCTATTCAGGCGTGTGGTTGCTGCTGTTTTACTTCCTTTTTGGGTACTTGTAGTTTTTCCCCTTTCAGTTGTAGTATTTTTGCATGAAATTTCATATGTGTACTTGGGATTTTGTTCATGATACTGGTTGAGTTGGAGTTGGTAGGTGCCTATCTTATCTCTCTTTTTCACGTGTTCTCTTAGAGGGTAATGCCTCCCATTTGTGTGTTTACTATACCCTCAGTGCTAGTCGCCAACTCGGGGCCTACTGGAGGCTGGACTCATGGGTCATTATCTCCCTTATCACATTTTCGGCTAGGAGGGGTACACATCATGGGGAGGGGGTTGTGAAAGAGTGGTATTAGAGGTCATGTTGAGGGATAGGATGGAGTTTGGAGTTAGGAACTGGTGAGGTTGCATTGGATGGTAGGGAAACAGTGCCATTCATGTTTAGCAAGTGATGTAAACAATGGATACCAGCTAAGGCATAGGCATTTAGGCCCCCCTATGATCTGATGTATGGACATTTTTGTTTACAATGGCTAATAAATGAGGTGATACTAGTTGCACTGTAGAGACCTAGGAAAGTATCATGCATCATTCATCTTTGTGCCTGTGTTTGAATGGCTTGACCTTGGACTGGTTAATATAAAATGAATAAAAGAAAAAAATTAATTAATTTATGTTGTGTATTTCATATTCTAGGTTTAGGAGACCTAACTGTTTGTTATTTTATAGGTATGGTTCTAGGTCGATGTCCTCATCAAGATCACATAGAAGATGTCAAGCAAGCTATTCCTGTAGATAGTCGTAGGGTAGAGGTTGATGATGATGACACTTGGAGGAAGACACTCTGAGAGTTTCAGCGCCAAAGTATGCAGAAGTACGAGGGCTCTGTTTCAGATTCTGTCACGAAATACTGGTTAGAGGAAGTCGAGATTGGCTTCAGTTCGATCCGTGCTCGGAAGGATCCATGGGTGTCCTTGGTTATGACGATGCTGCGTGGAGTAGCTAGGCAATGGCCATTCTTGTTCCTCAGGGATCGCGAGGAGTTATCGATCTCATGGGAGGAGTTCCAAGAAAACTTTAGAGTCAAGTTTATTTCTTTGAACGCAAATGCATTCAATCTCCAGGATCTTGTTTCCCTTTGACAGGGAGCTCTAGTGTGCGAGAGTTTGAAATCCATTTCAGGAATCTTTTACGATATGGTTTGGACCTATTTCCAGATGAGGATGCCAGGGAGAGGAATTTCGAGGAGGCTTTGTGTCCAGAGATCCAGCACCTGGTCACCCCATTTATACTAAAGACATGTCTTGAGGTGATGGTGAGGGTAGAGGTTGTCAAGAGGACTTTGGCCAGAACCAGATCATCACATGAGGGGAGTCATAGTGATTCCTAATGAAGAAGATCTGTGATCTGGGGTTCCTGACTTTCAAGGAAGAAGAGTTTCCGTTCAATCAGGGGTAGGTTCCAACCCTTCACATCTTGTTTATCTAGAGGCAGTAACTCTCAGGCCTATGCCAAGGGATCATGCACTTTTTTTCTTGTGGTGGTCGAGGTTATTAGCAGCGAGAGTGCCCAACCATTCAGAGAAGTCATCGTGCACTAGGCTTTCCACTCCAGGTTCCTCCATTGAAGCAGTTCCAGCTGAGGCAGCAACATCAGGTTGCACCAGCTATAGATCAACAGAGGATAGATAGGGCAGGTACAGGACAACCCCGTGATGCTCCCTGTCCTCAAAGAGCAAAGTGCAACCATGGTGGTGGTCTTCATTAGGGTCAGAGAGGACTCAGAGGTGGTCGTGGTCAGCTTCATGCTTTATCGTTGCCAGCGCCAGGCATGCCAGATGTTGTTAGAGGTACCCTATGCTTGTTTTCTACCTTGGTGTATGCCTTGTTTGATTCAAGAGAGACACACTCCATCATATGACCTACCCATGTCCATGCTTTGGGACATGAGGTTGAGAGGATTCTAGTGCCTTTGGCTATGACTACGCCAGTTGGAGGTCGAGTTGACTTGATTGTATTATGTAGAGACTATGAGCTTGTGTTGGGGAAACACCACCCCTATAGAGATTTCTTATATTTACGAATACAACCATATGAAGTCATCCTCATCATGGATTGGTTTTATTCAGTGCAGGCTATCATGGATAGCTTTAGGAAGCAGGTAATTTTCTTCGATGCAGATGGAGAGATGGTGGTGTTTGATGGTGAGTGAGACCCTCAGATGGGTCAGAGGCATGTTACATACTTATTATCCATGATGGATGAGATGATGATGAGTTCTTCAGAGGTTCAATAGTTTTCATTTCCTAGGGTCTTAGAAGAGTACCTTGATGTTTTTCTGGAAGAGGTTGTAGCATTAACCCCTTGATTAGAGATCGAGTTTGGGATCGAGCTATAACTATGAGAATCTCCTATCTCTATGTCTACATATAGGATGGACCCTTCTGAGTAACGAGAGCTACGTATATATCTTGATGTTCTGTTACAATGCAGTTTTTTTCAGCCAAGTGTGTCACCGTGGGGTGCACCCGTTTTGTTCGTAAAGAAGTCTGATGACAGTTTTAGGTTATTTGTGGATTATCATCACTTAAAAAAATGATAGTAATGAATCTCTATCATATTCCACATATTGATGATTTATTCGATCAACTATAGGGTGAAATCTGGTTCTCAAAGATCGACTTGTGGCCAGGATATCATTAGATGCATGTGAATGATGAGGATATCCTGAATGCTGCTTTCCATTGTCGTCATGGGCATTATGAGTTCATTGTAATGTCGTTCGGCATGAAAAATTATCCAATTGTGTTCATGGGATTGATGAAATCTGTGTTCTGTGAGTTCTTGGACAAGTTCGTGGTGGTTTTAATCAATGACATCGTTATGTACTCCACACGCGAGGAAGAGGATACAGAACATCTACGTGTCGTTTTGGGAGTTCCTAGTCAACATCAGCTAGTTGGGAAGTTGTCGAAGTGTGCATTTCAGGATTGAGAAGTCCGTTTCTTGGGACATGTTGTGTCCCAACAGGGTGTAGTTGTGGATCCTTCAAAGATAGAATTATTTGTGTCTTGGAAATCCCCCAAGAAAGTATCAGAGGTGTGGAGTTTCCTTGGTATAGAAGTCTAATATAGGAGGTTCGTAGCTAAATTCTCACAAGTTGAGAATCCTCTTATGGATTTGACCAGGAAGTATTAGGCATTCATATGGACTGATCAGTTTCAGGCAGCTTTCGAGTATCTAAAGGAGAAGTTAGTAAGTTCTTCAGTTATTTGTCTTCCAGCTAAGGGAGTTCATTTTGATTTTTTCTGTAATGCTTCTCATCTGGGGTTAGGCTCTGTTCTGATGCAGAAAGGAATAGTTGTTTCTTATGGGTCTTGGTAGTTACGTCCCCATGAATGTAACTATGCCACTCACGATCTTGAGTTGTAATCCGTGTTTTTTTCTTTGATGTTACGGAGACATTACCTCATTGGTGAGTGCTTTATGGTTTTCACTAATCATAAGAGTTTGGGGTATGTTTTCTCCCAGCGTTTCTTGAACTTACGACAATGTCAGTGGATGGAGTTTTTATAGGGATATGACTTCGACATATCATATACACCCAGAAAGGGGAATGTTTTAGCTGATGCACTGAGTTGAAAGTCCCGTAATGATGTTGTGTGTGAATCTGGTGATTCCTAGAGAGTAATGGAAGAACTATCATTAGTACATCTTGATATAGGAAAAGTTAGTGGCAGATATTGTCTTTTTCATATGATGGTACAGTCATCTCTGGTTTAGAAGGTGGAAGAGTCCCAGTTGGGGGATCTAGAGGTGGAGGTCTAGAGAGACCGAGTTGTTTGTGGTGAGGCCCATGATTGTTGGTCGGAGGATGAATAACACCAAGTGTTGTATCATGGTATGATTTTTATTCTTTTGATGATGTGCGAGATGGTCCTCAGAGAGTTCCATATTTCTCCTTTAGCGGTTCATCTTGGAATGACAAAGATGTATCGAGCCTTGAGGAGTCGTTTTTGTTGTCCTGGGTTGAAGCATGAAGTTGCAGAGTTTGTGTCCCGATGATTGGTCTACTAGAAGGTGACGGCTGAGCACCATGTCCCTAGTGGTTTTCTCCAGCCATTGGATGTTCCTTAGTGGAAGTGTGAGGGCATATCAGTGGACTTTGTTACTGGTTTACCTCAATCTCAGGGAGAACATGATGATATTTTGGTGGTAGTGTAATGATTAACAAAATCATCCCACTTCATATAAATCAAGAAGTCAATCTTAGTAGAAGTTTTGCTGAGGTAGTATCTGGAGGAGGTGGTGAGACTTCACAGAGTCCCGAGGATGATAATTTATGATCATGATCCTCATTTTACCTCTAGGGTGTGGAGATGTCTCCAACATGCCTTTGGTCTTCAACTATGCCTTAGCACTTCTTTTCATCCTCAAATAGACGGTCAGACAGAGTGAACCATCCATACTCTTGAAGTCATGTTACGCTCTTGTGTCCTAGATTTTGGAGGTTCATGGATGAGGCACTTACCCTAGGTGGAGTTTTCTTCCAAAAATAGTTTTCACTCCCCCATCAGTATGACTCCATTTGAAGCCTTGTATGGATGACCTTTCCTTTCTCTGTTGTGCTGGACTGAGGTCAGAGAGTCAACAATTCTCGGACCAGAACTGGTTCAGAATACAAAAGAGATGATTCAGGTGATTTGTGAGAGGATGAAGATAGCGCAAGATCATTATAAATCATATGCCGATAAAAGGAGGAGTCCCTTAGAGTTTGATGTTGGGGATCACGGGTTTCTGACAGTGACTCCCCATCATGCACAGGGAAGGTTTGGTTGTGGGTGTAAGCTTTCTCCCCGGTTTGTTGGGCCTTTTGAGGTGTTATCTCATGTTGGAGCTGTGGCATATAGGGTAGAACATCCCCTGCAGATGAGTCAGATACATGATGTTTTCTATGTATCATATCTCCGTCATTATCTTCATGATGACTCTCACATCATAGATTGGTGAGAGATCAATGTTGATGATGATGCGACCTTCAAGGAGTGACTTTTGGATATCTAAGACCACAAAGAGAAGCTGTTGCGTGGGAGTTCAATCCCATTGGTTCGTGTCTTGTGGTGACACGGTGGCATGTAATTGAGTACCTAGGAATGTGAGTCAAAAACACGTGCTCAGTACCCTGAGTTGTATGATGTTTAACTATTTTCATATAACAATGTCCCCTTTGTGTTATAGACCATTCATGTTTATAGTATGTATTTATTTTGTTACTTTTTGCAGATTCCTCACTTTTGAGAGGTATCTCTATGGGTGGTTGTTCGGACCCCGTTTCATTTTCCCTTTAGGTGGGTTTTGAATTCTTGAGGACGAGAATTTTTTTAGAGGTATCTAATGTAATGGAACAGACCTATCTAATCCATTACTTTTCAAAAATCAGGTATATGAGGTGATTCAAGAGGTCAATGTGACTTATCCCCAACACTTTTCCAATTTTCCAGTTCGGTGAACAGTTCCAATGGTAGACAGTTGTGAACAGTGCAACAGTGACCTTCTCTAAATAGTTCTATCAGTGAACAGTTCTATCGGTGAGGTCTAACGATATCTACTCTTTCATTTTCCAAATTTCCAATTCTATGAACAGTTCCATTGGTGAACATTTCTATCAGTAACCTCTAATGGTAACCTATCTTTCCTTTGCTAAATTTCCAATTCTATTAATAGTTATATTAGTGAATAGTTCTATCAGTAACCTCTAACAGTAACCTCTCTTTCCTTTTGCAAATTTCAAATTCTATGAATAGTTTCATCGGGGAATAGTTCTATCGGTGATGTCTAATGGTAACCTCTCTTTCATTTTCCAAATTTCAAATTCAATGAATAGTTCCATCAGTGAACAGTTCTATCGGTAACCTCTAATAGTAACGTCTCTTTCCTTTTCCAAATTTCCAATTCTATGAACAGTTCCATCGGTGAATAGTTTTATTAGTAACATCTAATGGTAACCTCTCTTTCCTTTTACAAATTTCCTATTCTATGAACAGTTCCATCGGTGAACAGTTCTATCTGTAACCTCTAATGGTAAACTCCTTTTCCTTTTCCAAATTTTGAGTTCGTGAACAATGTTTCCAGAATGGTGAGGTATATCGGAAGCCTCTATCAGTAACCTATATCGGTAACCTATATCGGTAACCTCTATCGGTAACCTCTATTGGTAACCTTTTTTTCCTTTTCCAAATTTTGAGTTTGTGAATAGTGTTTCCAGAATGGTGAAGTCTATTAGTAACCTCTATCAGTAACCTCTATTTCCTTTACCAAATTTTGAGTTCGTGAACAGTGTTTCCAGAATTGTGAGGTCTATCAGTATCCTCTATCGGTAACCATTATCGGTAACCATTATTTCCTTTGAAAAATTTTGAGTTCAGGAACAGTGATTCAAGAATGGCGAGGTCTATCAGTAACCTTTATCGGTAACCTCTATCAGTATCGTCTATCGGTAACCTCTATTTCCTTTTCCAAATTTTGAGTTCAGGAACAATGTTTCCAGCTTCCTACAGTTTCACCCCTTTAACGTTTCCTTTGATGTAAAATGAATTTAAAACCTTATTTTAAGGACTCTAAGGACGATTCAAAGGCAATAAATCCTATATTAATTTATCCTAATGCTTGGGATGTTTTTACTTGTTCAAACCGCGTGGTTTAATGTGATCCTCTTTTAACGGAAAACCTCACATATCCTAAACCACCACTCCATTAAATCTTCTAAAGGGATGAGATATCTTCGTCCCTAGTTCTTTCTCCTTGTTCTTGGTTATGAGATGTTAGAAACTTTCATTCTCTTTCGTAGATTTTTTTCAACCAAACATTACTCCTAGGATTGGTTCCGCTCTATTTTGATGAAATCAAGTAGTATCAATCAATCTTCTATATAAGGCATGATCTATCACCCTTATTTTGAATTTACCTCCTTCTGTTTCTCCTCACCCTGTTATGGTATGTGATCTCTATAATAAAACTGGATTTTCTTGGGTTTCCATTGGTGCATTCGTGCTGCAACATCCTCGGGTGGATACTGTGGTCATGGGTGGAGGTGATCGTGATTATTTGTGTAGATCATTCTTGTATGAAGAATGAAAAGAACCATTTGAGGTAGGGGATTCATTGCTTTTTATTTTCTATTATGTGAAACTATATAGTTTTCATGTTTTATCCCACTGGATATAAATGGAATTGACATAATAAATATTTGAACCTGAAAATAAATTGATATCGATCGTATGTTATTGCCTCTTGTTTTTCTAGATAGTGTGATATCAATGCTTGCTTTGTATAGCTTTTTTTCTTGATGGAAATCGGAAAATAACGTAAACAGGAATTAATTGATAGTGGTTTGGCTAAAGATAAAGAGAAATGTATGTGAATCTGGTTCTTCTTGTTGTAATTTGATGTTAATCAAAATGGTGCAATAAGACCATTTAATTATTTGTGATAGATTACTATTTAGGTTTCCCAATTTTGGAACCTATGATTAATAAATCGGTTAATCCACAATGGATTAAAGAAATGGTGGTTTGATAAAAGATAATCCATTGTAGGGTTCATAGTTACCCTCTTGGTTGCTTAAGGGCCAAGAGACCATTTGATATGATGTTTGTTATTTTTCATACTGTTTGTGTTGTGGTGTGAGCCTGGATGGATGTTGTGATATGTGGGGGCATGGAGAACTATTAATTATGGCAGTAATTGATGCCTAGAGTGGCGAGATGAATCAATTTATTCAGGTAGGTGTCAGGGAGGACAAAAGGGATGATGGAACGGGTTGGATGCTTGCTAATTCTTATTGGTTCTTTATGTGATTTACATCTCCCCACTTCTTAAGGAAGTTGTTATTACTTAACCTTCTTCCAAAAGGGGAGAATATGCATGGAGTATGCCCCATGCTTTCTGTGTTTAGCTTCTCAAGGAAGAACATGTCTACGCTCTTGCTATAGGTGGAAAATTTTCGACAGGTAGTTCATCTACTCACCGTGTTGAGCCCCTTCTGTTTAGTAGCATAGAATGTTTTTCTAATATGCCTAGGAAAATGGGAAAGTAATGATGTAAATAAATACTTGAATAAATGATGTTAACCCTTGGGGTTTGGAGATTACTTGGGCACAATGCTGAGGTTGTGATTCGAAGGAAAAAATGTACTTTTGGTGTTATGCTAATGAAATTTAATTAGAAATTAATATTGGTTAATTAATTTTTAAATAATTAATTAACATAAAGTTAAATTGATAAAAAGGGAATGAAATAATGTATCAAAGATCTTTAAATGGTTGTGTGCTTATAAGATACCTAGTCTTAGCCTAGAGTTCGAGAGACGTTATCAGTAGTTGAGACTAAGACTAGGTTATGACCATAGTGTGGTTTTGAGCTATAGTATATTCTATACATTTTGTGTTTCTATACGCTACTCAACCCTGTCAGTAAGGGCAACTAACACCCCAAGGATTCTGAGCCATGAGGGGGTGGGTGGTTCTCTAATATTCTAGTGGGAGGATGAATGGATGACTACCCCCTTTAGCCCTGCCCTCTTCTATTGGTAGTTACTTGTGATGGTAGGCGAATCAGTTAGTTTTCCCCATATATGTGTGTAGAGGTCTTTAATGTATTGTGGTTATTCACACACATATATTCTGGATATAGTTTCCTATGGACTACTATAGTTGTAATGTGTATAGGCTATGATGTCTTGAGGATCCTTACTCAGTGTATGGGATTTAATGGATTGAGGTATAATACCTGATGTATGATACATGTTATGCGGGCTGTGGGGGATCGTAGAAACTACCTGATTTCATTGATTACATAGACGGGGTGGTTTTATTGCACGAGGTGCATGTTGTGGTGCTTCACCCATGTGTCTGCGGGCATGCCTTTTTTGAGAGAGATGCTTAGGATGCGCGACATTGGGGTAAAGCGGAAAACCAGTGGGGAAGTAGTAGTGGGGTACCCTTGATATTATTTAATATACGATATATTATTGTATGAATTACTTGGTGAGAGTGGCCATAGTGAGGCTGGGAACTTAGTATACCTTTTTAGGCGACGAGTCAGTTTCACTTATTCTTCACTATGATTTAGCATGCTTTCTTTAATTTTTCTCAAGAGGCTTCAGGGAGGATTTTACTAAGTATACTGTTATACTCACCCTATGTATATATAAACTGCTTTTCAGGACACTTGGAGCAGGTTGGAGATCAGGCTGGTTACAACTAGCTTGCGGTTACAGGAGCTATTCGGGATTGTGGTTGCTTCTATTTTACATCCTTTTTGGGTACTTGAAGTTTTCCCCTTTTAGTTTTAGTATTTTTCCATGACATTTTAGATGTGTACTTGGGATTTATTTCATCTTACTAGTTGAGATGGAGTTGGTTGGTGTCTATCTTATCTCTCTTCTGCATGTGTTCTCTTAGAGGGAAATACCTCTCATTTGTGTGTTCACTATACCCTCGGTGCTAGTCACCAGTCTAGGGTCTACTGGAGGAGGGACTCGGGGGGTTATTATCTATCTTCTCACAATTCCTGGCCATGAAGGGTACACTATGTGGGGAGGTGGTCATGAAAAAAATTATAAAACATTTATATATTTCTACTGTGGTTATACTCACAGAACATGAGTCTTAATTGGATTAATGCATGAGGAATAAGTGAAGAATATGATAAAGGTTTTGATGAATATATGATTGTTTGTAAATTTAATTTCATAAGAAAATAAATGTTTTATTTTCCATGGATGAATTTTTTGAATATGAGAAAATTGGGATCCAAAAAAGTAATTGATAAAAATTACCCAATGTTTATAACTTTCCAACAAACCTCTATCCTATGATATCTACATGCATAGTGAATAAGTTTGGTGTATAAAGTAATACTCACATTACTTGTATGATTAACTTGGTAAAATTTTTATGGATGAAATGAAAATATATTATGTGTAACACCATGATATTTTAGAAGAATAAAATTATGATCAATTGTATAAATGACATGCAACGACGACCCCGGATGAGAATGCGACTACCTAAGATTTTATGATATAATTTTTTAAATAAATTAAATATATTTGATAGCTTATGGTACATGAAACATCAATATGTTTATTTTTTATAGTGTATTCAACATGAAACAATGAGCTTAAACGACCCATGATATATATAACCATTATAACATAGTCATTAAATTGATAAGTATGAATTATATAAAATACTCTATAAAATAGATATGATTATATATATATATTTATATATATAGTTCCTACTTATAAAAACCTATTGATAAATTTTTAGTAAACAAACAATCAACTATTAGTAAAGAAATTTTAATCTTCAAAAATATATTTTCTTTAAAAATGACTTTTATTGATTTTCATGAAAAAATATTATATTTATTTTCTGAAAATTTTAAAAAATTAATTTTATAAAATTAAATAAATTATTTGAATCTAAATATAAAAATTTAATTTGGGTAATTTTTTTGATTTTTTTTTGAAAATACTGATTTTTTAGTAAAAAATGAAAATTACGATTTTTTTGTAAAATCATCATTTCTTTTAAATACATAAACTAATTTAAATATCACATTATTATTTGAATATGATTAAAATTAACATAATAATTATTTATTTATATTTATTCCACTTAATTTTTTTTAAATCGACTTTATATTTGATTTTAGTATAAGTTTGTCATTGGGTTTAAAAAGGGGTTTTCCTTCTTCTGAAAATTGTATTAAAGTGCATAATGTTTCTATGTTTTAATTAATTAAAATAATTTATAATGAGGAATGTTTTCAATAAAATGTATACATTATATATACATAAATTTTAATGTATATTCATACAATGATTATTATTATACATAGAGTTAATATAAAATCATATTGTGCATGAAAAAAATACACTTCTAGAAAATCAACTTTTCATCTAGTCTGTGAGTTTTGTTTTAAATTTATTATTACCTAGTTTTATAAAATTTATTTTACAAAATAAACTTAATTTTTTAAATCATAATGTAAACATTATTTTATGGTGAATTTTTATAATTTTATGAAAAGATTAATTCTTTCACGAATAGTGAAAAATACTTAATTTTAATTGAAAACTGCATTTTTTGATTATATTATTTATAAATTTAAGTTATATTTTAAATTTGGTTAAAAGTAAAATTAATTAAATAATAAATAAATGAATCCAATTTATTTCATTTAAATTAATTTTATATTGAAATTGGATGTATAAATATTGTAAACTATTTAAAATTTTCTCTTTGATAACTCGCTTTCTCATCGCATCTACAAGATTAATTTTAAATTAATTTTTCCAATCATGTGAATTGAATTTGGAAAAATGGATTCAAAATTTGAAATAACAATAATTTATATTATCTGATGATTTCAACATAATTTTTACCAAAATAAATAGTAAAAATAGTAAAAATTAATTACCGTGATTAAGGTAAAAATTGGTTTACCGGGGGGGGGTTAATCTAAAAATATAAGGGTTAAAATGATCTAAAACCATGTATAAAATTTATATTCTGGACATATTTAGACCTTATAAATTTTACAGAGTAGTTTTCTTTTATTGGAACCTTGTGACCTGAAGAGAACATGGGTGGAATTCATTCCTTTCAAAAATTACAAGTGTGCCACTCACCTCACTTATAAAAGGCCACCCCTATCTTCCTCTATTCACACTAATAAAACCCAATGGTTTTGAAAATAAATACCTAAATCACTTATCTAATCCCCTCATATCATCCAATAATTCTTATTTTTTTCATAGAAATCCATCCAAGGATGGACTTTGGTGCAACACAAAATAAGTTACATGGAGAAGAGGTAATGTTCTTCAATGAGTGTTTTTAGTTTATTTCTACTTCCACATCCATAAATTATTCTTAATACATGATTATATAATAAATTAGGTATATTACACATAATTATGTGTTATTATATTAATTTTATAACCTAAATCCTTCTCATATTCCATCACATGGGTTAGGAAATCATCATTCATGTGTACAGTAGACTACCGCCTTGCGAACCGATGTCATTTTTTTTATTATCACATCACACGGTTGGATTTTATGATTTATATAAAGTGTATATATGATATTTACAACATAATTATACCTTTATATTCATTATATAATATTTAACATTTTATAATTTTCATTCTATAGGGGATAAGATAGAGTTACTTGCGTGTACGACGAGCCACTACATCGTAAAGTAATGTGATCAGTTTTTCACTAACACATTACATGGAAGGTAATAAGGATAAAGTTAATTAATAAATGTGATATAAATGAAATAATTATGATATTCATGACATAATTATAATTATTAAAATAAAAAATATAATTTTTTTTCTTACCTCTTTACTCACTGAATGATGATAACATCGTTCGAGTATGTGTAGACTACTACCTTCATAAAAGGATGTGACTCTCCCTTTTATCACCACACCACATGGATGATATATATAATTATATATTAATAAATAATACATTATTTATTATAGTAAATGATTATTTAAATTTAAAAGATTTCTTACCTCCTTTCTATAATGATCATTGAAAAAAGGAAACATTACTTATGTGAATGTGTGACCTACCATCTCCATGATCGTAACATTCTTCATTTTTCAAAAATATATTTAATAATGGGTATTAAAAATTATATTTTTTGTATAAATATGGTAATTATTTCATTATTAGTATTATAGATATTATATACCTATATTACATGCACATGAACCATAACTTTCATAACAAAGAACGAATGAGAAAACAAGGTAATTGTCCCTCTAAATAATGAAAAAATGAAAGATTATTAAAAAATGGGTCATATGATATTTTAAAATGATCATATATGATATTATAAATATTAATATAGTTTTTAATTAAGTTAAAAATATGTTTAAAAGAACTATATAGCAGGTTACATCACTTTTAACCAAAATAAAGTGTGAAGTAAGGGACTTCATCTCAATTTCCTTTCATTGAGGAATATTTTGTTGTTATAGACCTATAATCTTTTATGAGGTGTATATACAGACCCTTTGAAATTTTATATCATGAATTTATCTATTCTCATGGTATTTATAGTTTTGTGAGATTTTATTCTTTCATAGGGTTTATGTTTCACATATTTCCAAAGTGATAAGGGAATTTTCTTTAAAGAAACCTCTTTAATGTTTTCCTTACAAATCATTGTTTTCCATGTCTGTGTTTTTTAGAAAAATGTTATGAAAATTTTAATATGGAAATAAAATATTTATAAATTACATTTATTTCACTTTTTTTACTTTATTTTCAAAGGATTTCAAAAGGAATATTTTTATGTGTTTTATATGAACCTTTTTGAAAAATGACAAAGGGAATGTTCTATTATTAATGTACATGATGACAATGAATTTTTCTCTGAAATGGCCATTATTTTATTTCTTTATTGCTTTACATTCTTTCATTTTTTATTTAATGCAAAAATATCTTTCTCTTTTTTAGTTATTTCAGCATTGAAAATGGGTTTTTAAAAAAAAATGGTATTTTTATACAAAAGTGTTTTTTCATATGGGTTTAAAAGATTTTTTCAAAGGGTATTATTATGAAAGTGTTTTTAATAATGATTTATTAATTTGGAATTATATTAAATGTGTTAGCTCAAAAAATCTTATTCAGAGGCATGATCCCCATTGTATCTCATTGCGGAGCTTGATATAGCTTATCCAAAGTGTTTATCCCCATTATAGCTCATGAAAAATGGGTGAGCCCTATATATCTTACATGAAGGGTAATACCCATTATATATCTACAAAGAATTGGGTAATTATTATGTTCTAGATATAATTATATTAGAATTCGATCGTATAGTTATTCCATTTGTAATGGTTATATAAGTGTTCTATGTAGATGATGTTCCAAGATACCTAAATGTATTTATATATTATTTCTATGAGTTTATAGTGTTTACTTTGATCAATATTAATATCGTATAACTCTTGATTATTGATTGCGATGACTCTAACTTTTGTTAAATCTGTATTCCATGTTTCATGATTGATGATTCAAGAATTTATGGGTATGTTCTCTTTTATGATTCACTCATGACATCTGATTATGTCGGTATACCTTTATAAACGTATTATGTTCATTAATGTAATTAAATTATTAATTCCTATGTTTCTATTATTGAAAATATAAGCTCACCCTTCTTATGTTTCATTTTCCCTAGGTTATGAAGAAGTTATGTTGACCAAATTATGTTTAGAAGGTATTTCATATGGATGATGATGATGACTTACTATGAATAAAAATTGGGTTAAATGGGATAAAGGATCATTTAATTACATGGTTATTGTTTATGTAGTATTTTTTCATAATTATACAATAAGATAAACCTAAAAGTGCGTGATAATATAAGTGATCCAATTTTTCCTTAAGATGTTGTATGTTTTTGATTGAAAAAATTGGATCAAAACTAATTGTATCAAATCAAAAAAAATGTAATTTTTATGATTTTAGCACCGGATAGAGGAGTGTGGGTTCTAAGATGTTATATTATGTTTTCTATACTTATACATAGAATAAAAAAATAGGTAATTATAATTACATTTATTTGGATTCATTGATGAAATATATGAAATTGATTGGGATATATGTGTTACATTTTATGGTGCTCATATAAGTGTATATTTCACATTGAGATCCATGTTGTTCGAGATGATAAATTAATTTTATTCTTGTGAAAATTGGTCTGGATATATTATTAATGTAATGTTGGTGTATCCTATCCATGAATAAGGTACACACTTAGTTAGGTTGAAACATTTCTTGAAAAATGTTTTTTAGGACATCGTAAATTTTTACCCCAATGACATAAATACTGATAATGGAAGACATCATTCCATGGGATTATAGAACAAGGTGCATCTTTATTTCCATTAAAGTGTGGTCAAAATTTCAATAAAGTAAAGGATATTATCACTACTCAGTACACCATCTTTGAAAAACCTTTTTAAAGGAGGTTATAAAAAGAGATTAATTTTTTCTGAATTATTTTAAAGGAAATGTTATTATGTCAGTCATTTTATTGATTTTATGCATGTAAAAACAATATATATGGGAGTTTTATTGGTATGTTTCTAAATACACCTGAAAAAATAAAGGATGAAATTAAGGCTAGGTTGGACATGATTTATATGGGTATTTGGGAAGAGTTTCAACCGTTAAATAATAATAGGTTAACTTTTCTTCATTGAGTAGCTTACACTCTTTCCAAGAAAGATATATATCAAAAATTTAAATTTTTGAATGATGTAAAGGATCTAAAGGGGAATGCATAAAATATTAAGAATATCATTCCATTGAGTAATTTGATGTTAAAATTTATAAAATCTCATGGTTATAATTTTTTGATATAAGATTTAATACATGTATCATTGCATTAAAATTTTCCTAAACTTTTTTTGACAGATATTAAAAAAGTTTTGTTCCCATTTCAAAGCTATATGTAGTAAATTTATAGTCCTAGAAATGTTTCCAACTATAGAAAAGAAAATTATTGTCATATTAAGATAATTTAAAATGGACTTGCTGCCATCATTATTTGATATGATGGTTCACTTAGTTAGAGAGATCCACCTATGGGGTCTTGTATATTATAAATAAATATACCCCACTGAGTGGCATATGAATATTTTAAATAGTATGTAAAAAATTGAATTTAACTAAAAGGTTTTATTATAAAGTGATATATTTTTGAAGAATCTATTAAATTATATATGGAATAACTATTATATGTTAATATCATTGGTATTAGAAAATCTAATCACAACAAAATCCTTGTGGGTGAAGGTACTTATTGAAGAGATGTTGTTATAATTACCATTATAAAGTGGGAGAAATATCACCGTTAAGTTTTATGTAATACTATCGTGGTTTCCATATATATGAAATCCAAAAATTTAATTATGAGGCATTTAAATCCCTAAAGGTATCAAAATATTAATGTCAAATACACATAATCAATAGTTTATTGGATGGTATTGAGAACATATTTTTAAGGAGTTATCTATAAATTTGAATTCAATTTTCGAACGACTTTGATGGATACCCAGAGCACCAAGTGTAAATGTATTATATTACAATGGTTATATTATTAATGGTTATATATTATATAGAAAGTAACATGATGAACATATTATGATAAAAAATAGTGGTGTTTATCTTTTATAGAAATAAATTCATGTATCCAGTACCAAGGGGAAAAATATAATTTACATAAATATGTCCAACTTTGGAATCATTGAACAAATATATGAGTCATATTATGCACCATTTCAAGTTAAATTTCTTTAATTAAAATTGTTTGACAAGATATGGGTAGTTAAATTCAATAAATTTGTCTTTGTGAATGTTAATTTCAGTGAGTACTGGTACAAGGATGAACCTTTCATAACGGTATCACATACACTACAAGTATCTTATATCTTAGATCCTATAAAGAGGATTTGGAAAATTATTCTATTGGTGACTAAAAAAATTGTAGGGTCTGATAAAAATTCAATTGATGATGAACCTTTCATTAGGACATAACAATAATTTTGTGATGGTCCTAATGTAGACAATACCTTTCTGTCAAAATGGACCACAAGGATGGGATTTGGATACTCAATATTGGAGTAAAATCTATTCAACATTTGGAGAAGAAAATGAGAGTTTAATGTATATATATATATATATATTTAATATACTTTTTTTCCTCATAATAATATATGTTCACTACTATATTTATGTAATCTAAATTAAATGTTTAACTAGTCATGTATAAAATTACTTCTCCATATACTGATGTTTCCAATCTCGTGGTACAAGATTCCGTTGATGCTAAAATTAATGAATTTTTAGGAGGTTAATGAAATATGGATAAAAACACATGGTAAGTGTTGCACCACTATGTTAAAAAATGTTTTCAAGGAAAGAGGAAAATATATAAAATTAATGTTTGGTTGGAATCAACGTGGCCAACCTGTTGATGCCAAAAATTGAATTTTCATTGGTTACTTTTGGTTCACAACTCAAATGAATGTGTTGATTGTCATATATAGTTGGAACAAAGTTCTACCTATATTGTTGATAATAATCTGGGAACAAGTTATGGTAATCTTATCATATATTTTCTACATTTTAATGAAAAATCCTACAATGAAACGCAAATTTTATTTTATTTATCCGTTGTAGAGCACATTTATTTTAGATGATTTTCATCCGAAATTCATATTAATGATTAATAGAAAGGCTCATTAATCTTTTTTGAAACTTATGACAAAGTGACATATTAGATATGTAGAGGTGAATGTAAATACCCATCCACTGTCCATATATACACCCATGATAAAAATAGAAACATGGAATGATTCATCGGTTCCCATGGTGATGAATCATTTTAGGTGTATTGTAATTGATAATAATTTATTTTTCATCATTTTTATTATTCACTATTCTTCAAAATTGTTATTTTATGAAACCATATAGTGCTAAAAATAAAGAGTGTGCATCTAAACCAATATACCCCTACCATAAATCAAGGATGGGGTACGCTTCACATGAAAAAAGGGCGAATATTTTAAATATTTAGGAACATTTTTATGTGGCATGAAAAAACAATATAATAATGTTTCTTTGTTTCTTTGTATATTAATGAATCATAATCCAAATACACTTTAATACCATCTAATGTGTTGTGGAAGGAGGATCATATAAATAAATATCTGAAAATTTTAGATGAAAACACATAGAAACCATGAAAATCAAGTGTAAGTATGACTTAGAAGTAAATTTTTATGCATAATAAAAAAATGAAATAAAAATATATACTTCTGTTTGTGTGATTTTATGATGTTTTAGACAAAATAATCATCATTGGTTATACTATATAAATAACTAATTACAGTAACATTTAAGTGAATAGAATAAAACAACCCCATTAGAGGTGCAATTTTTAGTGTTTTACCACAAGAATATTTTGAGAAAGCAATGTCACTGGGGTTGAAAATGAAAAAATAAATACATTTAATCACTAATAGATTCAATAAAAGAAATTATTATCATGACTCATTTGATGGACCGATATATGAAAAGGGGTCAAAGAGAACTTATAATAGAACACCAACCACTACATGAAGACCTATACACCACTAGATTTAAGGTTATTATTCCCCTTAACCATATACCTTACCTGAGGTAATATATTTTTTTCATTATAGTTTTTCACAATGTGAATCAAATAAATATTGATAAGTTTATTATGCTAAAATTATATATGGTGAAAATTAATGTGATTTACGTATATCATCACCCACCCATCACCTTATTGTGAAGGGTACACTATTCAATATCCAAGGAGATATTCTACATAATAAAAAACTCCCAAAATATAACATGATAGTGGGGATTTAAGAAGCTCGTGATCTGAGTGTTGAGATTCTTATTCCTCTTGATGATCTAGATTTTAACACAACCGAATATGCTATTGAAATGTTCATAGAATGATCATTTAATCTTATAAAGATACTTTATGATAATGTAGTATGCCGTTTACAATTTTTTTGAATGAAATTACTTTAACAATTATTGAAAAAGATCTGAAATTATGTATGTTATTACAAATATATTAAGAAAAGGGGAGATTGAAGTCCAGTTCCAAAAAATCTCGTGGATTAACCATGGAATCAAAAGGACCTTCAGAGAGTTCCTTTCCCCCAAAAATTCCATGGATTCATTTATTAACATTAAATGTTTTTGTAGATACATTTTTCAAATAAAAAAATATAAACTGCATTGAATTTAAAGATAAAGTATTTGGATTGGCCATTACAGATGAGATTTTTCTAGAGAGTATAAATTAAATTCTCAAGCACGAATGGTTTGGAAACTCAATTATAAATGTATACTTGAGGTAAATTTTCATAAACTATTTGAGTGGACTTTATCACCACTAACAAAAGTTCTTATAAAGTCATCATTGATTAGTGTTAAAATAAATCACTCATAAAGGGCCTATTTATCAGCACTATTATTGATCACACTTTAGCCAGCGATAATTTTTAATAGTGCTGGATAAAGAGTGATGATAAAGGGGGGAATTTTATCAGTGCTTGCAAAAAGTGACGATAAAGTTACCTTTTATCAACTATAACAAAAGTGATGATAAAAGGATACCCTTTGATAGTGCTTTTTTCAATCACTATTAAAAGTCCCCCATTTATCAGCGCTTTTCTTGACACTGATAAAAGATACACCTTTATTAGTGCTTTTACAAGAACTGATAAAAGTGACACCTTAGCACTGATAATGGTCTTAGTGAGTAATTTAATATATATATGTATATATTTGTATTTTGAAATAATATTTATATTAAAAAAGTATATATATGTAACTATAATATATAAATATAATTTATATAACTTTTAATAAAAAATTATTCTAATGTTCATAATTAAATATATATATATATAATTTATATTATTCAAAATATTTAATAGTTTATTTATATATGTTAATTAAAAAATGTGTATATATTGCTTTTGGATGGGCCTCCCATGAGGAATGGGTTACTTCAGGGGAAAAAAACACTAGTATCATACCTCTGGATAACCTGGAAGTTGAAAGACCCATTATCAGGCTCAGGGAGGAATTGGAAGAATGGTATTTTTTGTAGCTTGATTCCACCTTTTCTATGATGGAACCAAATTTCCTTGGTTTTAATGATTATGTAGAAGTGAAAAAGTTTTTATCCCTTAATTTTGAAGATGGACCGCGTGCCAACCCAGAAATGAATTTTAAGGATTTATCTTGGAAGTTCAAAATCCACCCCATGAGTGGGCCTTTTGAGCATACTTATATATTAATATATATATATATATAATTATATGAATATAAATATATTTATAATTATATATAAATACTTTTTAAATATGTTTATTTATAAATACAAATATATATATATTTAAATAATTATAAAATTATAATAAATATATTTATTATACTTATAATTAAATATAATTAAATATTAGTATATATATTATTATATAATTATATATAATTATAATTATATAAATATAAATATGAATATATGTAAATATATAATATAAATATATATAAATATATATAAATATATATCTTCAAATATATTTATTTATAATTATATTTATAATTACATATTTGTAATTCTATAAATATTTATTTATAATTATATACATTTATATTTTTTATTTATATTTATTATATTATTAAAATCGGGTCTTTATACGTGCTTTTCTAACACTGCTAAAGATACGTTTTATTGGCTCTTAATAATTTAGCACTAATAAAATCACTCATTATCAATACTCTTTTTAAAGAGTTGATAAAAGACTTCCTGATCTTCTAAATAAAACCCTAATAGGGTCTTCCTCACTCATGCCGTTTAAGAACATGTGAAACTGAATCGCTATCACCGCTCTTCATCGATCTTATTGATGAAGAAATCCCCTCAAAAGCTAAGTCATATGATTATTTTTAATCGTCTTTAATTATGATCCTTGAACTTTACCTCACCGATGGGGAAGCTGACTTTCCCCTGAAAAACCACAGTTAATATATCAAAAATTATTTATTAAACTACCTGCTCTATTAATTGATATTCTCCCAGAATACAATGACCTTCCTTTCTGAATATATGATACTAAATTAATGCTCGATTCAAGGGGTATGATCTCTGAAAAAATACATGTCTATCCAAATTGTATTATACTGTTTTTTAAGGACAATAATTTTCTTAAAAGTGCCCAATGTGTGGTTTTTCTTGATACAAGAATCCTGAACCAAGTCCAATAAAAGTTTTTTGGTACCTTCCTATAATTACAAGGTTTAGTTGCCTATATTTATGTGATGAGACTATAAGACAATTGATGGGGCACAAAAATTCAATAAATAAAGAGGGAAAACTTTGTCACTCGGTAGACTCTCCTCAGTGGAAGAGAATTGATCAAGAGTATCCTGAATTTGGAAACAACTTAAGAAACATTTTTCATACACTGTAAATAGGTGGATTGAATCCTATTAGTTTTCAAATAAGTATTCATAGTATATGATCGGTTATGTTAGTAAATTATAAATTTCCACTGTGGTTATGCCTGAAATGGAAGTACATTATGTTATCTCTACTTATATCAGGACCAAAACAACCAGGTAATGTTATTGATATTTATTTGTCTCCATTGATCATAGATTTAAAATTATTTTGGGATTAAGGTGTTATGTTGTATGATAATTACAAAAATGAAATTTTTTTGTTGATATCCTTGTTTTATGGGATAGTAAATCACTTTACTACTTTTGTTAATTTTTTAGGATATTGCATTAAAGGAAATCAAGGATGTCCTATTTTTAAAAAAAGGTACAAAATAAATTAGGTTTCAACATTTATTGAAGACTGTTCTTTTAGGACATCAGTGATTTATACCCCAAAGACATAAGTACCAATCTTGGATGACATCATTCAATTGTAGTTTATAAGAAGGTACAATACATTTTCCACTAACAGGAGATCAACTATTTGAGATGGTAATATATATAGACACTGATTTTTGAAAACCTTTTTAGAAAAAACATACAAAAAACCGATTCAAAAAAGAGATCTCTTTTTGAATTACCATACTAGAATTTTTTTACGTTAGTAATTTTCTTGATGTTATACATGTTGAAAAAATATATGTGATAGTGCCATTGGAATTTTACTAAATTCACCCAACAAAAAAAGGATGAAATCATGTATAGGTTGGACATGATTGAAATGAGAATATGTGGAGAGTTGGTGTTAGTGAAGAGTGGAAGATGGAATTTTCTTCATCTAGATACTTACACTTTTTCTAGGAAAGAGATATATTAGTTTTTAAAATTCTCAATTGATGTAAGGATTCCATAGTTGTATTCATCAAATATCAAGAATATCGTTTCAATGACTAATTTAAATTTAAAGGGTATTAAATCACATGACTGTATGGTTTTTATGAAATATCTAATTCATGTAGCTTTATGTTGAATTTTCCCAAGAATTTAAACCATATATTAACCAAGCCCTATATTCTTTTCAAAGCTATATGCATCAAAGTTATATACTCAGCTAAATTTCCAACTGTGTAAAAGGAAATTATAGTCATAATATGTGAAATGGGGATATTCTTCCTACAAAAATTCTTTGATATGATTTTTCACTTGATGGTACACTTTTTAAAGTAGATTCAACTATGTGGTCCTATTTATTATATATGAACGTACCCAATTGAAAGATATATGAATATTTTGAAAGGGTATGTCAATAATTTAATTCTTCGAGAAGGTTTTATTGTGGTGTGTTATGTTGTTTAAGAAGCTATTGAATTTTGTACAGACTACCTATTCTATGTGGAATCTATTGATTTAATAAAATATAATCACACCAGGTGGCTTGTGGTTAAAGGTTTCTTTGGAATATATATTGTCATAATTACTATTAAAAATCATAATCATGACCAAATTTTCATTTTGAATAATCGTTTAAAGGTTTCCCCATATGTTGAAATCGAAAATTTAATTCTTAGGCATTTTAATCCATTAAGGGATGAAATATGGATATCAAATACATATATTTAATAGTTTATAGTTTGGTTTTGAGACCATATTTTTATGAATTCAACTAAGAATCCATATTCAATTTTAGAAATACTTTTATGAATATCCAAAGGACTTTTTGTGTTTTTATTATCTTATAATGTGTATGTAATTAATGGTTATAAATTCTATATAAATGAACACGATGAACACTATACCATGAAAAAGATTGGAGTTACAATTATGGATTATTCGATGCATGTATCTTGTACCAAACACAGAAATCCAATTTATGCGAATATGTCATACTTTGGAATCATAAAAAAATATGGGAGTTGGATTATACAACATTCCAATTGATGAAATATCAATGAAATTGGGTTGATAATAGGAGGGTTGTAAAAATAGATGAATTGGGATTCATGAAAGTCGATTTTAATAAAGAGGGGTACAAAGATGAACCATTTATAATGGCACCACATATAGTACAAGTATTTTTTGTTCTAGATACTATTATGCAAAAGTTGTATATTTTTCTATTATTGGATAAAGCCACTAATGTTTTATATATTAATTCAACTTTGGATGAAACTTTCTATAGGATCTGGTATTTTTTGAGGTATGCCCCTCTTTGATTTTTTCTTTGAACCTCTTTCATTTGGGTTTTGTTCTTCGTTAAACATTGGTGGTTGACTCAATTTTTGGTAATAGAGGGTATTTTATAAGGAACATGATCTAAAGTTTATGTGTGCTTGTTTTTTTAATTAATGGAGTGTGTCAATGGTTTATTAGGGCTCTACATGAGTTTGGAAGTATTTGTAGGTGGTTTGAGTTTTTCAAAAAAAAATCGGGCTGAGAGATGTGTGTAGTAAAATTACACACCATGAAATTTCTACATGACCTGTAAATATTTCTAGGTAGATGTTGTGAAATGGTTCATGGTGTGAAGCAGTTACACACCATGAAACTAGTTTAGGACGTGTAAATGCTACTGTATAGACATCATGAACTAGTATAGGGAATGAATAGGTTAAACATCATGGAACAAGTTCATGGATTGAAATGGTTAATCATGGATATTTTAAGGTTAAGTGATGAATTTTTTTTCATAACTCATAAATTGAGAAAAACATAATGTGGAATGATTACACATTGTTTATTTATCGAGATTAGTGGTTTAAAGACCACATAGTGTGTATAATCATTTTCACATCCGTGTGAATCCCTCCTCTCTCAAACCCTGGGCAACTTCAGGTGATTTTGGAGTTATTTATTCCCTAACAAAAGTCCCAATCAAGCATATGATCCCTGTTGAGTTGTTTCTCTTTGATTTTTAGCTATCTAATTTTTCTCTCCTTTGTATTGGTGGAATATCTTGATCATGGGTTTTTTGGGGGTTGATACTGATCTTTTGTTATCTAGGTTTTCTTCATAATAATATTTACCTTCATTCTTGTCCATGTTACCTATTTAAGGTTTTGTGTTGATCACCAGATAATGGTAGGTGGTCTAAAACAAAATCATATGTTCAATTTCTATTGTTCAAGTATGTGAAATATTACGTGATTTATCCTCCACAACATGCACATTAATTAATTGAATAATGGATGATGATAAATATTATATTGGATTATTCATTCTATCCCTTTTGATTCAATGGTTTTGAGACATGTATTTTGGCTACCTATAGGGTGATCCTACCCTAGAATAATAATGAATTGGATAATGGATTAAAGTATGTTTATCATGGAATGAGACCTTAGGTGATTGATAGTGATAGATTCACCTTGGAAAATGGTTAAATTGATTATTAAAATGGTTGGTGATAATTTTATAATGATTGGTTGTGTAAATTGTAATATAAGTTGATTAATATATAAATTAATAAATAAAAGGGCAATTGAATGAAAAATGGTATTTGGAAGAATTAACCATTAGGGCTTATGAAAATATATTTTTTACATTATGATTTAGACTCCATTTCATGCTGAGATAATTATATAGAGGGCTTGAATAAGATGATAAAATTATTATATAGAGGTCTTTGACCAAATACAGAAATTACTATATAGAGGGATTGACCTTGACTATGTTGAAATTCTTATATAGAGGGATTGAACCGGTTATACTGAAATGATTATTTAGAGGGCTTGTCCCAAATGCTAAAATTCTTATACAGAGGGCTTTGAACAATTGTTAGATTGTACCATGGACTTGTGGTTAGGGTTGGATTGGTCGCGCTACATGCTCAGAGATATTTTGGTATGGTGATAAAGTAGGTTGATTGTTCAATTATATTATGTTGATTAATTAATACACCTATTAATTCCTTTATTGCATGAACTTATTATTATACTGATTTTGTTTAGACATATTGGTGTGGACCGAACGATTTTTAATCACACCATATATTGGATGATGTTTGGTACCTAAGAAGATTACTTGGATATAGGTTTGGACTTGGGAAAGGAACCTTGTTATTGATTTTTTCTTACTGGATGTGTTGGAGCTTAGAGGTGATACAAACTTGGGGTTCAAAACTGGGTTCTTTGAGTTATTGATGCAAACATGTTATTTTAATATTTTGACTTCAATCATGTCAATTAGTTACATTTTAGTTAGTCATTACATGGTTCACAATTATTTGGTTTATTGGTTCTTCCATTAGCTTTCTGTTGTATATTGTATTATTTTCTCTATTGTCATTACTATGATATTTATTTCATTAATTTTTTTGTATTAAAACTCTATACTAGGGGTTATAAACTCTCCACTATTATGTTTACCCTCACTACTAGTCGGTATCCTTTGACATACGAGAGGGATCAATTGAGGTCCCATAACCAACCTGATTTGTCCACGTGGGAGATTTTCATATTGAGAGACATTACAAAGTTGTATCAAAGGAGTATGTTGTTTTTCTTTTCTATTTCACTACTATTTATGAAAGCTAGAAAGGATACTAGTATTTTTCATGACTTGGTAATGAGATTGTTCATGGGAGCAGCTAACCCATTTATGGGGGAAATCTGAGTGCCTAGGGATGGGATTATTTTTCATGATGTTCTCCTTTTACGGTTGATGTTATTTTACATTGGGTGATTCACATGTTATGTGACGTTATTGCTTCTTTATATATTTACTCATCTCCAGGTATAGTGTGTGATGATTATACATGTATCATGATATGCACATATGGATACATATTGAATTGCATTGTTCATGATAGGGATATATTTATTTCATATGATATATTTTCGTTTATAAACTATGAAATGAGTTACCTAATATATCTAATAAATAAAAGGAAAGAACTATTATGTTATACTAAATCACTTTTTAATCCATTTTTAGAGGGGCCATCATCCATTGGTTCTTATTTATTTCACCTATTAAGGCTGACCTTGTTCTTATCTAGTGTTCTAAGGAGTGAATTTGTCTTGTAGAAAAAATGTATCCTTGTCGAATTTAATTGAGTGTCAGGAGAGTAAAAATCAACACATTCCTAAAACATTTGAGTTGTATCTTCCTATAGCTTCTATGTATCATATGGATTTTAATATTTACGACATATTCCTTTGGGTGATGTGATCTATGGAAAGGTAGTGTCTTTGAACTGTGATTTCAATGTCTAAGGTGATAATAAAGTTTCAACTTTAGAATTGGACTGTGTTCGCTATGGAGGGAGGCACATAAGAAGCTGAGTTATGGATCGAGTCAGTTGAGATGATCTTTAAGATACTTGAGACACCCATGTATGGGAGGGAGAATCTTGTTTCATACCTGCTTCTTGGACCTCCCATGTTTTGGTGGGATATTGTAGAGAAATATGGTCAGTAGGATGATATATCCTAGAAGGATTTAGGGGCATATTTTTTGAGAAACTTATATTTGAGATACATTAGGTGGTTATAAGGATCACATTTTCAAACACCTAACATTGGAGGGCATGTTAGTGATATACTACATTGTAGGTTTCACTAACTTATAGGTCTGGGTGCCATCTTTAGCAGTTGATGAGATCTCCAGTGAAAGGCATTTTTAAGATGGGATTCACTATGAGACTAGCTCATAGGGGGTATTATTTCTCTTGTGTAGCTTTTTAAATGTGATGAATTAGTAACCCATCACAGAATGGAAATTGAGAGAGGCATAAAGTAGTGGCCATGTTGTTTCAGTAGGGTGAACTGGGAGTTCTTGTTATGTTAGTAAGAAGCTCCACTATGAAAGTTATCACTAAGTAAAAAACAGGATGCGCATTTAGGGAAGTGGGAAGACATATCAAGACGGTGTTTCATTTTAATTCTATTAGTGTGTAAAATTGGTCCAAAATCTTCTTTAGTATCCGTACCCTACTTTAGAGTGCTCTGTTTATGGTAGGCTGGGTCACCTACAAATGTTTTTAGGGGTTTTCAATGGTAGATTAGTGGCATAGGATCAAGAAAGATTCCAGATTCTGGGAAGGACTCAGCTACCCCTTAGTAGATGGGTAGCTGGAGTTCCACTAGATTCGAGGTAGGGGATGTGGTACCTTGTTGTGGGAGTGGTGATACCATGCAGAGGGAATATCCAGGGGGATTCAGACTGGAGACTAGGGTATAGATCATAGTCAGTTGCATGCTATGCAGTTTAATCCATCTAGTGTGGATGTAGGACCTTCTATATTCAGAGGTACAATTCTTGTTTCATCTACCATTTCTTGTTTTTTGAGTACATTAAGAGATCATTGGATTTACACCAATCTAACCAAATGTAGATTCTATATTTATAAAGTTCACTTATTGGGTCATTTCATCTCACTGGATGAAGTGTCAGTGGACCCAGAGAAGGTTTTAATCATGATATCTTGGGAGAGACCCAACAATGTATTTGGGAATTAGTGTTTTCTGGGTTTATTATGTTATTATTAGCCCTTTATCCACGAATTCTCCAATTTGGTATCAGTGATGTATGGAATGGATAGGAAAGAAGTGATTTTTTTGGGCGAATGCTTATGAAAGGGACTTTCTAGAGATGAAAGGTAGACCGATCTCTGCACCTATCCTCACATTATATGTATTGGGTAAAGCATATGCTGTGTACTTTAATTCATCAAGAGTTAGAATCAGAGCAGTTCTGATGAAAGAGGATCAATAAGTATCTTATAGATCCATACAAATGAGATTGCGTGGGAGGAATTACCTTACTCACAATCTGGAGTTTGATGTGGTGGTATATTCCCTGAGATGTTGAAGACACTACCTTTTGGGATAGAGGCTTGTGGTGTACACAGACTATAAGAGAAGTACATCTTTTTTTCTTAT
Source organism: Viscum album (assembly GCA_963277665.1). NCBI lineage: Eukaryota > Viridiplantae > Streptophyta > Magnoliopsida > Santalales > Viscaceae > Viscum > Viscum album. Next base: position 1,468,050,979 of record OY728146.1, read on the forward strand.
TGGAGCCTAAACCTTTGACTGAGGATGTTGGTTGAGTATATATAGTCTTTCAAATTTTAGTCAGCTTATACACCTAGAAAGGGAAACATTATTTCTAATTCCTTGATCTAGAGGACATAGATAGAGGCAATGTGGTAGTCTTGTGAAGAGTAGTGGATGCTAATGCTCTTTACTAATATGTATTAATATGTTTAGGAGTCCTATGGATGAGTAGCTCTAGCATAGAAATCTATCATACTCATGTTTCTTGACCCAATCATGGAAGAGCTGTTATCCAATACAGAGGGCTTAGTTAAGAGAGAAATCCTATTTGGTGGGGATCCACATGCTAGATGGTCTCTTGGTAGCAACAATTCTCTTATTTTTTGTGTCTAAGTATGGGTTCCTATGGGATTTCTTGATGAGTTGATGATATAGTTTCATTCTTCTTGATGGGCGATACATCCTAGTTTGTAAAAGATGTATCATGTTCTTCATTGAAAGTATCGGTGGCCAGGAATGAAGGAGGTAGCAAGATTCATGGTGAGATGTTTAACCTTGAAATATGTGAAGGCCAAGCATCAAAGGACTTTTGAGATTTTGAAACATATTCCCATTATTGAATAGAAATAGGATGATGTCACTATGGATTTTGTTATTGTATTACCAAGGACACCTTAGAAGAATGATGTAGTGTGGGTGATCATAGATCAAATGATGAAGGTTGAACACTTCATGCCTATTAGAGAGATCTTCACTATTAGTGATCTAGGGAGTCTTTACATACATGTGGTAGTTTGATTTCATGGTGTTTTGAGGAGTATCGTTTCTGATTGAGACCCTCATTTTAAAAATCAGTTCTAGAAGGGTCTTCAAAAGGCTCTGGGATCACTGGTTCAATTGAGCATAGCCTATCATCCAAGAATGATAGTCAGTCTAAACAGACTTTTTAGATTCTATAGGATATGTTACGAGCCATCGTTTTTTATTTTGGTGGTTCATGGGAGCGACATTTATCACTTGTGGATTTTTCTTATAATAATATCTTCTTATCACCAATCCAGATGGAAAATTTCAAGGCTTTTTATGGAAGGTTGTTCGGTTTGATTCCTTTTTGATTGTAGGTAGGTAAGTTAATTCTTGTTAGACTTAGTCTAATGTATGATAAATCTAATAATGTTTGGTTGATAAAGAGGTGGTTGGTAATTTCATAGAGTAGACAATAATCTTATGCTGACCATTGGAGATGACCTCTGGAGTTTGAGTTTGGGCATTGTGCTTTCCTTCAGGTGTCTCCTAGATTGGGGAAACACCGTATCAGGAAATTGTGAAAGCTAGTTCCCAATTTTGTTAGTCCGTTTGATAAAGCAGAAAGGGTCATTTCAATGGAATACTGATTAGCTCATCCACAATGCTATAATGTCACACATGACATGTTTTATGTGTCTCTAATTTATATGTACCATCCTAAACCTTCTCATGTGGTAGACATTAATGATTTCCAACTTTATATAGATGTTTTCTTTAAGGATCATATAATATGGATTGTGAACCATAATAAGAAGTGTCTTTGAGGAATGACCATACCTTTAGTTTGAGTGTAGTGGTAGCATGGACATGTTCAAGAGGAGACATGGGAGAGGGAATCTGATATTTGAGCATAATGGCCAAACTTTTTCAATGATACCCCACAATGATTCTTATAGTTACTTGGGGACAATATATTATATGGTGTAGAGGTAGTAAGATCCATTATTTTTCTAGATATTTTTCCCTTTGAGTTATTCATTGAACGTCGTTCGTTTGGGTTTCATTATTCTTTAAACCATAGTGGCCATGTCCCTTTTTGGGAATAGGGAGAATTTGTTGGGGATAGTGACATAAATTTTAGGGATGTATTTTTTTTTGAATTAATGGACTTTGGGTAAGTGTGTGAAAGTATTATGAGGGTTATCCATGTGTTTTTAAGTCTTTTGTGGTGGTTCGGGTTTTTCCACAAAATCTAGGATGAGACCTGTCTATTGAAAAAATAAACATCATGAACCAATTACATAATGTGTAAATGTTTACATGATGATTTAACATACTAGTTCAGGTTGTGAAGTGTTTAAATGTCTTGAATCTAGTTCTTAATGTGTAAATGCTACTAGGATGACATTGTGAACTGGTTTAGATCATGAGAAGGTTACATTCCATGAAACAAGTCTATGATGTGAAATGGTCAATTAGGGTTATTTTAACCTATGGAGACACATTTTTTAGTGTAACTAATAAATTGATAAGTACATTAAATGAAAGTATACATGCTAGGTATTTACCAGTATATGTGGTTTTAAGGACATGTTGTGCATATAATAATTTTATCATATGCATTTATACCTTCCTCTCTTGAGCCCTAGGTGATTCCAAGAGATTTTGGAGTTCTTTATTACCTTTTGGAAATATTTTTCAATTATTTTATACCCAATGAGTGGTTTTTCTTTTTTTTACCCTCTATTTCATATCTCTCTTTTGTAGTGATGGGATCACTTGACCCTGGGTTTTTTAGGTTTTGATCTTGACATTGGGTTATCTAGGTTTTATTTATGATCATATTTTCTTTAATTATTATTTTTATTACCTATTGAAAGCATTGTGTTGATCGCCAATAAAAGGATATTGGTATAAAACCAAATCCTATAGTTTGTTTCAATTATTATAGTTTGTGTAATATTACGCATTTTTGCAAACACAATGTGTAAATTAATTAATTGAATAATGGATGATGATAAATCTTATGTTGGATTATTCATTTGATCTATTTGGATTAAATTGTGTAAAAACCTAGCTTGTGGCTACCCACAAGATGTGATTATCCAAGAACAATAATGAATTGGCTAATGTCTTAAAGTATGTTTTTGGATTAAATTGTGTTAAGACCTATCTTATGGCTACCCACAAGGTGGGATTACCCTAGAACAATAATGAATAGGCTAATGGATTAAAGTATGTTTTTAATGACATGAGACCTCAACTGATTTCTAGTGATAGATTCACCTTGAAATATGGTTAAATTTATTATTGAAATGGCTGTTGATAATTTGATAATAATTTGTTGTGAAAAATGGAATAAAAACTACTTAATATATATTTTAATGAATAAATGGGTAATCAAAAGGCAAATAGTAATTGTTAGAATTAACCATTGGGGATTATGAAATGATGTTTTGTTTTTCTTACCATTATGATTTGGGTTATAATTCATGTTGAAATGATTATATAGAGAGATTAGTATGGATGATGAAATGTTTATATGGCTTGGCCTGGATGAGGAAATGATTATATAGAGGGTTACGAATGGTAATACAGAAATGATTATATAGTGGTCTTGGACCAGTTATACTGAAATGATTATATAAATGGCTTGAACCTGATGTTGAGATTATTATATAGATGGATTTACCTAGTTATGAGATTATTCCATGGACTTGTGGTTATTTTTGTCATGGTTGTGATATATGATCAGAGATATTGTTGAATAGTGATGAAGTTCGTTGATTGTTTTATTATATTATGTTGATTAATTAATACAAATTTTTATCAGTTTTTTTCATGCACTTATTATAAAACTATTGTTGTTTAGACATGGTGGTGTCGAACTATTGAGTTTTACTCACACACTACTTAGGTTATCATTTATTACCTGAACAGATTAATTAAATATAGGTTTGGGAAAGGGTAAAGGATGTCGTTGTTTATTGTTTCTTTCTAGATATGTTGGAGCATAGAGGTGGGACTTACATGGGGTTTAGGTACAGGTTATTTGAGTTATTTATGTCAACATGTTCTTTTATTAATTTGACTTCTATCATGTCATTTAGTTACATTTCAACCTGACGTTACATGGTTCACTATTATTTGGTTTATTGGTTCTTCCATTACCTTCAAGTTGTATATTGTATTATTTCCTATATTTCCTCTACTAGGATATTTATTTGTTTACTTCCACTATATTACAAATTTTTACCAGAGGTATAATATCCCCACTGTGATTTTTACACACCTGTTGATAGTCAAAAGCCTATGGCATATGGGGAGGTGCACTTTAGGTCTCGTAACCAACCTGATTTTTCCACATGATAGAGTTTCATATTAGAATATGTGACACTTTCATTGGGACGTCGTAATAATTTCATAGAAGTCTGAATATAGATGGGGTCTTGTGTTTCATAGGATACCACAATGAAGGGTTTTGGATACTCTACATAGGGGTCAAATCCTTCTAAAATTTTAAAACAAAAGAGAGATTTAATAATGAAGTTATATTTTTTTGTAATATGAATTTTGTTACCTCCTATTTTTATATTTTCACTACATAATTTACATAATTTAAATTAAAATTTTAACCACTTCTATAGATAATGACTTCTTCACATGCCCATTCTCCCAACCCAGAGGGACAATAGGTTTCTCAAAATATTTATGCTATGAATATAGAGTAACAATAACCTTCAGCACTTGTTGATGATACCGATCCCTAAGAGAAATATATTTATTATATTGAAGATCAAGAAATTTTAAGTGGTGAAAAACTTGGTTCCTTGAAAAAAACAAGGTTGTCATAGTGTGATGGTGTTATAAAAAATTATTAAGATGAGACATCAAATTCAAGGTTGGATGGAATGCATACTAGTAGCCTGTTAACCCCAACAAGGTCATGTTCAATAGTTTCATTGCACTCACCAGTCACATGATCATGACAATTGATATAGATTCATGGAAAATGTTGTGATAATTTATAAAACACTAAATTGGGGATATATTAGGTTATCATTATGATATAATTTCATTGTTTTCATAAAAAACAAAATAATAAAACATTGACTTACTCTTCATTATTCCTTATAGAGTTCATTTACAGTAGATGAATCATGAATGAAATTTGTATTAATGATCACTGAAAAGGATCATAGAGTATTTAAAAGAATTATTACAAAGTATCATATCAAATATTCTAAAGGGAAAACAAAAACACACCCACCATAGATGTATACACACCTAATAAACCAAAAAGAGTGAAATTAATTTATTAGTAATCACGAGAAAAAATATTTTCAGGTATATTGTGACTAGTAATATATTTCTTGGCAATACGTGTATTAATAACTTTGATTAATAATTTTTATTTTATGAAATAGAAAATTAGTGCTGAAAATAATCAACGAGTAGTAAAACCAATGTACCCTTACAGTAAAGAAAGGATTCGGTACAGTTTACTTGAAAAAATGGTATATATTTTAAATCCACCATAATACATTTATGTGAAACAAAACAAAAACATAATTATATTCCACTATTGAAATATTTATTGATGAATTGAAATGTAAAGTCACTTCCAACCCACATCATATACTATGGAAGGATGAACATGTAAATAAATAAGGGTTACTAATTGATGAAAACACACATAATGTGTGGGAATCATTTGTAAGTATGAAATAATAAAAAAAATATTTAAATTGGTAATAAAAAATAATGATTACTTATTTTCCTATATTTTTTATCTAACTTAGACACAATAATCATAATCAAATATACCCAATGAATGACTACTATCAGTGGCCATGAAGTGACCAAGAAAGTATGACAATGTCATACGTGTGGGTTTTGGGTGTTTCCTCAAACATATTTTATGAAAAGAAACGAACAAGGAGGTAAAGATAAGAAAATGGAAGAGATTGAAGCATGATTAGTTAATATAGAATAAAAACTTAATTGGAAGTTAGAGTTGACAGAAAATATCAAGGGAAGTAATCAAAGTGAAGAAACAACAAAAGAAAAAACACTATTTGAAGATTCCCCCACCACACAACCAACAACTTTGAGGTGAGCCATTCCCCTAAAAGAATTTCCTTAAAAGAAGTAATCAATATTGTCATAATTATTTATGTGAAATATAAATAAGGTAAACCCTAATACATTTCCTATACTAATATTCTAAAGGGTCAAAATTATTTTCATTTATATTTATCAACAACTACCCAACACATTATTTTGAGGGGTGTTGTGTACAAAATCCAAGGATAAATTCTAAACAACAAACTAGTTCCAATAGGTCATGTGAGAGTGGAGATTCACATATCTCATGAGTTGAGAAATAAATTACCTATTAAACTTGATGATTTCTATATTCATATGATTGATAAATCTATTATTACTTTCATAGAATGGCCTTTAAATCCATTAAACATACTTTTTGACAGGGTGATATTAATTTCTTATTTATTTTTCTTGAAAAAACATTATCAATTAATAAAAAAGTATAGAATTGATGAATTTTATTACAGATAGACTAAAGGAAGGGGTGAAATGGAAGGTCAAATCAAAACGATCTAAAGGATCAACTAGGAACTCTAAAAGATCTTTAGAAAGTACCTTTACCAGCCCAGTTCAACTTCTGAATTTTCTAAAATTAAAGGTTTATATAGACACAATGTTAGCAAGTTGTGATATGACCAGAATGGATTTTAAATAATAGATGTACAAAGAGGACTTTACAAACTATATTAGTCTTTATAATGTACATGATCTCCTTATGCATGAATTTCTAGGAGTATTAGTTGAAAGTGTTTACACGACATGTGTTTTCCTGATTTTTTTCTTCAATAGATTATCTACTATGTTATTTATGACTGAATACTATTCAATTTGTTTAGAATATATATATAAATACTATTTTATGGGAAAACACTATGAATATAAATTTGTAATCCTTATTCATCACATATCTCTACACAACTATTCTCATTGGAACCAAAGAAATATTAAGGAATATTAGAAAAACTGGCTGCAATGTTTGAGAAAAAACATTCAGATGATAGAATCTTCATAATACCGATGATGCTGGGGTAAAAATCTATAATTTAATCATATCAAATATATTTTCATTCATTTAATTATTTATTTAGTTTTGTTTTTTAGGAATAATTGGTTACTCATTACAGAAAATTTGGATACTCCAAAGATTTATTCTCTAGATTCATTGCATGAATACCCAAAAACACGACAACACATGATGTTTTTTATCAATTTATAATACACTATATCAAATGTTTTAAAAATAAAATTGAATCCTATATTTTATATTATTTTTTAATTAAAATTCTATTATGATAAGGCCATGTTTAAATATTGTCAAATTCATGCCATGAGGACAGTCCATGAGCACATGGAGCCTATCAACTTTTAAAAATGGTAAGTATTATGGTATATTTAATAATATTCTAATATAAAAAAATATATCAAGACGTATTAATTTTTATTCTCAATGATTTTTATTTTTCTAATACAAACTAATACCAATGATTATAGTTATTATGTTTTCAAAATTTTGAAAGATATCATATACCATCAATAAACTCACATCCCCGAAGAGGCACTTTTAAAGATAATGGAAATTTAATTTAAAATATATATTATTAACTTATTATTTATATTTATCCTGGAATACTATGATTTTCAACAGTACTTGTATTCTATAGTGGAAAGAGATTTTCTAGAAAAAATAGGGCAGCCTACCTGGTGTTAGATTATATACATACATCATGAAGAGGTGACTTTTTACTACTTATTTAGTTTATTTTATCATTATTTTATATAAATGTTTTAGTTAATTTTCTTATCATTTTTATATGATACTTTTTGAAAACGACCCATAAATCACTTTTGACAAGTTCAAATCAATCGCATCTCAATATGAAGTATGGTGTGTCTGGTATGACTCAATGTCTGTGTTTTCAGTTTAATATTGACATTTTAATTCAAAACTCACTTTACCTACATATAACCCAAAAAAAATTCATATTGTTTTTATACATTAGAAAAATTATCCACAACTCACTTTTTACATGTAGGAATCAGTTGCACCACAATCTGATACACGATGATCCAAATATGATTCAATGTGTCTGTTATCCATTTAAAATTGAAAATTTTCTTAAAAAAACGTTTCAATCACTAAAAAACTAGAACAAATGATTTTATAGTCTTGATAATTATGAAAAATGATTAATATGCCATTTTTGAAGTGTCTGATTCATTGTCACTTCAAACCAACACATGATCTGACCAGTGTGACTCAAAGTGTGCGTGTTCTGTTTAAATTGACATTTTAGTAGAAAATACACATGGAATACTAATAACTAAGAAAAAATTCTATAATTATATTCATACTTTATAAAAATATTTCATAAGTCATATTTTCTTTTTAAGAATTTGTCTCTGGTCAAACAGACACACGATATGGCTGATATAAGACAAAGTGTGTGTTTTCAGTTTAAAATGACATTTTAGTAAATAGAAGTGACATACTCAATAAATAGAAAATAATTTAGGATTGTTTTTATAATTTAAAAAAATTATTCATAAGTTATTTGTGTCATTTATTTATCATATATACCATAATATGATGCATGGTGTGACTGGTATGACTCAAAGTGCACGTTTTCAGTTTAAAATGTGATTTTAGAAAAAAACCATCAGTAAAATAATCAAAAATGAGAAAACATATTCATATTGTTTTGATACTTTATAAAAACAATAAATAAGTCATTTGTAACATATAAGAGTCCTCCACACCTCAATCTTACACTTGGTTTGACTAGTATGACTCCAAGTGCATCTTTTTATTTAATATTGATATTTTAGAACAAAAGACAAGTGAAACACTGAAAACTAAGAAAACACATTCGAATTGTTTCTATAATTTAGGAAAACAATCAATTAGTAATTTTTTATGTGTAGGAATTAACCAAATATAAATCTAATACATAGTGTGTTTGGTATGACTCAAAAAAACCATTATCTATTTAAAATTTACCTTTTAGTTCAAAACGCATGTCACTCACTAAAAACTGAGAAAAATTTCTAATATTGTATTAATAATTTAGAACAAAGATTCATAATTCTTTTCGGTTGTGTAGGAATCGGTCTCACATCAATCCGATTCACGGTGTGACTGGTATGACTCAAATTGTGTGTTTTCAGTTTAAAATGTCATTCGAGTAAAAAAAATAAGTGACATACACAAAATAAAGAAAAAAATTTAATATTATTTTGATACATTTTGAAAATAATCCATAAGTCATATTTGATGTGTAGGAGTCATCTTCACCTCAATCCAACACACAATGTAACTGGTATGACTCCAATTGTGTCTATTTTTAAAATTTTCATCTCACTAAAAAAGAAAAGTTAAATAATCAAAATAAATCAAACACATTCAGGTTGTTTTGATACTTTAGGACCATAAGTCATTTTTTATGTGTAGGAATCAACATCATCTCAATTTGATACATGTTTTGATTTGGATGACTCAAAATGTATGTTATGAGTCTATAGTTGACATTTTAGTTCAAAATGAATGTCACTCATTAAAAATCAAGAAAACACACTCAGAATTTAATGATAAAATAGTAAAATTATTCATAATATATTTTTGAGATGTAGGAATCAATATCATATTAAACTGACACATGATGTGACAAGTATTACTCAAAGTGCGTGTTTTTATTCTAAAATGATGTTTAAGTAAAAAAAACAAGTGGCATATTTAAAACTAAGAAAACATATTAAGATTGTTGGGATACTTTAGGAATATGACCCATAGGACATTTTTGATGTTTTGGAATCAACCATACCTCAATGTAATACACAGTGTGACTGGTATGACTCAAATTTTGTCTTTTTTTGGAAACTGTCATTTTAGTAAAAAAGACAAGTGACATACTCAAAAATAAGAAAATGAATTCTAATTATTTTGATACTTTATAAAAATAACACTTAAGTCATTTATGATGAGTAGGAATCATACACACCTGAATATGACATACAGTGTGACCGGTATGAACTTAAGTGTGTCTTTTTATTTAAAATTGACATTTATTAAAAAAGACAAGTGACATACTTAAAAATAATAAAGCACATTCAGATTGTTTTGATACTGTAGAAGAATGATCCTTACATCATTTTTGACCTGTAGGAATCATCTGGACTTTAATCCAATGCATGGTGTGCCTGGTATGACTCAAACTATCAATTATCAGTTTAAAATTGACATTTTAGTTCAAAATTAGTAATGCTCACAGAAAACTAAGCAAACAAACTCATATTTTCTATATAATTTATTGAAAAAATTCATGTCGTTTGTGACATATAGGAATCAGTATAACGTCAAACTGACACACCATATGATCGGTATGATTCAATGTGTATGTTTTTAGTTTAAAAGGAATTTTTGTAAAAAAAAGTGACACACTCAAGACTGATCAAACTTATTTATATTGTTTTGATACTTTAATAAAATGATCTATAAGTAATTTTTGATGTGTAGAATAATTCATACCTCAATATAATGCACTGTGTGATCGGTATTACATTAAGTGTGACTTTTTATTTAAAATTGATATTTTAGTAGAAAAGACGAGTGACATACTCAAACTGGTCACACACATTTGGATTGTTTTGATTATTTTGGACAACGATCCATAAGAAATTTGTGACGTTTCATAATCAGCTGCACCTTAATTTGATACACAGTTTTCCCGATATGAGTCAAAGTGTCCATTATTAGTTTAAAGATGATATTTTAGTTCAAAATGTGTGTTAATCACTAAAAATTTGGAAAAAATGCTCGTATTGACTTTAAAATCTAGAACAATGATTTATAAGTTGTTTGCGACATGTAAGAATCAATGTCATTTGAAACAGATACATGAAGTGACAAGTATAACTCAAAGATCATGTTTTTAGTTTACAATAATATTGTAGTAAAAATAACAAGTTACATACGAAAAATAAAGAAAACACATTCAAATTATTTTGATACATTAGGAAAATGACCCATAAGTCATTTATGATAGGTTGAAATATGACGCACCTCAATCTGATGAATTTTGTAATTGATATTACTCAAATTGTGTGGTTTTAGTTTAGAAATGAAATTTTAGTAATGCATTGTTTCATATTTATCATTAATTTATTTCTTTGTATTATTACTAACATAAGAATTATTTTTTATATAGGTGAATTATTTTTCTCAAGTTGTGGCGGTTTTTTCGACAACTGATACCATGATTAGACTTTTTTGAGAGGGGGTCGGGTGCTAAAAACAATAAAACCATTGATTTTTTTGAATGTATATGATAAATTGTACTCTCTAATATAATTGTACATAATTTTTTTTAAAATGTGTAATATTGATTTTTTCTTATATTTGTGATGTAATTTTTATTTCAATTAAATTATGAATTCTTCATATTCTATATTTGTTTAACGATTTTTATGACTAGTTTATTTGAACTTTATACCTCTAATTTTTTAGTTTATTTGACATTTGGATGTAATTTTAATTTTTTATCATTATTTATGTTCTTATAAAAATTATATATATATATATATATAATTATTTAGGTCTACTAGATGATCAAAAATTCCATGGGTCCTATTAGGATTGGGTTATGATTTTTATTTTACAGCCACCGTTTATGAGGATCCAACTGGTCGTTCTATTAAATCAGCAGTGTTCATCTGGAAGGTGGGGTGATTTACGTCGCACCTTCCTCTAAACCCAAGATCCATGGAAAGGTTAACATCATCACCTATGGTGCTAGTTCTATCAGTTAGGACACCACATTCCTCTTCACAAACCATGGCACCCTCTCTGTTGTGATCAGTGACGTGGATGACGAGGAGTGGGACACATTCACATGGGAGCTACTCCATCCTGGGGCACCTAATCCTTGATTTATGTAATATAAAGTTAATATGTATTTGTTGATATCATGATTAAAATATATTTTTTTTATCAATTTCTAATAATTTTTTATTTTTTATATCAAATTTGTTTTATATTTAAGGCTTGTTTATTTAGCTCTAAAATGATTTGGATCATATATTGTTGGTGGCAATAATATTTTCTCTTGTAGGAAAATATGATATAGTCCATAGAGTGATAACATAAAATAAAACATGAAAAGAATCATAAGAAATGAAATGAAAGAACATATGAAATTTGTTGTAAATGTATAGGGTTTGAGACCACATTACTTGTGCACACAAACAACATGCTTTTAAGAAAGAAAAAAAATACCATGAGGTAAGATTAATCATCAACCACTGATTAATATCAACTATTCTTTTAATTAATCGAAACTTGTAGTTTTAATAAACATTAACGATTTTTAATTAATATTGTGTAATTTTATTTACAACTCTTTAACTGGATTTAAGAGTAATTAGTTAAAAATAATTAATATCATCAATTTTTTTATTTAATAGTTTCTTTAGATTTTTCTGTGCCAGAATTCTAGGTTGTGGGGAAGGGTTTCCAAGGATCTAATAACATTTATTCAACACAATACAACATCAGAATATTCATTCCCAAGATCAGCATGCTATGAAAAATTGAAATCATATATAAAAAAAATATAGAAGACACCCTTATAGCAAAGATGATTGTTCTTGTTTTCTTCAATAAATGCTTATTAAATATCACTAGAAACAACCAACATACTATTATATCCATGGTGTATTCATGGGATGATATGAATTTTCCAACCCTTTAGGCATGACCCACCTTTCTTCTATGATATTCCTATATCTCAAGTTATAAATAAAAGAGGAGGAATAGAGCTACAAGAGAATCAAGAAGAACCAAACAAATTATCAACATCTATCTCAATGGCATTGGCCACTTTATACATGCCGCACGACATTATTGATCCTTTTATTGTATTTACTCAAATGTTATGTAATGATCAATAATTCCATCTATTTACAATGTTAGTAAATGTTCAACCATTCAAATAACATTTAAGTGAACACAATTTTCCATACATCACATGTATTAATGATAGCTAGTGTGGAAGATAATTCAAACATTAATGTTTAACACCCTATTTAATAGATAAATTGTAGAGATATCATATGAATCATTACATATTATTAACTATATTATGGCTCTATGATTTAGCCAAGTCATATAATATCCCTTTAAAGCACTAAAAACCCATGTTCTCAGATCTGGTTAAAAAAACATTATTTAATTACTAAATTTGATACAAAATGAGATGAATCAATCCAAAAATACATATATTTAAATAATTTAAACAATAAAACTCACAATAATCACACAATCCCAAAACCTAATATTTTAGTGTCTTTGAATATCTTCTACTTAAAAATAATATTACACATTAATTCTTCAAAATATTCTATAGAATTATATATGCAAGAATTCCATCTAAACATAAGCCCACATATAATTTTCTTGGGAAGTGGAAAAAAAAAGGAGTGGGTTCAAACACTTGGTAAAGAAAAATTTATCATTGAGCCATATAGGGGTTAGATCTTAATCATTTGAGAAAACACTACTACAAATTGGTCCTTTAACAATGATAGTAAAAGGGATTTATAAGTGTTATAGAAGCACTTCCAATGTAAGTGATATTAAAGGGTTAGATTTAATAGTGCTCTTGAAAAAAAATAATAAACGCCCCATTCATCAGTGATTTCGTAGTGCAGTTAAAGACCCCATTTAATAGCACTAAAACATGATGAAAAAGGACATGCTGGTAAATGGTATAATTTTTTTCATGCCACCCACTTATTAGTACTACCCTCCCCCCTTTATTAGTGCTTCCACCACTCTTACCCCTTAATCAGTGCTTTAGTGCATGCCCTTTCCTCCATCGAGTTTCGAGCCTAGGACCTCCATCTTATACATCAACACCTTTTACACTCTCCTATACTGTTTTGTTTTACATTATAGGATATATCTATATATTTTGTTATATTTTTTTATCAATATATTTATATATATGCTTATATATATGTTTATATATATGTTTATATATATGTTTATATATATGTTTATATATATACTTATATATATACACATATATTTAAATATATATATATTTTAAAATGGATATTAACTCTAAAAACCCTTAAAAATCATAAAAATGTTAAGAAACACTAAAAACACTAAAACCCCAAAAAACATGAAACGACAATAACTTATGTTATGGATGTTTGTTTTATATCCAAAACCTGTCAAATAAAATCTCATGAAATGAAATTCGATATGACATGTGGTACTGGATGAATAGATATCTAGATTGGATGTTATAGCCTTTTGAATTTTATAAAACTGGAGTCAGTGGCAAAAAACACTTTTTCGGAGCCCTTCTGGGCCTTTTGGGGGATGAAAAGATGGAAAATGATCGAAGAGCTAGTCACAAACCTAAATAGTGTAGATCTCATTTAATAATTTTTTTTAATATGTGGAAGAGGCTAAAAAAACACCCAGATCAAAAGTTATGAACGTTTGAAGTTCGAATTTGATTTCTGATAATTTTGGAATTGTAATATATTTAATTGATTTGATTATCACGTGATTTAAATATCATTTGGATTTATCTTGTTTCATAATCTTAAATTTGACTAGTTGTGGAGCTAAAATAAACTCTCAAATAAGAATTTGTGATCATTTCAGGGTTTTCTGGGTTTCTTATCATTTTTATTGGTTTTAAGGGTTACTAGAGTTATTATTAGTTTTTTCGTTTTTTGGTTTTTGTAATAATTTTATAGATTTATAAGTCATTTTAACTAAATATCTTATATATTATTTGAAAATTCCTATTTATTTATATCAAAAACATTTTTAATATATATATATATATATATATATATTATATTTACATCAATATTAAAATAATATTTTTAATAAAATATATTTTTTAAAATATACCCTTTATCAGCCCTAGTAAGAAAACGCTAATGGGGGGGGGGGCTTTATCGGTGTTTCTTAAAAAGAACTGATAAGGACCACCGTATTATCATCATGTTTTTACTAGTGTAGATAAAAGACCCCCTTTATCATCCCTTTTTTTAAAAGTGATGATAAATATCCATTTTATTAGTGATTTTTTATTAGTACTGATAGGGGGGGTTATCCACATTTTTTTATTAGTGCTGATTAACGACCCCATTTAACAACCGTTTTTTAGCACTATTAAAGACCCCCTTCAACATCATTTTTCAATTACTGAGAAAGGGGATTTTAATAGTGATTTTAGGGAGTAATGTTAAAACCATATCAACAGATAAACCCAGTTTTTTAGTAGTGAAACATGAACATGGGATAGATATATAATTAAAAAAGAAAATGGGTGTGGGAGCCCAAAATATTTCTTGCACCCTGAAAGGATGTTTTTTTATAAACTGAGTATGTGACACACCCTAAAGATACATTACAGGTATAAGGAGGAGGTTGCATGAAAATTTTGAGCGATGCATGAAAATAGGTGGTTCCACGTGCAAATAATATTCCCTCCCAAGGAATCATTGGAGATGAAAATTTTTTTGGGTACTCCCAAGGACCGATGTAAAGTCAAAGGACTGTCTGAACAAATGGATATCTTTGCGTGAACAATCGTCTTACAGCCATCTAGTCCTGCAAGAAAGGTGACATTGAACTCCACTTGTTTCATGATCAAGTCCCATAAATAATGCATCGGAATCACGCAACACTATTCTATGCTATAGTCAAGGTACATGACAACGACCACTGACTTTTGTTATAAACAGAACTACCCCAACACTTTGGGGATAGATCTTTTAAATACAAAGTACCACCCTCATTCATGTAAACCTATCTCATGCACCATCTCGATAAACTAGAATACTATGGACCCTCAAAGTAGTGAAATTTCATTACTGACCTCCCATGGTCCCCAATGTGTCTTAGACTGTGGTTGAGCGTTCCTCACACAACACCAATTAAGGTTGATCTAGTTTTCACCAGATTAACAACCTTTGCATAAACCTAATATGCGTGAAAACCCAAATCTTGTGCATACCCACACCTACAGAATCCATATGCTGGATTTGTTGTCGATCCCATTTCTCGTACAATCCTATTTTCATTCAATATAATAATGTTTCATGCAACAAATATCTAGTCCCTTACCCAGTTACCTCTATTCTTCAAGAACATACTAGATAATTAGCCTACTTTTTTTCTCCTAATAATAGGTACCCTAATGACACTCATTCTTAATCATAGAATCCCTAACATCAGACCTCCTGATTTCCAATCCTTCATGATAGTGTTTACTCCATACCCTGCCTAAAGGCGCGTGAGAAATATTCACATAATCCCTAAAGATGGAATCAACAAGGGAAATGATGTACCTATCTTGGTAGGGAGTCAGTTTTCCAAATCTTCCTCTTTCATTGACACGGTCCCCCCTAAAGGTGTAAGTCCCATCCATGTTCAAGATGAAAGACATAAAACTGAACAAATCCACATCCTAGTCATATGACGTTAAACTGCATGACAACATCCTCAATACACGATGTTACACTATATCCATACCCTATGTGATTAACACATGATGCCGCATGTATGATCATCAAGGGATTCCACATCCCCTCAACGTGGGAAAAAACTCATACACCAGGAATATTCTATTTGTAAGACCTATACCATCCTCATGCACCAAGAGATGAACCACCTACCCTAAGAAATATTTACACATAATCCCCACACCACCCTCATTGATGCTCCTTCCATGACATGAGCATCCTTAACGACTGACGTTAAACTGCGTGAACCGGTCCTATCATGCAACCTTAAACTGCAACATTAAACTATGTGAGTTTATATTCTTATTTACAAACATAGTATGTAATATGCCTCCCTTAGGTTCAATCCCAACAAAAAAAAGTTTGAAATATCCCACCAGGACACACTTGACCAACCAACCATCCCAAGAAAATGTTAAACTTGTGACCTAACCTAGAATCTCTACCTCATATTATAAACATTGGATTCCTGAGGTAAAACTCCTTTAAAGACTTATTCCCCTAGCACAAACTACCTCATGACTGACATGATATGTCTTGGGTTCCACACCTGTGATGCCCCAATCATGAGATTCCCTACAAAAGAGGAAGATTTTTTAGGTTCCCAACCTACCCAAAATCTAGAAATACCCAAACATGGAAAACGTTACCAGTGTGAAAAGTATGAATTCAAGTACATGTTTTTTTAAATTGGAATTTTTGATCAAAATACCTATCACATACTCAAAACAAAGAAAAAAATTAATTTTCTTTGATATTTTAGGAAAATGATTGAAAAATTATTTTTGATGTGTAGGAATTATCCCCACCTCAATATGATACATGGTGTTCCATATATGTCTCAATGTGTATGTTATTAGTTTATACTTTTTAATTTTGTTCAAAATGTGTGTCACTAACTGAAAAATGAGCAATTAATCTTGGATTATCTTGTTACATTAAGAAAATGATATTTGAATTAATAGTTTCTTTAGATTTATTCAGTGTGATAATTCTAGGTAGTGGTGAAGGGTTTCTAAGGATTGAACGAAATTTGATAAATTCAATAAGACATTGGAAGCTTCATTCCCATGATCACCATGCTATGAAAAAATTGAAATCATATATAAAAAAATGAAGAAGGTGTACCTTATAATGAAGATGAATATTATTGTTGTCTTTGATCAATGATTATTGAACAAAACTAGAAACAACCAACATACTCTTCTATCCTTGGTGTATCCATGGGATGATCTGAATCACCCAACCCTTTAGGTAGGACCCTCCTTTCTTCTATGATATGATAGTAACTCAAGTGATAGAGGAAATAGGAGGAGTATCTCTATAGGATAATGAAGAAGAAACAAACAGGTGCTCAACACCAACCTCAACAGAATTGGACACTTTATACAAGCCTCAATAAATTATTAAAAAATTTAGGTAATTTACTCAAATATTATGTAATGTTCGAGTAATTCCATTTATTTACAATGTTAGTAAATGTTGGACCATTCACATAACATTTAAGTGAACTATATTTTCCCATGCGTCACATGTATTAATGATAGATAGTGTGGAAGATAATTCCGAAATTAATGTTTAATGCCTAGTTTCCTAGATAAATTGTAGATTTGTAATTTGAATCATTATATTCGATTAATTATATTATATAAATATGATTTAAAAGTCATGTAATATTCCTTTGAATCCCCCCCCCAAACTCACGTTCATGGATCTCGTGCAAAAAACATTCTTTAATTACTTTCATTGATACTAAGTGACATGAATTAGTCCAAACATACATATATTTCCATAATTTAAGTATTAAAACACACAATAAAATAAAAATCCCATAACTAGAAGGCTTAGTGTCTTTAGAGATCTGCTACATATAAATCTTATTGGAAATTATTTCTTCAAAATCTTGCAGAAAATTCCCTACACAAGTCTTCATTCTAAACATAATACCAGACATAATTTCCTTGGGAAGTCGAAAACATAATGAGTGAGCTCAAATTCTTGATAAGGTAACACTTATCAATGATATATAAAGGGGATATATATTAAAAATATAGGAATACATGAAAACAAGATAAATGTATAATTAAAAAATACATGGGTGTTGCTTCCCAAAATGTGTATTGCACCCCAAAATTCTGATTTTGTGTAAACTGAGTATGAGGCCCACCCTATAGAAACATTATGGTGTAAAGGAGGAGTTTTCATGAAAATATGGAGTGAAGCATGTAAAAAAAAGGTTTTTCATGAAAAGGACTTGAAATACAAAGGCGACGATAGAGATAAAAAGTTCCGCTGGTACTCCCAAGGACTGAAGTGATGTTAAAGGAATGTGCATGCCAATGGAGAGATTTTCACACAAAACTATAAAAAACCATATAGTTTCATGATAAAGGATATGTAGAACTCTAGATGTTGTGTGGTCAATCCCCATAATCAAAGGGTTTATAATCACGCAACAATGTTGTGCACTATAGTGAAGTTACACAACATCGACTGCTGATTTCATCTATAAATAGAACCACACCCAACACTTTGGTGATAAATCTAAGGTAGTCTAAGAATCACTCTCATTTTCATAACACTCTCTCCTATTCCATCACACTACTCCAGAATACCATAGACCATAAAATTTAGATAAATTTCATAACCGACCTCCCATTGGGCACAATGTATCTTAGCATATGGTAGAGAGTTCCTCACACAACACCTCTTAAGGTTGATCATGTTTGGGAAGAGAAGAAGACTTCATAAAACCCTGATATGCATGAAACACCAAATATTTCATGCACCTATACCTAAAGAATCCATGTTCTAAACTTGTACTAGAGCCCATGGTTTGCACAATCCTATTTTCAAGCAATATAATAAAGTTGTTTGAAAAAACATTCTGGTACCTTACCTAATTCCCTCTATGCTTCAAGCGTATCCTGTATCATTACCCTACATTTTTATCTTAAGAATATGTTCCCTAATGCCTATCACTCTTTTTAATAGACACCCTACTATCAGACCTCCTAATTTCCACTCCTCCGTGATAGTGTTCACACCATGGCCCTTCCAAAGGTGCAGGAGCAGTAGACACATAATCCCTAAAGATGGAATCACCAAGGGAAATAACGTACCAATATTGGTAGGGATTCCTTTTTTGGATCTTCCTATTTCCATTACATAGTCCCCCTTATGGTGTAAGAACCATCCACATCCAAGATACAAGACCTAAAATTGTGTAGATCCACGTCCAAGTCATATGATGTTAAACTAGATGATAATATACTCATCACATGATGTTAGATTGTAGACTTACCTTGTGTGATGAAAAAATGATGCCCCATGTACGATCATCATGGGATTCCAAGTCCCCCCCAGCATGGGAAGAAACTCATACACCGGGTAGCTTCCATTTGTAATCCCTATACCTTCATCCCTTTCTGTGGGACAAACCTTCTACCCTAGGCAATTTTTACGCATAAGCCTCACACTATCCCTTGTCTATGATCCTTAAATGACACAAGAATCCTTACCACACGATGTTAAACAACAAGGACCGTTCCTATCATATGACCTTAAACTATAGAATCAAACTACTTGGGTTTGGATCCCTATTTACTAACATGGTGCGTAGGATGCCTGTATGAGGTTTAATCCAGACATCCCCAAGTGTAAAATATCTCCCTATAGACACATTAGACCACCCAAACATCTCCAAAAAATGTTAAACTTGTGTGCTTATTAATAATATCTGCCCCATATAATGAACATGGGATGCCTGTAGTAAAACTCCTCAGAATACTTACGCCCTAGGCGTCAACTACCTCATTACCAACATGGGATGTCTTGGGTTCTACACCCATGATGCCTCACACATGAGATACCCTCCAAAATAAGAAAATTATATAGGTTCCCAACCAACCCAAAATCTAGAAATACCTAGACATAGAAAAAGTCACTACCTCATTTAACTAACACTTGCTACCCTCTTATGATAGAAACAATGTAATTAACTAGAATCAATCTCGAGAAGACATGGGGAACATGTTTCATGAACTTGAATTAAATCTATAAGGGAGACCCAGAATAGGTGATGAGATATACAGAGGAATACATGGAAGGAGGAAACAACATCCCCTCATCCTTTTTTCTTCAAGAAGCCAATATAACCGATTGTAGTGATAGGAAAAACCATCCTTTAGAATGTGTGAATGAAAGGTGAAAAAGCAGCGCAATGTACTAGCCCCAATGAAAGCATTAGAATCAAAAATGATGAAACCAATGTGAAAATATTCTCCACCAACTATGGGGAATCATAAAATTGAGGTGACATCAGGTTTTCATGTCACTAGAACAAGATATTAGGCACTAGGTTCCACCAAGAAAGTGGTGGTCCTAGTATAAAACTCTTGATTTGGGGAAGATAATGTTGGTCATATTCGGTCCGTAAAATCATCAAAACTGATCCCTCCTCCATTTTAGGAAGAATGGATGATGTTGGGGAATTGAGGATCACTATTACTGTATCTATATTGATGTATAAATCCCCATGCCTTATAGGAATCAAACTACAAGAAATCAGTGACTGATCTCCAATAGGCATAGAGGAAAGAAAAATGCTGGTGAAACAGTCCCACATGACTATACTCTTACCACAATAGCCACTTCCCCTTCAGATTCTATGAACCCATGCCCCATTTCACCCTTTGAGATCATCCATAGGAGGGTGATTGATGCCCTTACACTAGTGGAAATACGGGCTTTAACGTCGTCGTAATAACGTCGGTTTTTAAAAAACCGACGCGAATAGTATGTGCGGGGAATTTTTGGCGTCGGTTTTACAAAAAACCGACGCCAAAAATAATTATGCGTTGATTTTTCACGTCGGTTTTTAAGAAAACCGACGCGGAAAATATTAGTATACATATTATCCGCGTCGGTTTTCCTAAGAACCGACGAGAATAATATTATGCGTTGATTTTTCGCGTCGGTTTTTAAGAAAACCGACGCGGAAAATATTAGTATACATATTTTCCGCGTCGGTTTTCCTGAGAACCGACGCGGAAAATAAATTTTTAAAATGTTTCGGCGTCGGTTTTCATGAAAACCGACGCTGAAACTCATAAAAAAAATATATTCCGCGTCGGTTTTCCTGAGAACCGACGAGGAAAATAAATTTTTAAAATGTTTCGGCGTCGGTTTTCATGAAAACCGACGCCGAAACTCATAAAAAAAATATATTACGTGTCGGTTTTCCTGAAAACCGACGCCGAAAATAAATTTTTAAAATGATTCGGCATCGGTTTTCATGAAAACCGACGCCGAAAATTTTAAAACAACATTTTGGCGTCGGTTTTTCTTAAAACCGACGCGAAAAGTCTTTTAAAAATATCCACGGTCAGAAACCCTCATTTTGTTCGTCCGTCGAAATCGAGTTCCGCTGTGGCGCTTCGGACTCCCGACGACCTTCGAACTTGATTTGCGATCTTGGACGGCCATTGTTGAAGGTTTTTTGTCGTCTGCACGATTTTGGGTATGTGTTCTTCCTATTTATCTCTTGTTTCATATCCCATTCTCTTGTTTCATATCCCATTGTTTATTTCTTTATCAATAACCCTATTTTGCGTGATTTTGATTATTGGTTAGATTTTAGTTGTAATTTATCATTATTTTTTGTTTGTATTATCATTGTTGGTGTAGATTTGATATTGTTTGTTTTTGGAAGTAATTATACCGGTCGCAGTTTGGATTTAACATCTCCATTCGGGTTGAACTTCAAATTTTTTGTTTGTATTATCATTATTCCTGTTTAAAATGATCTTTCATTACATTATGAAGTACTATATTTTTAATTCCATTTCCATTTTAATAAATTATTCTTCAAAAAAATAATTTTATTGTGTTAAATGAATTCACTCACATTTTTGCATGTAGTTTGTTGTTATTTCATTCCTTCTTGAGATTTACCATGCCAAATTCCTCAATTCTTTTTGGTTCTCATCATTTAACTAAGACATGAATAATTACCACTATCTATTATGTTAAAAAATTTGAATAATTATTTTCATGCCATTATATAATAAATAATTTTTCTTGCAAAGTCCATAATACGACTAGAATCATAATGTATTGTAATTACTTCTTCGTAGATAATAATATAATCATTATCCCTCTATTAATGTTCAAAAATAACTTTCCACTTTCATATGTGGGGTTAGATTCATGCATTTTTAATAAATGTCCTCTTAAACTAATCTCATTCCATTGATTATATTTATTCATCTTTCTCTCCCTCTAAATAATAGTCATGAAATGATTTACTTCCCCCTCTAAGTCATAGGCTGCAAATAAAACATTCTCATGATCTAATCTTTCATGGATGGATAATATATTTCTCTTCATGTTGATCCATTCCTTGACATGTTTTGCTGCAATAGACCCATGGATGGGGGTGTAAGTTGTCACCTACAATATGCAATGGAATTTTTATCCCTCCATAATGAATTTATATGTTCATAGTTCCCTATTATAAAACTCATGGATTGAGGGAGTTGAGTTATCATAGTCACCAAAAGTTGTATCATGTCTCTTAATACACATTGTCTTAAATAAGGATAGTTATTGCACTATTTTTCACATTAATTTTTCCATGATTCATTCATGTTACATCAAATGAATAAAAAAATAAATATAGTGTGATCAATAGTAGTCATAGTGAGAAATCATATTATCTTGTATGTCATTAATATAATATTTATATCATGAAACTTTATTTTCAAAAAATGAAACCTTTGATTTAACCATTTTGTCCTTGTATTTCAATATAACACACATGTATATAATATTAAAATTAACTGTTTACTGTATTTGTAAACGTGTTTCATATCTGATGTCTTTTATCTGATTATCAATAGTTTTTATGGAATATGTTTTTGTTTACAATTTATCTGATAGATATTTAAATGTTTTTATGTTTTAATATATTCATCAATTATATTATGATATCAGGTATTAATGGATCATAATTGGATTTATCTACGAAGAACTACTAGTGAATATGAAAGAGGAGTTGACAATTTTTTGGAATTTTCTAAACGGCATAATCAAAATATTGATTTGATTTTCTGTCCATGTGTGAAGTGTGTAAATATGAGAAAGTTAAACTTCAGAGAAATCAAAGATCATCTTATTTGTTATGGTTTTAGCCTTAATTATACACGTTGGATCTTGCATGGTGAAAGAACTGAAAATTCAACATCCAATGTTGATGACGATATTCATAATGAGGCAGAGGATCGTATTGAAGAATTAATTCATGATTTAGGTGTTGAAACCATCGAAAAAACACCAACTGTTGAACGATTGTTTGGAGATTCTGAGAAACCATTATTCCCAGGTTGCAGTAAATATACAGTGTTATCAGCAGTTTTGAGATTAGTTAACTTAAAAGCAAAAAATGGGTGGAGTGATAAAAGTTTCTCCAGTTTACTTGAGCTTTTAAAAGAGCTTCTTCCAGAAGGAAATGGGCTTCCAGATTCCAATTATGAGGCGAAGAAAATATTATGCCCAATGGGATTGGGGTATAAAAATATACATGCTTTCCCCAATGATTGTGTACTGTATAGGAAAGAAAATGAACATTTATCAAGTTGTCTTACATGTGGAACATCGCTCTATAAGATGGATGAGAAAGTAAACTCAGATTCATTTTCAGGTGATGTCATGTAACGTTATGAAAAATCAATTTTTTTACTTTCCAATGATATCATCCAATATTTTTTTCAAACAATTCTGATAATTCAATTCTGATTTATTTTTAGGTACCAAAATCAAAACTCCATCTAAATCATTTTGGTACCTTCCAATTATTCCTCGTTTGAAGCGTCTATTTGCAAATTCAAATGATGCAAAAAGGTTAAGATGGCATTCAGATGAGCGCATTTCTGATGGTAACTTACGTCACCCTGCCGATTCACCACAGTGGAAGAGTTTTGATAAAAAATTTCATGATTTTGGAAGTGAAGTTAGAAATCTCAGAATGGGATTGTGTACTGATGGAATGAATCCATATCGGAGCCTCAGTAGCCAACATAGTTCATGGCCTGTTTTGCTGGTACTTTACAACTTGTCCCCACATCTATGTATGAAGAAAAAATATGTTATGATGAGCTTGATGATTTCTGGACCAAAACAACCGGAAAATGATATTGATGTGTATCTTACACCATTGATTGAGGATTTAAAACTGCTATGGGAGAAAGGTGTTACAGTTTTCGATGCATACAAGAAAGAGTATTTTCTTTTGCGTGCTATGATAATGTTCACTATAAACGACTTTCCTGCGTATGGAAACTTATCTGGATATAGTGTTAAGGGACATAAAGCATGTCCAATTTGTGAAGAACAAACTTCATATTATCAATTGCAGAATGGAAGAAAGACAGTGTACATGGGACATCGAAGATTTTTGCGAATTGATCATCCTTATCGTAGATTGAGAAAAGCATTTAACGGTTTACAAGAATACAACCTCCCCCCTCAACCATTGTCAGCTGAAGAATATTATGACAGAGTGAAAGATATTGATTCAACATTTGGAAAGAGAAAAATTTCTGGTTTACAAAAACATATCTGGAAGAAGTAGTCTATTTTTTTCGAACTACCTTATTGGAGATTTTTAGAGATAAAACATAACATTGATGTTATGCATGTTGAGAAAAACATATGTGATAGTTTGATTGGAACTTTTTTAGACATAAAAGGAAAGACAAAAGATGGATTACATGCTAGATTGGACTTGATATTAATGCGAATACGTTTGGAGTTAGCTCCCGCTGTGAAAGGAAAAAGAACATATTTACCTCCGGCTTGTCACACATTAAGCAAGATTGAAAAGATGAACTCTTGTCAGTGTCTTCATGGTATTAAAGTACACAGCGGTTTTTCTTCAAATGTGAATAATTTTGTGTCATTGAAGGATTGTAAATTAATAGGTATGAAATCACATGATTGTCATGTGTTAATGCAACAAATTCTACCAGTAGCAGTGCGTGGTATATTACCGAAAGCTGTCAGGAAGACAATCATCAGGTTATGTAATTTCTTTAAATCCATTTGTAGCAAAGTCGTTGATCCAAATTTGTTAGATTTTTTGGAGAATGAAGAAACTCTTATTCTTTGTCAACTAGAAATGTATTTCCCACCCACATTTTTTGATATAATGGTTCATCTATTGGTTCATTTGGTGCGTGAGATAAGAATGTGTGGGCCTGTTTATTTAAGATGGATGTATCCTTTTGAAAGATATATGAAAATTTTGAAAGGATATGTTAAAAATCCTTATCGACCAGAGGCCTCTATTGTTCAAAAATATGTATCAGAAGAGGTGATTGAGTTCTGTACTGATTATTTGAATGAGGTGGAGCATATTGGTCTCCCTCTATCTCGACATATGAAAGTTGACAGAGAAGGTAGAGGGGTTCGAGGCTTAAAGGTAAAGTTCATTCCACGTGATGAAGTGATGCAAGCACATTTATACATTTTGAACAACACAGATGAGGTTCAACCATATATATCCTCACATATTGCTGAATTAAAGTTACGATATCAGAAAAGAAATGAAAAGTGGTTGATGATTGAGCATAAGAAGACATTTGTTTCATGGTTTAAAGAGAAAGTCACCTCAGATATATCTGTATCAGAAACATTGAAGTGGTTATCAGGGGGACCATCTTTTAATGTGATCACTTGGTCTGGTTTTGATATCAATGGCTACACATTTTACACAAAAAACCTGGATGACAAGAGTACCGTTCAGAATAGTGGTGTGATGGTATTCGCTGAAGCAGTGCATTTTTCGAGTGCCAAAGATAAAAACCCAATTTCTGCATCAACATCATATTTTGGAGTTATTGAAGACATATGGGAAATTGATTATATTAAATTTTGAGTCACTATTTTTAAGTGCAATTGGGTTGATAGTAATAGTGGTGTGAAACATGATGAATATGGGTTTAAACTGGTTGATTTGAAAAGATTTAATCACAATGAGGAACCATTTTTCTTGGCGACACATGAAAAACAAGTATTTTATGTCATTGATCCGTCGAATGATCAGTGGTCAGTTGTTTTGCAAGGGAAAAGATATCATTTGGGTGATGATGATGATTCTGATGATGCTAGTGATTTACATGAGCGTTATTCATCTATTATGCAATTTTCAGATGATTACAATGAATATAAGACAGACATAGTGCATGCAGTACGTACCGATCATGATGAAGGGACGTGGGAAAACACTAAATTAGTCTCCTAATTTTTCTGGTAAATATTTATATTTTGTGTCTATTTTTAAAACTTACAAATGCATGCCTCTATTTTTACATATTTATTTTTCATTTCCTTGTTTCTAATTATTCAGTTTTCTAATGATATGCAGGTACCCAAAATTTCATTACACTTTCTAGTAGCAATGTCAAATACAGATAGAGATGAGCAGTTACCGAGGTATATCTATTTTTACATATTATTAAATATTCAGTAATATACATATTTAATGAAATAGAACTGTTAATTTATTAAAAAAATTGCAGGACTACTGATGCGTCCTCGGCGGAGGAGACTTCTCTAGTTACTACTGAAAAATCAAGTTCTCTAGTTGGTAAACGTGGTATTACACGTTTACCAAAACTATCACTCGCTCGTGATGATAACAAATTACACATCCATTTTGATGATAATAATAATGCAGTTGGCCCAAATGCAGTTCAGTTTGTCAGTTATATAGCGATGCAGAGCCGTTGCAGGATTAGTATTTTATATCCTGATTGGAAGTCAGTGGACAGGATGGCGAAGCAACAGCTTTGGGAGGCCGTGACGGTAAAATATCTTTATTTATTTATTTTATATCATTTTTTTTTATATTATATAGTTTAAATGACATATTTAATTTTTTCAATTACAGATGAAATTCAATTTTGAGGAAACCAAAGAAATTAGGAAAAGACATCTCTCTTTAGCGGCGGTTCGATGGAGAGATTTTAAAAACAAACTGATGAAAGATTATGTTTTTGGAAGGAGAAGGTTTGAAAGCCCATGTCTTAAGTATCCATATATAGATGAAGAAACATGAAAGCGATTTGTTGACAGTCGTCAGGAAGAGAAATTTCAGGTATTGTAATTGTTTTATATTTTAAAATTTATGCTATATTTTCCTTATTACTTATGTGTTTATTTTTATGTAACAGGCCTCCAGAAGATCTCATCAGGAGATCCAGTTGAAAAACGTATACCCTCATACTTTATCACGTGGAGGATACTCGTATTTGGAGCAGAAAATTATTGAAGAAAAATTTGAAGCATTAAGAGCTCGATCAAGTAGTGGTTCAGAAGAGGTCCAGTATGGTCCTCCATCTCCTCCCACTCGCCATGAGAAATGGAAACGAGCAAGAAGAAGAAAAAATGAACAATATCTTACAGACGAAGCTCATCAAGTGGCTGATAGAATTGTAAGTAAATATTAATTCTTTGTTAACAATTTTCCTTTTTTATAATTTATAAACACTAATATAAATTTTTTATTTTTCATTTCAGGATGAACTTCAGGAGAAAGATACACAGGGCTCTTTTATCCCCGAGGGTAGGATGGATATCCTAGCCACTGCTTTGGGAAAGACTGAACACCCCGGCCGTGTTAGAGGATATCAGGCGGGTGTTAGTATTCAGAAGGTTTTTGGTAAGAGTAAGCAACCAAGAGACCCGGAAATCGAATCCTTAAAAGAAGAGCTGCAGGATATGAAACAGTCTATGGGTGATCAAATTCAAGCAGCAGTACAGAAGGCTTTATTAGAACACTTGGCAAGACAGTCACAGTCTGCTCATCCTTCCGAGGTATATTATTTACTGTTAACAATTTTTCTTTTCTATAAATTATAAACACTGATATAACTTTTTCATTTTTCAACATTCTCAGCCTACTCACTCAGACTATCATGCCTCATATGCTTACCCAACACCGTCTGGGCAGCCTTCCGAGGTATATTATTTAATGTCATCAATTTGTCTATTTTATAAATTATAAACACTGATATAACTTTTTCATTTTTCAACATTCTCAGCCAACTCACCCAGACTACCCTTCCTCATCTGCTTACCCTGCCCCGTCTGCGCAACCATTTGAGGTATATTATTTTATTTAATTTTTAATCAATTTTTCTATGTTATAAATTTTAAACACTAATATACCCTTTTCATTTTTCTGACTTCTCAGCCTGCTCACCCTGACTACCCTGCCCCACCTGCTAACTTTGAGCCTCCACCTCCTCCATCGGATCGAACCTTATATTGTGAGTTGTTTGTGGGAGATCCTCATGTACATATTGTTGCGTTAGGACAAGTGTATTTTTTGGGGGACTCAGTACATCATCAGCCTATGCAGATGGGTCAGGTTAGAGTATCAGTACTTGTTATTATAGATCCTACTGCTCTAATACCATTTCCTACTGCGGAGATCACCAGTGTTGGGGAATGCATGGGCCATTTTTTACTTTGGCCAACTGCACTTCTTCGTTATATTTCACATGAGGTATGAGTTTTTTTAACTAGTAATTAGAAATGATTCCAAATTACTTATAAAGTTTTCTGACATTTAACTTATATAGGAATATCTGAAAGCAAAAGAAACTATACAAATGCAGCAAAATGTTCAGAAACAGTCGGCTGTAGATACTTCTGATATTTCTTCTGGGTTGAAAAGATTATCTCAGTGCTCTTCTTCCTTGAATTTTATCTATGAGTTTCGGATGACGTCTGATATATGTGGAAGAAATTATAAATTGAGAATATTGAAAGAAGATATCATGAATTTAGTTAATTTTGAAGAGATCGGGCTGAATGTGGTGCAGTTGTTTTCCATGTAAGTAAATTGACGTTTGAATTGCTATTTCTTTAATAAAATATTGTTATGTCATTGACTAACTATATTTTCTTTTTAAATTAGGTATCTATACAGGATTCTTTTACAAAATGAAACTACAAGCATTTATAGCTTTATAGATCCAGAGTACATTTCCTTGGAAGTCAAACATGTGAAAAATGATGAAAGAGTTCAATATATGTCCGAGAGATTATCACAAACAGAGATTCAGTGCTGGTTTTTGCCATTTCTTGATAAGTAAGAATATCAACATAATTTTGAACTCATGATTATTATAATGTCATTAATTATGAACTTTTTGTATTATAGGGGGAATTGGATGTTAGGTGTATTTTGCCCAAATGAATGCACCTTATATTGGTTTTTCTCTTTATTAGGAAAAGTGCATAAACCGTTTTCCAACTTATTAAATAGGTAAGTTGTTTTTTTATTTTTAGAAGTTTGTTATGTTTAATTTTAATTGTTTACACAAGTTTTATTAGTTCTTATATAAAAAAATGCAGTTCATGGAAACATTTTACAAATGAAAAGAAACCAACGAAAATCAAATATGTGGAAGTACAGGTAATTAGTTTTTATATTTTTGTTATATATTGGGTTTCATTATTAGTTAAATGTTTTATAACTGCAGTGTCATCGTCAAAATGGAAGCGTTGAATGTGGTTATTATATTCTACAATTTATGTACGAGATAATCACAACTGGGGAAACTACTGATTTTCATAAGGTTAGTTGTATTAACTTTTTTATATATTTTCATCCACTTTATTCTATTTATTAATTTCATATCATTCAATATTATTATAGGTATTCAATGATTCACAGTCATATTCTCAATCTGATATGATTCATATTCAATCTACTTTTGCGGACTATTTGTTAAGTCTGATTAAGATTTGAGGTATGTATACTAATATTTATAAATAATAATATATATGGGTTTAAAAAACTAAATCTTATGATATATTAGGTGTTTGAACCTACTAATAATCAAATGAATGCTTCAACAATAACAAACAATGAGCATGTCATATATTTCAGGTACGTGTATTTTAATTCTGCTTTATTGAGTTTTCTCAAGTGCCTCTGCAAAAACTGTTTTATTGAATCTACTAATAATCAAATGAATCCTTCAACAATAACCAACAATAAGCATGTCATATATTTCAGGTACGTGTATTTTAATTCAGAATTAGTTATTATATTTCTTTTCATTGTTATTTCTTAAAATCATTTGTCTGTACAGTGATAGATCTGTAGGGTGGTACATGGATCATGAACATAGAGATTCGTATAGCGAAATAACATTCACAAACACTAAAAATTGTCTCCCTTGAATGCACAGCAATATCTTCTAGGCCTTTTTATTTTTTATGCAAATAAATATCGAAAAATGATTGCCGAGAAGCATATCACATAATACCTGAAACAGCGCTTAGTGGGTTTGCACAATGATAAAATAGAAGGCGTCAATTTTTAAGGTATGTTTCTTTATGTCTCTTCAATCTGCATTTGATTTCAATTTTCTAACCTATTTTTTGCACTCAAACTTATTTATTTGTTATTCCATAACTTAAACAAATAACAATAGTGAATGGGTAATGCACGTCTATACAGAGCAAATATAAAAACCTGAGGTTGGGGGTGGTGGGGATCCTATAGTGAAAAGACACCCCCAACATCTTCAGTGGGGGAGGTGAGGAAGAGGTTGCATCGGCTGAGTGTTCATGGAATTTTGATCAGGAGTCGTAACATTTCATTTTGGTAATTTACTTTGTGAAAAAATGAATGATTCAAATAAATTACACATTTTCATTTAATGTTTATTCATTGCACGAATATCTTGGATTGATTTTTTCACGCACATCTCCTTAGTTTCATTACTGTTTTGACAGGATTGGTGCTATCTATGGGAGGAAACTTACAATGATTGATACTGAGTATGGTTAGATTAAGAAAATGCACCATGTAGGTATGTGTATTTTAATTCTGCTTTACTTTGAGTTTTCTCAAGTACTTCTGTTAAAGCTGTTTAATTGTTTTTGTATACTTAGTTATTTTTTTTCAGGGTTCCAATTTGTTTGGAGGAGAAAATATATGTATTTTATTTAAAAAAAAAAAAATTTACGGCGTCGGTTATTTTAAAAACCGATGCCGAAAGGGTTTTTCGTGTCGGTTTTTAGAAAAACCGACGTGGAAAATCCTGTTTAAATCAGTTTTACGCGTCGGTTTTTAGAAAAACCGACGCAGAAAATCCTGTTTTAATCGGTTTTCCGCGTCGGTTTTTCTAAAAACCGACGCGGAAAACCGATATTTCGGCGTCGGTTTTATATAAAACCGACGCCGAAAACCTAGTCGACTATATATTCCGCGTTGGTTTTTCAATGAACCGACGCCGAAAATAATGTCTAAATGTAGCTTCGGCGTCGGTTTTATAAAAAACCGACGCCGAAGCTCATAAGCGAATTATTTTTCGCGTCGGTTTCTATGAACCGACGCGAAAAATGTATTTTTAATGTCGCCTATAAAGACGTCGGTTTATAACCGACGTTAAAAATTAAAAAAAAACCGACGCGAAAAAGTGTTTTTGCACTAGTGTTATTTTATGATTCAAATAAGATGGGGTCATTCCCACCATGATATGACCCACCAAGATCTTGAGGTACTAGCGCCTTGACAACACTACTTCCCTTGAGGAATGCATTGGGGGAAACCACCACCTGTTCCAATGATGGACAACTTCAGAAGCCACTCCCTGGAGCACTCTAATAGTTCACTCCCCTATTCTAAGGAGGTAAGGGATTTTCAATACATTACTATAGTGTCCAAAAATTAAGAAACTTCCCATGATGGATCCCTACAGGTTGCATTAGTTTCAGGACCGACCAGTCCCATAGGTCGATGAGCGGATTGACTCCATCCCCACTCAGTTGGTCCTTGTTTAGAACATCTAATGTCAATGGTGGGGGAAAACCCAAAATATTGCCTTAAAAGAGGCCTCCTCTAAATCTCCAATGGATGCTTCCAGCATTGATGTATCCCATCACATCACCACAACAAGTGATCCGGGATCCTTTTTCACCCACCTAGGATTGAGACCCGAGTATCCTTATAGGCAGGATGGGTTAAATATCTTAGTTGTTGGCACCACTTCCATCTATTATGATCTGTATCATGATGAGGAAAACTAATTTTGAGGTCCTCCCCACACCATCACCTACCATTGTAGAGGTCATCCCCACACCATCACTAACTAATGTAGAGGTCCTCCCTGCACCACCAATAACTAGTGCATATGTCTTCCCTAAACCACCATCAAATAATGTAGAGGTCCTCCTTTCACCTTAAACATCCAGTGTTGAGGTTATACCTACATCACCATTAACCAATGTAGAGGTCTTTCCCGAACCATCAACAACCTGTACATAGGTCCAACTCATACTACCACTAACAAGTATGGAGGACCTCACCATAACAAAGACATGAAATGCTCTGAAGAACCATCTATTTTAGAAATTTTGGGAGTCATGAAAATAGAATAGGTTTACATATTAAGAAAATATAGAAGAAATAAACACACAGGATACATAGATTTATGTTTTTTTGGAAATTATTTCTACATCCACAGAGGTGAATAAATATCACTATAATCAGGAGCACAATTACATATAGTTTTAGAGTTCTCAAGCACACACCAAAACCCTAGCCCTAAATGGGAAAATTACAAGGATGCAGTAATATTCCACCAACCACATTGGAAGTTATTTGTGCTATAGTGAAATGTGGAAAGAAGTCTACATCACTACAGTGTTGTGCCCCCCAAGTATAATATTCTACAGTGGCCGAAGGCTATAAGTATGCATTGATATAGTACTATTGACTCTAATGTCTAAACTACTATAGTAGTCATACCAAAAGTTCACATTTCTACGGTGCCCTGTTGGTGTCATTTGGTCAGCTCTGCTTGAACCATAGAGTTTCAACTTTGTGTGTAGTACGGACCAGAAGCATTTGGTGAAATAGTTATTCGGAACAGATCCATCTACACCAATCCAATAACATCCTGGGTTCGGAGGGAGAACACCCATTATAAGGTTCACACATGTGGTTCATGATAAAACCCACATGGTGAAAACCAAGGACTTTAAACAACTCATTCTTGGAGAACTCCCATTTCATTAGAGGCAGAACCCTGGGAAGCATAATGTCATCATCGACCTCTCAGAATCTAAATTGATGAAGGACTCAATGAGGGAACCTTCACCCCCACTACTAGAGCTTGGGGAAGATTACTATCAATTGAGGATTACAATCCCAAAATATGAGGTCCGCATGATACCTAAATATCTCCATATATACCTACATATGGAAGATGTTATAGACTCGTTCCAAGGATTCACTGTGTAAGCATCTCCGTCAACATCAGTTTCTCTCCAATATACCTCTATACAAGAAGTTGGAGAGATTCCAGGGTTTGGGTAGAAGCCCTCAAATGATGGGGGACACTACTATATACCTCATAGGGATTCTTCCACCCTCACACATGAGGAAGTGGAAAACACCCCATCCTATATGGATATGAACTTGAAGATGAATCCACCTCCAAGGGACATCCAAGTGTATAATGGATATTTTACCCATTCAGTGCTCCCACTCCTATTAGGTCATCTGCAAAGAAAGTTTGTGTTCATGTCCCAGAACTAGTCTTGGGCCATGCTAATCAAGGATTAGGCCAACCAGGAGAAGTACTATCTCCCTAATAGTGAATAGAGTACTTGTGGGATCTCCTGACCACCAACCAACTATAAATCATATTTTTTCCACCTGAATCTCTAGAATTTTTAAACCCAGAATCCATCACTGAGGACAACGCAGTTTTTTTTGCTAGGTCATTTGGGCGACATTCCACCACCTCAAGGACTATGAGCTATCTTACCCAAAAATCTATAAGCACTTCAATGTCTTTCACCAATTGTGAAAGAGTGTTGAGATAGTGACACTCCCAGTATTTAAGCATCTAGAGTTGTATGGAAGCCACCAAAATATCTAGAAAAACTTTATTAAGAACCTTTATATGATCTACCAAGTCATGGAAGAGGCGTCTCTATATGTACAGATCAGAGGTTGGGAGAAATACGACACCCTCTATTTCAGCCCTATCTGATGGTAGGGATGAGACTTTTAATCTATCCAATCAACCAAAAATGAAGGTTCCACTCTATATACCTTCATGGTGAATGTGACCACCATTTACCCACTATGGGATCATAGGAATAGGGCCATTGATGCAAGCCCTGATCGAGAAACACTACCTTAAGGGGTGACATAGTATCAGGAAGACCCATCGATAGGTGTCCACACTCATTAGAAGAGATAGGAACTAGGCCTCAAAATCCCCCTAATGAGACATTATTTACCATCTGTCAGTATATTGACAAAGGAAAGGGATTATCTAAGTCCACAGACCCATTTGAGGTTGCACCAAAAGTTCAGTAAGGCCCAAGGATAACTGCCCTACTCTAAGAAATTGAGGAATATAAAATTCTCAATTCTGATCTTATTTCCAAGCATTATATGGATTCTAACAATGTCATATAGGACCCAATCTCTCCTCTAGTGAGGAAAGCAATCCTCCTTGGTCAGTAGCCTCAATTTACACTTGGTGGACCGATACACTCAGTTAGGGAAGAAGCCAAGGGTTACAGAAAAATATCAAGATATGAGTAACCCATCCATCATAAGTAGCATGATTATCATCCATAGGATCAAATTCATGCTAATATCTAAGTCAATGATCATATTGATGCATTGGTGGCCAAATATTATCACCAAGATGATGTGATAGCTGCTCTCATCACCCATCTTAAGGATCTGGAAACATGCTCGGTGGAAATTCTACTTGAAGGAAATCCATACCCAGCATGATTGGACCATGTTTGAGCTTTTCCAATGTTTTTAATCCTTGGTTTACCATATTTAATGGTATGAGAAACCCTATATAACATTTGGACAACATTTACTCAAGGTGTGTCCCAATGTTGGGGACTCCAGAATAGTAGGAAGCTACCAAACTCTGATTCTTTGTCCAGACTCTGGATGGAAATGCGTTCATTCGATATAGTCAAATGTCCACAAGGTCTATTTTCTACTGGGAGGGCCTCTATAGAGAGTTCCTATTCCAGTTTAACTTTACCTCATGCATAATGAGAATTGATGACCTCTTTAAATACAAGTAAAGGGATGATGAGAAAGTTTTATACTTTATATCCTGATGGAAGGGACTCACGTATTCACTTGACATGATGCTCTACAAAGAACAACTACTTATGTTGAGTTTGGGAAACATAAAAAATGATCTGGTCCCTACCCTCATCTTCCAAAACTACCTAGGTGTATTTCAAGTGTTCTCCAAAAAGGTTAAACATCTAGAAGAATCCTTGTAGCAAATTGAATGACATTTACACCCATTTCCCCTTCTAGATCCAATGAGAATGTTTGTAAAAGAATATACATACTCCACTATGTTGTTGGGGAAGAGATTGCAAATGCAGCAGAAATAAATTGAAAAAAACCAATAATTACAGTGTTTTATCAAAAATCTTACACCACCAGATATTTTTTAATTCTATTTTCAAATCAAAATTACAAAGGTCTTACGATACCGCACCAGACCACATGTCTTCTTCTTAGTACAACAACCACATGCCTCCCTTCCATTTATTATTATCAGACTTCCACTATATTCTCTTAAGTGTTTCTCGAATGATTTCAAGCCTCTAATATTCTATTTTTTTATCCACACCACTCCTTTTATAATGAATTAAAATTGTCATTTTTTTAAATCACTACACCCTATTATTCGACGGTGGGATTTTAAAATATTGGATACCCAAATTATTTTTCTATGACTCGGTAAAAGAAAAATTTCTAAAATTTCATATTTAAAAAAATCACATTAAAAAGTATCCTCTATGATTAAAATTTTAATACTTCACCACATCATCATTCACCTTGACCTTTAATGTCATGCCTATGATTGATATGACCCAACACACACATTATTAGCGTTAGAACTCTCAAATCATATGAACAAAATGTTGTGAATTCATTAGGCCACAAACAACTAAAGAAAATGTCATATTATTTTTTAAAATAACCAGTTACAAACATATCTATTTGATCATCACCTGTAATGGTAATTTGGGAACTTGAAAAAGCTTCAACTTCTCAAACAAACTTTTACAGATTCCCAATTTTATTCCCTCTAATCATAGTCATTGCTCTTCTTGGAACATTGAGAACTCCATCACCAATAGAAATTATAAAATCTTTGGAATCCAACATAAACA
Organism: Viscum album; assembly: GCA_963277665.1. Lineage (NCBI taxonomy): Eukaryota > Viridiplantae > Streptophyta > Magnoliopsida > Santalales > Viscaceae > Viscum > Viscum album. Next base: position 1,468,087,636 of record OY728146.1, read on the forward strand.
ATGAAATCATGTTAATTCTTAAATTAGGTACAGACCTCACATTATAAAGTGTTTAAATAACTCCATTAAACATACAAACTCACACCATACTGATGCCAATAAATCTGATTTTGGACTTGTTATTCATTTTTATAGTGTCACCATCACACTCCTCATTATTATCAAAACATTATTTTTTTTCACATATATGATAAGAGTAACCAAAATATAAAATCCAATCTGAATCATCCACATCCTCTATAGTTGTGAGCAATAAATCACTTTCATACCCCCAATCTTGAGTCACAATATTCACCTCAATTGATTCTTCATCTATTTCCACTTCCTTTTCATCTTTCTTCATTCACTCACTGAACTTCTCACAGTTTCTTATTGTATGAGATTTTCTTCCACAATTCTAGCATAAAAAAACACCTCACTATTGACCTTCCTTGATAGTTACATCCACCGGTAATTGTAAAAATTCCACTATTACTGGAGGATCCATCATCTTCAGTGTTTCATCTCTTACCATTCATTTGAAATGATGAAATTGCATCATCTAATTTTAGAGTCTCTTTTCCAAATAATAGTGTTGTGATGATATTGTTATAAGAATATGGAAAGGAACATAACAAAATAAAATCTCTATCTTCTTCTTCCATTTCCATGAGCATCAAATTGCCTCTATCATCATATTTGACCACCACCAAATAAAATTCTATCAACACTTTTGTGAACTCATCAAAATGGTTTCCCAAATATCCACTTTTTGACATTCAAAGGTGATACGATCATTTTTTCAAAAATAAATGATTTTTCATAGATTTATATTTATACCTGCTTTCTAGATTTGTCCAGATCTCTTATGGATCTATAAGATTCATCACCTTTCGCAATGCATTCTCAGGAAAATACAGTCGAAAAGTTATCATCACAAAATATATGATATATTACCAATAATCATGTATAGTCTTCTTTGGATTTTTTGATTTTTTTCTTTAATGAATTAAATATCCCTTCACGAGTCAAAATATTCTTTACCCATTATTTTCATAGTGTGAATTAATTTTTACCATTAAAAGTTTAATTATGAATAGAAATATTTGGATGGGAATATACCATATTGAATTAGTTGGAAAAAATGTATCACCTTCTTTAAAACCTTGTGTAGGGAATGATATTGTGGATGCAACAAAAATAAATCGAATGAAACCTAGAATTACGGTGGTTCACAAAAAACCCACTCCACCACATAATTTGTAATTTTGTTATCATATAAAAAATAGAAATGTCACACAATACCATGACAGAAGACAAATATTATTCTTGGTATAAAAACCACATGCCTCCCTTAAATTAATTGTTATCAGACTTTCTCTCTTCCCTTAAGTGCCACTACCATGATATAAATCCTCTCATATTTTATTTCACAGACACAATATTCATTTTATTATGACTTCTGGATACCACCTATTTTTTTAAAAACCACCAGACAATTTTATCCTAGAGTAGGATTTCAAAACTAAATATATCTCTATTATTTTGGTATGACTGGATAAAATAAAAACTTCTCAAATTTCAAATTTTAAAAATACCACTCCAAACATTTTCATATAGAGGTCCCTGAGATGGTACACCTACTGGTCCTATTACCATATGAGCCTCTCTAAGTGCATCCCCACCAAGCGCAACCACACTAAGCACAACCGCCTCGATGGGAGAATGTGGAATCAACACCCTATCATGGCTATCCTACCAGGGTGAATTTTATAGAAAGAAGGAACAATACGTATTCCTTGAAGGATGTGGAGTTTCTAATAGATTTCATCTGTGCTCTAGATAAAGGAATATTGAAGTCTCCATGATGTAGGAAACCATAGGAGGTCAGACTCATTGGTTATGCCAACCACTTCTCATATCATTGGATCATTGGACACACCAACAAATAATTCATTTTTTTTCAAATATTGGATCTAAGACCAAGTATATCGTGGCTTGGTAATGTTGGGAGACATTTAAGTACAGGTCAAACATGTCTTTGCTAACCCTAATAGTGATAGTGAAGACTCCAGTGAGTGGAAAAATGTTCCCAATTGCAGGATGTAGAAGTATGATGACTAGTTGGCTCGGAAGACAGTTACTCATGAAAATGGTATCATTCGTTCTATCTAGAGAAATTCAGTTCCTCAAGTGATTTTCATGCCTCCTTCAACCACTACCTCCACATCTACATCGTAGCCTTCCAAGTCTTCTAAGAACATACATGAACGACGAAAATTAAATCAAATTCCTATGTTTCCTTATGCATTGGTATCATTTGAGATAGGATAACCATTTCGACACCCCCCATCATAGAGCTTAATCATGGACACCACACCTTCCTCCATACCCAATCTCTATGACAATGTCATCATCATCATTAGTGGTGGTAGAAGTATCAGAGAGGCCACTACACGCCTCTTCACAACCCATGGATCCTTCTCCATTGAGAGGACTGATGTGGATGCCAAGAAAGGATGGGAAGTTGATGCCTCCATCATCCCGCCTGACTGATACACCTATGTCTGTTACGTTGTCACTGACGACACCCAGGTGGAGGTGCTCATGGGATCCACAATCTACCTCTAAAACCAACTCAACCTGATTTTCACCAACCCAGGGAGGGTGGCTTGGTGCGACCAAAACAAAATCAACTTGGATTTGGGTTCCATAGAGGGCCTCTTTATGGTGAACATGAGGGGCATGGCGACGTCCATGAAGCATGCAATAAGGGCCATGAAAATGGGGGGAGTGAGCAGGATAATTGTCTGTATGGTCGACATGATAGTGATTTCGGGCATCAATGAGACCACCATGGACATCATGATACCAAATAATACAATGGTGGTGGTGGTATGTGTGGTCGACATGTAGCTAGGGGAACATGATGTGCGAGTGAACTGCCTGTTACCATCGTACATAGAAATGCCAATGTTGGGAAATTTTTTTGACATTCCAAAAATTAAAAAATAATATCTGGATATACACTTGTGGGAAAAAATCCCAATCTATCGATCTGTATGGGTTGAGTTTCTATAGAAGGTTGAGCACTGTTAAAACAATGCCTGTATTAATAAATCCTTAAAGAAGACGCTTAATAAGAATGTTTATTCATCAAAGGATGTTTAAAGAAGGTTCTTTATTATTAAGCATCTTCTTTAAAATAAATTTTAAGAAGGTTCTATGTAGACAAGATCCTTTTTAAGAGAATAATTAAATAATGGGTGTTTTTTAAAATCACCCACCCTTCTCATTTTTTTAAAAGTTTTTTTATTTTTACATTTATTTGTATATATATATATATTTGTATATATAAAAAAACAAATGAATTAATTAATATTTAATTGTTTTTAAATAACTCAATGTATAATGTAAATAATAATAATAATAATATAATTATTAATAATTTATAATATTGAAAATAAATAATGTAATAAATAATATATTTAATTTGATATTTAAAAATAATTAGTAATAATTAATAATATAATAAATATTAATTAATTTTTTATTAGTTTTGTTAATAATAATAATAAAAATAATTATTAAATAATAATCTTTTGTGTCATGTAAATTATTTTTTGTATATTATATTTATGACTAATAATTTTTTTAATAATAATAATGATAATGTAAATAATAGTAGTATTAATAAATATTATTATTGTTATGTAATATATTAATTACTATGAATTTATAAAAATAATATATCAATTATATTTACTATTATTAATAATTATAAATTAGTAATTATTTTTATTTATTTAATTACTTATATTATTATTATAATAATTTCATATAATACTATGAATTTTAATATTTTATATTTATTATATTTATGAAATAATTTTAATTTTTAGTTATTTTACATGTTTTAATTGAACGTCTTATATTTCATTTCGAAACTTACTAATTTTTATATTTTATAAGATTTTAGATTTACCTACTTAATTATTAATAATTATTTTTAATAAGAAAATTTAATATATTATTAATTACATCATTTATATAAACTATTAGAAATTATTAATAATTATATTTTTAATATTAATTACAATATCCATCACATTATTTAAAAATAATTAAATAATTTTTAATTATTTTTTTGTTTTGTTTTTATTTACACACACACAAAACAAAAATATATAAAAAAACATTTAAAAAATAGAAGGGTATGAACTTTTTAGAAAATTGGCTTTTTTAATTACCATTTTAAGAAGGCGCTTATTCTGATAGGGCCTTCTTAAATGTTATTTTATATAACACTTTTAAAAAGAAAGTGCATTATTTAAAATTTCTTTGAAGAATGTGATTTCGTAGGAAGAACCTTCTTCAAATATTTATTAATGGAGAGTTTTTTTGAAGGTGCTCAACCTTATGTACAAAACCTACCAAGATGGATTGATATAATGGGAATTTATTTTCCCAGGGGTGTATATTCATAATTTTTTTTTTAGTTTTTGGAATATCGAAATTTTTTTCTTAATGAAGTGTAGAGAGATAGGGATGGGTATCAGAGAGGTGGAGAGGTTTTTTAAATCTTGATCAAGGCTTAAGGGAGTGCTGAAGGTGAAGAACATCACTAATGTGATGATGTTTTTGGCATTTAATGATTCCAAGTTCATCACCGAACATAACATGGTGGTGGACAACTGTTTCATGGCTTGAGGATTCTGAGGTGGATCAATCAGCTGCAAAATATTTTTAAGGGATATTTGACAGGTGAGATCGAACCCGAGTAAGGGGTTTTTGATATGGTTTTTTTCTTCATATTAATGCTTTCCTTGCTTTATTTTTTTTGGTTCTTATGCACATGGTTGATGAGTTATTCCTCTGATATTTTCTTTTATTATATTTTTCTTCCTTGAATTTCTGTTGTATGTTTCAGTGGGTTTATTTGGTTAATAAATTTTTTTTGTGGTATTCTTGTTGTGGAGTAAGACTAATGTGGTCTAAACCATGTATATTTATATTATTCTTTATCTTTATACAATTTAACATTTTCACTGTGGATTTTTCATGATCTTGTTCCCATCGCTTCTACTATAGTTTTTATTGTGTTTCTCTTCTTTCAGAAACATTTTATTCATCTCATATCCCATTTTATTTCCTATTATGTGGTGGGGTTTTTTATGTTTCCTCCTACATTGGAGTAGTGTGTCTCCTCATATACCTCCCTATAACATATTGTTATCCAAGAAATGTTTAATCTTGTTTAGAGTTGTCTTCATCTATATTAAATATTGATATTTTTGATGGATAGAATGATTTCAATTTGTGCAGAGATAAAATGCGTGTTATTAATGTCCACAACAGACCTAAAGTAGATTTAGTGGGATCTAAGAGAAATATCACAATTGTCTCTGATTTAGATACCTCTATCTCCTTTGAAGATATTGACCCTACTATTTTGAAAAATGCCCATTCCATGCTGTTGTTGACCGTAGGATACAAGGTACAATGAGAGGTGTTCTATGTGACATATGTAAGTTTAATCTGGTTGAAGTTAGTGCATCTTTAATTAAATATGTAAATTTAGGTCGATTACAAAATAAACTGAATAGTTATAATTTCAAAATTCTCTCTGACACATTTTTGTGGACTCATTTAAATAGTTTTAATAATATGGTGTTAGATGTAGCCAATGTTGAAGGTGGAATAACAAATGAGGACCAAGATTGTTTGTTTTTCAATTCCTTGGATGAATCATTCAATCTGGTTATATATTCCATGATTTATGGTAGATATTCCATCTCATAGTATGTGAAGTTTGTTTTTCTTTGGGGTATTCAAATTCATCCATTGAAGGTGTATGGTGTTAGGATGTTGTCCATGCCTCAGTTGTTCAGTGTGAAAGGTCTACCAAAAGGTAAAATTAAATAAAATAAGAAAGGTAGTCTATTTAGGATGTTTAGGTTCTATTAGTGTGGAAATACCAACCATATTAAGAGATATTTCCATGAGGATATGTCTAGTGATAGTATGACCTATAACAATGTGGTATACACAGGTTATGATAATGTTAAGGTTCTCCATGTCTGTTTTGCATCCCTTAGTATATTATAGGTATATATCTAGGTTTTATTTCTTCTACTTTACTAGGAATGGATCTACATGTGATTTGTAGGGTCCCCTGGTTGGAAGAGAGGGTGTGGGTAGGGTTGGTTTTCTAATATATTTGGGATCAGGTGGAGAATTGTGTTGGGTCAACTTTCTGTTTTTTCTTGTTGTATGTTTTCTAATACCTTATAGGCCTATAAATTATATAATATAAGTTAAATGAAAATGAAAATTAAAAAATTAATTAAAACAATAATAACTAATTAAAATTTATAAGAAATTCATAAATATAAAAAAAATTAATTTACTTGACAGAAACATTATACATTAGAAACATAACATTACTTCAAAAAATTTATTCTCATAAAATATAGTATAAATAAAATCTAAATTAAATTTATAACATTGACTATATTTATACTTTATAATTTATATATTTAGTCAGTGTGTCCAATCTCGTTTAGATTTTTGTTATTCTTTAGAATTTATATATTTTCAAATTTACCTACTTGAAACATTATTATATTTCAACAAGGTGAATTTGAAGGTGAATAAATTAAAAGTTATAAAAACAATAAAAATGAAATCTGGCACACTGACTAAACATATAAAAATAATTGAAATGAAAATAATTTCATAAATATAAGAAAAAAACAATATACTTGACATAAAATTATTGATTAAAAACATACTATTTACACTGTAAAAAATTTATCAACAAAAAATATATTATAAATGACATCTATGTTAAATTTAAAACATTTATTGTACAAAAAAATAATTGAAAATAAAAGGAATGTTGAAAAAATAATAAACAAAAAAATTTAATTTACACAAAAAATTTTAACGTTACTATCTTTATCATGAATTTAATAATAGATAATTATCATGGCTTTATTATTATAGATTTACTAATAAGATCATGACTTTATTATAATGACTTCATTATCATTAATCTCTTTTTATCATGGATTTATTTTCCAGGTTTTTTATATGTTGTCAAGTTCCTAGATGTGTATATTTTCTTTTTATCATGTTGTGCATGTAACCATATTTAATTATTAAAATTATTATTATTTCTAATATTCAAAAATAGAATCAATGAAAATTAATTGGCATGACACAGAAACTATTAATTAAAGTGTAAATGTTTTGTTTTTATTCAATAATGTTATGTCATGTAAATTAATTTTGTTTAATTATATTTATAAATAACATTTATTTTCAACTATTTTTATATGTTTATTACATATTTTAATTTTTGTTGATATTGTACATATAATTTTTTTTGTAGGATTCTAAAGTTTTCAAGTAGAATAATAATATTTTTTTTGTGTGTTTCAAGTAGGCGACTTTGAATGTTTGTAAATAATAAACTATAAATTCAATCAAAATGGAAATTAAATCATAGACTAAACACATAAAAAATAAATAAGAATAAAAATATTTTCATCAAAATAATACATATAAAATGATATAGATGATACAAAACAATGTTATTTAAAACCATAATATTTGGACTTTATAAGTAGAAAACACTAAAAGAATACAAAATATAAATTACAGTTAGATTATAAATGAAATTTAAGACATACAATTAAAACAAATAAAATAACGGAAAATTAAAATAATTTAATAAATATATTAAATAGATTTTATTAAGAATTAATAATAATATACGAATTAATAATAATAATAATAATAATAATAATATAACTAAAAATAATTAGTATTATCTACATATTAATAATGGAAAATATAATAAATATATTATTTTTATGAATTCATATAAACCGAAATATTACTTACTAATAATAATATTTAATAATAATAATATTATTTACATGATCATTATCATTATTATTAATAGTATTATTAGCCATATATATAATAAATAAAAAATTATTTACATGACATAAATGATTATTACATAATAATAATTAACAATAATAATAATCTTATTATAATTAATAACTAAATTAGTAATCAAATAATAATATTTATTAGATTACGAATTATTTTTAAATATCAAATTAAATATATTGTTAATTACATTATTTATATCCACAATTATAAATTATAAAAAATTTTATTTTTATTAATAATTAAATTATCCATAAAATTATTTAAAAACAATTAGATACAATTTAATTTTTTAATTTGTTTTATTTATATACACACAAACAAACAAAAAAAATATAAAAATAAAAAAACTTTAGAAAATAGAAGGATTAGTCATTTTAGATAATCGAATTCTTTAATTGTTCTCTTAATAAGATGTTTGTTCCAATAGTGCCTTCTTAAAAGTAATTTTAAAGAATATTCTTAATAAGAAAGTGTATTCTTAAAATTCCATTGAAGAAGAGACTTTCTTAATAAGAACATTTGATTCTCGCTCAAATTTACCCAAGAGATGAAGGTAAAACGGTCCTTGTAGTTTAGCTTGGGTTATCGAATCCTCAGAGACCTAAGAAGAAACCTATAGACACGTACATTCTATGGACTGTTTTAGGCTATGAAGTGTCCAACTTGGATTGATTTTAGATGAGTTTAAAGGAACTCTAAGAGACTTAAGTGAATTCAATTTAAAAGAATGAGTTGATCCTAGGTTATCGCTTAGGGTGGATTGGACGTAGTTTCTTTTTAATGATTTCAATTTCTTAAATTTGAGATGGGTTCATTTAAGGAGATAAAACAACATCCTCACTTACTGGTTTAATGGATACATCCTTTAATTCTAATCACCTATATACTTGAAGGATCAAAGTTTTGAGCACTTCAAGGTAAAGGTTCATATTAGCACAAGAAGTGTGGGGCCTTAAATACAACAAGGACGATGGAGTTTAAAAATCATCAAATAAAAATCTCAATTAAAGAAGTGATTATACATTAATGAGGTGATAAATAACATCCAATCCCTCCCCTTTCTACTCCCTTGGATCAACCCATAAGTGGGTTATCCCTCCATTGATTCTACGGTTTCAATGGAAGCGGAAAGTAGACTCAAAAGGGATGAAATGGAGAAGTAAAAAAACGCAATAAAATAACAATCACTCCACCATTGTGTGATAATCTCACAAGGTTTGGTATGAACAAGTTCAAACCTTGAACCAACGGTATCAGATTGATAAGGAGAATAACAGAATAATAATAGAAGAAGAAATTTTATTAAGAAACAAGGACGAATTAAAACAACTTACATGTGAATGAAGAACATTTCAAAGAGAAATTGGCAGCATAACATTTAGATGAAAACAAGATAAAAGACTCATAAATCCTCCAACACCACTACCTTAAATAGTACTTTTTGAGCCCTTGGGTCGAGCCTCAAACAGTACAAGTCATCCCACATTGAGTATGGTAGGTCTAGGGTGGTGGAACGTTTGTGGAAAGAAGACTTTCCACCCTTGACCCGAAAAGGCATCCAGCTTTCATGCACCGAACGGACACGCTTGAAACACCTTCTAGATGGCCTAATTTGGGTGGGCAATAGCAGACTTAAATTACGATCCGGATGTCCCCTAACAGTATGTAAAATCTCAGACAAAAAGGAGTTATGGTGTTTGAGATATAGTTTAATTGGTGGGATGTTTTGCTGGGCCGCAGAATCTGGCCCATAATTTTATCTCTAACTAGTGCCGCCTAAATGGACACTATGGAGGCCGAATTAGCATTGGATCCTGAAGAGTGATTTGTTACTAGACATAGATTCTATCATCAAAAGCAATATGGGATTCAGTGGACCTCTATGTTGGGCCCCACCGTCTCATCAGTGGGATGGTGTCCAATCTTCCGTCTCTAGAATTGCTTCCTTTCATTGCCAAATATCTCCATCATCCTCCATGAATTATCCATTGATCCCTGAATGAAACATGTTAATATTGGAGTGTAAATCAATTTCCAAAAATATAAAATTAAAATATGTATAATCAGATGAATCATTTGGTACTTCAAATGATGTTCAAAAATGTACCACATAATAGTGAATTTTAAGAAGGTATTACAATCATAATGTGAAATGATGTTCAAAGTGTAAAATACACTAAAATGGTGTTTATGAATAATAAAGAAAATGAATACTAAATATATTACCAATGAATATTGGCCTCATTTAGTGGCTAATCACACCCCCAACTTGAGTTTTTTTAGTCCTGAGAAAAATATATCTCAACAATATGAAATTCGAATTCCCTTTTTCAAAAACATTTTAATACACAATGATCACCAAAAAACCTTATACCAAACAATCATGAAACCCATAAAAATATTTTAATACAAGATAGTTTCATAATCAGTTCCCAATCCCAAGACCATTCCTTTGTTCAAATTCATTTCTATATTTCATCCAATATCAATTAAGTATGAGGATGTGTTGTGCATCACAATAGACATGGGGGTTCATCTTTATTCAAGGGGGAAATTATGGAAGCACTAGGTGGAATCACATTTCAATATTAATATGTGTATTCATTTTTTTGTATGTTTTTTTTGTTTTTTTTTTCAATTTTGGCATGGTAATTGAAGTTTCACTCAAAAAAGTCAACCCCTATAGCAAGACTTTGTCGATGACTCCCAGGCTCAATGACCTTAGGGCACCAAGTGAAGCCCACATACTCGGGCATCATCTCAAGTTAACTTAGTAAAAAAAAATTCAAATTACCCAAAATAGAGATAAAATTACTAACTCTGGGCCAGATAACTATGGAGTCAAGATCCCCATGTGCTGAAAGCCACACATTAGGTCATTTCATTGCTCTACGCGCAATTTTTTTATTATTTAAATTTAATTTTTTTTGAATACTCATATTAAACTAAAATGATAACCAATCCTATGCTATTTATTTGGGGGAGACCATGAACTCAAAATCATACCCCACTATCCAAAGGACGTGCTTTATGATCTTTGTTTATTTGGATGAAAATATAAACGATGAAATATCACATTGGACAACCACACTTTCCAAAATCAATGCTCATGAAATTATACAAGGATTAAATTCAGAATCAGGCTATGCTAAATTATTTGATATTCAGTTTCAAAATGTGCAATGTGTATTACCATGTTTAAAGTTAAATGAATTTTTCCTCCCATTTTCACAATTTTTTTTCAAATCATTTATCATTTTTTTGCATTTAATAATATTAATGATATATACTATGACCCACCCCATTATAACACATATGTTTCATATAATGAAGTTGAAATTAACCCTTAAAGACTAAATCAAATAATCCCTATGGTGAAAACTAGAAAATTTCTTATAATTACATATGGTATAATATTTTTTTTGAAAATAATAAATATATATAAAGAAAATACCCACACAAAAAATTGATATAAATAAACAAATATCTAATGAAAAATGTTTTAGAAGATTATTATTTACCCAAGAATAAATAACATAACCAAAAAGAATATGCATTGTCAGATAAGACCCAATCTAACAAAAGCTCAATCAAATAGAAACCCATCAATGTATTATAATATAATATTTAAAAATTAGAAATTATGGTACACTAATACACATCTTTATCGGATTCACATTCACACTTCCCAAATGATAATTTTATAGTACTCTCATCTATTCAACCCGTTATTTCCATTACATGTCATCACAATCCATCGAAATATATTCATATGTAGTCTCATTTGTTTATTGTCAATCAATAACACAACCAATCAAAACCCATGAATGCTCAAAAATACACCTTTTATTGAGTTTAAATATTCATTTCAATATTTTTTTTCTCAAAAATGACCCTACATACCATCAATCAAATAGGGTACAACATGCTTATAGGAAAAGGTATTCAACCCGGACAACACATAAAAACCCATAATTTTGGGCTATTGTGAACCTGAATGACCTCAACATGCATCCTCATAATTCTATTCTACCCCATATATACGAAAGACAATAAATTCAAAACCCTCTAATAGAAAATATTGAATACTCATGATAACATAGTCTATAAATGTATGGAAGTGTGTTCAAGAATGAAGTGATAGTTTTATATCTATTCCATGACTAATATTGGGTTTTAAAAGAACAGCAAAAACCTAAAACAAAATCCCAATATGAGTAACCAATTTCAGCTGTGTGTTCATAAAATCATAATAAAATATATCATATATATTTTGTTCAAATAATCCCAACTAATATGGTTCACAAACATAACTACATCACCCAAATGAGACATCACCACCAATATGCCATATTATCCCCTAAAAAACAACTATTTCATCCTTCTTTTTCAACCATTCCTTATCCAACAAAACAAAAAACTATAAAATGTCACTCAATAAATAAAATAATTTAATATTAAATTAAGTAGTTGATTAAATTCTATTGTTAATGAGAAACCATGTCTAATAATTTATAACATTTCATTCAAGCCTTTAATCATTCATTTTAATAATAAATATTTGATGAATAACACTTATATAATTTATTTTTCATTAAATGAAATTTAATAGAGTTTCCATTAAAAATAACATTTCTTAATAACTAGGGAAATAGTTATACCCTCTATACTTTTCATCTTCTTCAATAACATCAATCCTATAATTCTGTTTGGTATAACATCCTAATTAACCATACTAACATACATCAACAACCATTTCAACCAAATCCAACCCACCACCTCCCTATAAAAAACAAATTTCCAATTATTATAAATAATAATGACCCTCATCAAACTTCTATCCATAAAACTTCAACCTAATAATCATAAATACAAAAGGAAAGATAGAAATAGAAAAAAATTGTGTATCAGTCGGTCACACACATTATATTTTTCTGCATACCATCATGTTCATTTATCATATATTACACAGAAATTATTGTAACACTTATAGATTACACAAAACTAATTCATTCCCATATTTTCTTAATTAGATTTTCTAAAGGGCCTCTTTATTAATAAGATCAATGATATATTAGCAAAACCATTTTAAAATCTAATGTTACATCAATTGGGAACTAAAAAAATTAAAATCCATGGATATGGAAAACATATTATTAAATAATAAAAAATTACAATCCATTCACAATATAATAAACATTATTATCAATTTTTAGTAGATTTATGATATCCAAAAAATGAAATTAAAACTATGTCACTTCAATATATAAACCATCAAAATAATGTTCTGGAACCCCCACCATCAATCAATCTATTAAAAGAACAATTCAAAGAAAAAGCATTGAATATATTGTATAATGTAACCTAACTATCATACAAAAAATTTTACATTCATTATTTAAAAAGTAAACCAAAACTAAAAAACACTATAGTCCCAAGTTCATTAGGATATTATTTACATAGTAATTCAACATTATAAAAATTTATATTATCATTCTTTGAATCACAATAATTTTATCATAATTTCCTTTAATAATTAATTTCAATAGTTGTCATACTATAGAAATTATAAAATCAATAAAATTTGTGATATATATATTAAATTTTGCGAATAAAGATAAAGTGTAACATTGGATTCATGTATTATGACTTGGTATCATAAATTGCATGAATCATATACATTGGAAGCATAAAAAAATAAAAATAATATTATAAAATCATTGCACTATATGTATCAAAACCTCCACTCAAATAATATATAGTTTTTTTATTTTTTCATAGTAATTTTTTTCAATATATCACATTTAAAAGAACTGATTAGTTTATTAGTCATGAAAAAACCCGATACATTCCTGGTTCCCACAATAAATTTAAAGTTTAAAAAAACTTTTAAAAGTATATATTTAATATCCATGAACTCAATAAATTATTCCTCCTTCAAATAATGTGTAATGTAAAAACAATAGCGATATGAAATGCTATAAAATTATAATATAATGTAGAATATATCATGAGTAAATATTCCTTAATAAAAAATAAATGTTAAATGATATAAAAAATTTCTTTTACTCAAAAAATTTAGAATTAAATAAATCCATGGGTAATAAAAATTTAAAAATATCATTGAAAATAAATACTATATTCAAAATTATTGAATAAAATAATTCAATTTTTCATGATTTTTGACCAATGAAAATATATTTTTAAATATATGTTTGTATATAATCGACACACATTTAATTAATATAACTTTTAGGTTTTTCTAACTAGATGATGAATGGATGGTATATCTATAACAAATCCATACATGTAACTACAAGTACATTTTTTTCTTCAAATATTGAATTTCCAATAATGTTTTTAAAAATATATCATATAAATAATATATATTAAATTAAGAATAGAGAATGTTTAAATTTCCTTAGTAAATTATTGAACATTAAATGTTAAAAAACTATATTTAAAAATGGAAAAGAGTTTATGAAATATCAATTCCCAAGATAAATTAAATCTATATAAAATATAAATTATATTCTTGAAAATATATTACCACAAGGAAGAGAATATTTTAGGATAATGTTAATGTAGACAAGATTAATAGTATATGATGATTGATTCATAAATATTATTGGTATTATAAAAAAATGTATTATGTATTATATAAGAATAAGGAAGGGATTCATTGGAAATGTAATGACCCTGACCTTAGTATCCTAGAGTTGGTAGTCACTTTAATAAATTTATTTTGAATATATGTGATGAAATCCCCTAGGGCCTACTAGTTTAGGTGTATTTGTACCATATATGTTTATATTATTGTCCTATTCCTTTTTAAAATATAAATTATATATTATACATATAAATATTATGTTTCCTTCAAATTATTAAAGAATTACTTCTTCACATTATGGAATAGTGAAACAAAATTAGGGTGTTTTAAAATATATAATAGGAGTCGCGTACAATGAAATCTATCATGAATCTATATGGTATTATATATGTGGAATTGTAAATGACGAAAAATAAAATTAATTTAATAAATACATGACTATCATGATTGAATAAGGCAAAATAAATATGTAGCGGTAAATAACAAAACACGCATTCCATTTATTGAGTAATTTGACCAATACATGAATCCATAGATGTCACGAACCTACCCTGGTTGAACCCGAACCAGTCACACGAGCTAGTTTGAGACATGTCCCAAGGGGCATTCCTGATCCCCTAGAGATGAAAGCATGTGCTGGGAATCCTAAATAATATGTGGGAATAGTTTGGATGTTAAATAAAACAAAAGTAAAAAACTGACAATAAAAAAACAAGCATAATAATGAGAAAATTAATAAACTAAACATACCTCTATGTGGCCTACTTGGTCAAAACCCAACTCAGAACCAAGCCCCCTCCAAGGGTGATGAAAATCATGGTGATCTTAAAACTGGAATGATCGGGTGGGTGTGAGCATCTAGATGCTCAATATGAATGAAAAAAATAAACCACGCCTCATTTCCCACATTGAAAATAAAGCCCATTCTTGATAATTTGAAAATAGGATAAATAAAAAATATTGGTTTTCAGTCCTTTAACAGAACTGTTAACAAACTTTTACTTTAAATAATACCCACCTTTATTTTCCATTTCATTTTTCTAATTCAATTTCCTAAAAATATAAGTTTTGTAATGAATTCATTCTGAGACCAACTAGTACCAAAAAATATTCTATATATTAAAAATCAATGTAAAAGTTTCATGAGACCAAATAACAAAAAATATCCATAAAAACAATGAAGGAAAATAAACTTATGCAACGTTGGTAATTTCAAAAACACCCCTATAGAGATCCATAAAATGTCTCAATTCAGAACCCCATGTTGGAGTATGGTCAATACCATAAGAGAATAACGAATCGGTTTCCCTAAACCGGCCTCACTAGTGGGGTATCCTACCTAGACTAATAGAAAATACATGGGGTAAAACCCCGTCTAATCGTGGTTGATCGGTAACCACCACTCGACCCTCTAAACGATGCCCAAGAACCCATAGTGGTTATATCACTATGTATGTAGGGGTTAATCGAATGTGTGACTCCAAGAAAAAGGAAATACCACACATTACTATTTTTAACATTGATTCTTTCTATTAATACACCCATAAAAGGTTATCCTAGATAAGAGTGACCAATATACTTATATATTTATATATTCATACATTTCAAATATACAATTTGACAATCGGGACTTCAAAACATTATGTTATCCAGATTATTTTACAAAATTTTATGTTTCCAATTTGGAATTCACACATTAAATGTGGAATAACATTCCAAATGAGAATTTAGTACCACCATTCTAATATACTATTGAAATAATCCCATCCAATTAATTTCACAAAGCCATTTCAATTTCCTTGATAAAAATGAAAAAAATACTTATATAGTGACAAATGGGCCATCATGTCATTGAATTATAAAACCACACATCATGGTTGCAAACATGTCATGTTTTAAACAACACATCGAACCAAATATTTTTAGATTCAAAAGATACAATTTACAACTATGGAAGTCTTTGTAAATAATTTTAAAATATTTTGGACATGTTCATAATAGAAAGCAATTTGTAAACAACCATATACATGTGATGAAAAGTAATGGGAACCCAATCTAAAAGAGGTGAAATCCATTTCAAAAACACACATATAAATATCTACATTTATAAATTCCATATGATTATATAAACACAATTTTTTTATAAGAATCTCTGAAATACTGTAATTCTATTTAAAGGCACAAGCATGTGGGACCTACCTCAAAAAGGATGTAGATCAAGCCAAGGCACATCATATAATTGAGCTTTTGATAGAAATCTCATACACCTAGAAACCATACATTCTTATACATATATATATACCCTCAATCCAATGTTCATATTCCCCATGTTGTGAGGTTATATTTTTAATATATATATATATATATATTCATACGTACCTATGTATGTGTGAATGCACACCACCAAAAATCCACCAATGATATAATTAATTAAACCTATAAGTACCAACATAATTTATAAACAATGGACTTTTTATGAAACCAATCCTTTTATTAATTTCAAAACAAATGAAAAAACAAAAAATGAACTCAAAATGCCAAAATATCCCCTCTCATTACACATCAAAACATACTTACCAAAATTATTTCTAAATCCATATTTTATGAAATACATGCCACTTCAATGTCATGATAAGTGGGCATTAATACCATGAACTGACCATAACTCACACCAAGAACCAACCTGCCATATATCTTGAGTTTACATTTCATCCCTTTCATAAAATCCTCACAAAAGACAGAAACGTATTTTGGAAATAAAATCCATTTGTATAACCAAGAATATAAGAAAACACTATTTAATAGGTGATATTTTCATATGAGGGAACATCCATGTGTTCACCTAGTTCACCCACGGATGTTCCAACAACCAACGGAACATGAAACCACCAAAAAGACACCAAATATTGTTTCACAAAACCACCACATTCTTTATAACTACAACCAACTACTCACATAATTTAGAGAACATAAAACAACCTCCTAGAAACCATATAACCTTTTTCCAAAACATTTTATACATTTATCAAGTTATATAACTACTAACCCAAACACACCAAACCAAGTTCATAAATAGACAATTTCCCTCACTACATAATCAATTATATACAAAAAAATAAAAACCACCAATTCCATTTACTAGATTAATAGAATATAAAAAACACCCTATGTGCAAAGACTATTGGCATTGAACATAAGCAACAATAAAATTTATTTTTCACAAACCAAAACAATTTATAAATTATATAATAAGATTTTAAAGGGTGATGAATAGGTGTGACCCAGCATATTAAATTTATTTAAAATTCCAAGCATCAATGAAGATTACATAGGAATAAAATATAAGAAAATGTCCTCCTCAATGGTCTGCGACCATGAAGCCACTTTAGTGGAAGGAATATCTATAGAATGTGGTGCCTTCTTACACCATAAAAAGAGACAAATTTAACCAACAAACACTAGGATTTGTTTTTTACAACATAAATCAAACAAAAAATATGAAATGAAGTATAATGGAGTGGAGGTTCGGTGTGCACAAGGGAATGGTGGATGGAGGCCGGGGACAATAAAGCTGTTTGGCCATGCTGCATATGGACACCAGAGATGAGTGGTGTGGGTTATATAGAGCTCATGTGTGGGATGAGAGAACTGGGGGATCGACTAGCTAGAGATGCATAAGGGTGAGGGAAGGCTGATGTGCTGAAGAAACTTGAGTGTGACAGGCTGGAGTACAGAAGGTATAGGTAGATCGACTGGTGTGTTGGGATGGAGGTGTAGCGAGGGGATGACCACACGAGAGGGGAATTGTAGGGAAGGGGGTGTGTTGAATCAAGAAATAGGGGGGGGGGGGGGGTTCATTATCTAATAATAATAATAATAAAACAAATATTAATTATAATTATAATAAAATGATTATAATAATAAAATTGATATATTAATAATATTATAATTTCTTATAATACAAATGTTACACTATTAATAATAATTATTATAATATTCTAGGTAATAATAATAATATAACATAATAATAAATTTAATAATAATAATGATAACATAATGATTATTATTAAAAGATTCTTTTAATTTCTATTTTATCTTTATTATTTTATTTTAATTTTGATCCTTTTTGTTTTCATCAAGATTTATTTAATTCATCTGTTGGAAAAATCAAGGGTTATTTAGGATGACTGCGCGGAATCCCCAATGGTGTAGTACCCACAAAGCGGTCTGAAACCCACAAAAATATAAATCCTCTAATTTTTTTAAACTCACATTAATCTCGAGCATCAATGAGAGAGCCTAGAGATAGGAAATAATAAAATATAAATAAATTTAAAACTTGGGGTGTTACAATTCTCCCCACCACAAAAACATTCTTCCACTAGAAAGCCACCAATCCAAGAGTTTGATAGAACTTGAATATATGCCTAATTTAAATCGAAAGTAACCACTACCCAAAGTAATGGGGGAAATTAAGAGGTTTCTCCGTACCACCAGAACAAAACAAGCATAAAAAATTAACACCCAAAAATAGTATCCCGAGAGGGGGGGTGATGTGGGAACTCCAAATATTACCAAAAAAACTTCTATAGCAAGATAAAAACAATACATCCTCTAAAACATGGAACTCTCTACCTATACCAACAACATTTAACTCTATAGAAACCCATCTTATATACACATAAACTATGATGTGAAACCAATCCTAACTAAAAAAATTGATTTTCCCATACACACTTACATATCCAAACCCACATGGCCAAACCAATATTAACCCATAAATGGTCAAAACACACTTTATGAAAGAAAATTCATGATCCCGAATACCTTAATTAGATAAATGGAACAACTGGATTACAATAGAACAAGTTAATCACATTCATGTATTGAAATGATGAACATATAAAATCATTGAAACTTTAATAGTAGTGAAAAAAAGAACAAAATGACTTTAAAATTTTCAAATTCCAACATGGAACAAAAAACATGAACCGAGGCTTCCCCGCCCAGAGAACATCGAACTACATGTGAGCTTAACCCTGGGTCTTGTGTCAGGGGATCTAAAGGATGAAGAATATTCTACCTCAAAGTCAGGCACTAGATCCTCTGGTCATGATGTATTAATCAGAATACACTTCAAACAGAACACCTATATATGAATCATACACCTACAATAATGGATGTCCTTTAGAGGGATGCGACATGATAGATTTGAAAACCCTAACCACTCACAATGGTGGCACACATGAGGACGATATGATGAACTAGAAGTTGGAATTGATGAACTATTTTTTTTAAAAAAATCCACTTTCGCACACCATGATCACCAGATGGGGAACCTTCAGGAGAAACTGGATATAGTGTATTTCCCACCATCAATGCTCCGGAGACATGCACAACTAGAAACACCTCATCCACGAGCTTCTCAAAATGAAGGTCCTTATAAGGGAGGACCTGCTCATTGATCACTATATGAAGATCACAATTATGATAGAAGTATCGACAAATCATGTGATGCTAACTCCAAATAAAATTAATCATTTTCCATTAAAAGGTCATCATATTTGTTCACCATTACTTGGCCTTGTTGAATACTCATGATCTCTTCCCTTTTCTTCATCTTCTGCTCCTCATGTATAAACCATCATATGAAGAAATATTTAAGTAAATCCCCCTTCATCCCATGGTGAATTTATGACGGGGAGAAAAAATCCCATTCATCTAGAGATGGACCTTCAAATAGACCTAAAATAGAATTCACTTTGATTGTTTTAGGAGTTCACAAAACCCTAAAGGCGCTCTCAACCTCTTCATGCCACTCTACTTCCTCTAACAGAACTATATCACCATGAAGTACATTAAATGTTTGAGAAGGGCCAGAAACTGGGGATGATTATTCAAAATCATTAGGGGCCTTTCTTGGTGGAATTTCTAAAAAACATATAAAACATATCAAAACCCATTATGAAACTGAAGCAACATCGATGAAATATCTTTTATCCTAAACCCATCAACTAAAAACAAAACATATATGAACCCAGCAAAAATAATCCCTTTAAACCCCCTCCCTCCTTAGAGATCAACTTCAAGCATTTAATTTCAAATAACACCAACAAAATACTATAAACTATCACATATGTATCCATCCATTCCATTTCATCTCCCATTTCAAAAAATTACCAGATTTTCATGATAAAACAATCTCTTTATAAAAAATTTTTACCAAAATAAAAAACCTTTTAAAAGGAATCATCATCATCTCAAAATACTTCCAATTTTTAAAAACACACTTACAAAAACCAGAACATGGAGCAAACACCACATACACGATACTACAGATGAGAGGGACTAGTGTTTATGCCAAACATGGTGACATTGTACCGAGATATGACCAATGTAATAAGTTACACTAAGAGGAAAGAAATCATAAAAATTGATTATCACATGGTTTAATACTCCATGATAAATCAAAACATGACACCAGCTCACCACTATTATCATCCTTCAAACAAAAAAACTACAACAGGACAAGGGTTAATTTTCCAGACTACCCATAGTGACTCAATGTTCCGAATGAGCGAGGTTTTTTAACACCCTTCTTGTACATATTTATCGAGTCCTGAATGTACTAATATCAATCTACCAGACAATCCAAATAACAAGAACTTCCCAATGATTCAATTGTTTCATGAACCAACCCAGTTCAACCCTAAACTGGTCACATGAGCTAGTCCATGACATGTCCTGTGGGGCGTTCACGATCTCCCTGGGATGGAAACTAGTTCTAGGAATCAAAAATAATATATGGGAATGATTTGTCCCATAACTAAAACATAATTAAATATAAAACTGACAATAAAAATAAATATTAAATAATAAAGTTGAAATGAATAAATTGAACATACCTCCACCTGTCCCACTGGGTCACTACTCAACTCAAAACCAATCCTACTCTAAGAGAGATGTGAAATCTGTTAAACCCAAATTTGAAATGATAGATTATGTGTGAGAACCAAGATGCTCAGAAGGATTTCCAAAATAAACCACTCCTCATGCCCTACCTCTAAAATAAAATCATTATTGGTAATTTGGTAATAGGATATATAAGTTATATGGTTTTATAATCCATTAAAAAAATATGTATCATGATATTAACTTAAATAAAAACCAATTTATATTCTATTTCATTTTCCTAAATCAATTACCAATGTATATAAGTCATTTAAATGAATTATATTTGAAACCAACTACTTCAAAAATAGGAATTATATTATAAAAATAAATATAATTATGTTTTTAGATAGAATAAACAAAATTCTCATAGAATAAATGAGGAAATTACATGTATGAAACCATGGTCATTTCTTAAAAATCCCCAGAGTGATCCCAGGATGTACTAAGTAGGGATCAACCTATCGGTGTATGAAAAATACCTTATGTAAATAACAAAATAGTTACCCTAACCCGACCTCACAAGAAGCACAACATGCATTACCTTACATAAAATACATAGGGTACCAACCCATCTAATAGTAATTGATCAAAAATCGCCACTCGACCCTCTAAAAGATTCCTAGGACCCCATGGTGGTTATATTACTATGTATGTTGGAAGCCCTCGTACGTGTGACTCAACAAGAAATTTTCACTTCACATGCCTAACCCAAACACATATGTTTCCAATGAATTGACCAATAAAGAGTTACCATAGATAGTTGAACCCCATATACTAATATTTATATGAATTTGTGTCAAACATACAATGCACCAACCGAGCCATCAAACCGTTTGATTATGAAAACCATTTCACACATGAAATTATGGTCCCAACCAAGCATTCAAACATTCAAAGTGATAGAAGGATCCAACAAGTGATTTAAAACTATCATTACAATATACCATGAAAATATTCAATCCATGTTAATTTCGAAAAGACATTTCCATTTCCAGGATAAAATCCCACAACATACATAAAACGCACCCAACGTGCTTTCATGTCATTGAATTCTCAACCCACGATTCAAGGTTCTAAACTATTCAAATATTAGACAACACATTTAACCAAATCCTTTTAGTTTCACAAGATACAAATCACTACAAGTGTACATTTTGTAAACTATTTTAAAATAATAATGACACCTTCATAATTAAAATAAATTCACAATCAAGATTAGACATGTTATGAAAATTAATGGGGAACTAATCTCTAAGAGGTGTAAAACATTTCAACAAACACAAATAAAAATCTACATATATAAATTCTATATGAATATGAAATGAAACCTATAAAAAATGCTATGAAATCATGGAATTCAAATTCAAGGTGCGGGCATGAGGGACCGATCTCAAAAAGGAAGAGGATCAAGGTGAGTAACATCAGGTGTTGAATCATTTTTCAAAAATAATCCACATCAGCACACACAAACATTATCATAAAAATATAAACACCCATAATCCAATATACATATCCTCGTTCAATGAGTTAATATGTGGATGGATGATATATATATATATATATATTTATATACATATACACAAACCTACCAATGTATGTGTCGGTGTGCACCACTTAAGAGCCAACAATCCTTTTAAAAATTAACCTATAAGGACCATCATCATTTAGAAAAAATGACAATTCAAGATACTAAATTTGATATTTATTTCAAAATAATGAAAAACACACACAATGGACTCAAAATTCAAAATGACACCTTGGATTTACAAAGCCAAACACATTTACCAAAACTATTCACAAATCCATATTTTTAGAAAAACATGAATCCTCCATGTAATGTAAAATGGTCATTAATACCAAAAATTGAACATTAATCACACCAGGATCCAACTAGGAATATATATTGAGTTTATATTTCAAACCATTCATAAAATCCACAAAAGGACCAAACCTTATTTAGGAAAAACCATTAGAAAACCAAGGTATTAAGAAAACACTATTTTAAAGGTGATATTATCATTATATGGAATATCAATTTGATAACCTTGTGCACCCAAAGATGTGATAACATCCAATGGAACACCCAATCACCAAAAGGACTCCCAAAATTCTTTTAACAAAACCATAACTTAGTTTATAACCCTAACCATCTGCTCAAATAATTTATGGATCATAAAACAAGATCCTTTAAACAATAGATCATATTTCCAAAAATATTTTACACAATAATGAAGTCATAGACATACTAAACCAAGAACACCAAACCATGTTCAAAAATAGGCTACTATCATCACAATATAATTAATGATAAATAATTAATGAAAACCCTCATTTTTAATTACATGAATAATATCATTTAAAATAAACACCTGAAGTGTTAAGGATCTAGGCATTGCACAATTGTATAATTAAAAATCCATTTTTCCATAATCCAAAAAAATTCGAAAAAATATAATAATATTAGAAACAGTCAAAAAGAGGTGAGAAATCACTTATTATAT
This sequence comes from Viscum album, assembly GCA_963277665.1. Lineage (NCBI taxonomy): Eukaryota > Viridiplantae > Streptophyta > Magnoliopsida > Santalales > Viscaceae > Viscum > Viscum album. The sequence continues at coordinate 1,468,111,648 of OY728146.1, forward strand.
TTATTGGAAATTCCAAGAATCGATGAAAATGACATTTGAAAAATATTAATGGAAATGATAACCTCAATGGTTTGTCACAATGACACTAGTTCAGTGGATGGAATAACAGATATCTGTGGTTCTTTTACACTCCCAAAAAATCAGAAAAAGGAACCAAAAACCCTATGATTAAGTTTATTCCATAATTAAGAAGAAAAATACGAAAAGAAATATATTGGAGTGGGTGTTTTACATGAATAAGGGAAAGGTGGTTCGAGGCCTAGGACAGTGAATCTGGTTGGTTGTGCCGCAACTGGACGCCATAGACAAGGGGTGGGGTTTCACCGTAGATCCTGTGAGTGAAGAGGGAACCGAAAGGGGTCGGCTAGCCAGAGGAGAGGATGGTAAAGGGAGGGATATAGAGTGGATGACAAGGGAGTACAACAAGCTTAAATGCATAATGGAAATGGATATCAACTTTTTTGCATAGAATGAGGTTCAATGAAGGGATGGTTGTGCGAGAGTAGCATAGAAAGGGGGGAGGGGGTGCACCAAATCATGAAATAAGGGGGATAATGTTTTTTCGGTATCTTATAACAATAATAATTAAAAATAATAATGATAAGAATAAGAATACACTAATAATAACAATACCATTACAATAATAATAAAAATATCGATTCCTAATAATCATAATAATATTACTCTATTAATAATTATAATAATAATAGTCTTATTAATAATAATAATATATCAATATAATAAATTTACTAATAATAATTATTAAAAAAATCATTATTATTGAAATAATATTTTAATCTTTATTTCATTATTATTATTTAATTTTATTTTTTTCCATTTTTTTCATCATGATTTATTTATTGGAAGTGGTGGGCAACTACAAGGTCACCTAGGATGACCTCGAAATAACGCCAACTGTGCGGGCCTCCATACAGGCTTGAATCCCACCAAAATATAAACCCGTGATTTTTTAACCCCTTATTCAACCAAATCATCGATGGAAGATCCTGAAGTCATGAAATAATATAATAAAAATAAATTTAAAATTAGGGTTGTGACAGTAGAAAATATCAACCGAATAATATGATGGATAATAATAAATGCATTTAGAAGGAATTATATGGTTAATATAAGACATCAATTTCATAGATAACATTATATATATACAGTGAAATTTTTTTCCTATACATATTATATATGGGTCATAATACCCAAAAAAAACCATATAATTATAGATTTTTAAATTCACTTATGAAACTATTGACAAATCAAGTGACTATAAAATTCTAAGAACCACACATAACTAAATTCCCAATTCATTAATCATATATTAAATGATTGATTTAATTCATAAAAAATATTCTATGTAAAAAATGCCTATTTCAAAAAAATAATATAGAAGATTAATATTTCAATTGTCCATAAAATAACATTCATTGTCAATCAAATTATTTAGAAATGTTAATTATTTTTTAATTAATCACAAACATTTAAAAATAGGGACATGTAAGTGAAATTTGTTTTCTAATGATCCTACGAATTGGATTTTTTGGATAAAAATTTAATTACTATAAAATGAATCAATAAATTAATTTTTAATAAATTTATTAGTAAACCTATTAACAAATCATAAATGAAAAACAATGAAGTCTTCATTAAAACATACCCCAAAAGATTATAATTAAAATATGGGTTTCGTTACATAGATGAATATATATACCATAAAAATATTATTAAAAAATTCTTAATACTAATACACTTTCCAATTATAAAATCACTAAAATAAATTAAAAAATTCAATAAAATAAGGAAAATAATTTTCATTGAAAATAAACATATATGAACATGATGTTTTATAATAGGTTTTTGTATAAAAATTTAAAAATTAAATTATTTGAATAATTATGGGTGGATTACTTATAAATAGTTACTAAAAGTAAAACATGGAAGTGTTTGTATTTAATAGATCAATATAGACTTCTAAAATAATTCATTAAAATATTTTTTTTAAAAATATGATTTGAAATTATTTTTTAGATAGGAGAAAAAAATGTTGATTTCTCTTGGATAGATTTTGTCGATCATTTGATGTACCAAAGAGAGAAATATAGTACTATTAATGTTAAAAATGTTTATAAAAAAGAGAAAGTTGAAATATTTTTTTAATATGTAAATATACTATAATTCTCTTAATAGAGATGTAATCATAAACAACACTGAATATCCATGAGAATTAAAATAAACCCATCGAACCTTGGTATCTTTTGATTCATAATAACCATGAAATAATAAGATCAATTAAGATATTAAATATAATTAATATAAATATAATATTGAGATAACATGTCTAATTTGTAATAGATATTACTAATAAAAATAAATAGGCGCATAATAACAAATATGGCATAATGGATATTCAATTGATAAGAGAAATCATATAATTATGCTACCATTGATGGTGGGTTAATAAATTAATTGGATATGTGAATAAAATTTATATCCACATAACGTAATCTAAAATATTAAAAAAATTAAAAAAATATATGACACAAAATACTTAATAATATTAATGTTAATTGAGATGCAATAAAACGTAGTGAAAAGAAATTGAGTATTGAAAATTCATACTAGTTGAGGAAATTGAATTCAATTAATATTCCATATATTAATTCAATTTTAAACATAAAATTCAATGAAATATGATTTATTAAAAATATTCCATGTAATGGGGGATCATATACATCCATTAATTTAAATTTGGAACACAACATTAAAATATTCCAGAAAAAAGAAAATATGATAATTTTTTTTTCTCTTGTTTTTCATTATTTAAAATTATTTTATATCATGTTTAATGGTTTTAAATTTTTTTTTCAATTATAAAATAACCATATTAATATTTATAATATAATATTTCATCAATTTATTATATATTACTATGAATTCATTAACAATATTTCATTAATGTTATTGATTCGTTTTTTAATTGACATGTTTTATCTAACGTGTTATGTTTGAAAAGATACATTTTTTTCATATGATATATATAAAATTATTTAAAAATATATTAGAATGATAGATATAATATTTATTAATAATATAATATTTTATGACAATTGTTTATTCTTTGTAGTTAAAAATTAAATGAATGACTTCATTGAGATGGTAGGTTGTACGTATGGATGAGAGACAATATCATTTCCATAATTGGTGACAAGGTAAAAATTTAGTGATATATTAAATTTATAGAAATACTATCATGTCATATATATCATATATATGAATTATTTTAATCATTAGAACAATCCACATGAGGTGGTGATGGAAAAAAATTGTGTTACTTCACTAGGAAGTAGTCCATCATAAACATGACAAATAGCTAGGATTCCGATTTTATAGAGGATGATATGTAAATATATTATTACATAAAAATACTAACATATCATTACATCCAATAAAATTCTATTTTAAAATTATTATTTATCTGATGTGTGGGTAAGGAGTTCACTTTTATAATTGAGAGTGAGTGACATTTTTATAAATACCCAAGACAAATATACAATGTTAAGTCACTACCACTCCAATTGAATCAAAAGATTGTAAATACTATATTGGAGTAAATTTATAATGGATAAAAACCTAAAAAATATAAAAATAAACATGTTTTAACCAAGATATCAACATATCATATATGTTTCTAATGTTCAATACTTCAGTTAACACTACGATGATGTTTTCTATCTTTGTTAATTCATCCATTAATTATAAACTAAAAACATTTATATTAGTTAATTAAAAACCATTTACTATTAATATTAAATCCAATTTAATAATTGAATATTCCATAATTTTGGTAAATTAATCTTAACCCAAGTCCATGTAACTAACACATCCCCTTTTTAACTTAATAAAGGTAACATATTTTTTTGTGTTTATTCATAAATATTAACAATAATTATATATAAATTATTATATAATTTAATTTAATATATTTCAATATACTATAAAAATTACATACATTTCAATGATTTGATAGAATTTAATTTAAAAATAATCCCACATATCATGTTGAATAATAGTTTTTCAAGAAATGAAAACTATAAAATATAAGATGATATTATATTTACTATATGACTAGTGACAATAATTATATGGATTTAAATTCGTATATTTATTTCAATCATAAATAAATTGTTTTTAAATAATTTGATATTATTTTTTATCTTAATTTATTTATATGGAGGAACATTAATCACAATAAAAATAGTTTTTAAAAAAAATGCAATTTTTGGCCGAAAACAAACATACAAAAAATAATTTGTAAACATGATTCAAATTTAATTAAATATTTAAAATTAAATAAACAAAAAAACATTACATTTAAATAAAATTCATTTTATAATTTTGTTAATTTGTTTATGTATTTAATATATAAGACTGTTTAACAGAAATTGCAATTTTCACTTTTCACTGAAAAATCAATTTTTTGAAAAATCTGAAAATTTCACCCCAAGATATTTTTCATTTGATTAATTGAAAAATTAATTCACTTTTATAAAAAAAATTAAAAACATATAAAAAATAATTTATATTATTTCCTCAAAAATATCAGTAAAAACATTTTTTTTAAAAACATTTTTTTAAATAATTATTCGATTTAACTAAAAATCAAGTAATTATTAACATACAAAATTATTTATTATAATATATATATATATATATATATCTTAATTTTATTAATAATATTCCTGCAAAACAATTATATGGCTAGGTTATAATAACCATATTTAAATTATATATTTTATGGGTCGTTTAAGCTAGTTATTGCATGTTGTATAAAGAATCGCACAAAATATCATTATTTTAAAATATCATGGTGTCATTGAAAATAATTTCATATTAAAAAAATTCATTTGTAAAACCTATATAAACACAAATAAAAAGATATATTGTTTCCTTTCTATATAACAAAAATATTAGATCTAGAAATTTCATTTATTATTTTTAGGGAACATAAATATTTTTCATCATATGAAAAAAAATGTTTGAGAATCTACATCCATTTTGGGGATCCAATAAATATGTTAAATGAATTAAAAATATCATATATCAAATTATATATTTAATCCATTCCATGATTTCCTTTTTTGGTAATGTAATTCCAAAACCCTAGAACACTATATTATTTAATGGATATTTATAACATTTCATTAGTTGAAATCGATTGGTTATGAAGGAAATATTTTTCAAATATTGATAAATTAATAGATCTCTATTATGTATGATCTATTTTCTCTTACTCTCTATTATTACGGATTAATGAACCCAAGGATCGACCTCAATTTTAGGTCCATACCGTACAACTATATACTTTTACCTTTCATTACATCCCATGGATACAATTATCCTTTCAATAGACTCAATACATTTCATAGAAACCACTGTATTAGTATTCCCATTAAAATTTAGAGTATCATATTATATAAATATCCAATATAGGTGTATCATTCCATGTTACATCATTTTTTCTCCACATGTGAATGATAATTAGTCCTATCTTGGTAATGATATGCTAATTTGGATATGATTTTCTCATATCCAACACCAATTTATTGTATTAATAAATAGAGAAATCTTGAAATTCTATAGAAGTATTGTTATCATTATTTCAATCTTAAATGTTACATCTTAGATCTTGATTCCACTCAAATGTTCTTAGAACCCGTTTGGCCCCATGGACTCAAGTGCATCTCCCATATCAATATAGGCTTTCGACTAAAAATGAGGGACTAAGAGTGATATTGTGGAGAATATTCCTTCATTAGGACCGTGTAACATAGTGTAATACCATAAAAAATCAATATAGGAAGTATAAATAGAATACATCATATGTAAACAGTAGAAGAATGATAATATAAATAACCATGTTTCCTATCATACAAAAGATGATTATACATTTTATATCTTCTTTGAAAACAACCAAAGACGTTACATTTTAGTAATACATGATATATGTTCATAAAGTATAAAAAGTCAGCAAATAAACTCAGAAGGATTGCAAGACTCAACGAGGTATCATACTCTCAAACTCCAAAACAACATATTATGTACCTAGATAAGGGATCATTCCCTTATCGACACCTATAACCAAATAATATGTTTGGGTCAAAAAACATGACCCAAACAAGTAGTAGGACTAAATCCCATTATGCAACCATCCATGATGTGTGACAATCTATATGTGAGTATAAATAATAGGCAGTGTATAATAATGAAAGAAGTATGCAATTTTGTAATAAAATTTAAACTGTCCAACAAGCACTTCTTTCCATTTACATTCATTTCAAATTCATTAAGAAGTCAATTACATAAAATTTTATATGTTTTGAGATCTTATATATTCCTTAAATCCCTCGTATAAAAGTAAGAAAAATAGAAATCTAATAAGTTCATCTAAAAAAAGTTCATAAAAGATACAAAATTTTTCTATATCATGAAAATGACTCATAATAAACTCTATTTCAATATTCATCATACAAACATAAGACATTTCTTGACATTCCAAAGTTGGCATTCATATATCACACATGTGGTAATTCCATCCGCATCATATGAGCCCATACTAACATACCTCTAATGAACTGTATATCACTCTAAGTGTGGTATATATAAAATCCAACTCATGAAATATAAAATTTTTAAAGAACCATAAATTTCAAGGAATTTTTTTAATTTCTTTGGGATTATACGAGTACGAAGTTTCTAACAGCGCTTCATTCTGAGGCTCGGTGTGCCCGGAATAAATTTTCGAAGTTTATCTCGGATACGTTCAGTAAATGAACGAGTGTGTTTTTCTATCTTTTGAACCGGTGCTTGGAATTAAAATCTGAGGCCACCAATTAATTCGCAGTGCTGGGATTTGCTTAGGCAAAACTGAACAACTGCCAGAAAGGGCCAAGAGAAAAAGTTATTTTCTGGAACTTTCGAGAAAAATAATAAAATAATTCAAATGAATTATTTTATTTTTTCTTCTCCCTTTTTGGGTGGCGGGGAGGTGACGATGCACATAAATGAGGCTCATTAATGGATCATTAAACTCATAGTGTAACAATGCTTTAATGACACCATTATGGCAACGTTTCGACATGCTACTTTTTATATTTGGCACATCAAGTATATGGGGAGAAAAGAAATTGGATGATTCTCTAATGAACCTCTGATGGAAATCCGCCCCAGCGAAGAATGAAGAGCGCTGAAAAAAATCTCTTCTTCATTGATGACTTTCGAATATCAGAGCAGGAAACCGACGCTGATGCCTTAACCCCCCTTGATTAAGAACACACAACAATGAACTAATAAGAGGTAGGGGTTTATTTTGAGAATGTTAAAATTCCTATGTTCATTTTCCTCTAAAACAAGAATGTGGATCAACTAATTATTAAGTTGATCTGCGAATTTTATTATTTGTGGGTTGGGGAATTTTTTTCAAGGAAATTAATTGGAATTAAATTCAATCCAAACTAATTTTTTTCCTCGTTTTTTGTTGAACGTTTTTGTTGTTCCACCCTTTTGTTATCAACTAACACGGAGGGCATGGGCTAAACAAACACAGCCAGCAACCTTCCGCAGTTTTTTTGTCTGTGTGTGTGTTGACGGGAGATAATGGAATGGGACCAAAATCAGTGTCTGAAAGCCTTCACAGTGAAGAACGGGTCCCGGGAGAGCAGTAGGCATAGACGGCGGACAAATCGGACCACCAGAGCGCGTCCGGTGGTCCGTGGAAGGCGCTGCCGGATCCCGCGGCCGCACTGGATCCGAAGGAGGACATGGTGCATGCCGCGTCCATGGAGGGAAATGGTGGGGGGACCACGTCCCCCCCTGCTTGGCCTGCTGGCTGAGCCAGTGCACCCCCTCAGCCGGTCCGGGGCGGGTCGCGCGGACCGGGCTAGGCCGCGCCCTACGGGGCCGACACAAAGGGTGTTGGGCCTGGCCCAGACCCCCCACATCGGACTGTTTTCAGTCATTTGCACATAACATGGGCTACAGTCCTCCGATCGACACACCATCAGTTGCGTTTGGATCCTTGGATAGAGGCAGTCGTTTCTACATATTAAACTCAAGGTATTTATAGAACCTTGGACTGACGGGTTGGTGCGAACTCGAAACCAACCGAGCCCTCGGAGCAAAAACGTTTATAACTCAAGCTCTGGAAATTCGATTGACGTGACGTCGACTTTTTTGATTTCCCTATTGTGATATGGATCATTTGGCTTACTCAACTTGATGTTTGGACGCAGCTGGAGTACGGTATGGTTAGTTTTAACTTAAAAACCAACCAAACCCCAGGGACGGAAAAACCAATATCTATCAGACCGGGCGTCCGATTGACACACCGTCTATCGCGTTGAGTTACTATTGACGAGATTGAACATTTTGATACATCATATCTAGACTTCATGATAGTTGATGTATCTACCACTTGGTTCATGGAGCGGACCCTCCGTGGGTTCGGCAGCGAGGATGACTGTACATGGATCCTCCATGGGTTCGGTAGTGACGAAGACCATACTGGGATCCTCCATGGGTTTGATAGTGATGACTACTATTCTTGTATCCTATGTGGGACCGACAGTATTTGACTCTATAATTGTATCATATGTGGGTTTGGCAGAGTAGCTGGTCTTGTATCCTTTGTGGGTCCGAAATCTTAGCTGGTCTTGTGTCCTATGTGGGTCCGCCGACTTAGATGAATCATTGGATACATTTGATCATCTCTATCTCCCTACGATGTGTATTCCTGGGTAAGATGAGTCTTGATTCTCAATCATTATCATTGATGTGGTTGTCTTAATTTTCCCGTGTGGATTGGGTTGTGCTTTCCTATATGGACTGGGTTGTGCTTGGTCTCGGGAGCTAAAGCCAAACTGTAATAGATGACTTAGGTTTATATATGGGCATATAACTAAGTAGTGTTATTGATACCTCATGATTGCATCTTTCCTTTTTGGTTTATCCTTCGTGGATTACAAGAGACCTTCGGGGGTCTCGGGGTCCATACATAGTATCGTATACTCACCCCTGCACGGGCTATGCCCACACTAAATTGTGTTGGATCCAAACGATGGACAGCAATGATCAAGGTGGAGGATTGTGACGCTGGATGGTACCCGGAGGTGGACCACTTGGCAGGACGTACACGGAGTGGACGACAAGACTGAGGAGCTGAGGAGACTATCTGTACCCACCCTTCAGGTGGGATTTCCGGAGGACGACTCAGAGTTGTTATTTTACATTCTTCTATTGTAGTTTCTTTTCCAGTTGTACATTACATTCAGTTGGGTTTGTATTCTGGCCCATTTTATTTCCAGCACTTACTTTTGTTCTCAGTTTACTTAGTATTTACTTCATCTTGTGTACTCTGTGGTGTTTGTTTTCTTATATAAAGGCAATGCCTTCCCTTTTTTTAGGATTTACGCCTTTGGTGCTAGTCGCCAACCCCTAGCCTATGTAAGGTGGGATTGGGGTAGTCGTGGCATGAGCCCTAAGGACGGGTCGTGACAAATTGGTATCAGAGGAGTCGGTTCTACCGCAGAACTCAGGACTATGATATTTTCCTTCTCTGTGGAGCAATAGTGTTAAGAGTATTGACTGTGGTTTTCAGTCCAGGGAGTCCAGTGTTGGTGCGGCCGCCGACATATCCGTACACCAGGACCCTCACTTCTGATTGACGACTCAGTGCACGGAAACATTGATTGCATGTGTGTTTCAAAAGGATTCATTGTGATTACTTTGTGTCAGCTCACCAGGTATATTGTATTATTAATAGCGCACCTATTTCTTTTCAGGATGGCACCATGATGGCATCTTTCTAGGGTTTCGAGCATTGTGCGAGACGACAACCCACCGAGCGATGAGGCCTCGGTGCAGGGACCCATTACCGTGGGGGGACCGGCGGTACCTCTACCCATCGAGTCATCGATGCCACCCACCCCAGCGGCATAGAGTGCACGCAGGCTAAGCGTGTTTCACGAGTTTCAGAGGTGAAGGCTGCCCAGGTTCTATAGAGAGATGAATCCTCAGGCAGCTGAGGATTGGCTGGAGGCTGTCGTCAGAGTCTTCAGGTTGGTTGGGATGCCAGTAGACCTCATAGTGATCCTTTGTTGTGAGTCTCCTGCATGCAGCAGTAGGTATATGGTAGATCCTGATGCTCCAGGTGCACGATGAGGCATCTCTTCTTTGTCCGGACATGGAGAGCCTCTTCCTCTCGGAGTTAGTTCTGACCACCCTCTATGCGGTGCGCATCTATGAGTTACTACAGCTGCGGCAGGGCATCATGTTAGTAGCCCAGTACTCGGCGAGATTTACTGACCTCTCGCGCTACTCCACTGACATGGTACATGACCCATTCTTCCGGGCCCAGACCTTTTAGCAGGGGATGAGGTATGAGATCGGAGCTTCGACGATTCCACTCAACATCCCAACTCAGGCGAGGGTGCTAGAGAGATCCCTAATAGTAAAGAGATTTCTTGCCGAGTAGCCATCATCCGTGAGACCCACCATAGGACAGCACGGAGCGGAGTCTTCTGCACTAGGTAGTCAATAGACAAATTAGTGTTCCAAGTGGACCAGGCCATCAGGTGGGTGACCTCAGGACACGGGTTCGGTTGTGCGGGGCACATGGCACAGACCCAACCTTCCGAGGAGCAGACAATGCTATTCATGCGGTGGGAAGGGTCACATGGCTTGTGACTGCCCGAACTGCCATGCAGACGAGCATTAGATAGTGGAGGGACCTCCCATGAAGAGGAAGAGGTTCGACCGTGGCGGTCTGCATGGAGCAGGCGGATGGGGCAGAGGAGCTGGCTGAGTAGCGGGTGGTGGACTACCCATTGAGGATCTACCACCACCACCTCCAGGAGGTCTACCCCAACCATAGGGAGTGGGAGAGCATAGGCAGGCTCAGCAGCAGGCAGCAGATGCTTACGACCATGGCACACCCGAGATGATTCGAGGTTCTATCTATGTCTACTCCACAATTTATGAATTTCTTGTAGACACAGGTGCGATTCATTCTTTTATTGTCACTGCCCTTATTCAGAGCTCAGAGATTCTGACGGAGCCGTTGGCTCAATCCTTGTGGCTAGAGAGTCCTACAGGAGCAGACTCGATGATTACACACTAGTTCCGGTAGTGTGAGCTTACTCTAGGAGGTGAGAGCTTAGGATGTGATCTCCTTGTAGCGGTGTCGAGGCCTTACGACATCAACATAGGTATATACTAGTTATCTACAGTCCATTCCCAAATCGACTGTATTTGGCGCAAGGTGCGGTGTGTCCGCACAGATGAGACCAGGTTCACCTTCAACGGTGAGAAGGGAACCTTCGCAGCCCATAATGGACTCATGAAGTGGAGAGGGAGGCCTATCACACATCAGTTGGCTAGTCTCATCCTCAGAGCAGTCGACGTGTGGAGTCCGAGTTTTCTGGTAGTGGTGGACCAGTATGCAGATGTTTTTCCTGACGATGTTCTGGGACTACCTCCTCACAGAGAGGTAGATTTCTACATAGACCTGTACCCCAGGACATCACTGTTATCCACCCTAGTGTATCAGATGTCTCCCTCCGAGCTTCGTGAGCTGCAAGTACAGTTGGAGGAATTACATGGGAAAGGTTTCGTCCGACCCAGTGTTTCACCCTGGGCTTGTCCGGTCCTTTTCGCCAAGAAGGCAGATGGGGGGTTGCAACTATGTGTTGATTACCATCACCTGAATGAGGTGACTGTGAGGTACAAGAATCCACTTCTGAGGATTGACAACCTCTTTGATCAGCTCAAGGGAGCATGATGGTTCTCGAAGATAGACCTCAGGTCAGGCTATCATCAGCACTGAGTTCGGGACGAGGATGTGCAGAAGACGACCTTCATATGATGTTACAGCCTCTATGAGTTCTTTGTCATGCCCTTCGGTGTGACCAACGCTCCAGCAGGGTCCATGAGTTTCATGAACAGGATATCCCAGCTCTACCTCGATCAGTTTGTCGTAGTCTTCATTGATGAAATACTGATTTACTCAACGACTGCGGTGGAGAACACCTACCACTTAGTGGTTGTACTGGATACACTATAAGAGAACCTAATTTATGGTAATCTCTCGAAGTTCCAGTTCTGGATTTTAGAAGTCCACTTATAGGGGCACGTCATCTCTGAGGTGGGAGTTTCAGTGGATCCCGCGAATGTCGAGGTGGTACTTTCTTGGGAGCCACCCAGGAGCGTGAAGGAGGGGCAGATTTTCCTAGGTCTAGATGGGTACTATTAGGGATTTGTTCCAGACTTCACTAGATTTACAGCACCATTTTCAGCTTTGACGAAGAAGGGGAAACCATTTGTGTGGTCAGACAGATGTCAGTAGAGCATCCAGGAGCTGAGGCAGAGATTGACTAGTGCGCCCATCTTGAGGCTTCCGGAAGAGGTCGTGGGGTATGTAGTTTATTGTGATGCATCAGGGACCGGACTCGGGTGTTTCCTGATGAAGAAACGAGTAGTGATCACATATGGTTCATGGAAGCTGAGGCCACATGAATAGAACAATGCCACCCATGACCTGTAGTTAGCATCAGTGGTCTTCACCCTAAATATGTGGCAACACTATATGATGGGAGAGTGTTTTACAGTCTACTCTGACCACCAGAGTCACATGTACATCTTATCGCAGAAGGACCTGAACCAAAGATAGTAGCGATGGATTGTGTTTCTCTAGGATTATGACTATGATATTGACTATACTCCTAGGAAGGGGAATGTGGTGGCTGATTCTCTCAACAAGAGATCGGGAATTCAACTACTTTGAGAGATGATGGAGAATTTAGCCGCTTTGCAGATATCCTTTGTGGATATTGATGGGGAAGACTATCTTTAGTACCTCACAATCACTCCTCCACTACTTCAACGGGTCAGAGAGGCATAGCGTGGGGATGTGGACTATGATATGCGACTTGCACAGATATCTTATGAACATGTACTTGTGGATTTTCTGTAGGAGGAGGGCACATCATCCTTTTCAGGGAATGTACCATCATACCAGTTACACTATTGGAGGAGGTGGTAAGGGAGTTATACACTTCCCATCTAGAGGTATATACTGTAGTAGCGAAGATGTATCAGGACCTCAGACGATAGCACTGGTGGCCGGGTATGAAAAACATTGTTGCAGGATTCGTTTCTCGATGCCTCACTTGTCAGAAAGTGAACGTAGAGCACCAGGTACCTACAGTCATGGTACAACCCTTAGTGGTCCCAGAGTGGAAGTGGTATGGGATATCCATGAATTTCATGATGGGGATTCCATGTACTTCCAGAGGAAACAACTCCATTTGTGTGATTGTTGACCGACTCACCAAGTCAGCCCACTTCTGACCTATCAGAGAGCATGGCTCAGTGGAGAACATGGGACGCCTCTACGATCAAGAGATCGTATGGCTTCATGGTTTGCCATCGTCTATCATCTCCGATCGATAGGCTCGATTTACATCCAGGATTTGGAACGAGTTGCAGGAGGCCTTTGGGATGCAGCTACGCTGGTGCACTGCATTTCAACCACAGATAGATGGCCACACAGAGAGGACCATTCAGACACTCGAGGACATGCTCGGTTCATGTGTCCTTGACTTTGGTCACAGCTGTAAGGATCACCTATATTTGGTGGAGTTTGTGTACAACAACAGCTACCAATCCACCATCGGGATGACACCATATGAGGCCTTATACGGCCGACCGTGCATAACACCTCTGTGCTGGACAGACCCTGGGGAGTCAGCACTTGTAGGACCAGAGATGGTCCAGGCCATGACAGAGAAGGTACAGATCATTCAAGATCAGATGAGGACTACACAGAGTAGACAGAAGTCCTATGATGATAGGAGGTGGAGACCACTGGAGTTCGAGGACGGAGACCATGTTTTCTTACGGGTCTCACCTCGACGTGGATTACGAAGATTTGGCCAGGGCGACAAGTTATCTCCGCACTTCATCGGACCATTCTTGGTTCACAGCAGGATAGGCGAGGTGGCTTATCACCTTTCTCTACCACCATAGTTTCTCCGGGTGCACGGCATCTTACACATATCTCAACGGAGGAGATACGTGCATGACCCAACGCATATCATCGATCATAGGGAGCTGGACATCGATGAAGGGGCGACTTTTGAAGAGGTCCCATTAGAGATTGAGGATCGACAATAATGGGTCCTACGTGGATGGTCGATCCTCTAGTGCACATCAGGTGGCAGCACAGGATCCTCTAGGAGAGCACATGGGAGCGGGAGGCTTAGATGCCTACTCAGTACCCTCATTTGTTTCCCTAGTTTATGATATATCTTTACAAGGATGTAAATCCTTGAGTTCGGAGTAATTTACGGACCCGTAAATTTCAAATAATTTATTTAATTCTTTGGGATTTTACGAGTATGCAGTTTCTGACGGCGCTTGATTCTGAGGCCCGGTGTGCTCGGAATCAATTTTCAAAGTTTAGATCAAGTACGTTCAGTGAACGAACGAGCAGGTTTTTCTAAATTTTGAGCCGGTGCTCAGAATTAAAATCTGAGGCCACCGATGAATTCACAGCGCCAGGATTCGTTTAGGCGTAGCCTGACTTTTCCCGGCAAGGTTCAAGAGAAAAAGTTATTTTCCGGACCTTTTGAGAAAAGCAATAAAATAATTTAAATGAATTATTTTATTTTTCCTTCTCCATTTTTGGGTGGTGGGGCGGCGGCAGGGTGGTGACGATGCACATCAATGAGGCTCATTAATGGATCATTAAACTCATAGCATAATGACGCTTTATTGAAACCATTATGGAAACGATGCGATATGATCTTTTATATATTTGGCGCATCGATAATATGGGGAGAAAAGAAATTGTAGGATTCTCTAGCGAACCTCTGACAGACATCTGCCCCAATGAAGAATGAAGAGAACCGACAAAACCTCTTCTTCATCGACGCCTTTCAAATATCAGAGCTAGAAAGTGACACTAATGCCTTTACCCCCCTTGATGACGAACGCACGATAATGAACTACTAAGAGGTAGGCATTTATTTTGAGGATGTTAATATTCCCATGTTCGTTTCCTCTAAAACAAGAATGTGGATCAAATCATTATTAAGTTTATCTGTTAATGTTATTATTTGCATGTTGGGGAATATTTTTTTTGCGGGGACATTTTTTGGAATTAAATTAAATCCTAACTAATTTTGGTGGCTCATTTGTCGTTGAAAATTTTTACTTTTAGAACCTTTTGTTATCAACTAACGCGGAGGGCACGGGCCGAACAAACACGGCCGGCGACCCTCCGCAGTTTGTTTTTCTGTGCGCGTGTTGATGGGAGACAATGGAACGGGACTGCAATCAGCATGTGGAAGCTGACGCAGTGAAGAACAGGTCCCAATAGAGCCATATGCGCAGAAAGTGGACAAATCGGACCACCGGAGCGTGTCTGGTGGTCCGCAGAAGGCATTTTCGGTGCGCCGCACGGGTGCGGCGGCACCGGCGGCCAGAGGAGGTGGCAGCACCCCGGCGCGCTGCCAGCAGGAGCCACCGCGACCAGATCCCACAAAAGTGCGGGATTTGGAGGAGGACGCGGTGCCCGCTGCGTCCTTGGAGCGCGAAAGAGGGGGGACCTCATCCCCCCATGCTCAGCCCACTGGTCGAGCCCGTGTGCCCCCTCGGCTGGGCCGGGCCCAGTCCCCCCACTTCAAATGATTTTCAGTATATTGCCCATACCATGGGATACAGACATCCAATCGACGCACCTACAGTTGCGTTGAGATCCTTGGATCGAGACGGTCATTTCGGTATATTACACTCAAGGTTTTGGAGAACCATGTGTACTTCCAGGTTGGTGCGAACTCGAAACCAACCGGGCCCTCGGAGCGGAAACACTTATAACACGAGTTTCGGACATCCGATTGATGTGTCGTCGACTATGTTGGTTTCCTATTTGTGACAAGGTTATTTTGACTTACTTCACTCGATGTTTGGATGTATCTGGAGTACGGTCAGGTTGGTTTTAACTTAAAAACCAACCAGGCCCCTGGGACGGAAAAGCCAATATCTCTCAGACCGGACGTCTGATTGACGCGTCGACTGTCACGTTGAGTTACTATTGGCAAGACGAAACATTGTGATACATAAACTCTGGACTTCATGACAGTTGATGTATCGAACCCTTGGCTTGTGGAGCGGACCCTCCAAGAATTGAGCATGGTGTGTGCGGGAACCCTAGAGCTGGCTGCGACTACGACGATGGCCACTGCACTTGGATCCTCCATGGGTTCGGCAGTGAGGAAGATTGTACTTGGATCCTCTGTGGGTTCGGCAGCGACGACGACCGTACTAGGATCCTCTATGGGTACGACGACGATGACTACTATTCTTGTATCTTATGTGGGTCTGACAGTATTTGACTCTGTACTTGTATCCTATGTGGGTCTGGTAGAGTAGTTGGTCTTGTATCCTTTGTGGGTCCGACATCTTAGCTGGTCTTATATCCTATGTGGGTCCGAAAGCTTAGATGAATCAGTGGCTACATCTGATCATCTCTATCGCATTATGATGTGTATACCTCATTGATCTGAGTCATGATTCTCAATCATTATCTTTGATGTGGTTGACTTGCTATTCATGTGTGGATTGAGTTGTGCTTTCCTATGTGGACTGGGTTGTGCTTGGGCTCGGGAGCAGGGGCCAAACTGTAACAGATGACTTAGGTATATGTATGGGAATATACCTAAGTAGTGTTATTGATACTTTATAATTGTATATTTCCATTGTGGTTTATCCTTCGTGCATTCTGAGATAACTTCGGTGGTCTCTGGGTCCCTACTAATATCATATACTCATCTCTGCACGGGCAATGCTCGCACTACGTTGTGTTGGATGCAGATGACGGACATCACTGATCGAGGTGGAGGCTTATGGCGCTGGATGGTACCTGGAGCTGGACCACTTGGTGGGACGTACACGGAGCGGACGGCCAGACCAAGGAGCTGAGGAGACTATCTGTAACCACCCTTCAGGTGGGATTTCAGGAGGACGACTTGGAGTTGTTGTTTTAATTTTGGATATTGTACTTTCTTTTCAGTTGTACATTACTTTCGGTTGGGTTTGTATTCTTGCCCATTTACTTTCCAGCAATTACATTTTTACTCAGTTTAATTAGTATTTACTTCGGCTTGTGTACTCTGTGGTGTTTTTTTTCTTATATAAAGGCAATGCCTTCCATTTTTTTGGGATTTACGCCTTTGGTGCTAGTCTCCAGCCCCTGGCCGATGGACGGCGAGCTTGGGGTAGTCACAGAATGGGCCCCGAGGAGGGGTCATGAAAAAAATTACCAATAATGTTATTCCATGGAATCCCTCATCAGATCCATAGTTCTCAGCAAATTTAAATAATACCTCCATGAGACATACCACTATATCTGTGGATTAGACATGGATTAACGTCATAATAACCTCTTTGATTTCATCCATGTAATTCTAATAATATTCCACGATTCTCCCAAGTTAAAATGTGTAATAGTTAAATGATCCCGTCTATGAACATCTAACCTAACACCATGGTTCAGTCATCTTTATTTACCACATTACTGTTTACGATTGAATGAAACATTTAATATAAGCAGAACCACACTTAAAATAAACTTTTAAATGGAATTATATTAAAAAAAATCATGTGGGAACATTTCATATAAGAAGAAACACATGTAAATTAAACTATTACAAGGTAATAACATTAAACAACTCACATGGGAAGGTCTATAGTTTGATCAAAACAATACAAATGTCCTTTAAACAGGAAAAAGAAAACATTGGTCTTAGGGAAATCCAATAATCCCATACTCTATCAAATTTAATTAAAATTTCACATCCTTATAACTTAATAATATGGTCAAATTATTTTTAACAACCATAGAAAAGGATGTAGAGGCATGCCTTATAGGTATCCAAGGCCAAATGACCATAAACAACCATCCACGAAAACTCACACATGGGGTGGCACTCTATCATGGTATAGAACTAATAATAGGCTTTAAGAAAATTATTCAATTTCATAAATATTTATAAGAAAACACCAATAATTATAAATCAAGGTGACAACCAAAAATTTGGTGCACGACACTACGACATATATAAACAGCATGAAATTAGTGAATGGAATGAGAACCCCAAATTCGTATTCATACGACTCTCCTCATTATGTTTCGACCACAATTTTGTCATAGATAATTGTAGTTCTGAAAAATGGATAGAAATGACCAATCCTAAATAATAAGAACGAGAAGATAATAGATGATGTATGTATCATGTTGAAAGAGTTACTCACTGAAGGGGTTCCAATGAAATCAATAGAGATCGAAACAGAGTTTGAATGTTGAATCAAAAGGAAAAATATACCTTGACTTGACATGGGTGATGTTGTTCGTGAACCATGGGTGATGTGTTCAGTCCGTCTAAAAACATGAGGCTACTTTCTTTTCTATTTTAAATATCAAAAATAAACATCAAATACTATAAAATACATTCCTTGTATATGAATGTTGTCCATTTTTTATCTGACATGACTTACCCAACATTAACTATTCATGGAAATACCATTACAAGCCATGTACTAGGATTACACATCATATAACCCTTTGTCAGTGCATGTAAAAACATGCAGCCTCGCCCGAAACATCTTTTCCTTCCACATTCCTAAGTAAAAATAAATAATAAATGATATGTACCTCAAAAGGAAGATCTTGGTTCTTGAAGACATCCCCCCTTAAATAAATCTATCCCAAATTTTCATTCCATGGGTGGTGAAGAAACATTTGAGAACAACTTTTGACACTATAATAATACATTATCCTCCATATCCCATGAGTCCTCATGCAATCAATCATTATTCTATAGCAGCTATACTAAATGAACCTACCAACTGTAGATAACCTTAATGTTATGTCCTACAATTCATGTATGAGGCTCCTTAAAGA
Organism: Viscum album; assembly: GCA_963277665.1. Lineage (NCBI taxonomy): Eukaryota > Viridiplantae > Streptophyta > Magnoliopsida > Santalales > Viscaceae > Viscum > Viscum album. Next base: position 1,468,130,672 of record OY728146.1, read on the forward strand.
ACACATCTACCTATAATTCAATATCCCGGGGATGAAAAGAATGAGACATGTTTGAAAATTAACATTGAATATGAGAAATATGGATGACTTCATGCATACCTTGGTATCTCTAGGGTAACATCAACTGATAGTCAACCATCCCGACTCTCTCCATAATTTCAAACATTCCGACAAATCTCAAAAAAAGATTACCCTATCTCATGATTCTCTTGTGTCACAACATTAGTGAAATGGGTAATAAAGCATGGTCCTCAACCAAAAACTTCAAAGGTAGTCATTGTCAATTTATTCATGATTTCTAATGAATCTTCACATTAGCAATCTTCTTTTGAATCAACTGTTATTGGCTATTTTTCTTCTAGACAAGACAAGGTCCAATTATAGTTATCTCTCTTGTCTCCAACCAACATAGATGTCATTAGAATGGCCTATTGTATAGATCTTTATATGGAACCATCAAAATAGTCACCAGAAAACTATTATTATAGTTGAACTCAACTAGGGTATGTGGCCTTTATAAGAACCGCTTAAATCAATGTCTCTTGCCCATTGCCGGTCATCTAACATCTGAATAGTGCGCTTTGATAGACCATGTATCTAGGGGTGCTATGTTGTGATTAGAAGCATCAATTCACCCATCACCCGCTATAGCACATTCTATAAATAAGATGTAAAATTGTCATCAATATCTAAAATGATAGAATACGGGACCTCATGCAGTAGTATAATATCATAGTTGTACAACCTCCCAATATCCTCAACACGGAGTGTTTCCATGATCTACATTAAAAGTGAAACAATTCTGACCCTATCAACAACAACCCGTACGACATCATTACCACATGGTGACCTCAGTAAATCTTTCACAAAATCCATTGAGACATCATTCCATTTATACTTTGGAATGGGTACTTGTGAAAAAATCTCCACTAGTCACTAGGGTTCTACCTACACTTGCTAACAGGTCGATCAACTACTAACAAAAAAATAAATATCCCATTTCTTACCTGTCCATGAATACATATTATGTAAATTTCAAAACATCATGTGGACAAAAAGATGCACTACCCATATAAAGGCATGAAAATCCCACATCAGCTCCTCTTTTATGTCTACAAATACCCATACTCGACCATGTAAATAAAAGATCCTATCCTCACTCATGGTACAACTAGGTGGAGGGTCCTCACCTACCACACTCTCTTATAGAAATATGTCTTTGGAATATGGTAGATTCCTCATCCTTACACTTCCCATTAGGTTGGAGGTAATAACTATGGTTGAGAGAAATATCTGACACTGTTTGATGTGCATCGCCAAAGGCATCACAGAGACCTATGGAATAAGATGCCACTCGTTGTAGGCCTACTGGACCACCTTTTTCTATGTCCGCCTACTAAATGCATCAGCCACTGAATTTCCTTTACTAGGAATGAATACAAGCTTGATGTTAAATGACTAAAGGTAATTCACCCACCATCACTACCTCAGATTTAAAAAACACATTGTAGTTATGTACCTCAGGAATTAGTGGTCCTTGTAAATCACAATAAACCCACCCATCATGTGATGTATCCAACATCTTAACGCATGAAAAACCAACTCAATCTTGAGATCATGCATCGGGTAATTCATTTCATGTGGTATCAAATAACGGTACCCATACACAATGACTCGACTTTGTTTCATTAGAACTTCTCCTAGCCCGATACATGAACTTTCAGAGTACAAAGTGTAACACCTTCCCAACACTTGAAAATATTTAACATCACCATATTAAATCTACCTTTCACCTCTTAAATGGAAATCTCATAGTAATCTGTCCATAAATTATCACACACCATTTATCTAGGCACATCATATGTGCTTCTAAACATGATTAGGAATGCATGAAACACCAATAGTTACCATCCATCCCTAGAAAATCATTCACATCAATGATATTCATGGCCTTCTCCCAGGAAAAAATTATCTCACCTTCCTTATTTACACTTATTCTCTATTATATGAGATGATGTGACCACATAAGTGAATCTGAACCATCCATAAGTGGAACACTGTGACATTAGTATATAACTACATATCTCTTATTGATTTATAAATGACCTCAAGATGTTTGCAATGGTCGTTCCAATTTTTAGAATACAAAACATTATTATCAGCAATAAATATAACAAATAAACCAAGATAAGGATAGAAAAATAAGTTAATTACTTACATGAAATCTTCTGATGTGTTTGAGAGAGAGGAACACAATACTAAATACTCATATAGACTGTACCTACTCTGAAGGGTTTTGTGATGTATGTATGATGATCTAACATGCACATGATGATCGCTGGATCTCAAATCGATCTTATAGAAAGCATGATCTCCTCAGAGATGATGAAAGAGATCATATTTTTATGGATGTGGATGATGAATATTAACTGCAAACTAGTTCAATTTCAAATAAACCACACATAGGCTAAGGGAACCATCTACCTTTTCCTCTAAAATGATCAGAGAACACCATGGGGAAGTACTGCATTTGATGAAAGCTATTGACTCTAAATACATTAGTTTCAACTTGAACTCATGTAAGACCAGCATAGCCATCCTATTTGGAAGTATGTAAACAATTGTATCTCAAGGTTGTATCTCTATAGAGAATACTATCTATATCACTAGAGGTAAGCCAAAAAATCCATCCATGAATACATCCCTAAAATTATCTACAAATATATCGAAATCCTTCTGACATGTTCCCTGGTCATCTAGATACAAACTCAAAATATTTGATGTCATTATTCACAACCAATAATGGACAGGTTCATAACGGCTCACCAACACATCAAAATCACCTTTATGTGAAAATTATATACCCAATGGTTATATAAAACTCAATTCGTTTCTAAAAAAACAATGGATTGTAAGGATACCAATCGTACTATATTGAGGATGAAATCAAGTAATTTCATCTCTTAGACGTAGAGGTCCCATACGAAGTGACCCCAACCAATATCAAGGGGTAACACATTTCACTGACGCACACCTACCAATATAATCCCTATCATATTGTCTAGAATCGTAACATCATCAAAAGAAACAATATAGTGCTTAAACCAATTCAAAATTTTCACATATATGAAACTATGTGAGCCACAATACCAAAAATTGATGAAGCTAAAACATAGGTGATTAGAGTAGTGCGTCTAATATTTGAGGGTCCAAGATTTTGATCCTGCTATGTTTATTGCACTACATAAGTTTAACGTATACCAAAAACTTTTGACACTTCAGGGATACCTTGATCTGATCCACCATCGTGTCCCTGAGAACTTTGGGTCAGACTACCATGATAACAATCCCCAACTTGGCCTTAGCAGCCTGATGTACCCTAGCTCCCTGTCTGTTGAGAGGCTACTGACCCTTTTCATGAACATGGAGCCGGTCCTAACCATGTATCACTAACTCCATGTAGATCCTTCCTACAGAAATTTATAGATAGCACATCTTTCCACATGATTGGAACGTGATTGTGTCCATTATATATTGTTTTCTTTTATGGCCAATCAAATCAAACTGGTAGGACCATTATTGGATACCTAAAGTTATTTTTTGACTATAAGAATTACCACATGAATGATCAAGAAGATGATTCATACTACCGGTCAAGACATTACCAGATGTCATTATTGAACCATATTGGCTCGCACCTCCAGATCCCCTTTTGTTATGGTTAGTAATCAGTTCATTATTCACAATTACAAATACAATAGTCAACATATTTCTATTTACATGTGACTAGACCTCATACTTAAGACCATAATCAAATCTCTTAGACATTGATATGTCATCCCCAATCAGAATATGCTATAAATATTTTAGATCAGAAAACTGAGATGTATAGTCCAAAAATGAAAGCATTCCCTACTCCAGATTCATAATCTCATGGGTTCTATCATACCTCATTGCCTCGGGAAAATAATAATCATATAAGACTATTTGAAAATTTCCCAATTCCATATCCTGGTGATTCTCAGCCTGGATAATACTATCCCTCCCTCTATTTGCCTAATCAAATATCTTATACATCATGAGAATTAACCGCTTATAAGGTGGAATGTCTAAATTATCTATGATCAAAATCATGGAATCCAGAAATCACTTTATAGCATGTGGTTATACATCCCCTGAAAAATATGGGTGGATGCTGCTACTAGAACACTCATGTTATCTCATCCATATACATGTAAGGGTGAGGTGCACCCTAAAAGGTTTTATGTAACCACATAAATCTTACACAGAACTATGCATCAACACCTATATCTAGTATAACATCTGGTTCCATAACTAGCACAACATGAGGATCCACTGGTAGCCAATGACCTACATGATCCATGGTATGATTTTTGATACACTCCTAGTATACAACTGGATATAATCATGGTGGAATGGATATACAAGTTCAAGAATAAACATTAATTCATGATCATTGTCATGGTTCACAGTACAATAGTGAACGTACTAAATAGGAGAAGAAAACTCTCAAAGTTTACCAAAAGTGATTACATGGTGTGTAGACCATATAACCAGTATTTAACCACATGCTTCAACATTGTAATTTACTTCTTCCATCATGGGTGTGTAAAAACCCTTGATACACGGTGTGAAAGGTGGTTACACATCGTGTACTCAAATTTCCACTTCTTACCATTATCATATACATGAACAACGCCACATGGGTTCAGACTATGAAAACTACTCTATTTTTATCTAATGTACACAACATGCAGTATCCAAAAATCTTCATTGTGTGGTCCACATGACACGGCCGGACACAAAGTCAGATACCAAATGTCATATACACATATTATGTGGCATGAAAATAATTAAAGTATTTCTTGTTGAACAGAAGAACCCTTGGAGCATGTTTATTGAACCACACACTATATATTTTGGGTTTTCAAACAAAAAATCCATGGAACATCCATGTACACCTCGTTTTCTAAAAGAAAACCAATTGTATACCAATTCCAAATATGTGGGGGCTATACTCCCCATGAATCAAATATTGGAATCCACCAGCAACACATTGAAAAATGCTTCAATATATGTATGAAACATGACCCAAAAAATTATGATCCATAATGTACCATACAACTCAGGGATCTATTATTGTCATCCATACATTATAAACCACATCCTGGACCAATACTACTATCACGACATCAGTTATATATATCACAATACCAAATAAAAAAAATAAATTAGTAATTCTCAAAAATTTCATGGATAGAATGCATGTCAATTTATTTCTAACAAGATGCTATAGGAATTATGAGATGAACTACCCTATCCCCATTGGGTTGAAACTAAATAAAACCAAAAAAATAAATAATAATAGAACAACACAAGTGTAACACCCAACGGTGAAATCAAATCAATTGTACTAGAAAATAATAGAAAAAAAACAATTTATTTCTAGGTAATTCGGCTTCCCTTTTATGTGAGGTAGGGAATTCCAGGAACATTTTAATACCAAACTCAATTTCATTATTATTCCAATCTAATGTCAATAAATAGTAAGGAAAACAAGATACAACCACCTCTAATACCCCTTTGTAACATCTCAGATATTGATGCAACTCAATTTTTCCTTGTACCCTGTTGGCTGCATGGCCTCATGTGCATCTCAACTAACACAAGAGGATACTGCATAAAATATAGTGCCTAATATTTAAAGTGCGGAGACTATGAACTCATTATGAGTGTTTAACATATTGAAATAAAAATAAAAATAAAAAGAGTAATCCATAATAACTTAAAAAAACTAAATAGTGGATAACTGATAATATAAACTACCAGATGTCATATCATAAAAATGATAATGTAGCTTCTTCGATGTTCTTGAAAAATATCAAAAATAGTTTACAATGTAGTAATAAATAATATATGTTCCAAGATTAATAAAAGGAAAAAATAACACTTATAATTATTGCATTCCTCAGCTTGGTCCCTTGCTCTCATGATTCTAAATAGCATTTTAAGTACCAAGAGAAGGGTGTTTTGCAGTATTGACACCTACAACCATATAATCTTTTTTGACCCGAAAACATGAACCAAACTTTGTGTGAGTCTAAATCCAAGTAGGCAACCACCCATGGTCTATACCAATCTATTAGTGAGAATACATAACATTTAGGGTATAATAAATAAAGAAGTAAGTGAAGAAGTACTTAAAAGAATACAGTCCTACAAGAAATGGTATTCATTTACATTCATTTGTTGTTCATTAACAGTTCTGTTATACTAAATTTTATAATTCTCAATATTTGAAAAAATCTTGATATCCCCAATATAAATTAAATCACAACATATGTCTCGGATTTTTGAAAAAAAATAATGGTGATGACTGAATCCAAACATGTACATTGGATCGACAAACCCATCATAACACATTCCATTACAATATTCAATTTATAACCATAGTAATTTCTTGAAATTCCTAATATAGAGTTCAATTATATGTCACGGTTGAATTCCACCAACATCCTAAGATCCTATTAATGAAATCCTCTCACGAACCCCACATTAATCTAGGTGTCGTATAAGTAAAATCTTACTTGTGAGATATTAGGATTTCCAATAGAGCCTGCCCAAGGAAGACTTCATCAGATCAATAGTTATCTCAAAATTTAAATAAAGCCTCTATGAGTCTAACAACTTCAAAAGTGGATTGCTCATGGATTAATATAATAATAATATATTTGAGTCCATCTATGGGATTATAATCTGAATCCTTTGATCTATTAATTTATAAGGTTCAATTGTCAAATGAGATCATCCATGGACATTTAACATGAGACCATGGTTAGCCCATCACTATTTACCATTTTAATGTTTAATATTTAATTAAATATTTAATCAAGGAAGGAACACATATAAATTAAAATATTACCTGGATTTAACATTAAAAAACTCATGTGGTGACATTTCCTATAATAAAAAACACTTGAATATTAAACTATTCTAAGTCTATAACATTAAAAAACTAACATGGAAAGTATTATAATTGGATAAAAACATTCCAAGCATTCTAAAACAAGAATAGGGAAAAATGTCAAATGAAAAAACCTATCATCCCATACAATAATAAATTAAATTATAATTTATCTTCCATTCAATTAATTAATAATATCAAAACGTTTTTAACAGCTCAAGAAAGAGAAGAAAATGAATGCCCCATTGGCATCCTAGGGAAAACAACCATAAACAGTCATCCAAGGAATCATTCCCTTAGGGTGAACCTCAATCAAGGTATACAACTTAAAACATTCTTTAAACTACTAATTAAATTAGGAAAACATCAATAGGAAATAATAAGGGTCAACTATAAATCATGAAAGAACCCCTAAAATGAGTGTGCAACAATACGACATATATAAACAAATGGAAATTTTTTGAAAGTCATGACATAATAAACCTTGTACTCATGCAACTCACCCCATCTAGAAATGACCTGTTATTCTAACTATAATAAATTAGATATTAAAAATGTTCACAAAATCCAAAATAATGATAATTAGGTCAAGTGGATAAACGTCCATTAATCGATCAAAAGGAGTTAAAATCTAAACAAAGGGGTTCTAACATAATGGATGGTGATTGAAACTGTGTTTGAATAAAGAATCGAAAGTTAAATCTACCTCGGTTTGACTAGGGAACTACAGTTTCTTATTTAGAGGTGAGGGGTTGTGTCTATCTAAAAAACAAGGAAAATTCCCATTTTTTTAAAAAAAATGTATTGTTTGTACTTGAGAATACTAGATATGTATATTCCTATTCTACATGGTTCTCCTGATATGACATAAATTTCATAATCAGGTCCAGGCTAGACTATTAAATGATTTTTATAGGTATTATACAACATCTAAACATAGTCATGTAATGTAATAGGCTACCATGATAGCACTTAACTTCATTTTCCTACTCTTTCTTGAGTACAATTAAAAAATAGAAACTTTTATCGCAATGGAAGAACCAGGTTTTTAAAATAAACCATTTATAATCAAAGGAATATTATAAATTGTATAATGAACATATTAATTTAAATAGTACTTTATATTTTCCTGTGACCCTTAAAATAAATTTAAAGTATATGGATAGCTAATCTCAAAATCATATTATGGATTAATTATGAAAATCATAAAATACAGTCATAGGGATATGTTCCCAAATCTATATTCCCATATATATTATTCTAAAGCCACCTAATAAAATTCATTAATATAATCTAAAGATCTCAAAATCCAGTAACCTAGTGATGGTTCCAATATTATTATATATTTATATGATATAAGTGATGACATCAATAATAATTGAATAATCTAATTGTTTTTATTAACTATAAACAAACAAGACACCCATTTTACATTTTTAGTAAACAATAAAGCCTAGTAAAATAAAACATTATTCAAAACTGAACACATTATATGATTCCTTCTTCACATCATGGGGAATGTAAAACAACATAATGTTAATGTTAAATGCTCCTTAATGGTTTTTTAATTATAATTTTTGATGATAAAATCAGTCCTAATCAATATGAAAAGGTAAATAATTGAATTAAAAATATATTTATTCAAAAACATGTTGATGAAATGTTTCCAATGATAATATATATATGAAAATTTTATAGATAACAATAACTGAAATCTAAGTTAAAGAAATAAATAATGTTTAAAATAATGTTAAAGGCCTTCAGAAATGGAATTTTTTAATATTAGTAGTTGTAAAAAATCCATTTAATAAAGTCATTAAACTAGTTTCTCTCATGGGATATGCTGACGCAATAGATGGATATCTATTAATGTGTCCCACAGATAACTACTTTTCTAATTCATTCATTATGTTTTCAATGACCAATTATGTTCATAATAAATATGTGAAAATGGTATATAGTTTATAAAATAACAATACCAATGATACAAATAATTTGTATATGTAAGATAAATTTAATTATTGGTGAATGTGGATTAAAATGATAAAATTTTAATATAATGGTAATTATAATGAAATTAATAAAGAGTAAACATTTTTTAGAAATACATGTTTTTAAATAAAAATATTTCACTATTAGAATATAATAAAATGGATGTGAAACATTATAATATATTCTCATTAATGTTTTTTCATTGTATAACTATGTCAAAAATATATACGAAGATAAATATCCTAAAATAGTTCTGGAATCAAGATTTTATTAGAATTGCATACATATAAAAAATAATCCTTCATGTTTAATTTTTCAATAAATGTTGAATATGAACATTTTAAAAAATATAGGAATTTTTACCCTAAAGACATGTTAAAAATTATGGATAATTTAAAATGTCATTGAAAAATAATTTCAAAAAATAAAATGTTATATACTTAAAAATGTATGAAAAATCTTGACATGGAAGAAAAATATTCTAGATATTACAATGAAAATTTTTTTATTATGATTTTAAATTTTCATAGATGTATTCAAGATTCGATGAATGTAAATGTTGGAAAATGATAGGGAAAATAATTTTAGATATACAAGATAAGAATAAATTTTTGGTTTATGAATGATATATTATATGATACCTTCCTAAAAAATATATGGAATCCCAAAACAATGTCCTCAAAATAATTTCATAACACATTGGTAAAATTTAAATTTTAACTTATTGACAAGGTAAATATTTAATGAAATGTTAATTACTATAAATAAAAATATATTCATGAAATATACATCAATGCATAATTATATTTACCATTAAAGTGAAAATATGTTCATAATAACAACTATTTCCCAATGGAGTGAATATTGAGAAGAGATTAATTACTTTATGATTGCATATAGTAAAACATGCATAGACCACCATTATAAAAAATTTAGAATTATTATAAACATATACTAGAACTATATATATATATATAATTCTATATATGATACTAGTATATAATTTTATATAGCGTTTGTTTAATTTCACTAAATATTATCATTGTTTTGTTTAAAAACTATATATTTTTCCACTCGCATGTCTCACCACATGTGTTTCTATTTTTTAGAATATCGGAAAGTTTTATCTCCCATAGAATGATATTTATATTATAAATATTATATATATATATTCATTAATTACATGTATTTAATTATCCATGAAAATTAGATATAAAAAATGAATTACGTCACGTTGTGTAGGTGGTAGTCCACACTTATGCACGAGCGAATTTATAATTTTTAATGGGTGAAATGGTAAAAAGAAAAATGATATATTAAAATTTTAGAATTATAAATATGTATTATGTATCATATAATATCATTAGATTCATAATTTTGATTATCCATTTTACAAGGTCATGTATGTAAATAATTATGGTTCGCTAGGCGGTAGCTGCAATGTACACGAATAATGGGTTTTTCCAATTTAATAGAGAATAATATGGATAAATTTTTTCAAATAAACATAATAACATAAAATATTATTGAGGATATTGTAGTATCCAAGACCCCCCTATGAGGATAGGGGTGAATTTTGGTGTTATAATTTCTGTGTGTGGTTACTTGTAAAACAATTTTGATGGAATCATGCATTTATTAATCATTCATAATTCAAGTGAAAACACAATAGTTTTAATTACTTCACCAGTAAGCTCTAGTACAAGTACCACACACTGAGATTTTATCATTCATAGCTAAATCCAATAAGCCTCACTATTATATTTGGTTTTTAATAGATAAGAAACAACCAATTTGTGCCTACAATTAAACCTTTACTAAAATTTTGTAAGAATAACACTACCTCCCATATATCATATTTATATATTCCATATTTTTCACAACATCAGGTGATGTCTTACTAAGGAAAATGACTTAATGTTGATTTAAATGATTGGTAATTAATATCTTTTATCTGATTTGTATTATAAAATTAATTACCATAGTCTTGAATTCATTCAATGGTATTCCCTAGTGAATCATAAAATACCTTAAAAACATTTTTGTTGATAAATTATTTCACTTATGTGGTACTCTTGTACTTGCGTGAATATTTTTTCATGTGTGTGAAAAGTATGCTATTTTTTACATAGAATTTTTTTTTCATAAAATTTAGTTTTTCATGGGAATTTATAAATTTCACGAAAATGGTTTACGACCCCCCCCCCCCCCCGCCATCCCGATAGACACTTGGAATGTTGTGTGTAAGTACACTTTACAAAACTCTATGAAAAAAAATATATCCTATAGTAAAGGCACTACATCTTCCTTGTAAATGTTAATTCCAATAAAGGGGGTAGATGCCTATATATAGACATGTATAACCCTTTTTACAATTTTTATTCATGTATTCCATTATAAACAAAATATTTATTATTTGATGTACTTCACATTTTGATGTCACCATTAGGGAGAAAATTCCTTCTATATTTTAGGGGTGTCAAGAACTCATTCTATGTCACAAAAATCCATATTTCACGTAATTTTAGATGCTCTGTGAAAATATTTCATTTTTTAAATTTTTATTTGATTTGTTACATATCATCACTTATTCAAAAAATTTAAAAAAACTATCACCCTTAGATTAAAAATTATCAATTTAAATGAACAATCCTTCTGTTGTCTTGAAAACTCATTCATCAACCTAGTGTGGATTATAAATAAAACACAAAGAAACTTTTTGTAGCTATGAAAAAACATTGTTCCAACATATTCTTGTGCTACTATAATATAATGCTTTGGACTCAAAAGAAATGTTGTAAAAAAATATAAATTAATATGTTAGGATAAGATGGTTAACTATTCATTAAAAATTATTCACTATATCACTTCTTATTGAAACTATGTTTGGTTATGAACATGATAGCCAAGCCTAATAGAAATACAATGGTGAAGTGTTGATTCAAGACGAAGATGCTATGGAGGAGCCATTCCATGTAGTTAGTCTGGGTTGTTTGTAATGTTTGAAGCCTATGAGCAGTGAATTACTCTAAGGCCTATGGTATATGTAATACATATGTCTACGGGCCTGGTATGAGTTCCACCTCACCCCATTAAAAGTTTATAATCAAAAATAAATAAAATTTTAAGGCCTTCGGGCCATTGGATGGATTATAATTTTGGTTGATTATGAAGAACCTAATCTCTTTAACATGTATAAGGATAATTTGGATGTATTTTCCCTTGTATTATTGTTCTTTATCACTAATTTGGTGTGAATAGGATAGGGGTATATTCACCCTTTGATATGTGTAATAGATAGAACAAATGTTTTTTTCCGGAATTTTAAAATATAATTAATTAATTTTCCATGAAATGGGGATAAAAATTTAATCTATATAGTTTTTAAAATTATATAGTGTCTAATGATAATAATATAATATATGTTAGGAAATTTGGATAGATATTATATTATGTATCATCTTTGTTTAACCACTTCCAATCCAATCAAATCCTTAACCATGGTAATGAAATTTTACAGAAATAATTACTAAAAAAAGGTACCTCATCAAAATATGTTCACATGATTTCACATAATATATAATAAATTTTATCAAATACCATTTCGATAAATATAAATATTGATATTAAAAATAAAAACAAAAGTATCACAAAAAATGAATTCTCATGAAAATGTTTTTTCGGTGCATCAAATGAACATACAACAAATTCATCAATAGTAATAATCATTAAATAGTTTTTCTTAAATAAATTATGATATATAATATATAAATTTCATTTTAAAAATTCAAAACTATATGATATTTTAATTAATTAAAATATAAAAACAGAATTTATTTAAATACATTTTTATATAAATTTCCATGTTAAAAATAATGGTTCAAGTATTTATTACAAAAAAATTATAATAAATAAAATGTTGAAAAAAAATATTTAAACAAATTTTTATAAATAAAAAGATGGTTTAGAAAAACATAATTTTACATTAAAATTTAAATAATAGTCAACACATATTTTTGCAGGCTAAGTTCAAAATCAATAAACAAGACATAAAATATAAAAATTTGTGAGATTAAATAATAAATTGTGATTTTTTTTATTTTCATCAAAAATAACATTTTCAATTTCTCTAATTATGGAAGGGGTAGTTCGTTCATCCCTATTATAAAACATTTCCAATTAATTTTTTAATATAACATTGTAGTAAAATGAGAGAGGTTATTTTTTTAGAAAACCTCATGTTTCCATACATTATATTATATTTTATGAATTTACAATGTACCATTACCAACTCGTTCATGTGATTGCAGAAAACTTATTATCTAGTGTAAATAATCTATTAATGCACTTCTTATTAAAGGAGATTGGTTTACACATCTATTTATTAAGAGTTGTTCACATGAATTGTATTTCTCATATTCTTCCTCAACAATGTTATTTATAATAAAACATGTACAATATTGAGGATTGGTGGAATTTCAAAATAGTAATCCGTATATATATTTCATTCTTGGATGTCTGTTTTTCTTATATACATTGATATCATTTTTTAATTTCATAGAAATAATTTTAATATAATTACATGGAGATAATTTCATGTAGACATGATCGCCCACATGAAATTAAAAATCATTACCTTGGATATTAGCATATATATATTTTCCCTGATTTTATATTGTTTTATTTTTTGTCAATATACTATTACTTTTCAAATTTTGACATTAAAATGTTATAGGACTAAATAATTCCTTTCAACACATTATCCTGGTAGGTTTGTGTATAACATCAATTTCCATAAAATTCATTGTAAAAAACCATTTGAATACATAAATCGAATATATTGATATTGTAACACACCAAAAAAAGAAAAAACTAAACCTATATACGCTGGTATTCAGGTTATAATAACCTTATTATGTAGTCTAAATATTTGATAATAATTTTATACAATCCATTAGTTTAATGATGATAGGCGGTTCTCAATTTCAAATTTCTATCCATACCCTTTTGAATACATATATAGAATATTGGTTTGAAAAATGGATCAAAATAATATATAAATGAATTTGGGGTACCATGAAGTCATAATGATTCAATAATATAAAGTCATTCATGGTATTCCAATGTTTAAAAATATATTATTTAATAGAAATTTATGGAATTGGTAAGGGGATCAACAATTACCCATATAAAATCCTTCAATATAACACATCTGGAAATATTCGGGAAAATTCCATTGTAATATCATCTGATTTCCAAAAAGTATCTATTAAGGTTTCCATGCTTCCCCAAGAATTGTTTTTTATACATCAAATGTTAAACTTCAAAACAATTTAAAAAAAATATAATTTTTTATAGATAATACCACACCAAAAAATTTCATTTATATCTTTATACTTATTAGTTCTACATGGATTTATTAAAAGAGTTTATCTATCATCCCAATATAATTAATAACATTTCATATGAGGTATAAATAGAATACAAATTTTCTTTCGATTTTTTTTTGTATACCGAATCTGTAAATTAAGCCTTTAAATTTCTCATCATTAATATAATTAATTTTAATTTCTGAAATTATGATCATCAATGTGTGAGAATTTACCTATTAAAATATTATTTCTGGAAATAATTTGACATAAGATTCATTTTTTCTATTCCTTATTACATTTTAAATACATATTTTATAAATAACAGATGATATGATTCCTATAAATCCACATATAGTTTATAAAACCATTTTCAAAAATAATTAATGAATCTACCACATTATATTATTCCCATCTGTGGTTATTTATTGAATATTCAGTAACATAATTATAAAAATCCATTGGATTTTTTTAATATTTGGAATCTATTTTTAATGTGTGTTTTTGGTCTCTAATGATATTTAAATATAACATAACATAATCAATAGAGAAAATTTCACAATATATTCATTTAAAACATTATATATTCCCATTAAATATCATTTGTGTGATATTTTTTTCTGAGTCTTTAACTACCTTGATTCATATGCAGTAACTTTTTTATTCTTCATTTGGTTACACTAAATCATCTTCTTCAATTAATCATTGTTTATCAAAAAATAAATCATTTCTCTATTGTAGATTCAATAATAAAGAATTTTCCAATCACGTACTCATTTATTCAAAACATTATTTTACTCATTTATCCATATAACATAAACCCAAATTGTATTATCTTAGTTAATAACTTTTCTAGTTATAAATATTTATGAAAAAATTCTTCAAATGACCTATGAAACCAAGGAAACTATATCCCATAGTTATGTTCACTGGTGTCATGTATTCTTTGACTTCTAATATCTTCAGAATAAAAATATGGATTACATTCATGGATAAAATATGGACATTAATAGATTCATTTGGAATCTTGATATCCAATTTGAATAATTTTCCACAAAAATATTCATCTCTAAAAGTAATAAAAAATTATTCACATGTTATTCTAATAATACTCATTTATTTTAGAGTACTCCATGATTTCATTAGTAAAAACCAGAATAAAATTCATGATCTTCCATAAATTATCTATGCATCTAATTATTAAAAAAATATGGTGGAATGGAAAATAAAAATATCATTATATTAAAAAAAATGTCAATAACACATTTTAAATATGGTATTTTGAATATCATCCTTATTTAAATATAATTTATATCATAAATAATGATGTTTAGTATTTAAAAAATATTCTGATCCTAGAATATGATTATGAAATATATCATCTATTGGTATATGATGCCATTTTATTATATTAAAAGCCATTAATTTGATATAATAATGATGTTACCTTATACATCAATCGGTATTGTAACCAAAATAATGAAGTCTCTTCAATTATAAATTTTTGACTGTATAAATATCTGATCACAAATATACTATAGTTTCATCCTGATCTCTAAGGATTCCCATTTTCCCATTATATAGGGTGACTTTTATATAGGTATCACATCATGGATTAAATCAATAGAAAAATTAAATTCATTATCTAGTGGATCAATAAGTAATTCACCAATACATACATCAATGTATTTCTATATAATATGTAAAGCCTCTATTTTATGTATTTTGTTTCCATCCATAAATTTCATACCATCTTTTCCCACAATAATGTTATTTAGTTGAGATAATATATTTAGATCTTGACATGACCAAACTAGTTATGTTTCACCTATAAAGTCATGTAATTTATCATCTTCATAAAAAAACATAATTTCCTTGTCATGGAAATATTTTTTAAAATATATTTTTTATTTATATCAAAAAAAAGGGTTTTATAAACTATAATAATAGGTATAATAAAAATTTATAAAAATATGGTGCATATATGTGTCATAACAGGAACTGATTAGAACATCCTGGTTGCGGTAAAATGTCTATCAATAATATTAAATAACCACTCCATTATTCTTGTTGTAGTTAAATATTTAAATTTAAATGAAAAATAGATGATATAAAATTGTGGAATAATGTATAAATAAATAAATAATTTTATAATTTTGTGGCTCTGGTAAATGGATATGGCCCTAGTAATTTGAAAAATTTTCCTCATCAGTAGTGATCATATATGTATAACCTTAACCACACAAAATATTCTTCTGTAAGTTCCATTTACGCATGAGAAATTGTGTTGAATAATGCTCTATTCCTTTATAGTTTAATTTTTTTTTGACAATAATGGTTTCCTTTATTAAATTTCATACATTATCTAGATAAAGCTTAGCTTCCCATATGTTTCAAGTTAACCAATCCATTATTTATTTTCTAAGATTTTTTATTCCATAAATTTGAAATTATATAAACTGATTTATATCATAATTGATCACAAAATAATTCATTTTTTCTTTAACAATATTTATCCATTTTAACATTTCATTCCCTTGAATGAAAAATATCTGGAAAATTATTTGTCTATTTTTTGGCAGAAAAAACTATTTCATAAAATGGTGAATGTTTCTTACAATTGATTTATCATAACATTATATCATTTAATCAATTGATCAAATGTGAAATATTTATTTCTAAAATATATATAAAATAATAAATAAACATTTCTTATCATGTATGGGAAGATAGATAATCTTCAACCTAATTTTATCCTTTTTCATTATGTCAAGGAACATTATCTCCATTTCAATTTATTTCTCATGGGGAAATAATTTGTAAAAGAATGTAACTTAAAATTATTCTATTCTATTTATTTTATTTTTTCTCGTCCTCTCTAGTATTATAGTTCATCATAAAATATTGAATGACACTACCATTAAGTAGATACACTAAAATTATAAAATCATTTCATTCATTACATCTTATGTTGAGAAATATTTTTTCATGGGACTTCATCCCATGGTAAACTAACACTATTTTAGTTGTCTTACTAAATGATTGAGGATTCTGTCACATAAATAAGTCAAATAATTGGGTATACTATTACATATCTTCATATAGAAACATATATTGAATTTTATTATCCATAACCAATTTTAACTACCGTAATATTTTCACGACACACATATATCTTAGAACTATTGTATTTTTATCTTAATAAGGAAATATAGAAATAGTCCAGATTTGTAGAAACTATTGTTTCTAAAATGATTCATTTCTACAAAAATTATGAATTTAATTATGTCATCACTTTATGAATTTTCAATCGTAGAATATAATTATTTTAATAAATAACATATGTTGTAATATTTTTGAAAACCTATTAACAAAAAAATCATTTCTCTAAGAATATCATAATTGTGAGTCATATTTATATATTCTATAATATATGTTTTCTTCAATATTGTTAATAATAATATTATTTATATTTTTTTGACAAAAATAACTCTTGAATACTAGAGATAGTGTTAACATTATTATATTGGTGTAAGATAAAAGGATGAAAAAAAATTCTATAGGTATATTTAATAATATATATAAACAATATACATAAATGATTACCAGTTTATAGTATAAATGTAATATTAAAAATAGTCAAATTAAATACTCAACATCCTTGAATATATTCAAGGATTTATTATTTATAAAATGGTGAATGGGGAAAAATAATTATCTGGAAAAATTATTTTATTGGTTATATAAAATAGAATATTTGAAGAAAAAATAAGGAACAACCAATATGGAAAGGTGAATTATTAAAAACACATTCTATTTCATCAATGAATGTCGCATGAAATTAATCCATTAACAATATCAATCTAATAATGTCATTGATAATATTAAAAAATTTATATGACAAAATTCCTAATTCCATATGTCAAGATCAAGTCCTATGAATGGAGATGCTCAAATATCGGTATGTATTTACTAATAACTCATTTAATAATGTTATAAAACATTATTATTTCATGATACTGGATGATGCCTTGAGATGAGATCTATAAATAAGACCAAACCTTAACTGAATTTCCCATACATTCCACATTTATTGAATGGTGAATTTATTTAAAAAACAATTCAATGTTCAAAAAATACATGTTATGATTTTTGAATACATAATTCAATATTTCTCAAGTCATTCAAAAAAAATTCAATATAAAATAGAAAATGTATAATTTTATACATTCTAGAAAATAACAGTGAAATTCATACAGATAATATGGATATAAAAAAGAAATTTAATGTATAATAAAATACTATCAAAATAATGTTAGTGTTTTTATATAAACCTAATGAAAGAAAAATTAATAAAATGTAACCGTTGATTATTAAAATTTTAAGTTTTAT
Source organism: Viscum album (assembly GCA_963277665.1). Classification (NCBI taxonomy): domain Eukaryota; kingdom Viridiplantae; phylum Streptophyta; class Magnoliopsida; order Santalales; family Viscaceae; genus Viscum; species Viscum album. Next base: position 1,468,149,410 of record OY728146.1, read on the forward strand.
ATTAGACCGTTGTCTTTAAGAGAATAACAGATAATTAAAATGAATCATTTATAATAGTTTTTTAATATAAAAAACATTTAAAAACATGTTAATATTATATAATAATATATATAGAGTAAAATTATTATAATGGAGGGAAATGTGCTAATTCCATAAATTTTAGAAGAAACATTTCTTAAATTTTTTTATAAAAATTGATAAAATTTAATATAATGATATCTAAATTTAAAACCATAATCCTTGGTTATCTTTATTACATTATAAAATATAAAAAAGGATAATATCATATTGGACATATCTGTTTAATATTTTTGGAGTACATAATATATACATGATACCCAAAATACATTTGAAGATGAAAATTTGTCATATTAAAATATAATAATCCACAACCTTGTAACTCAATAAATGGATAATAATTTTATATTAATTATAAATGAGTTAAATTTTTAATAATTGGGTGCTTTTATTTAATGTATCATAAAACATCTAATATCAAGACTATTCACAAGATAATTGAGAACATTAGGTTAACATCATTCTTATTTGGCAAACTGAATTTTCTCATGAGACATGTTGATGCATCAAGAAGCTATATTTAGATATACCACACCTATAACTACATTTATAAATAACTATTTATATATAAATTTGTTTATGTAATTAATTTATTGGTATACATTATCATAAAATATATATATGTTGTGTATGGGATATCGATTAATCAATATTTCACCAGTTATTCCAATAAATCTATAATTAAACACTATATTTAAGAATGGTATATAATTTATGAAAGAAAATTACCCATCAAAAATGATTATGGATATTTATGAAAAATATTGTTTCCAATTAAAAATTATCACAAGAATTTTATTTAAAACAATGTAAATAATCACAAAAGAATATGAGAATAAACACTAATTTTTACCTATTTAGAATCATTTAAATTGAATCACATTTAAGAATACACATGAAATAAAAAATTAATAACAATTATAAAATAGTTTATATCATTATATATATCAAATTATAAGTGTATACACCTTATAAAATTTAATATGTTTGTATTAACAAATATGTGTTAATGATAATAAATTTAGATGAAATATCATTCTTCATAACATCCATTAGATGAAATTTCTTTAGCCACCATTATAATATTTTTAATGAATTTATTAATTTATATAAAACAAGTAAATTAATTATAATATCATATATGATCCTATTGTAACATTTTACCACCCATTTGTTAATAATACTTGATTATTTTCTTTGTTTTAGGTGCTAAAACACTTTTTCACATGGTTTCTTTTTCAAGAATGTTATGGTTTATGTACATAGCGTGTAAATATATCATCTCTTTAATTATATTTATTTTTTAAAAATAATATTTAATTAGTATATAAAATATTAGAACCACTCATAAAATCTGGTTATTGAAATCAATATCATCGCTTTGTAAAAACGTTAGGTCATATATACGCATGAAAAATTATATCAATCCCTTATTACATGGATGGAAAAGGAAGTACATGATACATTTATTTCAGGGAAATTATATAATTTCATTCATATCACATGTGTTAATTAAAAATTTTCTTTTTTTATCTCCTTTGTAATTGTAAAGTGGAAAAACATCTCATCATTCAGTGAGGAAGTAGTCATCCTTAAACTGGAGTGACGTTGTAATATTTTTGGAGGAATTGATAGTAAGGTATCTGTGACATTTTAAAATAATAAGTTTAATTAATTTTTTTTATTGTTGTATAAATTTAATCCATCAATATATATATTCGGGAGATGTGTTTATTGAAAACAAAATTCATTTGTTCGTGAGGTGGTAGCCCCCCATACAGGTGATCAATTATTTTAATTCCCATTTTATAGAAAAGGTTATATATATATGTTATTCCATTTACATAATAATATATCAGTTTCTTAGGGATTAATTTTCTATTATATTTTCAACATTGATGAAAATATTATGAAAGTCATAATATAAAATAAAATAAAAACAAATATTTGATAATGTTACATCTTTTTTAGATGAACTATTTATATTTGCAACGAAATAATTCTATGGTTAAATTTATGATGATTCCCTAGGATAAATGAAGATGGAATTGGATTAAATAATTTATTTTTTTGGAATTAATCAATATATATGTCATTGGATGTGTTTATAAGGGTGGATTGGGTCTAGCCTTTTAAAATTGGGGGAGATTCCCCACATGGAACTTTTGAAACAAATAAATTACTTCAAAATTTTTATTAAGAAAAAATACAACATATTTGTTTATTATTGACACATGTAGGTTATAAATAATAAATATTGAAATAAATTTTCATTAAGAGTTTTTTGGTTATTTTAACCCTTTTATTTTAAGTTCAACTCCTTATAAAGTAGATTTATCCTTAACCACAATAATTAAACAATACTTATTTTACCATTTATATTATTAATAAGTAAATAAAACTATTAAAGGTAATTAAAATTATTTTTATCATCATATAAAATACATTTTTTGAAATTGAATTCAATGAATTGGAATAATACAATTTAAAATTTTATCCAAAAATATGTCGAAAAAGTTGGTTTTTAAAGAGTAAATTCTAATAAGTATATGAGATATTAATATCATAGTTAAATATCAACATGAATAGTGTGAAATAAATTGTATTTATTATAGTATAATTTAAAATTTTCTATCTTAAGACAATAAAAAATATATTTAACTATTTAAAATAAGATAAAAAAATGTTACTCTCACATAAAACAATTATTATTTTCACTATTAATCGTATATTTAATAATAAATGATATCATAAAATGTTAAACATAATCTAATTTTTTTATTATGATTTTAAAAATTAGTTTCATATTATCAAATATTTTTTTAATGGTGTAAAAAGTAATTTTAAATTATGAACATAAACCGTGACTAAATTGTTTTTTAGAAAAGTATAATTTCTCAGAATACATTTCATTTTATTTCAAATGACTAAAATTTTTTTAATAGAAATTATCTATTTGATTTATTGTATACATGTATAAATTGTATAATTTTAATATTATAGATAGTTCTATTCAAACCCTTTAACTTAATTTCTTTGTTATAATGGTCATGTATAAATAAAATTTCTATTGAATATTTTTTATAAAACCATGGGTTTTGTGCATCATATTCTATAGAATAGAATTATTTTATTTGAAAGGAAATATATTTAAATTTCTGGTTTTGTAAAATTATCTTCTCTTCAAAAAAATTTATTACAAATATTTATTGTTATTACCTTCTAAATAGATAAGAGAAGTTATTCTTCATAATATCCTCTGGTTCCCACGTTGTTTACTCTATTTTGTGATTTTCCTAAAGAACCATATTCAAACTGTTCATCTAATTTATCAATTATTTCACTATAGTATCCAGAACGTCGATGCTTTATTTAGAGTAAGATATATTTCTTTTTAATTATAATTCATTAGAGGTGATCACATGTTTTGGGTCTATAATGTTCATACATAAAATTGATATAAGGAACACCTCATGTATGTTTTAGTGGCTTGATGACATTTCCATGTGCTAAGAAACAAATCCAATTCTATTAAGAATTCAAAAGTGTCCACCATAACAAGGTATAATTTTCCATTTTTTACAGATCCTTATAACATCCATCCATGGAAATAGTCTCATGAAAACACGATCTCCCACATGGAATTACATAGCATTTATATTATTATTGACATAATGATTTTTATTTATTTTATCTTCTTTCATATAGGCATGATATGGATTTCCATGTGCTATCGTGAAATAAATTGTATTTATTATTGTATAATTTAATATGTTCTATCTTAAGACAATAAAAAATATATTTAACTATTTAAAATAAGATAAAAAATGTCACTCTCACAGAAAACAATTATTATTTTCACTATTAATCGTATATTTAATAATAAATGATATCATAAAAAGTTAAACATAATCTAATTTTTTTATTATGATTTTAAAAATTAGTTTCATATTATCAAATATTTTTTTAAAGGTGTAAAAAGTAATTTTAAATTATGAACACAAACCATGACTAAATTGTTTTTTAGAAAAGTATAATTTCTCAGAATACATTTCATTTTATTTCAAATGACAAAAAAATTTTTTAATAGAAATTATCTATTTGATTTATTGTATACATGTATAAATTGTATAATTTTAATATTATAGATAGTTCTATTCAAACCCTTTAACTTAATTGCTTTGTTATAATGGTCATGTTTAAATAAAATTTCTATTGAATATTTTTTATAAAACCATGGGTTTTGTGCCTCATATTCTATAGAATAGAATTATTTTATTTGATAGGAAATATATTTAAATTTATGGTTTTGATAAATTATCTTGTCTTAAAAAACATTCATTACAAATATTTTATTGTTATTACCTTCTAAATAGATAAGAGAAGTTATTCATCATAATATCCTTTGGTTCCCATGTTGTTTACTCTATTTTGTGATTTTCCTAAAGAACCATATTCAAACTGTTCATCTAATTTATCAATTATTTCAATATAGTATCCAGAATGTCGATGCTTTATTTATAGTAAGATATATTTATTTTTAATTATAATTCATTAGAGGTGATAACATCTTTTGGGTCTATAATGTTCATACATAAAATTGATATAAGGAACACCTCATGTATGTTTTAGTGGCTTCATGTCATTTCCATGTGCTAAGAAACAAATCCAATTCTTTTAAGAATTCAAAAGTGTCCACCATAACAAGGTATAATTTTCCATTTCTTATAGATCCTTATAACATCCATCCCTGGAAATAGACTCATGAAAACACGATCTCCCACATGGAATTACATAGAATTTATATTATTATTAATGTAATGATTTTTATTAATTTTATCTTCTTTCATATAGGCATGATATGGATTTCCATGTGCTAAGAAACAAATCCAATTCTCTCTCTATATGATTTTTCATATGAAGATATTTAAATACTTAAATGGAATCTATTTAAATTTGATCACAATACCAAATGAAAATTACGATCCTATATACAATAAATGTCATGTTGAATGAACTTATCTTATATTCATTGGTTTTAATAGTGCATTTATACATTCCTTCATTTTTAGGATGGTATATATTTCTCCAATAAAGCATAATATCAATAGTATTCTAGAGTCTCTTCAAAAATATCAATGTAAAACATGTATCATGATCATAAAATACTAATATAGGATTTAGGATAGTTCTTTTAACTTCATTAATATATATATTTAGAATGTTCCAAGTTGGTAAATAATTTTTTATGGATAGAAAATTTCTATATTTCATTAGGTGATCAACAATAATCCCAATAGTATCATTCATAACATGAAGCTTTTGTTGTCCAATGATGATGCGTATATAATTTCTTCCCATTTCCTCATCGAAATATTAGGAGGTTTGATGAATCGTCTCTCACAATTTCTATCCTCCATGATCTATGAAAAAAAAAATTAAGATATATAATATACAATTTCCAACATCATAATTTCTACAAACAATCTACTTAAAATAACTATAAATATTGGAGATACAATGTTGTATAGATAAATTGGATCTATGAAAATCACCCAATATATCCATTTTTATATCTGGTATATATGAAAAAAAATCAATTTTCTAATTTACTGATCACTATATTCAACAGTGATGTAAGCTAATGTCCATAAATATATATCAATGATTTTCTTTTGAGAGTTCTCATCATTATAATGATAAATATTTTTATTTTCTAGGAATTATGGTTTCCTAATAATTTGAACAATGGGTAATGTCACTTCTTTCTTAATAATGAAAATCTCCATATTTAACAGATCTATGAACATATGTTATGTCTCAATCATTTTTTACTCTGAAATCTTTGATATTTCCTACAGAATGAATAATACATATTATTTTCTATCCCAATGTTATTTTGTATCGAGCTATCAAAATCCTTGTGTTGCTCTAGCCATCATCTTTATATTATATTAATCAATGTATTTTGAAATATTTTTTTTGTGAATTTATAATACATATATACCATGTTTCATTCAATATAAAGATAATTTATTTATATTATAAAAAAATATTACAGCCACAAGCTCAAGATCATGGGTTTGATAGTTCAATTCATTATCCTTCATTTCTCTTGATTCATATGAAATAACATTGTCTTCTTTCATTCATATTCAAATATGTTACTTTATCGAGCATCATTATATATTTTGGAGCCTTTATTTTTATATGGTAGATTCATAATTATATTATAATACTATCTCTTTTTTAGTTTGTAAAAACACTATTCACTTTACTTTTTCTAAATGAACATAACCACATTATGTGTTATCATTGTTAATGAGATTTTCAAATAGGAAATATTATATTCCAATTGCCTATAATAACATCACAATTTAATGAAACTACCAAGCTTAGTAATGTTCATTGTTCTAAGACACTCTTTGAATTCCTTCAACATAATCATTGATGATTTCATCACTGGTGACAATATGGACACACAAATAAACTTCTTGATGTCGAACATAAATCATTCTAGAATTCTGATACTATTAATCCCTTTTAAGAGTATCACTAGTGATCCATAATTTATTCTAATTATCCTATTATATTTTAGAATACACTAATATATCATCAATGCAAACAAGAAAAATCATTAAGATATTCCATGTATACTCTTAGGGTATGAATAAATTTAGACTAAACCATACCATGTTTCCATGAATTGTATATCTTAGAGGATGACTATAGTGAGACCGGAGGATATTGACTCAAAAAACATGATACAATAAGAATACTTGACATGTAAGTGGTTTTGATGTTTTGAATATATAGGTCATGGATTGATAGGGATGGTTTATAAGGTTCTTCATAAAATATAATAATTAATTGTTTAAAGGATAGAGGTGACATGTTTTTTTGGAATGAACTGAATGTAGACATTTATGTGACGTGTAGAAATAAAAAATTTCATAAATTCCAATTGTTGATCATCTATAATTGGAGCATCTGATCAGGTGTTTCTTAGTATATACCCATCACACTCAATTTTTTATGGCCAGTGGTACCTCCCATTGAAATAGTGAGATCCCTTTTGAAGGGATCAGTTAATGGGCATTGGTTTTTGATCATTGGTGATTCGTGGGGATCCAAGGTGAGTTATAACCCTATTTCTTGTGGGATCCTATCGACAAGGCTTGTTTTCATCCCGTAATTCCTTCCATTATATCAAATTTGATATGCCATTATTCTTAATGGATTTTCATTGGTATGATAATTTTTATGTTGTGTTATAGTTTACATGGTGTTATGTTTTTCTTTTAAGAGAGGTGATTAGATATCCATATCATTGATCTATTCTCATGTGGAGGTCATTGATGAATTTGAGGTATCATATTCATTTATTCAATAATATTACTAACATGAAATCTATAATTAATCCTTCATAATACCCTTAACAGAGGAAATATATTTATCTAATAATTTTCTAAACATGAATTAATATATTTGTTGTGATTTCATGTTGAATAATTTGTGTATTACTCCAGTGATAAGGTTTTTCCAATGTTTTTCTTGATCATGTATTATATATTCGGTGATTTATTATCATGTTATTATGATTGGTGTAGAATGTTGAAATTGGTAATGAAAATATATATATAATTAATTGATAATTAATTACATTATTAATAATTAATTAAGAGGTATATTGAAATCCAATGGTATTTTTAATTTGATGGTAATCAAATCGATGAATGTATACATGTTTTAATGAATTAGTTATTACATGAGGTAAATAATTTTTTTCAGTTAACCAAATTATAATAATTATTTATGGTAATTATAAAATGAATATTAATAGAGAAAGAAACATCACTATTTTTCTGAAACTGGAGTAAATGATAAGAGGGTGTTTAACCATTGATAGTTTTTTATAGATTGATGCATTTGTTTGACCATTGTTAGAAATGATGAATAATGAATTTTTTAATTCAATGTGGAATATGAATTTTTTTCATGATAATTATTTTTTCTAACATTTATTTTCAATTCATCATGGGAAGTCTGAGTTCCTTGAGTTTGGAGAATTAATATATATTCTAGGTGTGAACACTGGATACCTTGTTGAGGCCCCGTATTTTTATTTTTTCATTGTTTTTTTATTTCATTCTTCTTTTGGTATGTGATTTTAATGATACATACACAATATGATGTGTTCTATGCTTGGTATGTATGAGCCTATAATGGATGATGTGATTGGACATGGAGTCTCAGTTAATGTGGTTATAATTGCATATAGTGATTGAGAGGTGCAGTTTGATATGCAAGTGGGTGTCGAGGATGGAGCTAGAGGTGATGGATTTGGTTGAAGATTTTATTACTCATTGATATGATGAAAAATATGATATACTCATTTGTGAATCCGTTTTATGGATATGGATGGGTTTCTTTTTTTTCAGCATTTCGTTCTCCACTATATGAGGCATCTCAAGTAACAAAATTCCATGTTACCTTTTAGTGATAGTTTAGGATAGTTTTTATAGATTACCATATTTATTGAGGTATTTAAATTTTAAATAAATATTTATCAACTCACTGGTATAGTAATGATGGAATTCAATTGCAAAAATATTTTATTCTTGATAAACTAGGTCTTCATTTGTGTTCAGTCATGGAAGCTATGAATATTACTCGGACTGTAAATATAATTTATTGTGGAATAATGGTAATTATTAATTAATTGATAATTAATTAATTTATTCATTTAATATGATAAAAATAAAATAAGTAAAAAATATATATCATTAAAATGGTTCTTTTAGGATAACATCTTATAAGAGTTACATCTAAGGGTATGCACAATCTTACCAGTAGTTGAGTCTCCACTAGCTTATTCACATATTGTGGTTGTGAGTTATATAATATCACATATATTATATGATTTAATAATCTTCCATACCCATAAATGTTAGGGATACTAAAACCTAATGGACAATAGGAATGTGTTTTCCCCAAACAACCTAGTGGGAGGATGGACAACAGACTATTCCATATGGCCTCAATATCATCTCTTACTAGTTACTTTTTCCTAATTATTTGATGGTTATCTTTCCAATATATGTGAGTGTATAATTGTGGTGTATTGTGGTTATTTCAAGCACATGTATTAACATGTATAGTATCAAAAGGATTTTTATGGGTATGAAATATATTGGCTTTGACATATTGAGTTATTTACTCAGTGGTGGGGTTGTAATGCAATGAGTTATAATACCCGATGTTTGACATAAATCATAAGGTTTGTGATAGATCCTAGAAAATATTGGCATTTAAATATGGATATTAGATATGGGATGATCTGATGATATGATGCATTATAATCTTGTTCTGATGCCTTTCCCATGTGTCTTTGAGCTGCCCACATTTTCAGAGAGATGACTTTGGATGTGCGACATTGGGCAAGAAGAAGAACTATAGGGGGAGCGGGATAAGGGTACCCTTGATGTATCATTACTATATTATATTATCAATTTTATTTGATACATTGTTAGTGATATCCATGGTGAGGCTAAGAACATATTAAACATGTTTTGGTGATCATCCACTATTGGTCACTCTTCCTCAACATTCATTAATTTTGTTTTACATGATACTATATGGGGAGGATTAAACTGAGTATACCATTATTGTCATCCAACATATATATAAATTATTTTAATGGTTATGTATAGAATGTAATAGAGCGTGAAGAATAATAATAGCCCATGGCCTTGTAGGTGTTTTTGGGCTTTGTGGCCTACTTCATCCTTATATTTTATGGAACATATTTATTTCCATTTATTTGTTATAGTAATATATAGAATTTAATGTTTCTAAATGGGGTTACATTATATATATATATATATGAGAATGTGTTTTCGGTGTATCATTATTATCTCTTTCTTCATTATGCTCTCTTATAGGGTAATGACCACTATTATCATGATGACTATGACATCAATGCTTGTCACCATCATAGGTCATACTTGTGGTGGGACCTGAAAAATTACCATAGTTCCCCCATCATAAAGGTATCCATTTATTTTGGGGGAATTATAGAGTTTTTTTTGAAAGATGATATGGGATATGATGGAGTTTGGAATTAGGCACATGTGAGGTTTCATGGGTTAGTAGGGAAACAATATCAACTAAGAGTAGTCAGTGACGTAAGCATGGGGAACCAGATGAGAAACATGTATTTCAGTCCCCTATTGATATGATTCATAAATAAGTATGTTTATTAATCCAACTAAATAATCATATATGTGTTGTGGTATAGAATCCTTGGAAGGTAACACAACATTCGTAATTACGTTTGTGTTTGAAATATGTAAACCTTGAGATAAGATGTATTTTAAAAAGGATGAAAAAAAATTAATTAATTAATTTTTAATATTCCATATTGTATATTTCGGTTCTCTAATTTTTTTCTCCTTTTAGAGTCATCTATCCACATCGATGTCCACCTGAGGATTTTTCTTAATATGTTCAAATTGATGTATATTTATATTATTGAAGAGTGTAGGTTCATTAAGATGAATGATAAAGTAGAACACTATGATAGTTTTAGAAAAAATAGGATGCACATGAACTATGAGTTCTATTGTAGATTCATTTATATAATACTAGTTATAGGATGTTGGGAAATCATTGAGTTTGATCGATTCTTGTTAAAAGTAATTGGATTTGTTATCCATGATGATGCTATTTAAAGAAGTTAAATATTGTTTTTTCTTATTCATTATGAGTAACAATTAATTAGCGTTATCATGGGGGATGTTATGCACTAGTTCAGAGAATATTTTTTTGACATTGAAGGTATCCAATTGAAAGGATCTATTTACCATTTATAAGTGGACATTCAATGTGCGAGTGTTTTTAATCCTTCAAAGGACCCTTCTATAATATGATTCATACCTATTTCTATATTTGGAGGCCAGAGAGATGCATTTTAAATAGGTATTTCATCTTGAGATCAAGAACTAGGTTACCCTATTTTAACTAAAGAGGTATCTTGAGGAGTTGGAAAGGGTAGATGATCCGGAGATGATGCTTGGAAAAACTAATTCATAAAGATATGTTTGTTATATATATTTTACATGAAGAATAATAATGGTAAGTGGTTCCTAATTTCTTGTATATAATATCTTTTTGTTAATAGAGGGTATGCTTCAACCCTCAACATCTCGTTTGTACAAGGGTGGTGGTTCTCAGACCAATACCACTAGGTCATACAAGTGATTTTCTTATAGTGGATCAGTTCTCATTGATAATAGATTCTAAAATTTTTGTGATATTAACATGTTTCTAGTGATCCTTATCTAGTTTAAATAACAAGACAGTTTTATTCAAGGAATTATAGCATGGGGATTCTGTCTACGATTAATAGAGAGGATATGGGGTAACAACAATGCATCCCAGAGACACTGATCCCCAACAAATAGCATATCATAACCACGAAGGTGGTAATCAGTAAGTTAGAGTGGCAATGGAGCTGGTCTTACTCAGCATCATACTTTAACATTTTCAATTTTGGTTTATCCACATGTCATTAGAGGTACACATTACCTGTTTTATAAATGGGTACATGATTTTTTTTATTTCGGAGTGACACAAAAATTATGATCATCTAACCTCATACATGCTTTGGGACATGAGTTATAGAGGATTATATTTCCCTTGCAATTTACTACACCAATTAAAGATTGAGGGAACCTTTATAAAGAATGTATAGGATTTTAGATAGTCTAGGGTAGAACTAATCTTATTGAGATTTCATATATTTATGGATACATCAATATAAAATCATCCTCAAAATGAATTTGTTGTATTCAATGCAGGCTATCATGGATTGCATTGGGATGTAGGTTGCGATCTATGTTGTTGATGTACTGTTGATGGAGTTTGTCGGAGATAAATAATCTCAAATATGTTAGATGTGTGTTTTGTTTTTTTAATCTTTTATGGTGTAGAATATGTTTTCCTTTTCATAGGATTTGTATTTAGTTTTTTAAATAATTTTGGAACTGTACAAAAATGTATTTTCATTGATGTTTGAACATTAACCAAATGACGGGAGATTGAGTTTGGGATCAAACTATATTGAAGAGTCTTCTTTATCTCAATGTCTCTATAAAAGATGGTTTATTTTGAGTTGTTTTAGATTTGAGTACATATCTATGATCTATTTCTATGAGATTATGTTTGTCCAAGTGTGTCAAATTTTTCTGAATTAGTTTTTTTCATGATGAATGGTGATAACAGTTTTCCACATTTTATCATTTATCTTCTTATTAAACAACTGGTAGTGAAAGAAAATATAATCTTCCTTAGATTACTGAATTAATTTAACTTTTGAAAAAATAATGTTGGTTCTCAAAGATAAATTTTCTATCAGGATATTATCATATGAATGTGAATGATGAGGATTTCTTGAAGGCTTATTCATATTGTCTTCTTGGGTATTGTGAGTTCCATGTGATTTAGTATGGTGAGAATAATTAACTGTTTTTGTTCATGTTATTGATTAACATGGGTTTAAATATTTACAATATAACTTAATGTTGGTTTTCATCAATGAATTCATGGTGTAATCCATGTCTAAAGAAATGAATGTATAGAATTTTCATTCTATTTCAATATTTCTTTTCATGAGAAGTGGTTTTTTATGTTGTATAGTAATTGTTCAAGGTCCATTATGATTTTTTCTTGAAGAATGTGGTATCCAAATAGGGTTTACATGTGGATTTATAAATGACATTTTTGGTTGTGTATTAGGAATCCCCAATGTAAGTCTCATAGGAAAAAGGTTTATTTCATTTCTAGCTATCAGATGAGGTTCATATGGAATTTTTATATTGATAGAACTCCTTTAATATAATTGGAACCAAAATATAAATCATTATTATAGACATTAAAGGGTTATTATTCCTTTTTATTATCTAAATAAGATGTTGGTCAGCACTATAAAACATTGGTTTTCAGAGGAATCTGTTTAGTTTGAGTATTTATAATATGCTTCTCTTCATGTCTTGGGTTGTGTTATAATGTATGTAAGATCAATTATTTCTTATGGGAATGAGTTTCTAAATACTCCTAAGTGTAACTACGCGACCATATATATTATGTTTGAAGAAGTTTTATTTTTCATGATGTGGTGGTGATAATACAACATCTGCAAGTGTTGTGTTCTTTTTTACTAACTATAAAATCATGAGTTATGTATTCTCATAGTGTTAAATGAACTTGTTAAAGATTTAGATGATGAAATTCATGTAAGATTACACATTTTATATTTCCAATAATCCAGTTATTAAAAATGTTTTCGCTGATACACAATGAAATAATTAATGTAGAAATTCCATGCATGAATTTGGATATTCCATGAGTGTAATTTAGGAACACATAGAGGTGCATATAAATATGGGAGTGTTTGGAGTAAGAGGTTTTCCATTTAGGATGACAGTTTAGTCATCCTTCATGTATATTGTAAAGGTTTTCTAGTTGGGGGAAACTAATTTTGATGTATGGAGAGACCAAATTATATTATTAAATCCCCCTAATGGATGTTATGAGGATATAAAACATAAGGTTTTATTTTATTTATGGATTTTGATTCCATTAGGAAGGACTTATATTTTACTCCATTAGTTTAATATTTCACTTTTATAGGTTCATATTTATTTTATCAAGATGTATAATTCTTTGAGAAGTCATTTTTTGTTTCCTATTTTAAAGCATGTAGTTGTAATGTTCATATCTTAATGTTTGGTATTCCATAATGTTAAAAAAAGGAACCATGTTCTCATAGGGTTTCTCAATCAACTAGATGTTCCTGTGTAAAAGTTGGAGTAAATATTGAAAGACATCATTTTTAGTAAACCTTGTGATTTCGGATTCCATGATGATAAATGGTTGATAGTTGATCTGTTGATGTAATAAACCCACTTTATACTGATCATGGAGTCATGATTAGTGGATTTTTTTTTCAAGGAAGAAACAAGATGTTGTGTGAAACACCATGTAGTTATGATAATTATCATCTAATAGTGAGATAATCATTTTACCTCTAGGGTGTGGATAAGTCTCATATGTGTTTTAACTCCCAGTTACTTTTAAGAAATAATTTTCCTCCCCAAAAGAACGGTCATACATAGTCGACCTTCCACAATTGTGAAGACATGTTTCAATATTGTGCCCTAAATTTTCAATGTCTGTGGTTGAGACACATTCCATTTTTTCAATGTTTCTTAAAATAATAGTTTCCACTCTATTATTGGTATGGGATTGATTGAAGGATTGTGCGACTAAGAATTTCATTCTCTATTATGACTTTCTAGATTTGAAGGGGTGTAAATTCCCAATGCTATAACCAGTATATAATACAATAGGTATGGTTTATGTAACTAATGGATGGGTGAAAGATGTACCGTATCAACAGATATTCTATGCCGATTATAGTAGGAGACCTCTAGATTTCAAAAATTGTGATCAATTGTTCTCGAAGGTGAATATGTATCATGGTTAGAAAAGTATCGTTTAATGGAGTAATATTTATCCCTTTCTTATTGGGGCTTTATAAGTGTAATCTCTTGATAGATACATGTAAAGTTGGTTTGAACTTCCTAAAAATATGATCTTGATAATAAACGTTGTTCATATGTCGAAGGTTTGTCTGTATCTCAATGACGAATCTTATGTCATTGATGATTTAGAGATCTATTTTGACGATCCTGAAAACATTATGGGAAATTATACTCATAATTATGGATTCATGGAATATATGGTGTGTGGGAATACTGCTCTCTTCGTTAACATCTTATGTTGGAACGATAGAGTATTGGAGAGTACTTGAGAATTTGATTTGTAGATTCATACTCAGTACCTAGATCTGTTTGTTGTTTTAACTTATATTGTATAATTGTTCCCTTATGGATGTAGACCCTTCAATTTTATGATATGGTTTCATCTTATTTCTAATAATGGATTTAGAATTCTTTAATAGGTTTATAAGCTAAGATATAGTTTTCGAGATGGTTGTTATAGATGTGTGTTTTTGTTATATTTTCCCTTAATATGGCTGTATATCTCCTCGGACAGAGAGATCTTTGAGATGTATCTTGAAGGGTTGTTGTTTAGATAACCCCAATTTCATGTTATCTTTGTATATGGTTTTAGAGTCTCCATGATAAGAATTTTTTGGAGGTATCTTATTTTTAGTGAAATATTCATGTAGAATAACACTTAGCATGTTTTTGAGTCTTGTGTATCTCGTAGTAGTCTTAGAGTGAGTTTATAGATGATTAACTGATAAAAGATAGAATTTGGGAGAATACATGACATGTAAGAGGTTTCCACTCTATTTATGGGTATTTCATGGCTTGTTAAGTATATTTCAAGGGATTGATTCATGATTTAAAATAATTCAGGGTCAAAAGAATTAAGATGACATTTTTTTAGCGAAAAAAAATGGTTGACATTTACATAACATATAATAATTAAATGTCATGTAAAATCCATTTTGATGAAAATCATTAAATGGTATATCCAATCAGGTGTTACTAAAAACCTAAAATCCTCCCTTGATTTCTAACATCCATTAGTAATATCCATTGGCGTTTTAAAATCCCTATGGATGGGTCGAAACCTTGGGATTTCATCCCTGGTCATAGTTATCAGGGGTGATTCAATGATAGTTCTACCTTTATTTCATACAGTTTCTTATCGTTCGTTATTGTTTTCATCTGATTAGATTTTCCAATTTTTTTGTGATTGAAATAACACATTTTTTAGAGAGTATTACAGGGATAGTTGTTGATGTAGTTTTGTTATGTTGTCCTTAGAGAGATGCAACTCTTGTGTGAGAGGTAACCAGAGATCTGTAATGTTGGTTTTTTGTGTATAATATTGAATCATTTCATGTAAGGGATTAATTTATACTCTTAAATTATTAAAAATTCATCTTAAATTAATCTTGTTTAATTACATTGGGTTGAAATAAAATGGACAAAATAATTATTTAAACCAGATTAATGAATTCAGTTGCAATATCATGTTGGCGATATTGTTCATTATTGCTGTGATAGTTTTCGGCCTCATTTTTTTTAGATAATGTGATATATTTGTTATTCTTTTTCGTACTATGATTATTATGTTGAGTAAATTGTTGAAATTGATAAATAACATTTTTCATAAATTAAATACACATTAACCTTCATCATAATAATTAATTAAGAGGCCTATTGTAATTTTGTGCTTATTGTAATTATATATCAATCAAATTGGTGCAATTTTTCGTGTTTCATTGAATGGGTTATTCCATGTTTTGATGATATTTTTTAGTAAATATAATTACTAATTTTTTTCGATAATAATAAATGACATTATTATTGATAATGGTACTTTTATATGTTTTTTGGTACTGAACTAAAAATTAAGAGCATGGTTTTCCTTGGATAGTATAGTATTGTAGGATTTATTCAGTTTCTCTTAGATATATAATTTGTGTAATAAATATGTTATTTCATTGTGGAAAATTAACTGGTTTCATGATAAGGTTATTGTATATGGATTGAGATTCCCATAATATTGATAATTTTGAATTCCCTGAGTTTATAGCCATGAAATATCATTTATGTGTGATAAATGATACCTTGATTTATAGCCTAGATTTCCATGTTGGATATTCATTTTCATTTCATAATATGTTTTAAAATTGTATAATATTTTATATTTTCAATGTGATGTGTTATAAGGCTGGTATGGGAGAGGATTGGAGGGACTATGTGATGGGGTAGTGAGGCCCGAATGATGTGGTAGTAGTTGGCCACTATGACGGTGAGACACATTAGGATTTACATGTGGTTATCGTGTTTGGAACGATAGATGATGTAAAGGGTTGGAGATTTTATTAGTAATTGATTTCATGTTAATAGATGATATTATTTAATATGAATCTATTTCATTTATAATGGATGTGTTATTATTTTATATCCATTCTTTTCACTAGTTGTTGAGGTTGCTCGTGATGGTTGGATGAATGTTTCCATATAGTGGTATATTAAGATGTTTTTATTCATTAAAAGTCTATAGAATTATATTAATAAATAATATTTAATTATTCATCTATGGATTTGGTAATGGTAAAATAAATATTCTCTAAGATGTTAATCTTCATTAATAATTTCATCGGTTTTGATTAACCCTAGTTGATATGGACAATACTCTGATTTTCCATGTAATGTAATGCAGAATAATTATAATGGTAAAAAATATTATGAAAAATTAATTAATGTCTGGAAAATAATTAAAATTAATGGATTATATAATTTATCTCCTGAAAATTAATTATTTATTGTGGGATTTGTAGTCTTATTTGTGGTAACCTACAATTTGAGTGATGTTAGATACAGTGTGTCTATTACAATGTTTTTTACAAAATGTGGTCAAAGACTATATTATATCATAAAAATCTCAATATTTCATATGTTACCCCCCTCATGGTAGTTAGGGGGACTGATATCCAGTGGCCTATGGGAGGTTGTTCTCCCCAACAACCATGTGGGAGGATGGAAGACTGAAAACATACTCTTGTCGTCACTATTTTTATTGGAAGTTACTTTTGAATGTATGAGAAATAATTTTCTTTCTAATATATGTGAGTAGTGGGATGTTATTTTTTATGATTCATTCACACAATTAGTTTACTAAATTTAGTATCCAATGGATTATTATAGGTATGATATGTATAAGCTTTGATGGATTTTGGTGCATATTAAGATTGTGTGTAATAATGGATTAATGTATAATACCTTATTCATGTTATGTGTCATACATACTATGGTAGATTTCATAAAAAACATGCTTACAATATATGTATATGGGATAGGTATGACATTAAAATTTGATGCGTGGGGTATATTTTTTGATTCCTTTCCTTTTTTTCGTCATGATGGCATACATTTAGAGAGAGATGGCTTCGGACATGTGATGATAGGGTGGAGCAGAAAACTAATGGGGAAGAAGGAACAAGGTAGAATTTATGATTCATTATTATATAATATTATCCCCTTTATGTGATACAAGGTGAGAGTTATCCCTATTAGGCTGGGAAAATAGTATACGTGATTTGGTGATGGGTTATTATCACCATTTTTAAATGTTATTTAGAATGATTTAGTCGTCTCTTTTATGAGAGGATCTAAGTTAAATCCTATTGAGTGAACTATTATGGTCATCATACATATATACAAACATTATATTCAAGTAAAAAATTATAAGGTAATATATCGTCTTGGATATTAATATGATGGGGTTTTACATGAACTATTTGGGCATCGTGGTTGATGTCATCATAACCATTTTGTGTATTGTTATTATCAACTCCCATATAAATTTTTATTATAACCTCAATGCTTGTCTCAAACCTAGATACTCTTAGATTCAGCTTGAATTTCTAGAATGGTATGAATTTTTATTTATTTTTGGATTATCTCATTTCTAATTAGATTTAGAGTGAGCCATCAAATGACATGTAGGACCAGTTGCAAAAGGGAAAAACATTATTTGAAGTCCAATGAGAACAATACCATTACATAACCAGAAGTCCCAAACAAATTACATAATAATTTCCCCTCTATAACTAATAAATCATTGATGGATCTTTTCTCCCACATCATATTACTGATCAGCTATCTTTTTCATATTCTTAGTTCACCAATGCTCAGTACCAATGGTGATTTCCAATCCATCTCATTCTTCCAATATGATTTTATTTTCTATAGTGTTTAATACATGAACTAAATTATCTTTTGGGACCTTATCTATGTGGTTTTTATTGGATTCTCTATATTCATTGGTGATTCAAAGGCCATGTAGCCCAAATACCGTAGGTATTTTATATATCATGTCGCATGTATGCCTAAACTGATGGCCCAATGAACCAAAAAGATGAATAGTTACATATGTTATAGTACAGTTATAGTACCTCTTAGAGTTACCCCAAAACTCTTCCTCCACCATCATTTTATATTAGATTTAGGACTCCTTAAGTCACCATCTCCAAACTTTTGTTGTTGTTTCTATGTGGGGGAGGATCCAAGAAATATAATGTATTCAATAGGTACATGATAATGAGGTTTCATTTTTCAATCCCAATGGAAATACTGTAAATGTAGAATGTTGATACATCATTCGAAAAACTGTATTTGGAATTTATTCTATCATAACTCATATGTTATGTTACCCAGAATGATGATCAGTTGATAAAAAATATTAGGCTTTAGGATGACGATTTAATAATTCTTCAATGTGAGGATGAGGATAGTTTTTCTTTTACATAATATAATGGATTTACCTATATTTAATTCATATCCTCATTGATAAATCTTTCTTCATAATGAATTTAACATGAGGGGACCATATTGAGACACTAATGTGAATACATCTATTATCACAAAACTCTTCTATTTGTTTCATCCAATCTAATAATTCCATAGTTTCCATTATATATAAATTTATTTAAATTTATCATGTATTATGAATTAAATTATTTAAAAACTAAATTTCACATTGTTATGGATGTATATATAATTAATAAGGAATCATATCAGGTATTATCGTACAATAATTACATCATTAGAGTGAATATTACCTTCTCAAAACCTTTATTGTTTCTTTCATTATTCTCCAAGAATCCAATCAAGTATAGAAAGAAGGGTGGATATTGACATATCTAAAATGATTTTGCCCCTTCTCAAATGATATGTAATGATAATAAATCATCACGAATCTTAATTAAGATCACCTTAAAATAATTTTTTGAATCATATTTTGGAATCCATTCCATAAAAAATATTATATTTAATTCAACCATCGGTATAATAATAAGGAAAAAATAAAACCTGTTTATGTGTAACAATGGGGACCTCCAATCACATATTTATTGTAGTGATAATTCCACTGGGAATTTTGACTAAAATCTCCTTTGTTAAATTAATGGGGAAATATCTAAATTTATTATAAAATGTGGAAGATATAAAAGAGTGTTAGGTTTTATAATCAAATAAGTAACTATCTAAGTTTGAAAAAAATTAATACAGTGACTTCCACTGCATCATTGGAGAATTTCACATTAGATATAGTGATCACATAGGTTTGGTATTCTTCCCTCGACCTCTTCTATGGTACATTTCCATGACACATGTGGAATTTTTTCATAGTTTTCTATATCCTTAATATTGAATCACAAAATAATTGTTTTTATTTCTTACCATTTTATTCTGTATCTATATATCCATCATCTATGCACTTATAAAAAACTCATCATCCCTGGAATATTTTCCAAATATAATTACATCCATAGTTATTAAATGATAGATACAATATATTGAATTCATATTCAATGATGATTTTTATAGAGACTCTCTATTTTATACATTAAAATTATATTAATTTGGTGGAATGAATAAATATATTACACTAACAAATTCCCATATATTGTATTATTATAGTGTTGTTGTAAACATGGAATCACAAACATTCTTAACTAATTGAGCTAAACTATATCCCCCTGGGTTCTTATAAACTATCACCCTTCATAGAATCATCAAACATAATACAATTCTTCATTACTGAGTTTAATGGAAAACATAAAAATGGTTTAGTTCATATTCTAACCAAGGGATATATGTAAATAATATCACGTAACTAAGTGTTTGATAACATGATCATGAAATTAAATAATCGTAACAAACATATAAAATATCATAAACTTGAATCATGGCATAAAAATTGGTAATTCATAATACATGATTCATTAGAATATAAAAAACATTATCTATGAAAGAAAAACATAGGAATAATTCATTATAAATTGGAAGAAACATAAGCATATAAAAATTATTTACATTGTAGTTAAGTCATAATTTCTAATGACATATTGATAGTATAGGTTCACATCCCAACCTATATTGATAGTCATGGATAACTCTCAAGACCATGTTTTTGGAAAATGTCCCTTATGTATATATCATGACATATAATGTTTTACCAAATGCATTAGAGGGAGATACAGTTCAAAACCCTCTCATAATGAAAACATGCATACATGTTCCTAATGTTCATAAGAAATAATATCATAACCCATTAAATGAAATGATTTTCACAAAAATGTAGTAATATCATAATCTATTGAAAAGATAAAAGTTTCATATCCATTTCATCATTGAATATCACCTGTAAATAAGTGGGTTTCATAAGCATACAGATAGTGTAAGAGGAAGGGGTTTAATGAAAATAATGCTATCAAAAAACAATTATATGAAAAAATATGAATAGGATCATGGATCATTTTCCAGAGGGGCATGAGTAACACGGATGTATGTTGTCTTAGATAGAAAATTATTTTGAATGATAGCTTGAAAATAAATCATTAGGAAAATATACATTCTTTTTTGAAATGGTTTTGTTTTTATAAAATGATGATCCATTTTAAAGAAATCATTTTCCTTAAAAAGATGCTTGTAATATTATAAGGGAAGCTTTATGGACAAAAGACATCATGCAAATAAAAAAAATCAAATTTTCATGTTTAATTTTTCAGAAAACATTCTCCATGAACATTTTCTAAAAATGTCATAAAAGACGTTGTTTAGAAAATGAAAAAATGATCCATGTAAAACCATGTAAAAAATATAAAATTGTGAAAATATTACTTTAATCATATATAGGATAATAGTACATCCATTTAAATAATCATTTTTAGAAAACATGTACATTAATGATAAATATTTCTTAATATATTCAGAAATATAATCAACATCATATAATAATGAGATATTGAAATTAACCCTTAAATTATATCTTGATTCTAATCTAACACATTCAAACATCCTATATTAGAAAAAATACATCATTTTATAGAAATATGAGAACCATATAATATTTTTTATAAAATATATTATTTTTAAGACTTTATCTTTCTCATTTATTATTACCATGTTGTTATGTTATGAGTCGTGTGATAACCGCCATCTTAATAATATGTGATGTGATGTGGTATTATAGATTCTCATACAGATATCTTGATTAAATTAGTTTAATAATATAAAACATGATATATATATATATATTATATTCATTATATATGTATCTATAATAATATTTATTGATAAACATAATACATTATTCATGGGGATGGTAGGCCATACGTATGAATGAACGATGTATTCATTTTCTTATCTGGTTAATGGAAAAAATTATATGATGTATTATTATTACATTATTATTTTAATGTCATATATGACATATATATTTATTAGATACCTCACCATTAAAATCAATGTGGAAAATAGGTGACAAACAAGTCAGATCGTATTGTGGCGATTGTAAGCCATACAAACGAATGATCGACATTATCATTTTCCAATCAATATTAGACCGTAAAATGTATTACATGATATTATTAATAAATATGTATAATTATATTATAAATATCATATATATTTATTAAAATTGTTATAATTCTAATTAATAAAATATTTTTTATTGAATAGAGATTACACAATAGTATGGGGACGTTATGTCTTATATACACAAGATTTGTGACATTGTTTTTAATAGGATGGATATATGTGGGAATATTGTTTTCCCATAATCATAATAAATTTTAATTATATATATATATATATATTATATTTTAGTTATTAATATGTTATGTAAACAACATAAGAAGAAAATTTAAATGAAAAAAAAATTATTTGGATTGGTAAAACAATTACCCCTTCTTCTGTGGACTTTCATTGGATCTCCTCTTAGGAACACTAGGGATGGCATTTTTGGAAATCTAGGACCACTAAATCATAACTAATAATTTTTATAGTGGAATTGGTTTGGGTTTTGTTGATTTATAGGGATTAATATTTTGAGAGGATGTAATGGGGGATGTTCCCATTTATATGATATGGGAGGGGCACTCTCAGAGACTTTTTAATGTATTATTAATCAAATATTACAATAAATTAAAAACAAACCTAAATTAGATAATTTATCAAATATTTAACATTATTATAGTCATTTAAAATAATTATATATTTTTCTGAATTTTAAATTAGTTAATAAATAATTTATTTATTTAAACTATAATTTATTCTTATATGATTCAATTTATTATTAGTATTTCTAAAAAAGCTTAACAACATGATAACTTTGAGAAAATGCATCTTATATATTTAAATCATTTCTAATGAAACCATAAAATCAGTTGTTGTCATTATTTATGTCAAATTATAAATATTTTAACATATTTATTATCATTTTCTAGATATTTCCACTAATTAAAAATTATTGCATCATTATTATACAATCGATTAATTAAATAATATATTTTATTTAAAATAAAAATAAAATAACATGATGAAGATAAATTTATTAAACATAAAATGATTATTTATAATTTAATTTATCTTCTATATAACTCCATATTTAAAATTATTTAATTATTAAAATAATGTTAAAAACTTTTTTAACATATTTGTAAGTAAAATATAATAAAGATCTTATCCTTAATTACGTTTCTGAAAAATATCATAATTTCAACGTAATTATTATTTGGGTGGATGTAGACACATCCATTTAAATTAGTAAAAATTTTTAGGGAACATGATAATACTATAATATTATTTTTACTTCTAATTACATGATTTCCCCTTAACCACGAGAATTATTTTTTACCAATGTTACTATTCACAACAAATTTAATTCTATTTCATGAAACTATAATTATAATATTTATTTACATCATTTATATCATTTTTTCGAAATTCAATTCGTTGAAGTGGAAAAATTATGTCCAGTTCTAATCCCATATATGTTGCAAGATAGTGGGTAAAATGAATGTTCAAAACGTCAATATGTTTTTATATATAAATTAAATATAAAAAGACTCCATTGACCTTAATATATATTTAATTGATCTTTTTTGACATTATAATAAAATTAATGTATGAATATTATTTTAATTAAGAATGTAATTTTTAAAAATGATTCAATATTTTTAAATATTAATAAAAAATTAAAACTTCACAGAAAAATCATAAAAATTCACCCAATCTTATTTTTTGTCATTCCAAATTCAAAATGATGCTAATTTTATCAAATTATATTACTATAATTCTATTAAATTATATTTTATTATTAATCTTAAATGGTCATAAAAAGTAATACCATTAAAAATAGTGTATCCTTAGCATATAAACGATTAACCATAAATTATACAAATATTTTTCAGTATGGTTAATTTATATAATGCTAATATAAATAATACTTTTAAAGTACTTATTACTTTTTATATCACCATGGTTAAAATGTAGATAATAATCATATCATTTCAGTTATTATAAATTAAACTATTTGTTGAAAATATCGATTCTGTGTACATCATGCCAAAATTGGTGTTGCACATCACACAATCATGTTCAATATTGTCTTGAAGGATGTTTGGAATTGTTATTTTGAAAGTCATTAAAAATTAATAAATTTAAAAAAAATGTTCACAAAAACAAGGAGTGTTAAATTCTACCACATTAAAATAAATTTCCCTCTCAAAATCTGTCATTATGGTATAATAAATTAGGACAGTTATAATTTATAAAAATATTAATGTTCCCATATAACCAAATATAATAGATGATTTATTCTTAAAAAATTAACTTCGTGAGTGGTCTTCTTTTAGAAAAAAATATATTTATGATTAATAATATTGATTCGTTGTTCCTCATATGAAAAATAATCCTCCAAAAATATGTCCTATAAGTTAAATAAATGTATAGTATCTAGTATGTATTTCCTTAGTAGAGATATATAGAACACATCATGGACCTGATAGATATTTAGAGGAAGTTACAGGTGATATGTTACTATTCTAATATGATTAATAATTTCAATGTGATTGATATATATGTGGCATATTTTACATTTCTTCACAAACATCATATCCTTATTCCATTTAAAAATTAGATGAAACCCTCTCTCACCAACTTCAAATTAAATAGAATTCCATCAATTATTAGAATAACTTTACTGCCACCTTTATGCTACATTTCTATGTTGTTAAATTTCTAAAGCCTTCTCACCCATCTTCTTTGTGATCGAATATCCCTATATATTTTATTCCCCAAATTCATTCTTCCTTAGCATGTCATATCACTACATTTCTTCTTATAGAGTGATTCATAATGATACATCTAACTAATTTATTGAAATTTATTGTTCCATGAAAACTCAACCATAGTGTGGTGTCAATCCCAAACACATTTGAAATACAATGAAAAATTTATCAACATATCATATATGGTTGGAATTTTTCTTCTAGACTGACCATACATGTAGGGGTGATATAAAGTGATGATACTATATTCAATATCAAGTACATACTAAGGACATCACCATAATTTTGATTAAAAACTCTTCTCCTGATCACAGACAATATAATTTGGTAATCAATAAAATCATACCACATTATTTATGTATATCCAGTCCAGTTGACGAAGATATATGTATAATATTATAGAAAATAATTGTTATATCTTATTAATGTGATCAACTAAGATCCATATACCATTAAATCCTTTAGCGATTTTGTGGAGTCCAACAAAAAAAAAATCCATTGTGATTTTCTCCCGTTTCCATTTTTGTTATGAGTAATTGATGCAACATAAATTTAGATTTTTTTACTTAAGACTTAATGTGATGGAATACTAATAATTTAAATAGAAACTCTATAATATCACTCTTTATTACATCCCAACAGAAGTGTTCTATAATGTGTCTATACATCTTCATACTACGATAATGAATAAGGAATGATGATCTATGTGTTTTTCTAATAACTCCCTATTCATATCAATAATGGAAGGAAAACATCGATGGATCCATAACTTTATTATTCCACTATGATCAAGGTTATACTGTGTAAATATTTTAACCATAGTTTGTAAATAAAAATCATCGATATGTTCTTTGTTAATCTTCATAACGATTGAGGGATGGACATTCCATTGAAAAAGAGAAGGTTTTTCCCCTATATTTGGATTTATAGGTCCATCCTTTTCCAATCAAGGAATATTGGTTCATTTTTTATCATAATAATTGAAATTACAGCTTGATCCCTTTTAATCAATGCTTCAATGACCTATTTGGATTTTCCAGTTTTGTAATGTATTTAGTATTCCTAATCCTTTATCAGATCTAGAAATATTCTAATTACCATTTTCAACTCCTTCTATGTGAATACATATTTTATACTTTTATTATCGATATATTTATATATGTATATTTATATATGAATCATTACTCAAAAATAATGATACGTCAAAATCATCAATGGAAATTTTTCTACGGATAAATCCAAATAATGAGTTCAGTAATTTTGATCAGGAATTGTTAATTGTCGAAAGGCATAATCGATAAAATTATTTTTATTTATAAGATATCATCCAAATTATTCCATGGATGAATCTCTATATATTGAAAACCCTTTACTACTATAATCTAAATTAGGCATAGGTGCACTAACTCTCAATCACATATGTTCTTGGAAATTTCTCTTACATTCATTTACCCAGAAGAATATAGAACCCTTCCAAGTTAAATTGGTCATATGATTCTATATTAATAAGAAATTCTATATAAAATATTTATAATATCTACCTAAATTATAAAAACTATGGACCATAGTCACCATGGTTGGGGTATGCCATTATTTAGTAGCATCTTCCATTGATTTATCTACTTCTATACCCACTCGTGAGCATCTATAAGCAAAAAAATGAAACCATTTTCTTCTTTAATTCACAAAATGTAAATTTTTCATACAGTTACTCCTTCAATAGGGTCTTTATCACAATTATCAAATTTTATTCATTCTCATAAATTCTATTAGAATATATAAGAGTATCATCTATAAAGACAACCACAAACTCATCAATGAAATCTCTAAAGACACAATTAATTATGACCATTCATATTATAGAGGAATTATTAATACAAAAAGGAAGTAATATATATTCAAACATACAATAAATTATATAGAATTATTTCATGGATATTTCCTACTTATTGACCCCCAACTAATGACATCATGAACAAAGGTCAATATTGGAAAACTAGTGAGCTCAATGGAATTGATCACAAAAATCATCAATACATGGAAGATGATATTTTTTTCATTCTTTTGATCTTGGTTAACACCATATAAACAACAAAGAGTCACATTAATCAATTTTTATTCTTTATAAAAATAATTGGTGCATCCCAATGTGCACACTTGGCCAAATTAGTCCCTTATAATGATTTTCATGGGGTTTCTTCTTAAATTACTATACATCATCTAGGTTCATTCTATATGGAGTCATTGAAATTAATGTAGAATAATTTATGATATCTATAGGGAACTCCACTTCATGTATTTGGGTAATACTAGGAAATGATTCCATAAATACATACACAAAATCCTGAACAATCGGCATATCATTGTTGTCAATTATCTCCACATCTATTTCAGAAAAAACAACCCTTTTTAATAGTAATTTATACCAATAAAAATGTTGTAGTCTCTATAGTAACTTCTTAGATATATTCAGCATGATAGAAAATCGTATCATGTTTTGAAACATAAAATGTAACGTTCCATCCTTGACCATTAATATGTTATTTATATAGAGAAATAAAATCTATGCCTGAGGTGATATCAAACTCAACTCAAGGAAGAATAAAATGATATATAGGAAACTCATTCCCAAAATATTCAAAAAATATATGATCATATAATTGATATGAAATAATAATATCATAACTATTTTACACATCTAATTCCATGACAAATTTTTTGGGTGGAATCTTAGATTGGATGGTAGGAGTACCTTTCACCACACCGTTAATGAATCCCTTATTATGAATAATGATCACATGAGATATCCAATTTCCGTTCGATTAATAGGATGTAGATATTGATATTCATCCCTAGACCTTGGGTTTAGGAATTTCTTAGCATAATATCAATTATCCTTACACTTGTTTCACTGAAGAATGGGAGCTGTATTTTGTGCTTATTTCTCTCCATTCACACCATTATATGACTTTTTTCCACAAATTCGTCAATTAAAAAACTATTGACCTTGTTTTCCACAATTAGATAAATAATTATAACATTTATGAAAATTTATTCTATTTATATTAACACACATATTTAATAAATAACAAACCTGTATTTTTCATCATGGATTTATGATTTCCCTTTTAAATAAATCTTCTTATTCTTTTTAAAACCATGAGATAGGTACGTAACTTCATCCCCCATTTTATCCTTGATTTTACTTTGAACAATATCTTCCTAGATACTAATGTCTGTTATGGTCAACGCCATTTTTATACTATTATTTAATACATTGAATAACCTATCAACAATAAATTCATGTTGGTTGATAATTCCTAAAGATTACCTCACATATATCATGAAATTATTCTTATTGACTTACCGATATATTTGACATCACTGTAACTCCAATCAACAATGTCTTTATAAATCTCATTATGAATAATATTTTGAATTTACTTGTTTAAATATATGATCTTAATATTAACCCAATCCATCTATTCAATAACATGTTTCTATATCGTATTCTTGAATAGAGTCCCCCACCGGTTTGATTCACCTTTTAAATTATATAATTCCATAAAAAAATTATCATGTACTAAATATTAGAGAATGGAAAATATATTTTTAGTAGTGCAGATCCATTGTTCATAAATAATTGCATAAAAATACCAATTGAATGAAGTTGGATTTTTTTCATGATATACTCAATAGAATGTTTCCCTCTATTGTTTATTTGGACGTCGACGGTGATTTGCAGATGGAAGGAATTTATTAATCATAGAAAGATGAGTTTTTATTCCTATTATCATAGAATTTTGTTTCTCAGAAAAATAGATATTGAATTTTCTATTGTAAGTTCCTTTCGCACGTTTCCTTTTGGTTCATTCCATTGACTAAAAAAATCATTGAGTGTGAAACATTTTCCATGGGGAGGAGCCACAAAATCAAGAAAATTCTCTTTATAGTATGTATAAATGATAATTCCATTGTTATTGATTGTTACATTTGGATCAACATAGGTTATTCATAGACAACATATATTTTAATCCTTCTTAATGGTTCAGGAAGACAATGTGAATTTAAAAAAGAACACACCCTAGGAATGTCAAATCGGGTGTGCAATAAGGCACGATTTGTACATGGTATCATCGAGTCAGGCCCAACACATCTTATCAGAGATGTTACCTTATGATACATCTATTCAAGTTACACATCAACATGTAATATCCAAAAAGGAATGTATTTCTAAGAAACCACTAGCTCTATCATTATCTCCCATTTGGTCCTTCTTGACTATCACCCATCATAGACTTATCAAACATGATGGATTTCAAAGTTATATAATAAAATATAAGGTTTTGACTGAAAAAACAACCAATTTTCACTGACACTCATCCTATAGGCCACATAGGATATCAAAACCATATAATCTGGGATCACCCATAGGTTCGTATACATTCTCTATAAATATCAAAGTGTACATTGTTCAATATTTAAAATAGGACCTATACGAGATTCATGTGCTAGACCGATAATGATTGTAGACATCTAGGTACTCTTGAATGTGGAAAAGTATCACCTTTATTGCATTAACACACAATTTTTTTTAAAAAAAATTGTATAAACAAAATACTACCAAAAAATCACGGCAAACTATTAAACCATCTTATGAAGAAATAATATTTTTGAATATAAAATAGTTTTTATTAATTTTTATACAATGTGATTTATAAAAAAAATAGATGTAATATATTTAATACAAATATACAATCAATATACTATTTTATCTATTTTACAAAAATATAATGTTTATTAAATTTTCATGCAACCAAATGGAATATTATTAAATATTAAAAAACATTATCCCCTTTTTTTAAATTTATCAAATATTAATTTAATATAAAAAATAAATAATATCGAACTTGTTATTGTAAAATATTAGATTATTATTCAAAATAAAATTTATACATTGTTATTGTTTAACTACATAACATTTATATAATTATGATCCAATTTTCATTATTGTAATGGAGAAATAAATTTGTAATATTTTGTAAACAATAGATAATTGAAAAGTTCAAGTACACATTGGTATTTATTAAAATGTAATTATAATGTAATAAATATATTCGAATAATTGAATAATACATTAAACATAGTTAATAGTTTAATCATAATAGAAAGTATATTAATAAACAGATAAGCTTCCATCACACAAAATTTAAACATCAATTTCTAAAATTTAACAAAATATATTAGTTTATGGAAAAAAATGAATTCATTCTTAATTTGGAATAAATTCCAACCACATATCACATTTATTTACACAATCCCAAAGAAAATAAAATCAATCATCAACGTGTTTTATTCATGTGTTTTGAAGAGGACATTTTGAAATTGAAATATGACTTGTTTCATTTATGTAAATAGTAATTATATCAAAAATAATATCAGAATAATACAAGGATTAGGTTATTCGAATAAATTTTTAACATAAACTACCATAATTGATATACTCATCACAAGGTGTTGAAATTGTTTCTAAAAATTGTTAATAGTGCTCTATGGAAATAATAGTTTTCATAACAAATGACACAATCATTAATTTCTTTTCCATTCTAGTGAAAAACCCACCATTGATTGAATCTGAGTAAGATAATAAATAGTTGAAATAATTATTGGAATAAAATAGTCAAGTATTAATACTACAATTTATATACTTGATTTCCATTAAACATCATCAAGGTGGATTTTATTCGGGTTACACAAATATGTAGAACACATGAAAATTGAAAAAAATCACATATATCCTAAAAGAAGTAAGGTACCAATGTATACCAATCATGCCACTGTACAACATTTCATAGTTAACCGTTCCAAATTCATAAGCATATATTTTAGAGTTTATTGAAATAGGCTCCCATAGTTTTACCAAATTCATTTCCAAACACATTAACCTATTTTTTGGAATATGTAGCTTCTTTTAATAAGACGACATATTTCCATTGAATAATTTTAAAATCCATAAGAAAATGTTATTCCCCTATTAAACTTATATATTATTAAATTTTCAAGAATTTAGAAAATTCATTACATTGTTTATCATATTTTGACGAAAGGATAATATGGACCACATATATATATATATTATCATTATATCATATAACAATATTTTAATAAATATGTTTGGGTGAATATTACATTTTAAAAATCTTTTTTAATTGATAATTATGTTATTATTTCATACTGTGATTGAGTATCTTACTTAAGACCATATAGATGTTCTGGATGTTTATGAACCTAATTTATAAATTCATTATTTTTTAACTATGTATATTTTAACATATATATCTTCTGAAATTACAAAATTTTAAAACTCCTTTTTTTACATCCATTTTAAATATATTAAAATTTTCAATCATATACAAGATAATAAAATAAGAATGGCATTTAATATAGAAATCTATGAGAAATAATTCTTATAATCAATAAATTATTATTGAAGATATCTTTGAGAATCTAATAATGCCTTATTTCTATCTATATTACCAGATTAATCCAATTTATTTAAAAAACATTTAGTTTATATAGCAATTGTATATTTAGGTAACCCAACAAGATTCCATAATTTATTATTATGAAACATTTCAAGCTCATCATGAAAGGAATTAACATAATGAGAATCATTTAAAGAATATTTTTTTCTAACTAGAATAAAATTAGCTATAAAGGATGAATTTTCAATCAAATTTAAAAAACAATATATAGTTCTAATTATAGGTTCAACGTTTCATTTATCAATTTCAATGATTGTACTCTATGAGTATTCAATATTATTGGATCAAATTGATAATAAAAAGGCTCCACTAAATTCATATTTTATTGTTCCCGTATTTATCTTTATTGATGTTGAATTTTATAAAATCGACATCATTATATATGGAATGATTATTCTTCTTATCATTATTTTCTGTGAATTTGACCTGAAAAGACTATTCCAATATCATAGTTTATTTATTTTACACTAAAAAAGTCTTATAATTATTATAATACACCAAAAAGATACCTTTATCACTTTAAAAATCAAATATGACTAATTTTTTTAGTAGTTAATATATAAAAAGTACATCTAGAAACATTAAGAAAAAATTTAGTTTTTATTATTTATAGATCAAAGGTAGTTATCTTCATTAAGGTACTATTGTAAAAAAAATTCATACATATAATGAAATGTTAATAGATTCATCCCATTAAAAAATTTATGTTACTATTCATTGAAAATTCATATATTTGTTTACTTAATATTTCATTTTTTTTCTCTGTAAAACCCAAAGTATGAAAATATAAATTATTTCAACATAATTTTTCAAATTCATAGATTACCAATTCTCTTCTATTTTCACTTCACATTGAATAAATTCAGTGACCTTTTAATTTTTTTTCTCTTATTGAAGGTAAATTTTTTTAATGAACTTTCGCTTCTATGAAATAAGAATATAGTTCACAAAAATTTACAAAAATCATCATCAATTTTAAAAATATTTATTTTATTATCTTGATTCGAAGTTCTCATGGGTCCAAAATATCATAATTTAGTTATTATTTTAATATTGAGGTATTAATAAAATTTATAGATATAAATTATACTTTGTGTTACTTACCATTTAAATAAGAATAAAAAACATAATACTTAATTGTATAGAATTTTGGATGTTCCAAAACCTATTCATGTTTATCCAACATATACAACTGTAAGAGATGAAGATGTACAAATCTAATATTCCAAAATAAGTGATCTATATCTACTACATTTATGAATTTAACATTCGATTGGGTTAGATAAGAAAAATATATAGAATATATATTTTTTCTTCTATTAGCATAAAATAACACTTTATTATCATTATAAACTATATATCATTTATATTAACATTTTACATTCATGTCATGAACACAATGTTGAGACATTATAATTAAGTTTTCTTAATATTAATACATAAATTAATAAAAATTCATATGATAATTTCATATACATACTTCGTAAAATGATTTTCCAAACTTTTAGAGTTTTCACTGAATGAGAAAATATCTCCCTTATAAGAGTTAAAATATTTTATTTCATAAACATGATGAATCACATCCTTAACCACCAACTCTTTGTGTAACATGTTACTTTTTAACCCTTCTATCAAGTATCCTTATTAAATCAAGCAGATGGTTGTTTTGGTACTTATATGAGTTAATGAAACACTAGATTAGTAGCCAAATATTTGGGTAACCATATTTAATAAAGTCATTTATATTCTACTAATCAAGAAGATAAATTTTTTGAAATTAATGAATTTGTATGGACTAATGACTAAGTAAACATTATGGAACATTCCTTTTCATAATTCCCTTTCATGTTATAATTAATGTAGATACTATTTTAAATATTATATTTTATAATATCACAAGTTATACTGATTTACATCCTAGGAACCTATTATTGCATCGTCATCCCTGTAACGCCCCGACCCCAGTAACCCAGAGTCGGTGCATTATTGCGTAACGTTGTCATGATCACAAATGATCAAGTCTCGAAAGACCGATTAGTTTAGTATCCTTGGAAACATTAGATACATTCATAAGTCTTACATTACATCGTAAAGTAAAACAAAACTACAACAAAATTTTGTCTTCATATCCCCTCATACTATCCATTTAGGTCATTAATAATATACTTCTTCACATCCTAGAAAAATTAAATCATTGTAAGTGGTGAGCTCAGATTCTCAGTAAGGATACAAATATAGCGGAATCTTTAATAAATAAACATTAACATTTAAGGCAATGTATAACTAAAACAAAAGCCTTTTAAACATGAACTTCAGCTTAATATGGAAAAAATAATATGAAATAATTCCATTTAATTATTCACATAAATATTCTACTAGTTGAATAATCACATAAAATATTAGTAACCACTTTCAAAATGATGGAAGGCATAATGCCAGACTATCATAACCACATAGCCAAGGCCTCGTGCCCATACTGCAAATAATATTTTGTCAAGGACTCGTGCCAAGACACTAGTTTGTCTCATGAGACCTACTGATGCATCGAGGAGGTATAGCGGGCTCCACCCGTCACTTATTAAGTCCCATGAAATCCTCATATGAACAGGTTTAAACATATCACACACCATAACATAATCGAATCACAAAAAAATGCATAAAGAAAACATAACATTTACACATTTCAATCACAAGATATCAATTCAACACATTGATATAATAAAAACATTATGAAAACCATTTTCAACACCAAAATAAAAGAAAAGTAAAACACGGTATTTATTTCTCATTTTTTTTAAAAAGTTGTGGCTTGTAGAAAAGTCGAAAGTCAAATAATGGTCATGATGGCGGAGAAGTCATTGTTTCCGCATACGTGTGACAAAAAATAATTCCTTTTTCTTGTTTAGTAAATGCTTCATATAATAAGATTCCTTTTGAATAAACATAATATTCAAAGGGGTTTATACACAGTATAAAATAAAGATGTGTATAAAACAAAATATGACTCAATGAAAGGAGAATGAGACGAAGTCCTTACAAAGATCATTTTTTGAATAAAATAGATCAATTATGTGTATTCACTATAGTTACAAAAAATGAATGTACAAATACAAGATAGTACATAATAATATAATGTAATAATTTTAATGTAGGAGATTAACCCAAAGAATGGAAATTGGGATAAGAAGTTCCCTTACCTTGTGTTTGACTTGACTTGATCGTTCTTTAACCACCTGAATAATAAATTATAATTAATTTATAATTTCTTAAGAACATTTTTCAAGTTAATAATTATTTTTATATCACTTATTACAATTTTATTAACATTATGTAATTATTTAAGTTAATTATAGTCGTTTTGTCGATCTTGGGTACTTAAGTAAAAGATGAAGTTCTTATAATTACAAGTTGTTCATGTGGTAAAATATGAATTATATCCAAAATTATATTCATGATTTAGATATCACATATATCTTATATATCCAGTATATACATGTATTTATAATAATACATAACATTTAGAGGTATGAAATGAAATGCACCGTTCATGAAGACGGTAAACCATACGTACACACGAACACTAATTTCATTTATATTTCATATTTAATGGAATGAAATCATAATGATATAAATGTGTATTATAATTCCAGTATATAATAATATATAATATCATTTACTCTATCCTTTATACGTCCCACATATGGTATTAACGATTCAAATCACTTTGAGGGGGCGGTAGTCCGTATTACCTAAAATGAAATTATCGCCTTTACCCATAATGAAATTATAAAGGTATGCCATAAATGAGAAATACAGAAGCATAAGGAAAAAACATAATATATATATCATATATGAATATATTTTCATCATAATGGCCACCATGAGAGGTGTTAAAAGAAGATTGAACAATCATCGTTTCGTGAGGCAGTAATTTGCCACCCACATAAACAGTTTGTTCTTTAACCATTAGATGAAGGTATTTGTAAGTGTAAATAAAATAATTCTCATGAAAAAATCCTAGTATATTGTAGATACTTATTTTTTTACAAAGGAAATGAATAAAAATATTTTAAGGGGTTAGAGAAGCAAAATAAAACAAAAGAACATAAGAGAGGACATTACCTTAAATTCGGGTAACTCTTTTTGATTTGAGCCAAAGGATTCCTTGGGAAGACTTCTTCCCAAAGTGAAGTTGCTAGGAGTAAGAGAGGGAAGTTGAGAGAGTATTCTGGAAGAGGATGGCTGAGCCAAATGGCTTTGATGATGTGAATAAGGTAGTAGAGGTGGGGGCCTTTTATAAGAGGAGAGGAGGGGCACTCTTGGAAGGTCATGAAATGTTACATTATTATGAAGTTCTTTTCAGATTTCAAAGGTCCCACAATGATATATTTCTAGGATAAGGTGATAAGGGTTCGAAATATACTCATCCAATAGGTTTTTTACAAGTTTATATCTTAGATTTTACATTATATTTTCATTTTATTTAAATCGTTAATTAATGAGGTAATCACTCACTACTGGAAAACTAACCTTTACCAACGGTTTTTGACCCGTCGGTATAGGCCTCCAAACCGTTGGTATAGCCTATACCAACGGTTTGGAGAACCGTAGCCAAGTAAGCCATTGGGATAGGTCTATACCAACGGTTTTCCAAAGACCATTGGTATAGACCTATACCAACGGTTTTGGAAACCGTTGGTATAGGTAATATGAAATCTATACCAACGGTAATGGAACCATTGGTATATAAATTCCAAAAATAAAACATCCGCTGGGATTTGATCCCAGGACCCCTCGTTTATAATTGGACGACTCAACCAATAACCTAACATGACTTTTGTCATCATAATTACATAAATATATATATGTATTCTCATAAATATTTTAAATTTTGATTTATATAATGTTATCGGTACGAAGGTCCGATAAAAAATGAAAGTACCTATACCAACGATTGTTAAAACCGTTGGTATAGGTCTTTGGTTGTGATTTTCATTCTGTGAAGGATGTTGAATTTTGGCCCACTTTTCCCAACGGTTTGGGAAAACCGTTGGGAAAGGTAGTCCTATACCAACGGTTTGGCCAAACCATTGGGAAAAGTGGCATATTTGGGGACCTTTCCCAACGGTTTGGCCAAACCGTTGGGATAGGTCCACCTTTCCCAATAGTTTGTCCAAACCGTTGGGAAATGTGTCCAATTTGAGGGTCTTTCCCAATGGTTTGGCCAAACCGTTGGGATAGGGGACCTATACCAACGGTTTTTGCAAACCGTTGGTATAGAAGCATTGGGAATGATCTAATTTTCAGTAGTGGCTGCATCATCATGGTGTCATAAAAAATTTAATTTATTTAATGCCTAAAAATTATAAAAAAAAAAATCTCGATGTAGGAAATCATTGAAGATTTACAATGAATTTTAATAGTCTAAATTTTAACTTATTTAACCTTATGTAATAATTGCTTAGTTAAAACAACACCTGTTTGTGAAAATTTTATTTTTACTTTAAATAAACAGTTATTAATGTCATTTTCATACCCAAGTGGCTCCATGGGGTCCCCAAGTTGACCCATGGATTTTATTGGTCGACCATGACTCATCCAATAATTTTAGGACATGTGTAATGGAAATTTCATATTATTATAACATTATATTACCTTAAATTACACTAATTACCTTTAATCGCGATTAATAAAACTTAAAAGTTACTATTCCCCAAAAATTATTTTCATCCCATTGAACCACATTTTACATATTAATGACAAGCATGTAAGTCATATTTTTGAATTTAAATTCACAGAAGTGGTAAAGTTTAATTTAAACGAAAAATTAGTATTTCAACTACCACTTAGTGGTTCCACTATTCCTAAAAAAATTATGTTTTTCAGAAAAATACCAAAAATTAACCCTATGATATATTTAACATTCCTAATTCAAAAATTTTGCCTATTATAAAAAATTCAAAACATATAAGTTGAATTAATTAATTTTATAATTAATTCCCGCTGTGAAAACAAATAGCGTTTTTTATGAAATAATATCAATCAAAAGATTGACAATTGTTTATGTCCTATTTCAAAGTGAAATTAATTCTAATTACCACCATTGGATAAAATGGTAAAAATATATTCTAATTATACTTTAAAACCACTCAATAGTATAATTTATCACTATAAATTAGTTTGGTTAATAAAGTTGTTTTTATGTATTTTTTACTATTCATAGAAAATTGGAAGTTCTCAAAAAATTAGAAAAAAATCAACTTAGGATAATTTCAATATTCCGAATAGAAAAATGAAGTCCATTTTGAATGATAAAATTTATAAAATTTCAAAAAGTAGGTATTACTTTTCATAATAGCTACTTTGCTTGATTATGGTGTGTGTTAGAACTCAAAGTTGCGTACAACACACACTATTGTATTATTCAAAGAGAAGTGTATTGTGGATGTTTGGGGTGTTACATTATCCCCTCCTTCAATAAATTGCGTCCTCACAATTTTAAATTTTTCTTTGAAAATAATGGTTGAAAATAGAAAATATCTTTGTGGAAAACCCATATTGGAAATAGGGTTAATAAAAATATAACATTAAAAGAAAGAAAAAGAAGTACAACGGTCACCCGAGATAGATCATACTAGGATTCTATAAAAATATGGATATGGAGGAAAAACAAACCCACAAGGTCTGAGGGAGAGTTGTAGAAAACCGGTTTAAGAGAAAGTTAACTACAAGAAAACCACAAACTTGTGATTGGTTAAACGATCATTGATTCCCCAGTAGGAAAAGTTAACCGACAATGTTTTTGTTTTATATTACCTTTTATAAAGTTGATTAATTTATTTATGAGAATTACTAAGAACGTAAGGAAATATATATACTTGTCATGTAGACTTTCATTCATTAATAAATTTTAACAAAAACCCATCTTTCATGAAAAAAGATAATAGAACTCAAAAATATTATATTTAACCTAATCATACCATTTAGATTAGGAAAACTATTTTGTAATGACCAGGGACTTTTTGTAGGCTAGTGGTTGGTAATAAAGGCTTGTCACACTATGGTTGTTGGTTCGATTCCTGCAGCTTTGTCAGACGCGATGGGTTTTCCCCCAACTTGCAGGTTGACCTTTTCCTAAAACTATAGTATTATAATATTCCAAAACAATAATCTTCATAATTGTTTTAGACTTAAACAATACTATCCAAAGTTGAATTTAATCCATTCTAACCATTATCGTTATCCAAAATATCTCAGTCCAGACTTTCTCTAAAAGGTCTCTAAATTCCAAAATCAATTGTAACATCAGATTCCCCAAACAAAGTAATGTTTCTCTTATTGTAACATACTAAAAATATGGGTACCTTCATCATATTAAAACCTTAATGAAAAAAAAAGTACTGATGTACAATCCTTATATATATCAAATTATTCTTATAACCAGAATATAATCCTTGAGTCCAAAAGCACCAATACAAAAATTATTCCACTTCAACTGTAGTATCAGCATAATATTGGCCTTGATCCCTTGGTCTTTTCTGAGTTAAGTTTCCCTGATTCTTAGGACATTCATTTTCATAATTCCCCATTTCTCTACAATTGTAGTATTCAACATTGATAACCTCTTTCTTTCCCTTTCAATCACGAGCATGATGACCCTTTTCTCCACATTTGTAACAAACTCCCATTCCTTTTAGGCATGTACCAGAGTGATTCTCCCATAATTATCACATAATGGAAAATCCTACATTCCATTTTTCCCTTTATCTATCTCTTGTTCCACCGTTCTCTTCTTCTTTTAATTTAATTTGTTGTCATAATACTTAGAGAATTCCTTTTCTATCTTGATAGCACGCAAGACTATATCTTCGTATGTTGAAAAAGATTGTGATACAAATTCTCAACGGAGAAATGGTTTTAACCCATCAAAGAAATGATCAATCTTACTTCTTGGGTTACGTATATAATTTGGATCATGCCTCACTAACCATGTAAAGGTAGCCTCATACTTTGCGACATTATCATCCTCCTTTTGCCTCAGACTCAGAAATTGACTTTCCATATCTTCTCGATGGTCACGAGGAAATTATTTTTCTACGAAAAGAGCTCTGAACTCCCTCCATTCCATATTTGATACTTCATCATCTTCCATTGTGTTTTGAATCAATGACCAACATTGATCTGCATCTCCAGTGTGGCGGTAAACTGCCATGACAACCTTCTCTCTTTCACTACACCCCAAGGAATGGAATATTTTTTCTCTAAGGAATTAATCCATTTCTCATATACTAATGGATTTTTACCCCCATTAAATGTTGGTGGATGTTTCCTCATGAAACGATCTAACATGGATACTCCACGTTGCAGATCTAGGTGCTCCATAAGAGTAAGGCTATTATTTATAACCAGAGTGAGTTGTCCCAGTATGGTGATAAGTTGGTCATCACCAGTTGTATCACCAGCTCCACTATAATTATCTGGAGCAGGAGAGAAATCCCTGCATGGAGTGCGTGCATTGATACAGTTTCCATTCCTCCCACTACACGCCATTTCTAAACAATGGCATAAACTAGATTAGTTTATACATAATTCCATACTTTTAAAACACATAACATAAATTGAAATATAATCATAAAAATGTTTTCTTTGAGGAAGTATATACTCATAAACCCTTCATAATGGTTTGTAATGAAAAATAGAATTATCCTAAGTATATCTCCCGGGAGTGTCGTAACCAATAGTGCAGCAAGACCCGTTGTCGTGCACCAGTTCCCGTTCGAGTCTAGCTCAAAGCGGTGTTTTTGGGTTTTACCACTAGGTACATCTGTGCCAGAGCCGCCTCTACCTGATCGTATCTAGACATGGTTGTATTGCTCGGAAAACTCACAAAATCTCTACAACAAAAAAATTCTATGAAGTTCTTCTATACTAATCATCAAAGTTTGTCTTATGGCTATGTGCTCTAATCAGAGTTTTTCTAAATCTAGCTTCCAAGGTTAGTACTAAACTACCTCTGATACCAACTGTAACGCCCCAACCCCAGTTACCCATAGTCAGTGCATTATTGCGTTACATTGGCATGATCACAAAAGATCATGTCTCGAAAGGCAGATTAGTTTAGTAGCCTTGGGAACACTAGATACATTCATAAGTCTTATATTACATCATTAAGTAAAACAAAATTACAACAACATATTGTCTTCATATCCCCTCATACTATCCCTACAGGTCATTCATAATATCCTTTTTCACATCCTACAAAAATTAAAACATTGGAAGGGGTGAGCTCGGTGCTCAGTAAGGATAACAATATAGCAGATACTTTAATAAATAAAAATTATCATTTATGGAAATGTATAACTAAAACAAAATCTTATTAAACATGAACATCATCATAAAATGGAAAAAATGAAATTAAAAACTTCCATTTAATTATTCAAATGAATATTCTACTAGTCGAATAATCACATGAAATATCAACAACCACTTTCATAATGATGGAATGCATAATTCCAGACTATCAAAACCACATATCCAAGGCCTCGTGCCAAGACTACAAATAAGATTTTATCAAGGAATCATGCCAAGACACTAGTTTGTCTCATGAGACCTATCGATGCATCGAAGAGCTATAGCGGGCTCCACTCGTCACTTATTAAGTCCAATTCATTCATGATATGAACAGGTTTAAACATATCATAAACCATAACATAATCGTATCACATAAAACAAGAATAAAGGAAACGTAACATTTCTACATTTCAATCACAAGATATCAATATAACACATTGATATAATAAAAACATTATAAAAACCATTTTCAATAGAAAAATAAATGAAAAGTAAAACCTGGTATTTATTTCTCATTTTTTTAAAAAAGTTATGGCTTATAGACGAAGCTGAAACTCAAATAATGGTCACAACGGAGGAGAAGTTGTTGTCACCCCATAGATACGACAAAAAAACATTCCATTTTTTCATTTAGTAAACGCTTCATATAAAAATATTCCATTTGAATAAACATAATAGTCAAACAGTTTTATACACAGTATAAAAGAATGTTGTGTATAAAACAAAATATGCCTCGATGAAAGGAGATTGAGAGGAAGTCCTTACAAAGATAATTTTTATTAAATAAAATAGATCTATTATGTGTATTCACTATA
This sequence comes from Viscum album, assembly GCA_963277665.1. Lineage (NCBI taxonomy): Eukaryota > Viridiplantae > Streptophyta > Magnoliopsida > Santalales > Viscaceae > Viscum > Viscum album. The sequence goes on from OY728146.1 coordinate 1,468,191,385, forward strand.
TGTACACACATATAAAGTAAAAATATAAGATAAAACATAATAATATAATGACATAATTTGAAAGTAGGAGATAACCCAAAGAATGGAAATTCGGTTAAGAAGTTCCCTTACCTCGTGTGTGACTTGACTCAATCATTATTTAACCTCCTGAATAATAAATTAGAGTTAATATATACTTTCTTAAGAACCTTTCTCAAGTTCATTATTCCTTTTATATCACATATTACCATGTTATGAAAATTATGTAATTATTTTAGTTAATAACGGTCATTTTGTCGATCTTTGGTACTTGAGTCAAAAATAAACTTCTTATAATTACAAGTTGTTCATGTGGTAAAATATCCATTATATGAATAATTATATTAATTATTTATATATCATATATATCATATATATCCATTATATACATGTATAAATAACATTACATAACATATATAGGTATGAAATGAAATGCACCGTTCATGGAGACGATAAACTGTACATACGCATGGATGCTACTTTCATTTCTATTTCGTATTTAATGGAATGAAATTATAATGATATAGAGGTGTTTTATAATTCTATTATAATATAATACATAATATCATTTAATCCATCCTTTATACGTCCCACATATGGCATTAATGTTTCAAATCACTTTGAGGGGGCGGTAGTCCGCACTTCCTAAAATTAAATTATTGCGTTTACCCATAATGGAAATATTAATGGTATGCCATAAATGAGAAATAAAGTAGAATAAGGAAAACATAAACATAATATATATATCATATATAAAAATAGTTTCATCATAATGGCCACCAAGGGAGGTGTTAAATGAATATTGAACAATCATCGTTTCGTGAGGGAGTAATTCGCCACCCACAAAAACGGTATGTTCATTAACCATTAGAAGAAGGTATGTGTAAGTGTAAATAAAATCATACTCATGAACAAATACTAGTATATTTTAGATACTGGTTTTGTTACAAAGGAAAGGAATAAAATTATTTTAATGGGTTTCAGAAGCAAAAAAAAAACAAAAGAACATAAGAGAAGACATTACCTTAAAATCGGGTAACTCTTTTTGATTTGAGCAAAAGGATTCCTTGGGAAGACTTATACCAAAAGTGAAGATTCTTGGAGTAAGATAGGGAAGTTGAGAGAGTATTGGAGATGAGTTTGGCCGATCCATATAGCTTTTATGGTGGGAATAAGGTGGTAGAGGTGGGGGCCTTTTATAAGAGGAGAGGAGGGGCACTTTTGGAAGGTCATTAAATGTTACATTATTATGAAGTGATTTTCGGATTTAAAAGACCCCTAAATGATATATTTCGAGTGTATGGTGATAAGGGTTCAAAATATACTCGTCCAATAGGTTTTTTACAAGTGTAAGTCTAATATTTTATATTATCTTTTCATTTTATTTAAATCATTAATTAATGAGGTAATCGATGCATCATCATGGTGTCATAAAAAATTTAATTTATTTAATGTATAAAAATTATAAAAAATATCATGATGTAGGAAATATTTTTAACTTTACAATGAATATTTATAGTCGAAATGTAAACTTATATAACCCATGTAATAATTGTTTTAGTAAAACAACACATGTTTGTGACAATTTTATTTTTACTTTAAATAAAAAGTTATTAATGGCATTTTCATACCCAAGTGGCTCCATGGGGACCCCATATTGACCCATGGATTGTCTTGGTCGGACATGACGCATCCAATAATTGTAGGACAAGTGTAAAGGTAATTTCATATTATTATAACATTATATTTACCTTAAATTACACTAATTACCTTTAATCGCGATTAATAATACTTAAAAGTTACTATTCACCGAAAATTATTTTCATCCCATTGAACCAAATTTTAATTACTAATAACAACCATATCTGTTGGATTTCTGAAATTCAATTCACAGAAGTGGTAAAGATTCATTTAAACAAAAAATTATTTTTATAACTACCACTTAGTGGTTTCACTATTCATAAAAATTTGATGTTTTTCAAAAAAACACCAAAAAATAATCCTAAGCTATATTTTATATTCCTAATTCAAAAATGATGTCTATTTTACAAAATTAAAAACATATAAGTTTAATTAATTAATTTTAAAATTAATTCCCGCTGTCAAAACAAATAGCGTGTTTTTATGAAATAATATCAATCAAAAGATTTACAATTGTTTATGTCCTATTTCAAAGTGAAATTAATTCTAATGACCACCATTGGATAAAATGGTAAAAATATATTCTAATTATACTTTAAAACCACTAAATAGTAAAATTTTCACAATAAATTATTTTTATTAAAAAAGTTGTTTTTATGTATTTTTTATTATTCATATAAAATTGGAAGTTCTCAGAAAATTACAAAAACATCAAATTAGGATAATTTCGATATTAAAAATATAAAAATGAAGTCCATTTTGAAAGATAAAATTTATAAAATTTCAAAAATTAGGTATTACTATTCATAACGGCTAATTTGATTGATTGTGGTGTGTGTTAGAACTCGATGTTGCGTAAAACACACGCTATTGTATTATTCAAAGAGAAGCCTACCATGGAAGCTTGGGGTGTTACAATACCTTTTTATAATATTTGAGTTTGTTAATAGACATTATATTATCAAATATATCTTGATCTTGAACAAATATTGATAATTTTAACTTTAAACCCATAATTTCATTATTCTGTTATTAATTTTCATTTTGAATAACTTCTAGGTCATCATAATCTATTACATTTGATCGTGATCCATAATTTTTCAGTTTTTTATTTTAATTATTTTGATTCAAACATTCATATTCAATTTTATCAAAATCATTAAGAAGTAATGTAAATATGTTATTTTTAAATTCATCTATTTTTAACACAAAATATTTTATTCTTATATTATCATATTTGAAAATATATAGTTCATCACCCACAATCATTTTCATTTATAAATTTCATAAAATAGAATAACTCATTTTTTATTTTATTATTTAATCATCTTATTTTTCCTTTGTATTGCTTCTAATTTTTAACCATTAGTAAACCAACATCACTTGACTTCGACTCTTCTATACGACTTCAACCCGGATGATATTCCATTATTTGTTCATTATTTTAGGTATTTTACATTCATACTTGTTAAAATTTAGGATTATATGATTTTATATTCAAATTATCCATACTTTGATAAGATATTAACTTGGATACATGTTATTTAATAGTTTTACCGCCTTTACGACACTTTTTGTCACCCTTCTAGTAATATCTACTAAGATGCTTCTTGAATCTTATATTAATAATCATGTACACGTAAAAATCATTGGGAAAATTTATAATTTCATCATTCCATTATTGTTTTAACGTATAATTAAAACTGTTACAACTAATATTTATATATTATTTAAATGAAATACCATTTCTTTTATTATGGTCATAAATCTTATCAGTCATTGTTTTAAACTCATAATGATGTAGTGATCCTTCCAAATCATCCATATAATATTCGGTGAAATACATACATTAATAAATAGAAAATTTCATTGAATTTTATCCCTTTGGTATTGATAGATTTATTCCATCAATGAGAGATCCATTCTGCATGGATATTCATAAAGAAACTATGTTACTGATAATTTTAAAGAATATATTCTACATCAAAATTATAGTTTATTGATTAGTCAATATTAATTATTTAAATTCATTTTTTTTATACCTAAAATTTTTCTATAAAAAATATCAGTTACATGATGAGTGACTTTTACATTCCTTTAAAAGTCAAAATCATTTCTATAAGATGAAAAATGACTATACATATATCTACATAATGATTAGTATAAGTAATTCATAACCTTGTAATTTAAAATATATTTTGAAGCATCATTTCCTGTAAGAGTTTCCATGTTTTTCTTAGATAATATTTATGGGTTAAAATAATTATTCAAATAATCAGGACCTATATTTTTAATAAATAACTCCATTTTTTCTATTGAGTAGACATAGTAACTTCCATTGCAGTGGCATAGAATGATGTTATTAAACATATCAAAATCTAGACTACCCATAACAAGAAGTTGAAGTTTTCCTCACACTATTAAATCATGGAAATTGGGTAATTTATAAATATATAATATAAAATAATTTGGGAAATCCTTAAAAAAAAAATTAAACACGCTATGATGCCACTTTTTGGGTCCCTTATCATTGAAATAGTATCAATATGGGGTTTGAATAGGAATTTCTAATTTATTATTAAAATTACTAATAATAATATACTAAAAATAATGTTCCATTTTGAAGATGAAAATGATATCTAAGACTAGGGATTTTTATACCAGATCATAGAACAAATATCCTCGTACTCTCATCAATATTCTATACTTATAAAGGATACTTGTGTCAACTAAATCCACACTTTTTAATTAGAATGTAACTCAGTTATATACTAATACAAATGTACCATTTTTAAACATACTAGAATTACCATTGATTTTTGATGGAGTCCCAACAAACCTTTCTTTTTCATATGAGGATCAACCCAAACATCCTTTTGAATGGGGGGACTAACCCAATGATTTCTTTTGGTTGGGAAAATCAGAAATTTAAAATTTTAAGGAAACATAACTATTATGAATAATTAGTAAAAAACAATGAAAATAGATGGAATAATAGTTGAGAAGATGATATAAGAAATTTTGTGAATCATTCAATCATTTATCACATTAATGGAGGAATATTAAAATAATTAAGATCTCTTTTGGTCACTGTAGAATAACATAAATTAAAGAAATTATCAGTCAAATTGGGAACATCAGATAAAATTATTAATATATTCTTGAAGATTTAATCACCTTCATTGGTATATATGTATTTATCCATGAAAAAATATTATGAAATATTAAAACAATGAACTACAATGGTGTTTCTACATCCAATATATACAAAACACTTCTTAGAGTCTAATAATGAAATAATATATCTAGTGCCTTATTTTATTTAATGTATACTAAAACAAAACAATATCAGGATAATATTTAGAAAAAAATTTATAAGAGAAAATTTTTATATATTAAGGAAAAAATGTTTAAAAAATTTAAAAATATTGAAACATTATATTAGTTTTCACCTAAAATATATACCTATAAGAAATGAAAATATTTAATAATATGAAAAAAAATATTCAAGGTAATATTCCACTAAAATCATATAATTTTTTTAAAACATTTTTTTAATTTTATTTCAACATAAAATAATAAATTTATGGAAATGTAAATTTATTAACAATATTAGTTAAAAGTAAGTAGATAAAAGTTATGAAAAAAAAATTTTAACTCATAGTGATTCATGAATCATTGTTTAGAATAGAGAGTGTTGATGCATTATTCACTGTTGGAAAAGTCCAATGGTGGAATAACTGAGTATCAAATACTGTTTAATTATTTAGAAAAAATAAAATTAATTTAACAAAATGAACAACTATTCCATGTATCATAATACAAAATGGATTCATAAGAACATTAAAAACACACCCACCATTGAATATCCAATGGTTGGTAAATTTCAGACCGTTGGGATCCAACTTTGGATTATTAAAAATATAGTCAATAATTATATTGAATAATAATAATTCCAAAAACCCATTATTGCTTACGAAATCATAAAATAAAAATATCATGGATAAATTATATTAAAAAACATAATAATATAATTTGAAGAAATAAATATCACATAAATATAGTTTAAAAAACCAAATTGAATGATTTTGATTAAAAAAATTAAAAAAATTAACAATACCATCCAGAATAAAAAGGATACCAATGAAAAAAATATGATCCCATGTAATATATTGACGATGTGTACTTCTTTACAAAAAGTATAACAAAGATAATAAACTATGTGTATTTATATAATAGAGTATGTTATTTCAAAAATGGGTAAATTTGTCGACAATTGGAAAATATCCAATAGAGACAAAATTCACTCACCATTAGTAAAAAAACAATACTGAACCTATAAATAATATAACTGAAAATGAATATTCTTAAAACAATAGGAAAATTAATGTAAAATACCTTCATGTTAAGAATAAAAATAAAATGAACTACAAATTGAAAAAAATGGATAAAAATAATAGGAGCTAATGGAATGGATTGTAATCAAAAAGAGTGATTTAAAACATGTAGGTTTCTTATTACAACAACTAGATGGTTTTCTATTGAAGGAGATGAGAGGATATGAAAAAAAAATTGCAGGAAAAAAGATTAAATTCTAGAGTTCAAAAATGTGAACATGCAAGAAAAGAGGATTGAACGAAACCATTACAGAGATGTGATTTGATGGAGGACTAGATAAAATTAAAGATATGTCATTATAGATTAAATCAAAGTTAAAAAATACATACCATAATGAATCCAACAAAAATGGTGACACAATTATAAATAATTCATACCTTTTACAGTGATGAGAAAAAAAAGATTACAGACATTCAACATGGATGCCAAGAAGACGATGAAATCACATACTATAGGAGTGCACTACTGGGGCCTTATACACGGGTCTGCATTCACAATGAATGAACTATGAAAGATTTAAAATGATATCTATTTGTTTGTCTTTTTCTAGACCCCAATGAAGGAATACCTTTGGTCACTCTTAATTGAGGAAGGGGTTCAACATGGTTTCTTCACACACTATAATTATTTTTGGTAATTTTTTTTAAAATTTGAAACTAAAACTCATGACAAAGTATTAAACTATCTTATTAATAAAGATTTCTTTTCAACAACAGAAATAAATTTAATTAAATGTTTTTAGGTGTGATTTTTCAAATCAAAAAGTGATTGTAAATATTTAATACCTAAATACTAAACAAATCTATGATATTATATATAGATTTATTTCTTTATTAGTTTATAGATTAATTTTCATGTTTTTTCAATGAGTTTACATTAAAAATTTATTATTTCATATTAAATTAAGATAATAATGTTATTGATAAAATGTAATGTGTATTTTAAATTATCATATTGATTATTATTTATTCAATTATGATAGTTTATTTATTGATTAAATGCAATGTTTAAACAATTTTTTACATTTCAATATGGATTATGTCAAATAAAATTATGATTTTCCTGTTGATAATTTAAAGGGATTTTTTTAGATATTTTTGTTATGTTTTTGACTACTGTTTATATATTGATGATGGATTAATCTACACATATCCCATAATAATAATTTTTCCTTGCCATTATTTTTCTTCCTTTTTTTCATAATATGAAGAGGAAATCGTATAATTAGTTGAAGGATGCACCCAATTTTACATTACTATTATTTTCTTATATATTCCCATTGTAAAATTATTATTAGGAATCTACATAAATTTAAAATTTATTTATAATGATCATTTCTTTGAGATTTTACCCATTATACCACTACCAATGTACTAAAGTGTGAGTTTGAACTCGGTTTCTAGAGACAGGGGAGTTACAGTGGGTATCAAAGTTAGTTTATTAGAACTCATGGAAACTAGATTATGAACAACATATATTGGGCACTAAGACATATGATACAATTCAATTATAAGTATATAATAAAATTCAAACGTTTTGCTTAAGAAGTTTTTATGTGTGTTTTCCTAACAATATATACTTTTATGGACACTGCACGTGTGGGTGGTTATAGAATAGTTGAGCATTGGGGTTATATTTATATTAAGGATGTACTGAGCATGTCTTGATACTAAATTAGTGCAAAACAACATGCCTTACTAATATTCTTATTTTTTCACTCCATGTGGATATTATTACTATAATTAACATTTTCAATATTGAAGAATGTATATTCATTAAACAATATTGATATACCTAATGAACCCTGATTATGACTATAATATTACTTAATCATATATTTTAAAATTAATTTTATTTAATCCTCTAGTTTTGGGATTATTATTTTGATATATAATGATTGTGACTATTATATAGATTTTCATTATTTAGAAATAATTCATTGTTAATGAAATGGGAAGCATATCAATGAAAATAATCTAATGTTTTAATATGATCGTTTCCATTATGTTCTTAATACATTCATTCAATGGATATTTATCCCCCAAACATTTTATTCAAATATGGAAATAGTATTTTGACTTATATAGGATGAGAAATAATTTTATATGTATTATAAAGTCAATGTAAAATATAGATAATATGAAAACAACATAGAAAATATGGATTTGGGGAATATGGAAAAGAAGCGTAATCCCCAATGTAATTATTGTGGAAAGAAACACCCTCATGTACTCTTTATGGAAGTGTATGTTTGATATAATTGTTGATCGATTGAAAACCATGATTTCAATGGAAAGATAATGAAAGATATTCTCAATGTTCAATGATTCTTCTCTAAGGATATATGGAAATATAATAATGAATTCCCCTAGAATCAGTGTAATATAATGTAATATATTTTGAGAGATAATTGTAAACCATATTCTATTATGATAGATGTTATGGAAGGATTAATGTGCATGTGTAAGGATTAAATAATTACATTATATTAATATTTAATCAACACTATTATTGTTATAAGAGTCATGAAGTGTATATAGATTATACTCTAGTACTATTTTTAATGGATTTGAGGGAATATGTTGAATGGCATCCATGAACAAGAAATGTAATTTAGTGACATGTTGAGCCTTTTAAAATACATATTGAGGGAGGATAACCATTAATTGGTCCTCGATAGTGAGATAAAAAAGATATTATTATGGGATAATATTTATAACCATGAAATTTGTTATAGGTTGGGTCGTTTATGTTATATTTCTTGAAGTTTTCTGCATGTATTGATTTATATTAATTATTTGAAAACATGAGATTTTATATTTGGAACCATTCATGTTTTCATTTATTTTTATTAATATAAGGTAATCAAAAATTTATAATGATACATTAACAGAAACATTGTATTTTTTTGGAAATATATTGTTTATTTAGTGAAATTACTACAAATTTTATAGACTTCTTATTTTGGAATAAAAATTTTGGATTGGTATTCATGTTACTATTTATTTAGTGGGTTAATTTAAAATTTTGGGAGTTAATGGATATCGAGTTATAACTATTTTTATTGTAAAATTTATATAAATAGGATGAATAAATTTTCATTATTTAATTGGTATAATGATCAGTAAATAGTAATTTTTTTGATTTCGTTTTATAAGATTCAATTGGTTATTTATTTCCCCATGTAAGAGATAAAGTAGTAATTGATGTAATAAGATTGAATAGACAAAATTTAGAATATATAAGGATATTAAGTTATCATATTTTCTTATTTTCTCAGTCTAAATTGAATTTAAATCATAAAATTGATTTATACGAACTTGAAAACAAAATGTTTTCCTTGTATCTTATTTTGTGAAAAATAAAAAGCTACCTTATTCCATCAATGAATTATGGGTTTTTCCACATTAAAATTATCTAAATCACCATCAGTTATGTCATTAGTGATATCTATAACTCTATATTAATGCTTTGGAATTGTTATTCTCTTCTATTGCGTTGTTTTAATTTACCACCAATGTTCTTCTACATGGAAAGCTAGAATATAGTTATTCCAGATGACCATATCACAAAACATTATAATTATAAATATAATTTTTTATGAACCATATTTGCAATTTGTATTCCCAACAATGTTATTTTAAAATGTAATACCATTTTATTACCAAAATCAAGAATAAATTGTGAGGATGTAATTTATTTATGAGTGGAATAATGTAAGAATCGATGATATTAAAATAAGTTCAACATGTTAGATGATTTTAATGATACACAAAACCAAAAAATAGAAAAAAATATAACACCATAAGTCTTTATGATATTTATATTTCTAAATAAATTTAAACTCCTCAATATCATGTGATGCATGAAATAATGGGATTTAATGAAATAATCTCATATTTTAAAATATTTTAAATTATGAATGACCATTATAAACATGACGTTAAATTATTAGACATGACTAATAAAAAATAAATTAATAAATATTAGTGTTTATAAATGTATAATAACATTAAATGGATACTAGTTGATTTGAAAAAATAATAATTTCTTGATAGAAAAATTATTTTATTTCGAAAAAATAATAATAAAATAGATTCATTGATTCTTATGAAATTATGATAAGATTATTTTTAGACAATTTGAGAAAATGTACATTATAATTTTAAAAAATATTTCTGAATAACAATATAAAAATTATATTGGGATGTATTTTAGTTTTTTATGAAAGACTATCTTTTTTAATTGAAATGTTAAAAATAATTATTTTCATTTGAAAATTTCCATTTCATTAAAATTATATACCATGATGAATAAAATTTCAATTTTGTATTAACGTAGAAATAGTCAAATAACTCTATTATCATTACATGTTAGGTAATTTTAATAAATAACCTACTAAATTATTATATAATATGTATTTATACTTATTAAAATTTTCCCAAAAATAACATTCTTTTTCTTCGCCTCTACTAGTATAATTTGAAATAAGATTCATCCATATATAATTTTTGTATTTTTTAAAAATTTAATTCCATATTTTGAATTTAAATAAATTATGTTATATAATACACTAAACATATTTTTGGAACATAATGAATAGTGAATATAGTAAATATTAATTATAATTTTTATGGAAAAAATGAGTTGACAAGGGGTTGAAATAAAACGAAAAAGGTTAAAATAATTAAAACTAGGTCTAAAACATATCTATAGGCATTATTTCTACCATATAATTTTAATTGATCTATAATAAAATATTTTGGAAAATTTTTATTTTTATAAGCATGGATATACCATTTTATTTTCAAAAATTAAAAGTGTTCCACTCACCTCACTTATAAAAGGATACACATTGTACACTCTTCTTCTCACTATCCAATAATTCTTGTTCAACCATTTAATAAAAAAATCAACTCATGACATTCATCACCTCATCATAGAATACATTTCTTTATCTTACATCATTTATATAAAGAATTTAGGTATAATCCTAAAGAGGTTGTCAGATGGGAGGTAAAATTATTAACAATTCTTTATTGTATTATTTATTAATCCACCTCCAATAATATTCATTATTTATAATTATATAATAAAACCATAAATAAACTACATATATTTTTTTTATTATTTCATGATCAGGAAAATTATCCATATGCCCTTTCCAAAAATAGACAAATTGAACTTTTTTCATTTGTACGGAGGAGTAAAACCTCACAAATCGATGTAACACATTTTTAATCAAAACCTATCATGATTAGGAATGAAGATGGATTCAAATTATATATATGATATTAATGAAATTTTTAAAGAAATGGAGAAATTTTATAACATATAAATTTCTTACATTAGATTTTGTAGGGTTTATGAAAATGTATGTATATTATATAAATGATATAATAATGATATTAGTTTTATTTTTATCATTTTTAAATGTAAATATATCATTTTATTTACTAGATATTCACTCACATGGAGATGATAATGTTGTTTGTGTACATGTGGACTACTACCTTAATGAAGGGATGTGACTCTCTTTTTACTACCACACAACATTAAATATATATATACATATATTGAATGTAATAATATGGTATTTGTGATATTATTATAATTTTGTAATGATAAAATATTCCATAACTCAGTTCTATAATGATTTTTGAAAACAGAAATGTTACCCATTCATGTGTATGACTGACCATCGTTGGGATCATAAAAAATTCTCTTTATCAAAAGAAAATTTAATAATTGGTATAAGTAATAAAATTAATGTATATTTATGATTAATATTTTATGATTTTTATTAATAATATTTTCAAATAGTATCCTCTTAGAATAGTATTCAACCCACCAGTGTAATTTTTAACACATAAGTCAAATATCATCAAAACACACTAATGAAAAAAAATGCATATACCAATGGTTTGGGATGTCTCCTAGTGATTGGAATTTGGTATTTACATATCCCAATGGATTGGGGAAGAATATTGGGATAGTTAAATCTAATAAAACAGTTACAACATTGTTTCGAATCCACACCATCCATGTTATATATCAAAGACTTTACCACTATCATACAATTACCTTTATGAATATATTTGGAAATATATATAATTTATAGATTCATTTATATAATGATATTCAAGAAAATAATTCATAAAAAATATTGGTACCAACTAAAACTGTTCTCAAATCCATTGTTATAGGCATATACCAAGGGTTTTTACAACTCTTTGGATAGGTACCCTCGTAAAAATAGTATAGCCCAATGATTTCTAGAACTATTGGGGTATGTGTTCTCAAACTGGTGTACCCCAATGGCTTTGGGAAACCATTTGGATATCCATAACCTTTCCCAATGGTTTTCTAAAACCATTGGTAAAGGCATTCTAAGACCAGTCCATCCCAACTGTTTTGAAATTTTTTTGGGATAACAATACCCTTTCCAAATTGATATCCAAAACCATTAGGAAATGTTTTTCTTATTATTCTATCCAAATGGTTTTGAAAAACTATTGGTATATCCAATCCCATTGCCGATGGTTTCAAAAATTATGTGTAAAATTGGTGTTAATGTGGCATATCCTTATAGGTATGTATAATCATTGGGAAAGGGGGCCTATACCAATGGGATTTTTAAAATAAATTATTATATATATGATTTATAGTAGTTACATAAAAAGAAAACTAAATTGATTAATTAATTTTATATATAATGGTAATAAGTTAAAAAAATATATTATATTATTGAATAATGTTATTAATAATAGATATATTTAACATATGCTTATTATTTGGGAATAATATTAATGTCTATGATGACTCAGACTCATGGTATAGGACTTCATCACATTTTTTCATCATTAATGAATATTATAATGTTATGAACATGATTTCATTAATATGATTTATATATATTCCCTTTGACATGTAATATTGTTATTCTATATTAAATCATAATATTTTACGATTCAATTTGAAATACGTAGTCCAAGGGGGTTTTATATGAATGTTTCCAAGTAGATAATAATTACACAAATCAATGTATTTTCATTGTGATATGTTACATTGTTTTCCTCTGATATTATATCAGGGTGTTTATAATTTATTTTTATTATCATATATTATATTTCTAACATTTTTTTTATTTACATTTTATTCATGTTATCAATTAATTAGTTAAGTATCGATGAAATATTATGAATATTGTAATGGAATTTTTATCAATTTTATTTTGCTTTTAATTTTTTTAGTATGAACATATTCCCATTTAGATGTTGTATATATATGAAAAATGATTTATTGAGATTTAATATCTATTTATTCATGTTGGTTATTATTTCAATTCCCATTTTTTGATATTCTTTGTCTCAGGTATGTAAATATTTACGAAATCATATACAAATCTTATATACTTTGTTTACAATGTAACTAATTTGATTAAATTTGGAAATATTGATTAATTTAGGTTCTTTCTCCACTAAGAATAGTTGGGGATTAAGAATATTATTCATTAACTAAATTGATTATTCTTTATAAGAGGAATGGATTGGACATTATGTTATAGGTGGACCTAGTTACAGATAGTTTATTGATTCATCAGCATGTCTCATTAGATAAATCAATTAGTCAAATAATATTGTGTTTCATCGATATTTTTAAATATTATATTGATTTAACTTGATAATATGTGTATAAATATTACAAAGATCTTGAATTCAATTATTTATTCCATTCTATCATTGATGATTTATCCAGTATTATTATACATTAGATATTCACTTGTGATATTGTCACTAGAATAATTTTATTTTTAGTATACTTTTTAATGAAATTTATTTTAAATTATATACCATTACATATTGATAATTATTATCTAAATGTGATAGTCAATTTATTGATTAAATGTTATTTTTGTTCATTTTTAACTATAAATATTCAATATTCCTTTAACAAATATGATATTCCGGTTATTAATTAAAATACTTGTTTGTTTAGTTATTTATATTCAATACTGATTATTATTTATCTAATTATTATAGAGATTTTAGTGATTATTAGTAATTTGAGTTTAGTTATTTAAATTTTAAAAAATATTATTCTTTAATGATTCTGGATAGGTTCCACTATACATAACCCTTAATAATCATTTGATCTCATCCTTACATTGTTTACATTTCCAATGATATAATGAATAATTCATTGATTGTGTTCTAGGATTCAAATTTTGTTTCTTCAATGTGGCTTTTTATTTTATATTCCAAATTCGAAATCGGTATCCAAGATTTTTCTTTTTTTCAAACATTCTGAATTTATTGGTCCATTAAGATTTCTTAACATATATTTAAACCAATGTAAAAAATTTGGCACTGGCCCTAGTTTACTAGATTTAGGGTGACCATAATGATAGGATTAAAAATTAAGCATTACGAAATTTGTTATCGAATCATGTATACCAACATTATCAAATGGCATTTCATAAATATTTCGATATTGTAAATGATTTATTTTTGATATTTTATATTTGAAATATGAATAAAATGTCAAAAATATAGAGTCTAGGTGAATAAATATTCCAAACAAAGTGTAGATAAGTAATTATAGAAATCAACCACATATATAAAGTCTTTAAAAATGATTAAACCCATTTTAATGAGGAATAAAAATTGTGTTAAATGATATTCCATATATAAAAAATTTTTATATCTATAAAATAGTTGTCATTACATAACATCATGTAAATAGAAAAATAATAAAATGTGGTCACCTGCGAATAAATAACAGAATATGAATGATTCCATTAATCGAATGTATACTAAATAGATGATCCCAAACCATATGTTTGAATATTTAAGGAATGTGAATCTAATATATAGTATTGTAAAATTAATTTTGATAAATAAATTATCAAGAACTGTTTTTTCAAATATTTCATTTTTAAGTGCCATTTATTTTCCTTCATCATATATTAATATTATATTTTTTGTTCGCATCATTAACGTGATGTTATTTTTTCAATTTCTTTAATAATTGTTTGTGTGCTCATTATGGCCAATGGTTTTATGAACTATATTTATAATAACTATAATAGTATAGGTATGTTTTAATTTCTAATTATAATATAAAAAAAATTTATGTTTCAATAGTTTTTTGAAAATAGATTCGAATTATTAATGGATTTTACACTTCTTCATTTTACTCATTTAAATTTATATTTTAATTTTATCATTTAAAAATATGAATAATATCTTAAATATTATATTTAATTATTCAGTAAATTTTTTAAGCAATCCATTTATGGTAGTACTATAAAATTATACACATCATTCATAGAGGCTTCCTCTAACCATAAACTATGTGATTTCATTATATAATTAAAGGTACTATGAGAGTTTGATAAATGCAATTCCATTATAGTATTGGAATTTTATTATACATAACTTATTAATTAATTTATATTGTTTTATATTTAATTTATTTAGAGTAGGTATATGAATATATAAATAAGAAATAACTAAAAATTTTGAAATTAACTCTTCATTGGATATCATACTCATAAACACACAAAAATACATCATTGATTGATTTTTTGGTGAGACCAAAACCATTATGACATGGGAATGTTGGTTGGGTAATTATTTTTTATATTTTAGTTGATAGATTAGGAATATGTGTTCGCTTAAGTGGGTTTGTGAAGGGTGTTATTTATAATGGTAGGATTCAGAGTTTTTAAAATAAAATATTGTAAAAAGTAAATATATCATTAAATAGTGACCAATCATATGATCCTTTTTAAAGGGAATTATAATTTCATATTAAATAATCCATTAAAATATTCATATAACTTCATGAAACCTCATAAATTATTTAACATAAAATATTTAAAAAATTGTACTTATATATAATTATTAAACTAACCAGCCAATCATAATTTTTATGTGTAAGAAAAAATAAACCCGTAAGAATCAACAATTTTATTTTTAATGATATCATTTTATCAATTTTTATAAAAAAAATATCATAGAATTTTAGTTTCTGAAATAAAATTCATTTTTGGAAAAAAAATTATTTCTAATACATAATGAACCATTGAACTATTATAAAAACGAATTTTTATTAAATAATAGTACAATATTAATATAATCATAATAATTTTTGGTTATTTTATGAAAATTATATTTTAGATTAAAATTTGGAAATGTATAAAAAATTATTTAAAAAATATAATTTTCCAAAAAATATGGTTTCATTTTAGAAAAATTATATTTAATCATATATAACACTTATGTTATCCTATAAATTAAATACATTAATATATAAAAATACTATTATACAAATTTTATCCAATTTGATTACATAATAAATCTTCCCTCTTAATATCAATTAGCAATCCATTTTTTATTATTTAACATCTAATTGTTACAATTTTCATCTCATAAAAACGTATATAAAATTCAAAAATACTTCACATATAAAAGAATTTAAAATTTAATACTACCAAACCCTTTCATACATAATCACCTTAGCATAAAAATAAATGTACTTATTGATATGTGTTTAGTTATGGTACCTTCATGTGGTGTATGAAAACACTAATAATTATATTACGTATGTTAATGATTTACTACATAGGAGTAAAAATATTAAATCCCATAAGATATATAATAATACTATCATTTGGTAAATATGATCATTACATAAATAATTAAAATCATTGTGTGTGACCATTATTGAATGCATCCTAAACATGCTGAAAATATTTAGTCATTCATAATTTTTTATTTGATAACCAATGGTAATACATATGAAAGGGGTGGTCTCTAATTCCTAATATGGTAATTCAAAATGTGTAATATGAATAATGTAAAAAATGTTAGACAATCATAATTTTAATGTCACATGAATCGAGTGAGGATCATAAATAAGAACAATGACACATGATGTATATTGAAAATATAATCGAACCATTGGAATATTAAAACAACATTCAACATGACATAGTTAGCATTAGTGAAAGTTAACCACAAAAACATAATAATATTATTTGATTAATATATCATCATCTTTAACATACAATGAATTTTTTCGGATTGAAACATTACCCAATGAATTGGAGTTAAATATGGATTAAACCATTATAATAATAACACATAAATGTATAAGTGTCTATATAGACTATATAATATAACAAAATATGTCATCACAATTAATACCTTGATTTGGGATCCTAGGTTTTAGAACTATAAGTAACAAATAGAATATGTATTGGAAAAAATATTTGTATACCCTTTAGTTGATATGGGTACAGGTACACACCTCAAAAATTTTAGTTAGGGAAATTCAAAATGACATTTCATCTATGTAACTGAAGTACATAAATATTAATAAAATGGATCCATGAGAGTGAAAATGGTATCTAATTTGATGGAAGTAATAATAAAATGGGGGATATTTATGAATAAAATTCAATCTGATTATTTTGAAAGAATATCTAAAATAAAAGGAGGGTTATTTAAAAAATTTGGAATGAAAAATTCAAATGATAATTATGGAAGTATAAAGACGGTACATTGGGAATAATGGAAGTTATTAAGGATATCTAAGTAGACAAATCTTCACATATAAATAATTCAGTAATTAAGTCACATGTTGAAAAATTATCAAATAAATAAGAATTGGGATACAAAGTGTATTACATAAATAATGTTCTTGAATAAATTAGAGAAAGATAGAATCCCTATATAAATGTTAGCATATATAAGACAAAAGTAAATGAAACAACATGGGGGTATAAATATTATTTAATTATATAAAAATTAGTTGGATATTAGAGGGATATTTAGAGATTCATTAAAACATTACAAACTAAAATTCAAAGGGAAATATATAAAGAATGTTATTTCTTTTAAAAGAATAGAGAGTGATCACTTACCTTGAGTGAGTAATTCCCAAATCATCGTAGGTGTTTCTTGAGAACATGGGAGAAATTTTGGGATAAGTAATGAGTATAGAGTCAATATTTAATGCATTCCCACAGGATTATATGTGAAGTGGAATGGGATAATGTTATGGTTTATTTAAGAAATTAAAGGTTAGACATATATTATATCAAAAACATATGTTTTAAACTCTATAAAATAAATTAATCATTATAAAAAACCTTTCCTTAATGTTTTCCATTTTTCTACAAAAGTGGTATGAATATATTTTTTATAAGTCCATGGTCCTAAATTAACAATATATTGCACATTGTGATGTTGAATTGAGTCCAAATTATAATTAAATTATTATAAAACATTAGAATATAATATATATTGTAGAAGATTCCTAATTTCATTAAAAAAAAATATTTACCAAAAAATAAAATAAATGGAGTTTTTTACATCATGTATACCATTTATATCATTTATGGAACAAATTCTGGGTAATTATGTTTTCATAATATACATTGTATATTTATACTGTGGTTATTTATACCCGAATCTTCCACTATCTTTATATGTTTTGAAAAATTAACAATTTGATAATTTTATGTGATAAATGAAAAAAATATTTAACTTATGAAAATAATTTACCAAATATGTCAATTTCCACCTTTAAAATTAAAATTTCCATTTATTGATAAATGTAGTGTTTTTCGACAATAACAGTTTTCAATCCCTTATAAAAATTACAATTCTCATCATTAGATTTATATTATCATTTATATATTGTAAATATTATTTTGTTTTATTATTTTTCTAATGTATCCGATATTTTTTAATAAATTTATTATTTAAAACATAAGGAATATTATTATTTCATATTAAACAATTAATATAATTTTTTCTAATCATATGAAAATAAAAATCTTTTATATAGTGAAAAACAAAAAATAAATATATTTTTTATTATTTTGAGAATATAATATACATATTTAAATTATTTGGGTCTAGATAGATAAAATATTATTACAACATCAAATTATCCATGGTTATGTTGCACAATGGTGTTATTTTAATGGTGTGGTATTGGATACATGGTTTGTCTTGTGACCTCAATGTGCACGAAAAACTCTCGTCAATGGTTTCCATCATTCTAATGTTAATGGGTATTGTATTTGTATTGGTAAATGTAATATACCCATTAGGATATCATTCATATAATCTAAAACTAGTGGGACTAATAACGAATTATAATAATTGTTGAGTATATCACATCCTTTGTCCATATGAATTGGATTTATCAAAAACCAATATTATACTAATCATAATATCACTATTAAAAATCTATTTTTCAATAATTATTATTCATAAATATCCTCTCATTTTATAAGATAAATCCCATGATGTTAATGTTTCTCAATAACCACAATATGGCCTTTAATTTTTTCACAAAGGGGATTTTATTTACAAATAATGTTTATTAGAATCTTCACAATTTAAAATTTTCACCCCAATTTTATTTACACATTAAAAAATATTTCGGTAATTCTATTTAATCACATCCAATTGTTACCAATTCTATTTTTAATAGTTATTATTTATACATATCATTTTGAATTTGTTCAGTGTATTATTTTGTAGAAATTTTTCTCTATGATTAAAAATCATCCCAGAATGCTTATCATATGAAGGATCACACTCTAATGGTTCCACATAACTATTATACCCATGTGACTGGTGGGGTTAATGTAGGTACATATTCTAGATTGGTAAATGGAAAACATAATTTATTTTAGGGAGTTTAGGTTGGCGTGTTAGTTGATAGGTCACGGTTCTATTACTAAGAAATATTTCAAAGGGACATGTGTACCTTTAACAATTATTTACCATCATCCCAAATCTCTTGACACTATTATATATAGATATATGGAGGAATACAATATGTCCAATATGAAACATCAATTCTCATTAAAACATGTTACCATTGCTCTTTTATCGAAGCTACAATTCCCTAATGTGCTCTTAAATGGCGTTTAATTATTCAACCATTTCCTTAACCATTATAGGACATAAAAATTTTTGTTCACAAAATTCATCCCAGATGTATGTGTTCTACACCACTTTCAATAAAAAGTTTCCTAGTGAGCAATTTTTATCAATTTTTGGTAACTATAGTTCCATAAGAACTCAACCAGAGGATGATTTTGTAGTCAACCTAATATTTTGTTCAATGGGTGTGCTTCCAACATATCCTTTATTGTATTCATAGTTCACATAGATTTACCATCAGTATTTTGGTTTCCATGTATGATTAATTCACACTCATTTTTTTGAGCATGCTTGAGACTCTTCTAAAACATGGATGTAAATCTTGGGTCTCAATATGAAATAATAAAATGTGGGATTCCATGTAGACTCACTAGTTCCCTAATGTTTATCCTATATAAATTATCGAGTGATAAGTACTCTAGTGTTTAAATTAATTAACATGCATATAAACGATGATCCACCACATCTAATATAGTATTATTTCATCTTGATTTCTTTAAGAGACCAATGAAAAAATTCCACATTCAGGATTTTAAATATTCAGTTACGTTTAGGTAATGGATGAATAATCCCCTTGTATTTTATCCTTTTATCATTCACTTGATAGAATAAATTACATCATTATTTATATATATAAGGACTCGGCCTTAAAACATTAAATAATCATGAATTAAATGAATAATATAAAATGAGGATCTTTTCAGGATTAGAGATTTAGAGAATTATTCCATTAATATTACATATCCACTAGAAAATTAAATGAATACAATTCTACTTGGTTTTTATTTTTTCGTAAAATAAAAACTCTTGAAAAAAATGGTCATGTCTAGTTCCATGTTTTAGACAGCGTGACTTTTCCTTGATCCCATCCTTGACTCTTATTCACCTTTAAGTCATGTGGAAAACATTTCAAAAACATGGGATGAGCATGAAAATCTCAGTAAGGTATATAAAATAAGGAAATAAAACATTAACCCATCAATAAATACAAAACAATGAAACCATACTTTTCAATCATAACATACCTCCTAAAATCATAAGATTTATGAATAACACACAAAAATCATAAATCATAAAGGTAACTTGGGGAATACATATCAAAATTACAATGTAGTTATCACAGCTACATAGGGAGTATCATTTGGAATACCCATCACAGTATATTCCCTAAATCTCTAAGAAGAAACATTAACGTTTACCTCTGTCATGTTAACAAATGCATTAGAGATCTATCTCGGGGTCACCGACCCTAGTTTTATCACAAAACCACCCATAAGCATAAAAAATGCCAAATAACCATAATTTAATCATAACACATATCACAAGTATAAAGGATAAATAAAATTTCCACATTCCAATATATCTAATCAAGATATTGAAATAAACAATGCATGATCAAATCATTTTCAAAACCATTTATAAGAGATTTTTGAATCAAAGTATCCCATACCAATTTGATGCTTTAAAATGAATTATCATTTGAAATCATTAATGTTCATATAAATAAATCCTAAAACTCATTTTGAATACATGGACATTAATTCAAATCATTTTGAATAATAAATCACTAAAACATTTAATATGATCTTTTAGTTAAAATGTTTTTAACAAAAAGAGAGTTGCTAGAATACAAATAATTAAGGAATGATATTTAATCGGAACAATATAATATCATGATATTAATGTGATTCATGATATATTATGGAAAATGATATTATATAAACCACAGAAGAGTGAATTTATGCATAACAACAAGAAAGTCTCAATGGAAATGTAAATTGAGATGAAATACCTTATAAAGATGGTATCCTTAAATTAAAGATAAATAAATCACATAATTATGTGTGAAAAATATGAATACAAAAAATTATAGTGTATATTAACTTTAAAACAATCATAGGTTATTCATAAATATTCATAGAACGACATATTCATGAAGTATAGGTAGAACCCAAAGAATTGAAATTGTGTAAAGAAGTTCCCTTGTAAAATTTTGACAGCCTAGCGGCGTTACATTAAAATTCAGAAAATGATTTGATGGAATAAAAAGGATATCTCATATCTTAGACATAATTTTTACATCAATTTCGATATATAAGAAAATATCCCAACATAATAAGATGTAAATTAAATGACAAATCAAAAAGATGTCATTTAAAAAGAGGAGGGTGAAAGGTTCCCTTAATGAGTTGGTAACATTCAAAGAATACACCACATGAAATAGGATCATAAAATGAAGTTTTAAATACTCATAAATGAAGTTATATTACATAGAGTACAATCATGGAAAGTAAATACACCACACAAAAAGAAAATAGAGTCCAATTATCTTGAATCTCACGAGAATAAAAAGTGATATGAAAAACCCTTACCACGTTGTAATCAATTGAGTAATATGAGATAAAGTTAATAACCTACAAATTAATAATATAATTCCATGAATATAAATATAATCATGTTAATATATATTAAATGTATGTACAAAATACACCACCTTCAATAAATGAGTGGTGAACAATGGAAATCTCATTGAATTAAAATTCAGATAAGAAATATCCTTACCTTGTGTCCGACTTGACCCGATCGTTCTTTAATATCATAAATAATAAACAAAAGATAATTTATACTTTCTGGAGAACCTTTTTCAATTTTATTATTCCTTTTATATCACTCATTACAATGTTATAAACATTATGTAATCTTTTATTTTATTAATGGTTATTTCGTCGATATTTGGTACTTGAGTAAAAATGAACACCTTATAATTACAAGTTATCCATGTAGTCAACAATCCATTATCTCCAGAATGATATTCATGATTTATATATAATATAAATCATATATACATAGTATATATATATATATATATTTAACAGTATATAATATTTGGTGATAAGAAATGGAATTCACCTTTCATGGAGACGGTAAGTCGTACGTACGAATGAACATTACTTCCATTACAATTTCTTATTTAAATTGAATTAAAACATAATGATACATAGTTATATTATAATTGAATTATAATATCATATATAATATCATTTTTTCTATCATTTATACATTCCACATAAGGCATTAACGAGTCATATCTCATTCAGGGGGCTGGAGTCTGCACTTCTCAAAATGAAATTAGAGCGTATACCGATTATGGAAGCCATGATGGTATGCTATAAATGAAAAATACAGAAGAATAAAGAAAAAATATAAATAATATTTATAATATATATATATATATAGTTACATTATAATGGACACCATGAGAGGCGGTAGGAGATAATTGAAATATCAGCGTTTCGTGAGGCGTTAGTTTGTCATCCACACAAACATTATGTTCTTTACACATTAGATGGATTTGAGTGTAATTTTAGTTATAATAATTCCCATAAAAACATCCTAGTATATTGAGGATACTGGTGTTGTTATAAAATAAATGAATAATAATATTTTAGGGTTGGATATTTTAAATAAAACAAAATAACTTAAGAGAAGACGTTGCCTTTGAATCGGGTAACTCCCCTTGGTTTGAACCAAAAGGGTTTATTGAGGTTTTTTATACTGATGGTAAGTCTTCTATGATGAGGAGAGGGATATTGGGAGATTATTTGAGTAGAGGATTCATGATCAAAAGGCTTGAGAAGTGCGTGATATAATTAGAAGTTAAGGATTTTTTTAAGGGAGAGGAGGGGATCATTAAGAAAGATTGAAACAATTATTTTTTAGTACCTCATATTCAGATTCAAAAGGTCAACTATTAGTTAATATAAAATTTACGATGACTCATGGTAAAAATTAAATAATCCTATAATAATTGTACTGGTTTTGGATATTGTTTTAATATTTATAATCTTTTTTATTTAAATCATATAGTAATGAGGAAAATATTGTATCCTTATTGTGTCATAAATAATTTAATCTTTTTGATGTCCAAAAATTAGAAAAAAATAATATGATGTAGGAAATCTTGTTATCTTTCCAAATAATATTTATATTCGAAAATATTACTTATATAACCCCATATAAAAATTTATTTACTAAAATATTTTCTTTTAGGTCATTTTTATATTTACTTTAAATTAATTTATATAAAATGACATTATTACTCACATGTGGCTCAATGGGGTCTCCAATTTGACCCAAGGATTCCCATGTTTGGATATGTATCTTAACGTACAATTATGAAACATTATAGTGTAATTTATTATTTTTAAAATATTATTTTTTCCCTTTATTTATTATTTTTACCTTTTAATCATGGTAAATAAAATATTTACTGAAGTAATTATTTAAAATGTCTAAAAATAAATGATACATATTTAAAAAATTTGAACCTAATGATTCAAAGTATGAAATCCATTTTTCCAAATTCAAAACATAGTAGTGGGTGAAAATAAATTAAAATTAATTCATTTTGTTTAAACAAATATAGTGTTTTTTAGAAATAATAACTATTAGAAGATTGACACTTGTTTAGGTCCAATTTCAAAATAAAATTACTTCCAATGACAAACATTAGATTAAATGGTAAAAATATATTTTAATTAAAATTTAAAACCAATTATAAATACAATATAATGATACAAATATATTATATTAAAAGGCACATTTGAATTAAAATATTGTATTTTTCACATTTAATTAAAAAATGAACATTAAATGAAAAAAACCAAAATTTAATCCAAAGTAAATTTTGGTGTTCCGATTCTAAATAAGATTTTTATTTTGTCAAATAGAACATATAAAAGTGAATAAAACTAGATTCCAAGAGGGTTATCCATTAAAAGGCAGTAAATCAACCTTTTAGTGAATATTTGAATATTTATGCTTAAAATCAAATTCCTTACTTATTTTTTAGCCTCTATCTTTTATAGAATAATAGTAAAAATATTAAAAAAACATGTATCATCATATTGCAGTTAGTTATATTCATTCCCACCAATACAATGTTTATGCATTAACTACCACTTAAAATAATTATAATATATTGTTACTGTGCAATGCAGGATTTCAAAGAAACCTATTGTTGAGTATCGGGTACGCCATAGAACTTAGCATCCCCTTTAATGTAAAATTAATATATAATTCGTAAATATTAATAAAATGAAAGGTTTTATATTCCTTATTTATCTGGGATGTTACATCCTTACCTTCTTTTTTGAATTGCATCCTGAAAATTTTAAATCCAGGCTTGGAAAAATCATTAAAAGTCCCACATCAGAAAAGGGTCAGTAAAACTATCACTTTAAAAGAGTGAATGGGAAGTACAAAGGTCACATGAGATAACCCATACTATGATTCAATATAAGAAAACAAGGATATGGAGGAGAGAACAAACTGTCACATTTTGATGGAGTGTGATAGAAAACATGATTAGGAAAAAGTTAACCACCAGAAAATCACAAACTTATGATGTGCCAAATAGTCTTTGATTACTTATCAGGAAATGTAACCCATGAATGTTTTTGTTTTACGTTCCTTTACATAATTTTCAGGATTTAATTTACTACATAGAACATAAGGAAATATAATTACTTTCAAGTATAGTTTCATTCTTCAATATGTTTCTACAAAAAACTAATCATTTCTCCAAGCAATGAGCATTCAAAAAAACTTGGTCACATCAAAAGAAAAAGAATCATCTTCTAGAGAATCACATAATCCACCGAATAATTACTATATTTTTCAATTACCATTAGACATAAACTAAAACAAAATGGTTTGTGTGAGATTAGATAATACCCAAAAAATAAAATCTTTTACAAGAAGAAAAACTACTCTTAATCTATAAAATATGTCAAACAAAACACAAAGATCAACAAAGACCATTCAATAAACAACTGTCCATAAAATTCTTCAAATGTAATCCAAACAAATATTGTTACCCAAATCTCATAAGAATTTAATTACATATTCTTCCAAGATACATATTAACATTTTTCTCTAAATAACCCAAGTTACTCATAAAGTGTCATATTGAGACATAATTAACCTAATCACATATTCTCAAAGATAGGTTAATAATTTTCTTAAATAAATAAAATCTTCATTTGTCCTCAATAAAAATATAGATTCTTCCAAAATAAAATTTGAACCATTATTCCTAAATTTAAATCCCATAGTATTATATCTTCCTTAGGCATATAGTGTTTCCTAAAAAGAGAGAACGTCTTCCACAACATCCTTTATCACATAATCACTAAATCATTTTTCTATACTAAGGATTTCAATTTGATAAAAGATAACTTCCCAAAATAAACTTATTCATGATCCAAAAATCCATTTAAGATAAATAAATAAGTCATACTAACCATGGACTTCATGTAGGCCAGTGGTTGGAATTGCACACTTGTCTTATTTAAGTTGTGGGTTCGATTCATGCGGCCTCACCGGATGCGATGGGTTGTAACCCATCTTACGGGTTGTACTTTTTATAAAACTAAAAAATAACTCCAACATGTTTTAACCTAAATGTTTTCCATATCCCTCTCATTTTCATCCAAATTTATTATGATATCAACAAATTAATTCTTGAGTCTTATTCCACAACCATATAATAGAATACAATCCCCAAAAAGAAGAATATCGAACCATGATCATGGTGTCCATTTGGATTCATCGTCATCTAGTAAACATAGGAAAAAGATCCATGCATTTCAACAATGATTTATATATCCTTCAAAATCATTTTATTCTTCCATCAAAATAAACCTTGTACAATATGAGTCTTATGGGTGTTCACCGAAAAACAGTTCTGGAAAATAATGATGGATGACATATAATTTAAATAAATCTGATAAAATTGGATTTTTATAAAATATTAGGACGGAATTTGAGTGGAAACATTCAATTAAAGTTCCTTTTTTAAAATACCATAAGTACGTGATGAGAGACTATATCGTAAAAGAAAATATAAATAGGTTGCGCAATGGTCTCCTTCTTCAGCACCTTTTTCAAAATCATAATAAGCTTCAAAATCTTGTGATAAGGTAAAATATTTGTAAATTCATTGATAATATTTACCTTTCTTGAAATTTTGAGAATATTGTGAATATAGGATTTATTTAAATATAACCCATGATCCATGATGATAAAGAGGTATAGTGGAGGAGTTTGATATCTCAAAAATCTTCTTATAAGTGAGTGGTATACTAGATAATGTTTCAAAATCATCTGAACATGACATTGTAATAATTATTGCCCGAAAGTCATTAATAATAGATAAGAATGTTGTTTGAGATCCTCCTACTTCCATATGTAACTAACATTCCTAAACTGTAAAAGTTATAAAAAAGAATTTAACTTAGATAATATACACAGGGAATAACAATGTGTTTAATGAAAACTCATAATCCCTAAATTTATCTAAATCGGCCTATGATACCAACTGTTAGGACATGGCCTTAAAACATTACATAATCTTGAATTAAATGAATAATTCACATTGAGGATATTTTCAGGTTTAGTGTTTTATAGAACTAGGCCATAACTATTACATATCAACTTGAAAATTTCATGTACAAACTGCAACTTGGTATCAATTTTTCCATAAAATAAAAACTCTTGAAAAAAAGTATCATGTCTAGTTCCATGTTTTAGACAGCA
This sequence comes from Viscum album, assembly GCA_963277665.1. Classification (NCBI taxonomy): domain Eukaryota; kingdom Viridiplantae; phylum Streptophyta; class Magnoliopsida; order Santalales; family Viscaceae; genus Viscum; species Viscum album. Next base: position 1,468,219,014 of record OY728146.1, read on the forward strand.
TGACTTTACCATGATCCCATCCTTGACCCTTATTCATCTTTACGTCCTGTGGAAAACATTTAAAAAACATGGGATGAGAATAAAAGCCCCAGTAAGGGTTATAAAATAAGGAAATAAAACATTAACCCATCAATAAATACAAAACAATGAAACCATAATTTTCAATCATATCATTCCTCATGAAATCATTTGATTTATGAATAACACACAGAAATCATTAATCATAAATGTAACTTGTGGAATCAATATCAAACATACATTTTAGCTATTATAGCTTCATAGGGAGTCTCATTTAGCATACACATCACAGTATATTCCTTAAATATTTTTGGATAAACATTCACATTTACCTCCATCACATTACCCAATGCATTAAAGAGCTATCTTGGGCTCACCCACCCCGGGTTTATCATGGAACAACATGTATACGTAAAACAAATTCACAATAACAATAACATAATCATAACACAAAACACAAGTTAAAGGGAAAATAAAATTTCCACATTCCAATATATCCAATCAAGATATTGAGACAATCAATGCTTTATCAAACCATTTTCAAAACCATTTAAAATATATTTTTGAATAAAAGTGTTTCATACCACGTTGATGCTTTTAAATAAATTATCATATGAAAATAATAATTCCCATATAAATAAATCCTAAAACCCATTTTAAATCCTGGAAATTAATGAGAAACATTTAGAATAATAAATCATTAAATCATTTAAAACGATCTTTTAGTTAATGTGTTTTTTAACAGAAAGAGAGGCGCTTGAATATAAATAATTGAGGAATGACATTTAATCAGATCATTATAATATCATGAGATTAATGTGATCCATGATATATTATTCCAAAGGATATTATATACACCAAATAATATTTAATTGATACATAACAACAATGAAGTCTCAATTGAAATATAAATTGAGATGACATCTCTTATAAAGATGGTATCCTTAAATTAAGGATAAATCAATCACATAATTTCATCTGAAAAATATAAATACTCAAAATATAAGTGGATATTATATTTAAAACAATCATAGGTCATTAACACATATTCATAGGATGTTATATTCAAGATGTACAAGTTGAACCCAAAAAATTGAAATTGGGTTAAGAAGTTCCCTTGTAAAAATTCGACAGCCTAACGACGTTACATTAATGTTATGAAAATGAGATGATGATATAAAACTGATATCTCACATTTTGACATAATTTTTAAATCAATAAGGATATATAAGAACATATTCCAACATAATAAGATTTAAATTAAAAGACATAACAAAAAAAGTCTTTTAAAAAGAAGAGCGTGAAAGGTTCCCTTACCGATTTGGTATCTTACAAAACATATGACACTTGAAAGAAGGATCATAAAATGAAGATGAAAATACTCCTAAATGATTATATATTACACAATGAGTAAAATCATGGGATGTACATACACCAAAAAAAGGAAATTGAGGCCAATATAGCACGAATCTCCCGAGAATAAAATGTGAGATGAATAACCCTTACCATGCTGTCATCAATCGTGTCATATGAGAAAAAGTTAATAACAACCAAATAAATCACAGAATACCATGAATATAAATATAATCATATTAATATATATCATATCTAATTACACAATACACCACATGCAATAAATGAGTGGTGAACAATAGAAATCATAGATAATTAAAAGTGAGATATGAAATCTCATTACCTAGTGTCTGACTTGACCCAATCATTCTTTAATCTCCTGAATAAAAAACTAAAGTTAAGTTATAATTTCTAAAGAACCATTTTTAAGTTTATTATTCTTTTTATATCACTCATTATCATGTTATAAACATTATTTAATCATTTATGTAATTTATGGTTGTTTCGTCGATATTTGGTACTTGAGTAAAAGTGAACACATTATAATGAAAAGTTGTCCATGTCGTCAACAATCAATTATCTCCAGAATTATATTCATGATTTAGATTTCATATAAATCATATATATCTTGTATATATATGTATTTATAACAGTACATAATATTTTGGAGATAAGAAATGGAATGCACCGTTCATGGAGACAGTAAGCCATACGTACGCATGAACGCCGGTTCCATTTCTATTTCATATTTTAATGGAATGAAAAAATAATTATACATAGGTATATTATAATTAAATTATAAAATAATATATAATATCATGAAATCTATCTTTTATACATCCTACATAAGGAATTAACGAGTATTATCACTTTGAGGGGGCAGTAGTCCGCACTTCCTAAAATGAAATTATCATGTTCACCCATTATGGAATACATAAAGGTATGATATAAATGAAATGTATAGAAGAATAAAAAAACATAAATGTAATATATATCATATATAAATATAGTTCTATCATAATGTCCTCCATGAGAGGCGATCCGAGTTAATTGAACAATCATCATTTCGTGAGGCATTATTTTTCCATCCACAGAAACATTATGTTCATTACACTTTAGATAAAGGTGAGTGTAAGTGTATATAGAATAATTATCATACGAAAAATCTAGTATATTTTTTATACTGTTATTGTTATAAAATAATGGAATTAAAAGTGTTTATAGGGTTGTAGAAGTAAAATTAAACAAAATAACATAAGAGAAGACGTTACCATTATATCGTGTAACTCCCTTTGGTTTGATCCAAAAGGTTTTCTTGATGCGTTTTCTACCTAAGCTTAGTCTTCTTGGATGATGATAGAGATCGTGTGAGCTTATTTGAGTAGAGGTTTCAAGAAAAAAAATGGTTGAGATGTGTGGGGAAAGAATTATAAGTAAGGTGTTTTTATAAGGGAGAGGAGCGGCTCTTTATGAAAATTTAGAACAATTATTTTATTTTAACCTCATATTCAGTTTCAAAAGGACAACTACTCGTTTATATCATATTTAAGATGATAATGGTCTAAATAAAATAATTCAATTAGAATTTGGTAGGGTTTGGATATTGTTTTAATATTTATAATCTTCTTTATTTCAATCATTTATTAATGAGGTAAATATTTTATAATTATTGTGTAATAAATAATTTAATTTATATGATTTCCAAAAATTAAATAAAAAATACTATGATGTTGGAAATATTATTATATTTCAAAAAAATATTTATAGTTGAAAATATTACTTATATAACCCCCTGTAAAAATTTATTTAATAAAAGATATTTGTTTATGTCATTATGGTCTTTACTTTAAAATAATTAATATAATATGTCATTATTACTCCCATGTGGCTCCATGGACTCACTAATTCGACCCATGGATGACAACGGTTGGATATGTATCCGAAAATTGGATTAGGACACATTATAGTGTAATTTAATATTTTCATATCATTATATTTTACACTTATTAATTATTTTTACTTTTTAATCCTGGTAAATAAAATATTTACTGAAGTAAATATTTAAAATGTCTAAAAATATAGGTTACCAATTTACACAATTTCTACCTATTGATTCAAAATATGGAATCCATTTCTTCCAATTTCAAAACACAGAAGTGGCAGAAATTAATTTATAATTAATTTTTGCTGTTAAAATAAATAGCATGTTTTTAAGAAATAATAACTATTAAAATATTGACACATGTTTATGTCCGATTTCAAAATGAAATTACATCCAATGACTAACAATAGATTAAATGGTAAAATATATTTTAATTAGACTTTAAAACCATGTAAAAAGAAAATATAACCGTATAAATAAATAATATTAAAAGTCACTTTAGAATTAAAATATTGTATTTTTCAATATTCATTAACAAATGAACATTTTCATAAAAAATACACAAATTTCATCCAATGTAAATTTTTGTGTTCCAATTCTAAATAAGAATTTTATTTTTTCAAATAGAACATATAAAATTGTAAAAAACTAGATTCAATAAGGGTTCCCCATTAAAAGGCGGTAAATTTACCTTTGAGTGAATATTAGAGTATTTATGCTTAAAATAAAAATCTTTACTTATTTTAAGCCTCTAACTTATATTGGATAAGAGTAAAAATATTAAAAATAACTTTTATCATCATATTATAGTTAGTTCTTTGCATTCCTGCCAGTATAATGACTAGGCATTAACTACCATTTAAAATAATAATATAATATTGTTTGTGAGCAACGTAGGATTTCAATGAAACCCGTAGTTGTGTATCGGGTATGCCATCGAACTAAGTGTCCTCTTTAAAGTTAAATTAATATTTAATTCACAAATATTAATAAAATTAGAACCATTTTATTCCTTATTTTTCTGGGATGTTAAAATATACAATTATCTCTTTTATCTTATTAACTATCCAATAGTTTTGTCATATACATTGATACATATTTATTCTCACTATATGGATAGAGAATGTTGAGCTATGGGATTCATCCACTAGCTGATTCATTACATCAGTATTTGTTGGTACACAAAGTCTTGACCTAAATATTACCACTCATTATTTATTAATTTTTAACTCTATAGATTTCCCCTTTCCTATATCATTTACCTTATTTTAAATATCCTTGTTTTTTGGGTATGCTATATATTTTTAAAAAGCGTTGGCTGGTAAATAATTTGTGATATAATTGAAACAACTGATTTCATAATTATTACAATTTACATCCATTTATTGTCTAAGATGATTAGTTCATTCTTAGGTCTCATCTTTGATATTTTTTAGATCTTTCTACATATTGAATCTGCCACTTTTTTCATTCCAATATTGGGAGTGGATTGAGCATACATAGTCAGTAGTCATATATAACCATATTTACCTATTAAAATTAATTTATTTCCTTAAGAATATTTATTTTAGGATATTATGTTGAATATATATTATTTACTTATCAACAAAGAGATATTTCCTCTTCATTCTCAATGTGAAAATTAATGCTACCAACTACAGGTCATAAATTGTGTAAATATAATCATTAAATTTGAATTACCATGAGGTATAAGTGTTGGAATTTTCCTTAATAGTTGATAAAAAAACCATTCCATTCAATGATGAATAACTATATATAATGAATTGTTCCACTCATTTGGGTTGAATAAGTACTAATGCATTGTAAAGATACTTTTTAATATCATTGTATCCCTCTTCGCATTCATTAATCGAGATGACCATTACTCCCTTATAAGTTATTATGGTTAGAAGGTCAGAAAATCACGATAAAGTTCTTAAAAATTATGGATAATACATATCTAATACACGGAAACTATGGATATATATCACAGATGGTTGCCTCAACAATCCTTTAATATCCTCTATTTTTTATGTGTCCACATATATACCTTCTCTTTTGATATCATTTCCCATGAATTAGACTCTATTCAACCACAAAACACACTACATATACATAACATAACATTAATACTTTCAAAATTTCGTTAGTATATTATTCAAATGGTCTGCTTGTTCTTCCATTATTTTGGAGTATAATATAACATTACCAATAAATAATAATAATATTTTTGATGTTATATCTAAAGACATTACTCAATAAGATTTTAAATTTTTTTGGAGAATTAGTGTGACAATATGTTATGAATATGAACTCATAATTCATGTACCTTGAATGTATTCATGGTGATATTTTACAAAGATTAAATATTTTTAGCTATACATTCTTTCTCATATGAAAATAATTTCCATTCATGGGATGTTGGTCCAAATTAATATCCATACAATTTTTTTAAATTTTATATAATAACATGATATGAAGAGTGGTTTCCTTCTATTGAAAAATAATATTGCGTATATATAATGAAATACAAACCATACCCATAATTTTAAAAAATCCCACATATATGAGTATCAAATGATTTGCTAATATGTTGATCCCACAAATATTGACAAGGGAAGAGTTTTATACGGTTGATTCTATAAAATTTACCTTTTCAATTTTCCCATAAAAACACTTCATCCATGATTTGTTGTGGTAAATTAATAGTTCTATTAATGTTGTTTTATATAAAATAATGGACATAAAAATGGAATCAAACCCTAAATTAAATTTTTTATTCTGGTTTTGACCATTCAAATCATCAAAAATAGACATAATTATTATAATTTTCATACTATTAATTAGATAAATTGGGAAATAATAATTTCATATGGATAATATATAAATGTTCTATATTTCATTAACATATTAATTTTGATAATCCCAATGAGGTTAAATACCCTGGGGGGTTTAATCCTGGTAACATATATTATCAATATTGTATAATCATATCTTTTTTATTTTTAAATAGACATTATTTTCTCTCATTCCCATTGAAATGAATGAATAAAAATGATATAATTCACAAGACACATCAATTTTACCTGATTCAACCTCACTATGAGATATGAATAGAACACATAATGGAAATGTGGTGATGTTCTGAATAAACTTAGGATCACTCGAGAAATAATTTTCTGTATAGATCACTTCTATTCCTATGTTTAGTAACCTCACAATTTTCAAAGCGGACTCACTATCCCACCTATTTTACTACCAATAAAATTTTTATAGCACACTACTCTCCTAACTGGAGTGTGTTAAATGCTCCCCTAGAAGAATATAATATTTTTCCAAAGTCACATTAGAGATATTACACACACACACACATATTTTTTTTCCAGGAATTCTTTATTTCACCATTCTAATGATATACACCCTTCTTATACTATTATTATTCAAAAATCTCATTCCAAAACTATTTTCCCTTAATTAGGTTCATTTCTTCCCTAATTGACTTCCATGAATTTTTCTTGAATTTCCATGCACCATATTGAATTATTTAATTTCTTATCGAATTTTCTTCACTGATTGCCTCTTCCCTGTGGATAGATGATGACGTTTGAACAACATATGCATTGGTGGAAAACCTCTAATTCATGGAGACCCTTTTAATTATGATTTACTAAACGACATTAGCCATTTCCGAAACGTGTCCATTCAAAATATAACCATAATATAATTTCTCCCTCATGAACCCATTCTGCTTCATACAATACTCATTCATGAAACTATTCTTTTTCACAGAGTCATCCCCCAATGATAGTGTTATCCATCTTAGATTCCCTCCTCATAAAATACTTGATACTTAAAATAATTCATCTATTTACGATCATCTGTAATGAATTTAAATATCTATAATGTTTGGATAAGGATTCTATATATAGTAATGTAGATCTGAAAAACCTACTGATAAGAATTACCAAAATCTTATATGCATAACATCCTTCCCCATTGAAATTTTATATTGTATTCATAACTATTTTACCCTTTTGGTATCCAATTTTAATTGAAAACATAATTAAAATATTGGATCTTTTAATAAACACCACTAGATACAAACTATGAGCCTACCATGGTTTATAAGCCTCCAATATTTGAAAATAATTCCATGAATTGTTTTTTCTATGTAGTTCCCATGGAACAGGTTGTATTTCACATATCATTGAAACTTTTTCAAAATAATTAACTGAGCACCTACATACATAAAACATTCATATATATTTCAACAAAAAATAATACAAAAATCATAGAGACAACACCTTGATGTATTTCTCCCAACAATTTCGAGGAAAAAATATATGTTATTGATTATTGATTCCATATGATAATCTATTATGTGAATTTTTTTTCTTGTAATATTGATTCGTTAATATTTTTTTCATTTAATACATCATATCCCTTGGTATTTTTAATCCAATGTTGTAGAAAGGCGCATTTCTGGGTACCATCTAACAATCATATCTAGATCAATTCATTATTTTATTGATTATTAACTATGAGTACTTCTGTTCAAGTTCCACATCCACTTTATGAATACATTCATGGATGTATTTTCATAGAGACCACATAATAAAAGATCTAATTTTTTTTAATGTTTTATTATGTTTATAATTGTCCTAAAGGCCATTTTTATAGATTCATCATATTAATCCAAAAAATAAATAAATATATATTTTATAATTTTTTTGATAAACCTAGTATTTATTAAAGATAAATTAAATAGTCTATATATATGAATAAAAATATTAAAATCAATAATATCAATAACTCTAGTGTTTTTTGGAAATTTTGTACATTAAATAACTACTTGACATTGGGGGTATATCATAATTATTCAAAAAAACATTACAATATTGTAATTATCCATTATTTTTAAAACTGCCTGGTATATCCTAGGGAAGTACATCATATAGAGGTGAGATATTAAAATGAGTAAGTGAATAAAAAAATAAATAACATGATTAAATTGTTACATTTTAGAAAATATGTATTTTAGTGGGACATAAAAAGGTTGATAATCATAAAAATGAATAGTGAGGCATGATTTAAAATGATAACCAAAAGGAAACATGAGAATGTGAAAACAAAATTATGCCTATAATCTTAAGAATAATACAATGTTTACCACCAAAAAATAATATAGTACTATGTTAGAAATAAGACCATGTGAACCATATAAGAAGTCTAATGAGACTAATACCGAACCCAATGCCTTTCAGCGCTATTAGGGTGCACCCCTCATAATCATATCATATGCATGAATAAGAGTGACACATATATCATATTACATAATAAAATATTTCATCACATTTAATACCCAAAGTAATGATTTTTGGCACTTTATGAGGAATTAATTGATAAATTACGTATAGGGACTACATGGTGAATACCATAGAGTTGAAAAAGGTATGGATATACAACTGTCAAATTTACATCATGGAAAATCATAGTGACAATTCTGCATCTTAGTGGAATAACAAGAACATTAAAAAAATTGTTCAATGAGAGAGAAATGTTTCTCTAATATAGTTGAAGTAAAAATATATATAATGACTGGTGTTTATGAACAAACTCCCACAATAATATTATGGAATTAATAAATATTGGGAATGGAGGGTTCTTGAATAAAAACATGGCATGGAAATATCGAAGGATAATTTTAAAATCATAACGGCGAAAAATTATGATTCATGAAAGGGATTAATAAATGTGAAAGATATGAACTATCACATTATAATCATAATTTTATTAATACGAATTTAGAAAACAATATCAAAACAATAGATATTTTAATAAAAACAGCATTACATAAATATGATGCATGTATAAAGAGGGGTATATAGGATCACTTCATAAAATTTATCATTGTAAATTCTTAGTTAAATGATGAAATGTTAGAGGATCATTTATCTCCAATAATGATTATGTAATTTATAATATAGATTTGTAAAGTTATTTAATTGAAAACATAACCAATTTATATCCAAAATGCCAATTTCAAAGTACATGCATTAATTGAAAAGGGGGAGATATACCTTACATTGAGTGAGTGATTTCAAAAAAAATTTAGGAGCATACTGTAGAGATTAGTAGAACATTAATAGGACTCTAGAGTGAAGAGGGGTAGTTTAAGAATGTGCACCAAGATTTTTTACAATATAGTAATTAGATATTTTAAGGTTATATATTAGAAAAGGGAGGGAGATATTTTTAATTTCCCGAACATATGTTATTTTATATACTATAAATTGATCCAAACTAAAAACATAATTACATTTTTTCATATGGATTCATAAAAGTTTTATTATTTATTTTATATGTAAAAGGGACAAAATAAATAAATTATTAAACATGGTGTTGTGTAAGTGAGTTGTGTTAATAATGAAATTATTTTAAAACCATAAAATATAGTATTGGTTAAGGAGGATTGATAAGGGAATTATGAAGTGACTAAAATATCCATAAACACATTATTTTAATGATAAAACCCATATTTGATCATGGGAACACCTTATATAAATTATTAAATCAATTTTGGGTCATTATGATGACCGAATAAACAAAAAATATTTACACGGTGTTTAATTTTAACCTAAAAATTCTCCCATCCCATTAGATTATGGAAAAAATACCATTGGATAATTTGAAAATTAGGATTCAAAAAATAATATTTATTTTATCTATATAATTTTCACATAATTAAAATTTTTACTTTTAAAACTATAATTGACATTTATTGAGAAATAATTTTTTAACAGTAATAGTTCTCAATCCCAAATAAGAATTTGATGCTACACCAAAAAATTTATATTATAATTTTAATTTAATAAATATTATTTAAATGCATTGTTTTATTAAAATTTAATTTATTTTTTTCAAAAAATATTATTTCATAAAAGTTAAATATTGATATTTAATGTTACATTGAAATATAATTTTTGTTTGATCGTATCAAAATCCAAATCATTTATAATGTAACAAAAATATGATAAAAATAACATAATTTATCATCTGAAAATAATATATTAATATTTATAATAATAGATTTTTGTTATATCACACTTTATATAATTATAATACCCTTTAGGATATGGTATCTATTGTTGTGATTTTCTTGTGGTGGTTTGGCATTCAAGGTTTGGGTCATGATCGTGATGGGATTGAATGTCCCATGTATACATCTTCACTGATTATTTTGTTGTTTTGTAATGGATTGGTCTTGGTAAAGGGAAATTCTAAGTGATTTTATCTCCCTTGGATTCTCTGAAAAATTGGATTCAAATGGAAGGATATTTTTTTTGAGACCATCACATATATTGGATGTATCAATTTGACATATCAAAACACTATATTAATACTAATCAAATTATCATTGTTAAATGAATATATTATCAATGGGTTTAATTCATAATGTTCTTTTAAATTTAATAGTGTGGATGTAAAAAAGTGAATGTATTTAAAATATCATTTATAGGGTACTATATTTTGTCATAATGAGAATTTTATTTATAAATTTTCTAGTTGTTATATTATGCTTTAACTAAAATTGATCTAATGGTGATATCCACTAACATGAACATGTGATGTTGAATTTTTTCCCTAGACTAAAATATATAGAATTATACTTTCTATATGTAGAGTGGAAGCCAATGTGATGATACCTTCTTTCAAAAATCTAATTATGTTGAATTATAAGGGATAATCCTACTTGTGTAAGCTACGATTTCTATCTTATTCTTCAATTATCACATTTCATTAACATTAATTTAAAATAATTATAATGAAAACGTCATTATAGCTAAATTATTAATTAAATACCATATATTTATTCAAATATAAATCTTTAATATATGAAAATATTTATCATAAAAGTTTCCCCTATAAAATTATGTTATGAATGATAAGATGTATATACATGATGAAATCTGTATTTCATTTCTTCAATAGGTTCCCATGATTTTTAATAATTATTTTAGTTCGAAAATCATAATATAACAATAATATATGTCTTAAATCATAAAAAATTGTCCCTATAGACCATGATCCTCAATGGATTATACTCATAAGAGATTCAATGATCAAACTACAATACCTTTTGTTTTATTATATGTTATAGCACTTTTATATAATTTCTAAAGAGGGGTGTGCAGAACACATCCTATAGACCATATTATTTTGTATGGACTACAGTTTAAAATGAAACAACTCTAATATGACCATGAATCACTATGGGGAAAATTTATTTGCTAATTATTATCCCTTCAAATAACTATTATTCATAACATTACCCAAAATTGAATTTTCAAAAATAAAATTATGTTTTCAACGGTAAGAAAAATATAAAATATGAAACATATATTTTATTTCATCATCAGCTTCTCTTGATACATAATTATAGTTATGGTTATAACATAGTAATATGACACTAAAATTTCTATTATTTCTCAAAACATTGTCCCTAGAGACCATGATATTCAATGAATTACCCTCATAAGAGAGATAACAGTCCAAATACACTACATTTGGTTTTATTATATTTTTTGTGTCTGGAATATGATTTCTAAAGTAATATGTATGGAAAAAATAATTTAGAACATATATGATTTTTTGGAGTTCTAGTCAGAAATAAACCACTCAAATATGATCGAGAATCTCTATTGGGACAATGTTTTTGTTTCATTTATTTCTTTTTGTGAAAAACTCATGAGTCTCTATTACCGTAATATATGAAGGAACGTGTTACTTTTAAAATGAAAATCACAATCTATTTAATGATTCATAATGTATCCCATCTATCAGCATTTTTATACGTAGATGTGTAACATAATATACTTTTCTATATTTCATATTTCATTAACTATTATGGCCCCATCAACCTAAATTTTTCAGTATTAACCTCACATTTTAGTGTTAAACACATATTCCTATAGGCTTACATATAAAGTGTAATTTTAATACTCAGGTCAATTACATTATGGTGAGAGAACTCATCTAATGGAATATATTGATCCCAAAAAACATAACTTTTTATATTTGGGTCAAAGTGCATATCCATATGTCTGTGGATGTTTAGTTGTGGATAGTCAACATTATATGGGTGATATGTCCAGAAAAAGTTCCACTCTATCGTCAATTCATGTTGAATTCATCCTTGAATGCTGAGGAGAACCTTGAATGCTGATAAAATATAATAGCCAGTTGTTTCTATGTACTCTCATCACTTATCTTATGTATATCCTTATATTTTAAAATAGTGAGAAGTCATAATGAAAAGATATAACATGAATAGTTATTGTATGATAGTCCACTATTATCTATATGGATTATTTTATTTAAATTTTTTTGTAATACCTTTGATGAATCCAATATTGAAGTTCTAACATTTCCATATATGTATGGATATTGGTTCCCCCACCCCCTTAGACATTTTCCGTCCTACATTTAGTTATTATCACACCAATAAATTTGATATATATAAATATATATATATATATATATATATATATGTAATTATTCAACAATAACCATTTCCATATATTCTTAAAATAATTTCTCTCAAATATCAAAAATCATATTATAAATTTCCAATGGATATGGATTTTTGAGAATCGAAGATCATTGAATAGATCCGTCTTTTTCTATGAATCGAAATGTTTTCAAATAATTTTCTCAAATCCCATAACGCCATCATTATCTTTGTTGATTTCCGAGGAATTCCTATTTCTTATAACAACCAATTTATAACACATGAGCCTTATAAATGTTTATTAGGTCGTTCTACATTTATCCATGAGACCCAGTTTTGAAACCAGGTGGAGGAAAATTTCCAGGTACTGTAGGATTTCTATATCAGTACTGTTTGGGTATTGTTTGGTACTATAGAAGCTGGAACTATTCAACTTGGGCCACCTGTTTGGGCTTGAAGTTAGTAAGGCCTTCTTCCCACATAGGCCTTTGGTTCAGTAAGGCTTTCGGGCCACCATAAGGCCTTTGAGACAATTGAAGGCCTTCAAGTCCACCTTATTTACAGATGTATAGAAAGAATGTATTAGGAACTAGATCTAGAGGAGGATTCAAGAGAAGGGAACATTCACCAGAGCAGGGATAACAAATTTGGAACGATGAGATGATATGACATTATCGTCAGTACCGAGTGTGTGAAATTATACCAATGATATCTATCCAAACATCCATGTATAGGTGGGGTGCTACTCACGATTCAATTGTTGGGGAGGGGCAGTTTCAAGTAGACATAATCTGTAAGATTTCCTTAAGACATACGGTTCCTGTAATTCCTCCAAGACTATAGTAAATGTAATCTCTAAGCCTATAGGCATTTTATGTGTTCCCCCTCATCCATTGAAATTGGTGTTATCGAACATCAATAGAAAATAATTCCTTTGTTATATTCTTGTAGGTATGGTAACAACTTTCTTATGTATCAAAAAAATAGTAAATTCTGTTTTTTTAATAGTCTCACTTGTGGATGGTTCAACAATAATTTGGGAAAGTGTTTTATATTGTAAAATCCGATATCATTTAAATGTATTTATTTTGATTGAATAGGAATATAGATTTATTTATATCCCAAAATCAACAATTTTACATAATCATTTATACTAAGATCATATTACGTGTTATTTTTTCACCAGTAATCATTTTTGATCTCATATTCATAGAAATTTATCATCACTAACCACCTTCATTAGTTTATATTGATCTCTTACAGTAAAAATATATATTTTAGGTTCCATTTATCTGTATATATAATTATATATATAACATATATAAATAGATATATTCATATTATTCATCAATAAGATAATCACTATATCAATTAATAGATCATGTATCAGATAAGTCTAATCATAAACCTATAATGTTCTTTAGGAATGAGGTAATAGTTTAACTTTATATATTAGAATACAAATTTAATCCATTCATTGTGGAACCACTATATATAAATGTTCATTCACGATATCAGTCTGTTTGGGCATTGGTGTCAAAATAAACCATTCGATTAACACAATGAAACTCTCTTTCCATTTATTACAATAAAAAAACATCATTCCCTTTTGGATTATCTTATTTAATACATAGAATAATTATTTTATTTACTTATAAAATCATTTATAATTCCCATAAAAAAACAAAAAAAATACCCATATAACTATTACATTTGATAGTATAGGCTATTCAAAAATATTCATTCTCTTCGGAAGGAAAATTGTTATCCACATGATATTATATGACTCATTATTATTACATATTCTATCAAAAACTCACACTTACTCTAATTTAGATATAAATTATACTTTCTCATCATATTTTTAATTTTACACAGAATTTCCTCATATTATTAATTTTCTATGGAATATAGAAGAATATGATATATAAATAATAAACATGAAATTACAAGGTACTGTCAAAAAACACTTTTAATAGTATCTATGAATATTTCTAAATTAACTTTGAATTTCAATATAATTACTACGAACTCATGGTGTTTTAACTATGTATGAAAGGTTTTTTTTATAAATACACTCAGAAAATTTTGAAATATAAAACGGTTACCAAAATTCAATATTGTAAAAGTGTTGAACCACATGTATCTTATTCAACAATTCAAAAGTGAAATATTTTTTTTATTAATTCTATCTTTTAATATTTACTAAAATCATGGAAAATATGCATGGAACCGTCCATAACTTTTATATATAATTCCATTTACTACCATAGTTAATTCACTAGGCATATAATGATTTTAAAAGGTTCTCTTGCAGTTAATGTTTTAATTAGTATACTCCAAAAAGTGAAATTATATATTATTTTTCGGATATAGGTAGATAATTGAGTATAATTTCAATTGAAAACTCAACTTCGTAGTAAAATATTTTACACCAAAATATATTTTTTGAATATATCATCATATTATATCAAAATAATAATGTATTTATGTGAAATCAACACTGTGAGTAAGATATTATTAATGAATTATTAGAAAATAATTTTTTGTTGAATAAAAAAAGGAGATGGAATATTGTCATGTAATGTATTAAGGACCAGAAGAATCATCAAAAATAAAAATATTATATGTAATTTCATGGACCCCATAGAAGAATAAATACACTGCCTATGATGTTTATCACCATTAAAATTCATTTGTTCCATGAAATGTTTCCCTTATTCTTTTTATGACCTTATTTGGGATTTTGGTCCATTTATTGAAAAATTGAGATTAATCGTCCCCCGGACAATTATGTAGAAAGATATGATGATTTATTATATAGAATTTAATTTTCATATCTACACTATTATTTTTTTTCTATATAAATTCAATTAATCCCTGCCCAATATAGAACCAATTCAATTAACAGTTTAATGACATAGATATTGTGAATATTAATATCATAGAAAATAAATTGGGGTGAGTTTTATACTTGATATGATATAGATAAACCACTTGGTGTTTCCATCGATAAAATAACCTCCATTTAATTACATTGTTAACTAGTTATACTAACATTCCACAATATAAATGTATGGTTAAAATGTTATTTAAAAAGGAATAATGGTATTTCTAAATTAATACCAAGTGTATCTATCACCACATCATTCTATTGATCTACCTAAATTGATATAGTATCATTTTAATTATGTTTTTATATTGGATTTGATTGATGTTATTTTTTGTTATATTTAGAATCCCATTACACATATAAATTACATGAATAGTGTATATGTTCTTTATAGTTGAAATAATGTATTAGAAGAGGATGGTTGATATGAAACATATTTTATTTATTATTATTAGTTGGATTATTTACCTCTATCTCACATTTATATCTAGATGATCCAATTTTCTAGACTTGAAATTTTTCTTTATTCCCTTAAAGAGGATTCATATATTCTTCTCTTAACAATTAAAAATAGTTGAAAATTATATTTTCTTATACCCTTGATTATTTATCATTGATACATAAGAATTAAAAAACATTGAATTATTTTTATCTCATGAATTGTAAGTGGAATGAAAATTACCAATGTAACACCCCAAGCTTCTACGGTACGTTTCCCTATGAATAATGTAATAGCGTGTGTTGTACGCAACATCGAGTTCTAACACACACCACAACCGATCAAATTAGCCGTTATGAATAGTAATACCTACTTTTTGAAATTATATATATATTATATTTCAAAATGGGCTTCATTTTTTGATTTAGAATATCGAAATTATCCTAAGTTGAATATTTGGTATTTTTCTGAGAACGTCCAGTTTTTTTGAATAGTGAAAAATACTTCAAAACAACTTTTTTAATCAAAATAATTTATACTGATAAATTATATTATTTAGTGGTTTTAAAGTATAATTAGAATATATTTTTACCATTTTATCCAATGATGTTCATTATAATTAATTTCACTTTGAAATTGGACGTAAACAATTGTCAATCTTTTTATATATATTGTTTCTTAAAAACACGCTATTTTTTGTGACAACAGGAATTAATTATAAAATTAATTAATGAAAAATTTATGTTTGGAATTTTTTAAAATAGAAATAATTTTTGAATTCGGAATATTAATTATATCTTAGCGTGAAATTTTGGCATTGTTCTAAAAAACATCAATTTTTTGTGAATTGTGAAACTATAAAGTGGTAGTTAAAAAACTGAATTTCTCATAAAACATAATTTTACCACTTCTATGATTGGAATTTCAAAAATACAAGAGACACGGTTAATATAAAGGGGTAAAATGTGGTTCAATGAGTTGAAAATCATTTTTGGTGAATAGTAACGTTTTACTTTTAAATACCATGAATAAAAGTAAATAGGGTAATTAAGGGTACAAATGATATTAATATTACCCTAACACATGTCCTAATTCTATTGGATAAGCTTAATTCGACCAAAAACAACCTTAGAAATAAAATATTATCATTTAGGTCCACTTGGATTAGATTAGGACATTTATTATTATTTAATTCAATGAAGTGTTAAAAGAGTTAAAATCAATGTTTATTTACTAAAAAAAATTAATATAGGGTTATACATAAGATAAATTTGATTGTAAATATTAATTATAAAGATAAAACGATTTCCTACATAATGATATTTTATTTATAAATTTTATACCTTAAATAAGTTAATTTATCTATGACACAATGATGGTGCAGTAATTACCATAATAGGGAAAAACAAAATAATTCCTATTATGAATACCCAAATAAATATAAAATGAGACTTTTAATGAATTAAACAAATTTTCCAGGATAATATTACATATTAGAATTGATTTAATTTATTCTTTTCTATGTAATCATTCTGTTATGATTTTCACAAAAATCAATTATTGAATAGTGTCAAAATTGACATAAAAGAGTTTTTAAAACAAATATTATATTATTCATTGGTATTAAATTCTTAAAAATTTAAGGTTCGGCCAAGAGACTTATATCATGATAGGTGTATCATTAATGGGCCACTTGGGGGTCTCTTGGAGGTATATATTATGTTTCTTAAGTATATAATATAAAAATACAAAGTGACATGTTAAGTGTCAAACAAATTAACTAAGAGTTAAAAGTAAAAGATAAGGTTAATATAATAACTCAACCCTATCTAAATCTTATTGGTTGAGTGGTTTTCAACCCATACCCACCTTAACTTTTAAATAATCCACTTTAAAGCCATTAGAAACCGAATATGAATTTATTATAAAATAATATTTCTAGCTTATTCCAAAGGCTCCCCTCACCCCTCTTATAAAAGGGTACTCCCCCTTCTCATTAACTCACACCTTCAAAGCCTATTGGTTCTAAAAAACTCTTCCCAAATACTCTATCATCATCCCTCACTCCATCATAGAGGCCTTCCTTTAGTATTAAAGCCATCCTAAGATCCCTTTTGATCAAATCAATAGCAAAAACCCAAAGAAGAGGTAATGATTTCACCACACTTTTTCAAGTTCCTTTCGTCATCCACTTATTCCTTATTTGTTATTACCATTCTAAAATAATAACTCCAGTATCATATATATGCTGTGATGTTATAATAAATATGGTACAACCATATTCATTATTCTATCCATCCTTTGAATAACATGTTACCATACATGCGTACGTACGGCTTACCGTCTCCACATCGTGGGGTAATTTTTTTCAATAAATTATTATTTGGATGGGTATAATAATGATGTGTAATTAATGTAAATAATAAATATAACATGATAATTATTCTGTATATAAGATATACCATACAATTATATGTTATTTTAATATCAAAATAATGATATTGTCGCTCGTGCGTACGTACTACCATCTCCACGAACGCGATGAGATTCATTATCCATCGTATCGATTCAAGTATAATTCTCATTTGATAATTAATAATAGTATATAAAGACTTGATATAATTGTTGATATGATTAATATACAACCTATCCATGAAAAACATGGCTTACATAACAAAACATATAAAAGAAAATGAGTAAGTTAACACCCGAAATGACGATAATTCTGAAATATTATTAACAAAGCAATGTTAAAAGATCATATATGATATCATATTAATATATATGACTCTTGTATAATTTAATAACAATTATTTCACCATTATACAGGAGTTTAACCTACCCTCAAACCAGCAAAAGTACAAGGTAAGGGTTTATTTCGCAATCTCTTCATTATCCGAGGTTGTTTATACATAATATTCTACTAGGATCTCTATATCATTCACATCCACGTTTCTTAAAAATGTATTTCAAAAAAAAATTACTATATACAAGAATATAGGTTAAAGTCATTTATACCCTTATTTTAATTTTTATAAGAGGTTAATAAAGGAATATTTTCTTCATTTTCCAAACAAGGTGCTTTTTAACCTTTTCGACAGAATTAAGGTAAGAATGTTTTTTTAACATATACGGCGGGTGCAGATATTTTCCGTCGAAGCATCCCATACAATCATATAAGAATATTTTTAAGGAAATATTTTATTTTAGAAATATATGACTCTTAAATGATTTATAAATAAAAAGATATATTTCTCTAAAAATAGTTTTGATTTCATCTATGTCAACATCCTTTGATGGATTTTACTCTTATTTGAAGTTGATTTATTATGAAACAAAACATCTATATTGTATTGAAGGTTTTATGATATGTTTGACTGTGGATGTGTTATTCATGGTTTATGGATGAAGTATTTATATTTCGTATGCTAGTTTTAATATGAATTTTTATGTTATGTTTAAAAATTTTCATATGGGAATGTATTGGACTTAATATGTGACGGGTGGAGCCCGCTATAGCTCCTCGATGAATCGGTAGTTCTAATGAGTCAAACTAGTGTCTTGGCACAAGGCCTTGCCAAAATCTTATTTGTAGTCTTGGCACGAGGCCTTGGATATGTGGTTATGATAGTCTGGCGTTAGGCATTCCATTATTATGAAAGTGGTTATTGATATTCAATGTGATTATTCAATTAGTAGAATATCAATGTGAATAAGTAAATGGAATTATGTCATTTTAATTTTCCCATACTATGTTGAAGTTCATGTTTAAAAGGATTTTGTTTTAGTTATACACTGCGTTAAATGTTTACTATAATTTATGAAAGTTTCTGCTATATTGTTATCCTTACTGGGCATTTGAGCTCACCCATTTTCTATGTTTTATTTTTTCTAGGATGTGAAGAAGTAAATTATGAATGACCTGCAGGGTTATTATGAAGGGATAATAGTGTGGACTGTAGATACAATATGTTGTTGTAGTATTTTTTCACTTAATGATGTAATGTAAAACATTATGAATATATCAAGTGTTTCCAAGCCTACTAAACCAATCAGTCTTTTGAGATTTAATCTATCTTGTGATCATGCCAATGTTATCTAATAATGCACCGACTCTGGGTAACAGGGTTTGGGGCATTACAGTTGGTATTATAGGAAGTTTAGTACAAACATGGGAAACTAGATTTAGATAAACTCTGATTAGAGCACGTAGACCTAAGATGAACATTGAGGATTAGTATAGAAGAACTTCCTAGAATTTTGGTATTGTAGAGATTTTGATTGTTTTTCGAGAAATACATCCCTATATGGATATGAGCAGGTAAAGGCGGCTCTGGCACAGATGTACCTAGGGATAAAACCTGAAAACACCGATTTGATCTAGACTCGAACGGGAACTGGTGCATGAAAACGGGTTTGCTGCACTCTTGGTTACGACACTCCCGGGGGATATTCTTAGGATAACTCTCATTTTCTTTACAAATCATTATAAAGGGTTCATGAGTATATACCTCCTCAAAGAATTTTTTTTATGATTATGGATTATATCCATAAATATTTCATTTTATGGTAAGTGTTTTATAAGTATGGGATTTTGTATTTTTATTTATAATCTGATCTATTTTATGCCATTGTTTAGAAATGGATCCTAGTGGAAAAAATGGAAACCGTATCAATGCACGCACTCTATGCAGGGATATCCATCCTTCTCAAAATAATTATAGTGGATCTGGTGATGCAACTGGTGCCGATAATCTAATCACCATACTGGGACAACTCACTCTGGTTATGAATAATAACCTTACTCGTATGGAGAACCCTGATCCACAGCATTGAGGATCAATGTTAGATCTATTCATGAGGCAACAACCACCAACGATCAATGGGAGTACAAATCCCTTAGTAGTTGAGAAATGGATAAATTCCCTAGAGAAAATATTTCAGGCTTTGGGGAGTAGTGAAAGGGAAAACGTTATCATGGCAGTTTACCGCCTCACTGGAGATGCTGATCAATGGTGGTCATTGTTTCAAAACACAAAGGAAGATTATGTAGTATCAAATATGGAATGGAGGGGTTTAAAGATCTGTTTTTAGAAAAATACTTTCCTTGTGACCATCGAGCAGATATGGAAAGGCAATTTCCGAGTCTGAGATAAAAGGAGGATGATAATGTTGCAAAGTATGAGGCTAACTTTACAAGGTTAGCAAGGTATGCTGGAGATTATATACGTAACCGAAGAAGTAATATTTATCATTTCTATGATGGGTTAAAACCATTTCTCCATCGAGCATTAGTCTCACAATCCTTCTCGTCACACGAAGACATTGTCTCATGTGATATCAAGACAGAAAAGGAATTCTCTAAGTCTTATGAATTTAAAGAAAATCAAGAGAAGAAGAGATCTGATGATCAATCCGGGAATGGAAATAAGTGGTATAAGGGAAAGGTTGAATATCCATCCTGTGGTAAATGTGGGAAGAAACACCCTGGTACTTTCTTGAAGGGAATGGTTGTCTGTTACAAGTGTAGTGAAAAAGGCCATCATGCTCGTGAATGAAAAATGAAGAAGGGAGCTAGAAATGTTCAATTCTACAATTGCAGGGTGATGGGACATTATGGAAATGAATGTTTTAAGAATTTGGTGTACTTAACTCAGAAAAGGCCAAGTCATCAAGGCCAAGCTTATGCTATCACTACTGCTGAGGTAGAAGCTCCAAAAGACGTGGTGGCAGGTAATTTAATGGTTTCCTCAAGTTTAGCAAATGCATTATTTGATTCTGGATCATCGCATTGTTTCATATCTTCCCAGTATGTTATGAAAATTAGATATTTTTAATTTGATTTAACAAGGGAGTTTTCGGTTAAAACTCCTAAGGGAAGTATCATTGCAACAAAGTTTTGTGAATCAGTCCCCATTAGAGCACATAAATGTTCTTTATCTGCTGATATCATCATCATACCTATGATTGAGTTTGATATAATCCTCGGTATGGACTGGATTTCGTATTATGATGCAAATATTTATTGTAAGAAGAAAGAGGTTACGATTTTTGATGATGATGATAAGGAACACCTTATCTTTAGAGAAGAATCTTCACCACCTAATTCTTATCTAGATCCACCCTCAGTAGCTCAACTAAATTCAATTATTGGGGAGGAAGAGAATGAAATTATTGTGTGTGAGGAATGGAATGTTCAAATAAATGATTTACCTGTTGTGAATGAATATGTAGATGTGTTTCTGGAGGATTTACCTGGACATCCTCCAGAACGCGAAGTTGAGTTTTTCATTGATTTAATTCCTGGATCAAGGCCAATATCGAAGACCCCTTATAGAATGGCCACTGTAGAATTAGTATAACTAAAGAAGAAACTAGTGTAATTGAGTAATAAGGGATTTATTCTCCCTAGTGTCTTTCCATTGGGAGCCCCTATTCTTTTTGTTAAAAAGAAAGATGGATCTATGAGGTTATGTATCGACTACATGGATATTAATTCTATAACAATAAAGAACAAGTATCCCCTACCATGCATTGATGATTTATTTGACTAACTGCATGGAGATCAATACTTTTCAAAGATTGACCTTCGTTCTGGATACCATCAGTTGTGTGTGAAGAAGGAAGACATTCTGAAGACACCATTTCGAACCGGGAATGGGCATTACGAGTTTACAATAATGCCTTTTGGATTGACTAATGTACCCTCTATATTCATGGATCTGATGAATAGAGTTTTCAAGGAATATCTCGATGAATTTTTGGTGGTATTTATTGATGATATCTTGGTATACTCTAAAATCTATGAGGATCATGAAAAATAACTTGTGCATTATCCTAAACACTCTGAGAAGACATGAATTATATGGGAAGTTTAGCAAGTGTGAATTCTAGCTTCATGAGATTTCTTTTCTTGGCCATATTGTCTCTAAATATGGAATCTCTGTTGATCCTTCTAAGACCAAGGAAATCCAATAATGGCTAGCACCTATGAGTATAAGTGAGGTACGCAGTTCTATTGGTTTGGCAGGTTTTTATCGATGTTTCGTCCAGAATTTTTCCCGATTGGAAAACCAATTAACGAAGCTCACACGTAAAAGGGTTAAATTTGTTTGGATAAAAGAGTGCTAATAATGTTTCGAAGAACTGAAGAGAATATTATTCAATGCTCCTATATTGACTCTACCATCGGGGAATTATGGTTTCGTTATTTATAGGGATGCATCGAAGAAAAGACATGGTTGTGTCCTTGTGCAGAATGATAGGGTTATTGTCAATGCATCACGACAGTTGAAAATTGATGAGCAAAACTATCCTACTCCTGATCTTGAGTCAACAGTTGTGATATTTTCTTTGAAGATATGGAGGCAATACCTCTATGGTGAAAAATGTGAGATTTATACTGATCACAAGAGTTCGAAGTATATATTCTCACAAAAAGAACTCCACATGAGGCAAAGGAGATGGCTTGATTTACTCAAGGATTATGAATGCATGATACACTACCACCCGGGGAAGGAAAACAAGGTGGAAGATGCTTTGAGCAGAAAAGACCATGAAGTTTTGAACAATATGAGAATTGAAAGGGATAAAATTTTCATGGATCTAGTGAAGATGGACATGAGAATAACCAGGGAAGGTGAAACATCAATGCTTTTTCAAATGGTTTCCAAACCATCTTTACTAAAAAGAATTAATAGTTCTCAGACCGATGATGAAGAATTTCAAAAGAACATTAAAGCTATGAATGATGGGATATTGAGAGAATTTTTTAATGAAGATGGAATTTTGAAATTTGGGAAGAGACTTTGTGTTCCCGATATACTTGATCTAAAAAGGGAATTATTGGATGATGCTCATAATTCCAATTTCTCTATACACCCTGGGAGAAAAAAATGTATAGAGATTTACATGAACATTTTTGGTGGGACAACATGAAGAGGGAGATTGCTGATTTTTGCGTCAGGATGTATGGTTTTTCAATAACTTAAAGCTGTAAGGCAACAGCATGGAGGAGTCATGCAACCTCTTCCCATACCGAAGTGGAAATGGGACAATATTATGATGGAATTTGTCATGGGGATACCAAAGACTCCTAGAAGGAATGATGAAATATGTGTCATTGTTGATCGTCTTACAATGTTAGTATATTTTCTTGCTATAAGAGAAGATCTACCACCAGAACGTCTAGGAAGAATATATATTAATGAAGTTGTGAGACTTCATGGAGTACCCCTATCGATTGTTTCTGATCGTGATACCTGTTTTACTTCAAGATTCTGGAAATGTATTTATAAATCCTTGGATACTGAAATCCATTTGGGCATTGCCTCCCACCCTCAGACAGACGGACAATCAGAATGGTCAATTCAAATGTTAGAAGAAATGTTGAGATATTACTCACTTGACTTTCAGGGTATGTGGGATCAATATTTACCTCTGGTAGAATTTTCCTATAAAAATAGCTTCCTTTAGAGTATTTATATGGCACCATATGAAGTGTTATACAGAAAGAGATGTCACACCCCAACCTGTTGGGATGACGTTGGTGAAAGAAAACTAGTTGGTCCATAACTGGTAGAGGAAACAATGGAAAAGGTGAAGGTAATCCAAAATCACATCGAAGCAGCTCAAAGTAGGCAGAAGAGCTATGCCAATAATCGGAGGAAGGATTTGGAATTTCAAGTCAGTGATCATGTTTTATTGAAGGTATCTCCATGGAAGGGAGTCATATGTTTTGGTAAGAAAGGAAAATTGAGTCCTAGGTTCATCGGACCTTTCGAAATTCTAGAATGAATTGGGGCTGTAGCTTACCGATTGGCAATGCCGCCAAGTCTCTCCAAATTTCACGATGTTTTCCACGTATCTCTATTGAGAAATACATGCCTGACCAAACATATGTACTCAAATATGAGAAATTAGAACTAGAACCCGATCTGTCTTATTGCAAAGGGCCCGTCAAGATTCTTGATACGAGAGAACAAGTACTGAGAAACCGGACGACGCGTCTGTTAAATGTCTTGTGGAGAAACCATAAGATGGAAGATGAAACATGGGAACTCGAGGAACTTATGATGAATGAACCACCCGAGTCATTTCATGAGGTAGTATTCTAGAAATTTTGAGGAAGAAATTATTTGAAGGAGGGGAGAATTTAACACCCAAAGATTCTACGGTACGTTTCCCTTTGAATAATGTAATAGCATGTGTTGTACGCAACATCGAGTTCTAACACACTCCACAACCGTTCAAACTAGCCGTTATGAATAGTAATACCTACTATTTGAAATTATATATATTTTATATTTCAAAATGTACTTCATTTTTGGATTCAGAATATCGAAATTATCCTAAGATGAATTTTTTGTATGTTTCTAAAACGTCCAATTTTTATGAATAATGAAAAATACTTAAAAACAACTTTTTTAATCAAAATAATTTATAGTGATAAATTATATTATTTAGTGGTTTTAAATTATAATTATAATATATTCTTACCATTTTATCTAATGTTGTTCATTATAATTAATTTCAATTTGAAATTGGACATAAACAATTGTCAATCTTTTGATATATATTGTTTCTTAAAAACACGCTATTTGTTGTGACAACGAGAATTAATTAGAAAATTAATTAATGAAACTTTTATGTTTGAAATTTTTTAAAATAGACATCATTTTTGAATTCAGAATATCAATTATAGCTTAGGGTGAAATTTTGGCATTGTTATGAAAAACGTCAATTTTTGATGAATAGTGAAACTACTAAGTGGTAGTTAAAAAACTGATTTTTTCATAAAACATAATTTTACCGCTTCTGTGATTGAAATTTCCAAAATAAGAGAGACACAGTTAATATCAAGGAGTAAAATGTTGTTCAATGAGATGAAAATAATTTTTAGTGAATAGTAACTTTTTACTTTTATTTTCCACGGTTAAAAGTAAATAGGGTAATTAAGGGTAAAAATGATATTAATATTACCCTAAGACATTTTCTAATTCTATTGGATAAGATTAATTCTACCAAAAACAACCTTAGTAATAAAACATTATCATTTAGGTCCACTTGGATTAGATTATCACATTTATTATTATTTAATTCAAAGAAGAGTTAAAAGAGTTAAAATAAAAGTTTATTTACTAAAACATTTTTAATATAGGGTTATACATAATATAAATAGGATTGTAGATATTCATTATAAAGATAAATGGATTTTATACATAATTAGATTTTATTTATAATTTTTAGACATTAAATATCTTAATTTATTTATGACACAATGATGATGCAGTAATTACCATAATAGTGAAAAATTAAAATAATTGATATTATAAATACCCAAATAAATATAATTTGAGACTTTTAATGAATTAACCTAATTTTCGAGGATAATATGACATATTAGGATTGATTTAATTGACTTTTTTCTAAGTAATCATTCTGTTATGATTTTCACAAAAATCAATTATTGAATACAATCAAAATTGACATATAAGAGTTTTTAAAACAAATATTATATTATTAATTGATATTAAATTCATAATAATCTATGGATCATCCAAGATACTTATATCATGATATTTGTATCATTAATGTACCACTTGGGGGTATCTTGGAATTATATAGTAAGATTATTAACTATATAATATAAAAAATACAAAGTGACATGGTAAGTGTCAAACTAATTAACTAAGAGTTAAAACTAATAGATTATGTTAATATAATGACCCAAACCTGTCTAAACCCTATTCTTTGAGTGGTTTTCGACCCATACCCACATTAAATTTTAAATAATCTACTTTGGAGCTATTTGAAACCGAATATGAATTTATTATAAAGTAATATTTCTAGATTTTCCAAAGGCGCCCCTCACCCCTCTTATAAAAGGGCACTCCCCATTCTCATTAACTAACACCATAAAAGCATTTTGGTTCGGCAACACTCTGCCCAAATACTCTCTCAACTTCCCTCACTCTATCCTTGAGGCCTTCCTTTAGTCAGAATTCCAAACTAAGAGCCCTTTTGATCAAATCAAAAGCAAGAACCTGAAAAAGAGGTAATGATTTCACCCCCCCTTTTTCAAGTTCCTTTCATCTTCCACTTCTTCCTTCTTTGTTATTAACATTCTAAAATAATATCTCCACTATATTATATATAATTTGATGTTATTATAAATATGGTAGAACCATACTCATTATTCTATCCATACTTTGAATAACATGTCACCATACGTGCATACGTACGGCTTACCGTCTTCACGTCGGGGTGTAATTGTTTTTCAATAAATTATTATTTGGATGGGTATATTAATGATGTGTAATTCATGTAAATAATAAATATAACATGATAATGATTCTTTATATAATATATACCATCTAATTATATATTATTTTAATATCAAAATAATGATATTGTCGCTCGTGCGTACGTACGGACTATCGTCTCCACGAACTCGATGAGATTCATTATCCATCGTATCCATTCAAGTATAATTCTCATTTGATGATTAATAATAATAACTAAAGACTTGATATAATTCTTTATATTATTAAGATACAACCTATCCATGAAAAACATGGCTCACATAACAAAACATATAAAAGAAAATGAGTAAGGTAACACCCGAAACAACGATAATTCTAAAATATTATTAACAAAGAAATGATAAAAGATCATATATGATATCGTATTAATATGTATGATTCTTGTATAATTTAATAAAAATTATTTCACCATTATACAGGAGTTTAACCTACCCTCAACCAAGGAAAAGTACAAGGTAATGGTTTATTTCACAATCTCTTCATTATCCGAGGTTCTTTATACTTAATAATCTACTGGGATCTCTTTATCATCCACATCGATGTTTCTTAAAAATGTATTTCAAAACATTTTTACTATTTAAAAGAATACGGCTTAAAGTCATTTATACCCTTTTTTGGCTTTTTATAAGAGGTTTATAAATGAATCTTTCTGTCGTTTTCCAAACAAGGTGCTTTTTAACCATTTCGACAGAATTATGGTAAGAATGTTTTTTTTATCTTATACGGCGGGTGCAGCTATTTTCCGTCGAAGCTTCCCTTACAAGCTTATAAGAATATTTTCAAATAAAATGCTTTATTTTAGAAATATATGACTCTTAAATTATTTCAAAATAAAAAAAAATATTTCTCTAAAAAGAGTTTTGATTTCATCTATGTCAACATCCTTTGATGTATTTTACTCTTATTTGATGTTGATTTATTATGAAACAAAAATTCTATATTATATTGAAGGTTTTGTGATATGTTTGACTGTGGATGTGTTATTCATTGTTTATGGATGAAGTATTTAGATTTATTATGCTAGTTTTAATACAAATGTTTTTGTTATGTTTAATCCTTTTCATATGGGAATGCATTGGACTTAATATGTGACGGGTGGAGCCCGCTATAGCTCCTCGATGCATCGTTAGGACTCATGAGACAAACTAGTGTCTTGGAACAAGGCCTTGACAAAATCTTATTTGTAGTCTTGGCATGAGGCCTTGGCTATGTGGTTATGATGGTATGGCATTATGCATTCTATTATTATGGAAGTGGTTATTGATATTGCATTTGATTATTCGATTAGTATAATATCCATGTGAATAAGTAAATGGAATTATTTAATTTTATTTTTGCGATACTATGTTTAAGTTAATGTTTAAAATTCATTTGTTTTAGTTATACACTTCCTTAAATGTTTACTCTTATTTATGAAAGTTTCTGCAATATTGTTATCCTTACTGGGGATTTGTGCTCACCAATTTTCTATGTTTTATTTTTCCCAGGTTGTGAGGAAGTAAATTATGAATGACCTGCAGGGTTATTATGATGGGATAATAGTGTGGACTATGGAGAAAATATGTTGTTGTAGTAGGTTTTCACTTAATGATGTAATGTAAAACATTATGAATATATCTAGTGTTTCCAAGGCTACTAAACCAACTGGTCTTTCGTGATTTGATCTTTCTTATGATCATGCCAATGTTATGTAATAATGCACCGACTCTGTGTATCTGGGGTCGGGGCGTTACAACCAATATCAAAAACAAAATTATTAGAATATCATACATTTTATCTATGTTTTTAATATCCAAAATGGAAAATCACATCAAGTACATGTCCTCGGTCTACAAGTGAAGTGTTAAATCATATTTTTTTGTTTCAATAAAAATGGAGGATTGATATTGTATGGTCCTAGTAATGTTATTCTCATTAGAACATTATGATTCATCCTCCTTTTTTATGATCCCATGTAACACCCTCTCCATTTGGTTATTTTAAGATCAAAGTAATTATTTATTAAAATCTAGTTTCCTTACTCATAAACACAAAATTGATCTAATTACTTCGTTGGGATTCATTTTCCTGATAAATTTACATTACACAAAAACATATATTTCTAAATGATAAAAATATAACAGAATATTCTCATCCTTAGATAATTGGATGGGGAGTTATATATTCTCCTTGGAGTTAATTTATTTTCTAACAATCATCAGATATAAAATAATTTTGACATTAAAGTCCTTGGATACCTAAATACATAAATAAAAACATGTTAATTTTTATGATATGGAGCATGTTCCACATGATTATTGTCAATAATCATAATAGTATTCAGTTTTGAATATAATATTATGAGTTTCTCAACTTCCAATCCTATAATATTTAACCTTATGTTATAGTAATAATTACATTTCCCATCAAATAGGTATTTTATATGATTGCACCAACTTTCATCAATTTTTAAAAAATAATGCAATATTAGGGATAGAAATATAATAATTTAAAAGAAAATAAATGGAAAAATGTTAATTTAGAAGGAAAAAACTATATATTATAAATATTCACTATTTTATGAATCACAGTGTTTCAATGTTGTATATCTATTTTTATTTATATAGACAATTTCTATATGAAATAGTTATATGTTACATCATAAAGTTATACAATAAATAATATATTCAATTACATCATAATATATTGTAATGATAATATGAATTAATAAAAAAAATCACTAGATAATTTCAAAACATTTGTACATTCATGCCCATTTCTTGTGAATTGATTGTAGATTGAGATAATAGATAAATAAAATTATTCTGATTTTATTACCCAATGTTAGATTTCATCCATGAAGTACATCATCTTTTAGTGTGAATACATTCGCTTCAATTCTGATATCCTAACATTATTTACTCTTACAATAATTTTGAACATTTTCCTATGTTAATACTTATCCTTTTGGTTTCACTATTGATTTATTGTATAAATGCTAACAAATAACAATACATTTAATTGATAAAAACTACAAAAACATGAATATCATATACAGAATATATCATTAATTTTAACATAAATCCTAAAAAAGAACTCATAAATTTAGATTCATATTGTCTTTGGAGGATTATATATCAAATTCATCAACATAATGATATCAAAATTTACAAATATTTCGTAATCTCCTATGTGAAAATAAAATCCATTTGTTATTAAATAATTTTATAGTTATACATGTTTAATAAAAGGATATCTTAAAAGGAGTGGGTATAATAAGATAAAATAATCACATAAGGAATGTATATCATAGTATAATGAATTCAGAAAAAATTGATATCAGTATAAAACTGATATCATAATCGTAAATCAATTATCAATTTGTTGAAAATATAAAAAAATATTCAAGTATAACTACATTTTCAAGAAATATCATATATCATGAGATTAAATCATTTCACTATTATATTCTAGGATATAAAATTTTAGGTTCACTCATCATATCATAATAATTAGCTATAAAATATTGGCTCGTAATGTAATAATACATGAGGCTTACTCATAAGAAAAATACACGATGAAGAAATTGCATATACAATCATGTATTAAAAAGAAAAAAATTTATATTCATTAAAAATTACTAATAGAAGATGTAAATAATTAATATATTCATTAATATTCAATATGAGATCCATAGAGAATAAATATTGAGCCAATCTAAGATGAATTCTTAATAAAGGGTTGAGAAGATACAAAATAGATAACATCATAAAAATGATTTAGAAATGGTTTAAAACCAATTTAATATATAACAGTTTAATATTTTATCTTAAAATAATTTTTTAATAATGAATGGATTCACAAAATATATTTCTCACTATTTTTATTCACAAATGGAAATAATATATAAAATACCAGAACATGAAAATTAATAATAGAATCTTAATATTCCATTTTAATGAGTCATTTTTAGACCAAAGATCTAATAGGAACGTAAAAAAATATAAACCCAAATAATAAATATAAATTAAACCAATGCGATATGTTTTGAAGAAATGTAGAGAATATAATAGGAGTTAATGTGAAAATTAGGGATGGAATATGAGGTAACGATAAGACATGAATACCCCAAAAGTAAAGATTGTGGTTTTAAATATCCCTTACATTAGGTCAAAAATCACTATGTATGTTTTTATAATGTATTAGATGATAAAAATAATGTTAATCAATTATTCCTTAAGAAACAATTTTTTGTTCATTTCATTTTTAAGGTATATTTTTTAAATTTTTTAATTTCATAGTAATATAAATTTTAGACATCAATCATTTGAGACTGTTAAACAATATTCTCAAAAACCCACATTAGTGGGTTTACAAATGGAAACATTTTTAGTCATCTTGTTTCAATATATTTTTAAATTTCATGGTATAAATTATATTTCATTCTAGTTTTAAAAAATTAATACATCTCAATATGTTGTCAAAAATAGATTCAAAAAGGAAAATGGATTAAAATTTCTATTTTAGGATATTAAATATTGAATAACCATTTATTGTTCCCATAATAAATATAAATACTAATTAAACATTTATAAGAAATTAATAATTTCATAAATTTAATTTTTATAACATAAATATAATTTTATTCCATCAAAAAATATGGAAAGGTAAAGTGAAACAAATCTTCCTTGGTGGTATTGGAGATGATATATAAATATATTGTTATACATATGATACTGACGTAACTATAAAATTATTGATTTAACAGATGTATATTACCAATTATATTAAATAAACTTGAGAGACATTCGTTCAATGAGTATTCACATATGTTATATAATCATTTTGTGAAACTTTATGCCTTTACGGATTGTTCTTTTGAATAAAAAACATACATGACATGGGATGGAGAGATGTAGATATATTTTATTAGTGTTTGGATGTTTTAGAGGATTTTTTTAGTAGAGGTGTGTGGATAATAATGGTATTTATAAGGGGGGGATAAAAGGGTTTGAAAATAAAATATTGGAATAAAATATTTTATATTCAAATAATTACATTTCATGTTATTAAGTAACTATGGGATTGTGAATAAATTGTAATATTGATAATATAACACTCTTATAATACCTAGATCTCACAAAAAATATCTTATTTTATTAAAAGAAATGGTTGTTATATAATAATATACTATTCAGTAATGTTGAGATTTATTTGGAAAAATAAAAATATTCTCTATATAAAATATCGATGATCTTATTCAAAAAATGATATCGATATTATAAAAATATGAAAAATTTATTTTCTAAAATCATAATCCATTATTTTTAAAATAATGAATCTTAGCTCAAATTATAATTTCCAACCCCTCAAAAATCAATGGTTCAATACATAAAATTATTATATTTATATGAAAATTATATTATTTTAATAAAATTTAATCTAAATATGAATTCATTTTTTAAGATATTAATATATAAAAAATATTATTCCAAACATATATTCTTTCCAAAAATAATTGTTGATTAATTAATCAATCATCTATAATGTCATATATATTATTATTTTTTGACATAAATTCATAATATTGAGTTACTTATATTTTATTTTATAATTTTCTAAATTTCAACATTAAAAAAATTTAATACTTGTAATTTTAATGTACAATATTATTTATTAAACTCATCCTCTAATTAATATTATTTTAAATATAAATGAAAATTATTAGAGGTAGATATCATATTATTTATAATATAATTTTCTCTTCAGTACTTTATATATTCTAGATACATAATAAAATTATTAAAGCAGTATAAACCTTAAACGTAATAGGGGAAATCGTTGCACATTCATTCCATGAAAATATAATATTGAATTGTTGGTGATTTCAACAAAAATGAAATTATTTTGTAGATGATTCAACATAAGACAATGTTATTGATGTTTTTAATGCACCTAGTTACGAGTGTCCAACAATGATATTAATTCATTCATTACAACTGATTAATGATATTCAAAAGGGATGTTATATAATATAATTGATATTTATTCTCACTCACCTATCAACAATATCTCATTAATTCCAATAGTATACACTAATAAAAATTATCACATTATAATAGGAACATCACATATAATGATACTTTTGATTAATCGGAATGTAAAAATAATCATAGAAAAGTTAGAAATATTAAATGATCATCTAAATGGAATCGTTGTTAGAAACCCTAAAAATGTAAACTATAGTGATCCCATAAAACCTAAAATAAAAACAAATGATACAAATAAAAAAATTATTCTATTGAATCAAAATAAGTTGAATAAAGAGAATACCCTAGAGGAAGAGAAATTAGAACCCACCATGATTTATTATCGATTGTTATTCTGAATCCATTAGCGAAATAAAAGAAATAGGATTCATTAGACGTTCAAGTACATGCCTATAACTTCCATGGGTTTGAAGTTATTTAATGAAAATAAATAGATAATATAGTATCTATAGAATTAATATCAAAACTATAGAACAAACCAATTATATAAGATTAACCATTGTCATGTTTTGATGTTAGAATTTCATTAACCATCAAAAAAATTGATCCTTGAATATATTTATTCTCACTTATTTAAGAAAGAGTATATATATTAATTATAAAAATATGTATATGGGTCATATTGTTTTCCCATACACCAAGAAATGATAAACATGAAAAATCCACAAGAATCTACCTCTATGTAAACATTTCATAATAACTAGAGACATATTGTGATTCCCATCAATTGAAAACATCCTAACACAACCATAAATCAGTTATTTCATGAATGAAATACACATTCCACAAAAAATATATCTGAAAATGGAATATTCATATGGTTAAAAATATTATATTTTTAATTCCAACATTATACGCTTCTCCGAAATACAAAATTATATGTGGACCCGTCATACCTGACACACCCATTCAGACAGTGACAAGACAACTTGAAAATGAATTTTTTAACATTCTTGACTAAAAAAAATTAACACCATTTTTAGATACCATTCATTGTACAGTTTTTCATCAAATATATCAAACCATAAAATAATACATCATGTTGCGATGACACCCTAATGACCATACCAACAAACAGGGCCCATAATATAGGTTCTTGAAACCTGTTCCTTGACATGACACTCTAATAATAGATTCATAACTCTACTGAAGATAGTCCTTTACTCTAAAACATTAATTTCCACACTATTACCTACAATACCCATATGGAATATTTCTGATAATATATTATTTTTCTCCCATTATCCAATCATGCATGAACACCTCTAGAACCCAAAAAACATAACATAAAGTGTCATTAATTTTTTGTTGTACTTCATTATATAACCCGATAAATTTATAGAAATAAATAATCAAAACCAATCCAATATAAAAAAGGAATCACCAAGAATACTCCTATAGGAGATACCAATGAATGTAATTGGAATCATAGTCATGAAATAAAACAATTATATATATAAATACATAATCAATTTATTGTGATTAAATATCCCATTAATTTCAATAAAAATTATTATACCTCATGACCAAAATAAAAATTGATGTATATTTCATTTAATTTGTCGTTCACAATTTTTACTCACGATCCCAACAACATTAAACTACCCAACTATTCCATCACGAAGAAAAAAATTAATTCTCACTCATAACACTGTCTCTCAATAATAAAAAATTTTAATCAATAGACCCTAATTGTTGTGTATTTCACAAAAGAAAATTATCGTGAATCAATTATATATTATTACCCATGATTATAATAATAAAACATGTTTTATATGATTCATTTATATCCTAGGAACACCTTTCTGTTGTGTTGCATGTTTCTTCCACCCATTACTACCTTCCAATGGTGGCCGAATTAATCCACAATTTCTGGTGATATTATATCATGGATCAAAACATGATTATATGATGTTGGGTCTTCTTTCCGCCGATTCCACATTGGAGCTAATATCCTAGTCTAGGTGACCACCATATATTTTATTAGTGTTTTTGATACGCGTTCACATTTTCATATCAATGGGTACACATATTTATTATGATTTTTATTAATCTATATAAAGGGACTATTTTTTAGAGTAGATGGATAAATTAAAAATATCTGGGTATCTCTAACCACTTTGTGTACTAGAAACCTGAAAAAAATTCCCTTTTAGAGGGCATCTCGTATTAGGTATCATTGGCATAGAATCTGAGGCATCTCTTGCCGATCTAGATGTAATTTTATCTATGAGAAAATTCTTCCATGTATTTTTACCTCATTAGCCCATGTTCATCATGGGGTAGGTATTCTATGTTAGGTAACAAGGTCTACATCTTATGGAGACATTATTAATGATTAGAAATCCCCATAAAGGTGGATCGAAAATGTGTGTCTCTAAAAGGGAAGATGTCTCAGCTATGATTATAATTTGTGGGAATAAACATCTTATGAGAAAGGTATGGAGGCTTTTATAGGGGAGGTATAATGTAAAACCTATGTCTACCATTGTTTATATCAAACACCCTTTGTGGAATATCCAAAGGTGATTTCTTTGTAGGTGATATTTTACTCAAATTTTATAATTTATAGGTTCAAATTCTCTCTATGGAAGATCTGGAGGTGCATGAGCTAAGATTCAACACCGATGTTTACAATTGATAGTGTTGAGATCCATATGTGGATGACCTATAGGGTAATACTTATGATGGAAGATTTAACACATCATTTTATTATTTTTTAGGATTGGACCTATGGGAGGTATCCTATGAAACCTATTATTGAGATAGAGATCAAATCTCACATAGTTTTATGTCATAATTTTATATCATGCGATATGATTGATCTATGACGTTTATTGTGGTAGGAACACACGTGTCCTGGTAGGACCATCGGTGAGGGATGGTGTGGGTCATATGCATGGAATCATCCCTTCTCAAGAGGATCAATCCTAGAGGAACGTTGTGGGGATTACACATAGACAATGTATGCGTATTATTCTTCACGTATTGTTATAAAGGCATCCCATATCCATATCATGGGTATGATTATTGATTAACATCATGTGAATAAAAATGGTGTGTGCTGATTATGTATTTATATTACATTCCTTTATTCTTTATGTTATTTTATGAGGGAATACTATGTACCTTACATGTTGTAAGATAATTGTTTGACATCATGTGAAATGACCTAGAGTGTGGTGATTAATGATTATGATTCACATAATTTCATCCTATTTTTATGTCATGAGGGAATCCCATGTCTATAGTATTGAGTACGACTACAGTTCGACATCATGTTGAAGGCAATGGTGTGCATGGATTATACAATGATCTATACTTTAATTCATCCTTGTGTTTGGTCATGATAGAAAATCAACATGCTCTTGGGTTGAGTTATAATATTGGGTCTTACACCTGAGGGGGAAACCCAAGGTGCGTATTTTTTCACTAATTATAATTAAATAATAAATCATACACATGACACATAAGTCATCCCATTAATTCCATTGTAGGCATTCTATTCTAATAAAATACGGTTTTCAATAATATATCATTATATAGTGAGGACTAGAGGTAATCTATTGGTCCTGGTATGATGCATCTTATGTTCAAAACAAACATAATCTCATTATTTTCAAAGGAGGCATTCTATGATGTTCATATAGGGTATACTGTAGTCTAACAACATATAGTGAGGACTAGTAGTAATCTTATACTGGACACATAAGGCATATTGTGTTCATCATATGAGGCATTATATTTTTCACTTATAGGGTGTAGTATAGTTTGACATCATTTAGCGAGGAAAATATAAACTAGGGTTCCATGAAATGACTAATGTGTGACATACACAAGAGTATGAATTTCTTGTTTGACATGGAATGAGAGAAATATGATAGGGTTTCAGGAGTTGTCTGATGATTGTTTTGAGTCAAGGTACCTAGGGGATCCATGTGGATAATAACTACATATGAAATGGGATATGGAATAAGAGGAGTATGTTACCATATTTTAATTCAGTTATTTTCGAGGATTATCTTTAGACTTGGTGTCCTAGTGTCTGTGTTTTGGGTGTATATAAGGTGAAACTAAAAAATCTCTTCAAACCAGTAACAATAGATCATAATGTGACTCTAAATGTTTCATGACGGTTAGTGAAATATGTAAAGGGACCGGACGGGAGGCCTGGGACCACTGCTCAACACTGATTTCAACTAGGGGTGCATAAGATTAGCCCATATGATATATAAAAACATCAATATATCAGAACACAACCCTATTAAAAAAGATGAATGAAATAATCATTGATGTTGTGGAAAATCAAGTTTTCCTGAGAATTTTCTTACAAGCACGATTTTTCTAATAAATGTGTCATCCAACATTATAGTTGTTCCTAGAAAATGTCTCATGAATGGTTAGAATTTTGGAAAAACCCAGTTTCCATGGGAATCAGTTCAAAATAATATCATAGGGGCATCCCATACATAAGATTCATTTTCAGGGTATTTTTGATGAATATACGAAATTAGGGGTTGGAAGTATCACTATGTAATGGAACTTGTCCTTTTTCACACAACATTGATAAAAAAAAGTGAAATATTTATGGAGTTCATCCCAAATTCCATTTTTAGGATTGTTTTGGAATGGGAAAAACATCTCCATTTGAGATCAAATTTTTAATGATACTCAGTTTCATGACCACATTGTATCATGCCCTTTTTAAATTTCACCCAAAAAACTAACATTTTTATCATTTGAAGTATCATTCCTTGAGAATAATTATTGGGCCAATATAGAATATTTTTTCATTCTTTTGGGGATTTTTCATGCAATTCCATATGTTACTCTAGATTTTTCTAGGCATGACCCTTTATGAAGACCGACATTGAATTAAAAAAATTTCTAATATGTATCTTAGTTAAATATCAAAATCACGTGATATCATATCCTATGAGATGATGTTCACTTATGGATATGGTTCTTCAATGTCTGGTCCATTTTTAAATATTTTTTCCTCATACCAATAGATTTACCACATGAAAATCATTATGGATCATGTCTAGTGGATGGGAATAATCATCTAATAAAACACATGACCAATTTATGCTAATGATTAAAATCGATGATAAAATACGGACATAGTTTACTCCCTTATCCAAATATATACCTCACGTGATTTGGGAAAACACATATATTCTATATACCTGAACTCCATTAGACTCGTCATCTTATCATCATAATATGTAAATAGGTTATGTTCTTCCATTAAACATGAAAAAATAATCCCAAAATTCTCTATCATACACTTTTACATATAGGTTCCAATGTAATCTTTGATTCCATCCTCAATAAAATATAATGGATATTAAGAATTATTTATATGAAACACCATCAATTGATACAATTTAGTTTTTTAGGGATATTGTTTTTTATAAGAACACAAAAAATATAGTATGCAATTCACCAATGATAAATTTTTAACAAAAACACAGACATGAAGATAATATTATAGTATATAGATCTTTTACATCAACGTCAATTCCTTATAATATAAGAAAACAATATTAAGGAATAGATACTACATAATATAATATTTCACAACACCCAAAAATCATGAGTTGAATAAATTATCATGACCAAAAATAATTATTATTGGTACCCTATGAATCTACACAGCCTCATCTATTTGTTGAAATAAAAGAATATACAAAAACAGACTCTATAATAGAAATAATGTAGGTTGGTTACATCAAATTTTCATTGACCATCAAAGTAATGACACATCAACCATAGTATTATGGTATTTCTGTGAATATATCCCTAAATATATCCACCCATTTAAAATTGGTAATATAAAATATATGTAACGAATCTCATGAAACATGATGAAATGAATTCATAAGTGCAATGATCATTCAATGTGACATGAATTTTATAATTTTACACATCATCCTAGAAAACCAAAGATGACCCTCGATGGAATGATAAATATTGGATACACCCAAAAACTACACCAATGTTGTTATATATAAATTAAACTAAATCTCAATATGAATCGTTGATGGAAAAATAACTTCTAATGAAACATTATATTACATTGATCATCCTCCATCTATCCTTCTATATATTAAAAATGGAATATAAAATTTCGCATCACTCTATCATTCTAGTCTCCTAATGGTAACCCCCCAACCCATGTCTTCAATGTTTGATCTAACATTTTTAGAAATATATACCAACTAAATCCCCAATACTTCTATTGAAACTAATGTTCATGAATATTTATCGACAATTTAATTAAGATAATTTAATGAATAAAAAAATGTATGAAACTTATTTTAATTTCGTATTTATGACTTTCAATAAATCTATAATTTGTGAGGAATTAGACACAAACCTCTACATATTTTTAGACAATAAAAGAAATTTATAATTGAATAGAATATTAATGGGAACATCCGTAATAATAATTAAATATATCATAAAATTATCATCATCCAGTCCCAAATGGGATACCACATCAACTCGGAAAATAAAAAAACTATGTAAACAACTATTTCCTAAATAATATGACATTATTTTGGAGGTGATGTAGGTATTAGAAAAAATCCGATTATACTCAGCAAGAACATCCTCTAAAGTTTTTTATATTATAATATATTCAATTATAAATTCCTTAATCATATATCGGAACACACTGAACATGGATTACATGTTACCCATGAAAAGAGAGGGAGAATTGATAACATTGAAAAATATAACCATGAAATCAAATTTACCATATGGATAAATTAATTTATCAGATGTGGATTATTCCTTCATTATCTATAATATATTATGTATTTTATAGATATAAATATCCAAAAACCATCTATCTCAATTCTAAAAATAAAGGAAATAATCAAATCTTATTGGTGGATAACTATTATTCACCTTCACTAGAACAAAAATTAAGTCTTCTATCATTATCTTAGACAACCATCAAAATTATTTGAAACAAATAATGGATAACACCATAATTAAGATATTTTATGATTTAATCCCTTACAATCCACATCATATACTATGATCCACAACATCAAACTCTTAGAGAATTCAATATAATAATTATACACCCAAATCCGAGCCGGAAATTGCTTAAAATCTATCAGGAAATGGACATATCATCAAGTTTGTATGTTTAGAACCACGTTCATAAAACATATATGAAGATCTATGATGATTTATAGTAATTTAAATAAAATTTTTCTACTAAGACAATTGAAAAATAATATTACTATGTAAAAAATGGATTTATATGTTTATGATTTATCTTATAATCCCACTCACAAAATAACACATGTTTTTTGAATTCAGGATCATAGGACGCAACTCAAATTAAGATTAAATCAATAAAAATTCACCCTAGATATATCCAATATATTTTAATAATTGTATAATAAAGATTATTCTAACGGATGAATAAATCCCAAGATAACTGATTCTCTAGTGTTATCATAAAAGAATTTTGACATTCATTATGAACACTAATATGACATCCAATTATTATAGTTTACACTAAGGGAACCAGAATACTCTCTACCATGATCAAAAAAACCTAGATATGTTTATTTTAAAAAAGGGAGAGTGATTATAAATTATTCATTAATGTATAAGTAGTAGTATATGGAATATATTTGGTACATTGCAGATTATCATCTCAATCCCTAATGAATGTCCCCACTGTATGAACATGTCCACATCTAATCCCTTGCCTCAACGCAAGTAAAATCATATAAGGACATTCATAGAACATTTATACTGTGTGAGGGACATCCATTGAACGTCCTTGACCTTCTCCATATCCAATTGATTGAACATAATCCCACAACATAAAAAATGATACATCCTTTAAAGAATCCACTCATATATAATATGAGGAATCTAAAAATTATTTTATAAAATGAATTTTTAGTATTTATGAAGTAATATCATAGTTTTCCAAGAACCATGAAAACAAAAACCACTTTTAGAGAACTATTTGGACATGAATGGTAACATCTAGCCCCAAAAAATGAGGCAAATTAGAGTGATTTTGGATACATATTGATCTAATGGACAGTTACCCTGATGTAAAAGATCCCATATCTAAACTCTTACCATCATTATTTTTTGATTACCAACCTCTTGATATGGCCCCGGCTACGTTTTCACGTTATCAATCACCTAAAAATTCGTATTCACTAATTGACATATAGTACACATTAATAGGTTTGCTACACACTAGATCAATGGATTTAACAGATCCTATAAACATTGATCACTAGACTCCTCCTTGAAGAAATAGTCCATATTAAGGTGAATAGGTTATTAAAATTAATCCTAAGACCTTGTATGCATACATTTTTCACTATAGGGAGATAAACTCTTGCCTATCAAGTAATATCTTTTTTATATAGAATACCCCAAAAAATTAATCATAATTCGAACAAATGAATAATTATCTACATTACAATCCCCTATATGAAAATTTATCTATTGTAAGAAAAATCCATTCAACTATCTAAGGGCCAATGCGATAGAAAACAATTACCTATCTCAGATCTAACTAAATGTGATCTCGTGATCCTCTAGAGATTCAACATTCTCTAAAGAAAATACACTCCCTTCATACATAGACAATCGTTGAAACATGAAACTTAAATATCTTCGACCATCATACCTTATGTAACATCCCAATATTTTAAATTTGAAACAATATGTTCGATAGCATACATGATATGTCAAATTGAGCTTAACTGATAAACTAAATATTATTATTTAAATGCTAACATTATAACATAGTCGTTAGAATGATGGTTATGAAAATTATTTAAAAAATTATGAAAATATATTTTATATATTAA
This sequence comes from Viscum album, assembly GCA_963277665.1. NCBI lineage: Eukaryota > Viridiplantae > Streptophyta > Magnoliopsida > Santalales > Viscaceae > Viscum > Viscum album. Next base: position 1,468,261,333 of record OY728146.1, read on the forward strand.
TTTATAATGAATTATTTTTTTCGCAAATATTTATATATGAAATTAATACCATTTTTTAAAATAAAAGGAAATATTTTTATGAAAGTAAAATTAAATGTTCCAATGTGTTTTTATACAAATAAAAAAATAGTCTTTAAATTTTATATTAATTATATTTATATATAATGTATTCAATCTAATGTTCAACATTCATCATTTTTTTTGTTAAAAACAAAATAAAAATAAGTCGAATTTTATATATAAAAATGCATATTTTACTAATTATTATTTGGAAAAAAAAATTTGGTTATTATTTTAAAATGAAATTGTATAAATTGTATAAACATTATTTTATCAAAAAAAATTCAATTTTAAAATAAATCTATAAAAATTATATTTATATGAGTTTTTGAATTTTTTCTAATAAGATTCATTTTTTGGTGGATAGTGAAAATTAATTCTTATTAATTGAAAATAGAATTTTAACCAAAATAATATAAGATTTATATTTATATTTTAAATTTACATAATAGTTAGATTATATAAATTATATATCTATTACTACATTTTAATATATTTTAATCATTTCCATATTTAATTTGGATAAAAAATATTTTAATGTTTTGAAAATATATGCTGAAAAAATTTCTCTACATTTTTGCCTATGAGATTAATATTAAATTAAATTTTTACAATTATATTAATTTAATAGGACCGAATTTATTCCATATTTTGAATTAGAACATAAAATTAAATAATATTTTTCTTTTTTATACTTTTGGAGAATATGAATAAAATCCATGAATTTTTTTAGCAATGATAAAAAGATAATTCTGAAATTTAGGTTAAAAATAACATTATATGTACCAGAAAAATATCCTTACACTTGGAAAAAAAATTTGGATGGGTTATAATCAATCGTAATCACTTATTTATGTAAATTTTAACATTGGATCTACATGAATGAGAATATAACATTTTTAAAATTTTATTTATTTAAAAGATAATGATTTAAAACTCATATGTATAATTAATATATGAATTTTAATATTTGGTAATTTGGAAGTTATATTAAACTATAAAATGTCATTTCAAATATAAATTATTTATATAAATAACGTGAATTTATTTATAAATTTTATTTATCAAATATTTACTTTAATTTCTGACAGAAAATTGATGCATTAATTGTTCTCTTGACGGAAAAATAAAATAAATTATATTAAAAATAGTAATATTAATATAACCTAATGTAATTATTTTCAAAAATGAATTTTATAGATTAATTTCATTTGATATTTATTTATTAAATGTTTTTTTGATTATATAATACTATATTTATTGTTTTAAATGATTAATAATGGAATAGTGTCCATTTAAAATTAATAATTTCTTAAAATAAATAATATTTAAACAAGTGATATAAAATTTATAATAATATTAAATTATTCCAATGGATTACTATAATGATTTAAATTTCAATAATAAATCATTTATGGGTATTTATTTTATTTATAAAAACCACATTTAACCTTAAAATGTAAAAATCTATGTTATCATATTAAGAGTTAAAGGCACTAAATATTGATTAAAACAAATTTATAAGGGTATTAATGTGACCTAATCTGGTTAAAAAATTACAATATGAAATTATTTTGACCCAAAACTTCTTATATGTGTTATCAATCCCCTTGGTTCCATTTTAAATTGGAATCAAATTATACTAATTTAATATTTTTGACAAAATGACAAGTGTGACGCTCCCCTATAGTAAAAGGGCACATATTCCTCTCAAGATATCACAATTTTCATTCCATTTTACATTTTCCATAAAAAGAATTAATACCTTCCAAAAATCACTCGTTATATTTTAGAGGTCTTATTTTACGCAAAACACCTACATATTTTGTCTTAAGTTATTGAGAAATATGGTTTTTTAAAGGGAAGGTATCATATTTAATAAATTTTTTCTATTTTTATTCTAATTCAACATCTATAAAATAATATTAAAATGTTAGTAAATAATAAATAATGTTTCCTAAATCTAAATATATTTCATTATATTTGTGGAATGACCTGCATCCATCTCCATTTATATCTAATGAGAAAAGAATTAATCATCAGTGTGTACCACAATCAACCGCCTTGCGGACTGATGTAAATATTTTTCCATCCCCGTATCTCAATACATCATATAATTAAATAAATAATTTTAATATAAATGATATAAATGAAATATTTATCTTTATTAAATGATAATATATCATTTATGGTCCTACAATTCCATAATAAAAAAATGATAATATCATTCGTGAATACATGTGTACTAACACATCCCTGAAGGGACCTGATTCATTATTCAAATTCAAATCACATGGAATGATATATATAAGTAAATTTTTATAATTGATATTAAATATAATTATTAATGATCGATATTTAATTGTCAACTGACTGTTTTCTTCTTTCCATGATAATCATTTAAAAAAGTAAATGATACGTATTTGTACATTTGTCCCACCATCTACATGATTATAATGAAGATCATTTTTTATATAAATGTTTAATTGTTTCAATTAATAATTTAATTTATTTTTAAAAAGGACAATTTTTAATGAATATTATTTTTCTTATGATTGGGTTATGAACTCATTAACCATAATCCCCATATTAAAGTAATTTTGGATTTAGTTTTTGAAAATCATCAACATGTCTAATGATAACACAAATTAATATCTAATAGTATATAACATATAACTAAATGGTATAAAAGGAATAATAAAAATGAAAAAGGTTATCAAAAATTTATCATATAACCTTTGTTAATTATTCATAAATTTAAATATTGTACGTCCGATTTAAAATTCTCTTATGATAATATTTAACTAAAAGTTCTTTTTTATGATTTATATATTTATTCTTCTAAATAATTATCGTTCATTTTTGTGTCTTAAAAAAAATTATTAATGTATTTATTTGAAAATAAATATATTAATATTATAATTATCTAATTCCTCTCATTTTTTATAAAAATAATTATTTTTCTCATTTTATTTATCAGACTTTCATTTAAAAAACACTCTTTTCAAGATACCCAGTCAACTATTTATATAAATTTCCAAATGAATTTATTTGTTAATTTTATATAATGAACATGTATTCTGATATTCATTACTCTATATTATTTTAAAGAATGAATTTCATGTTTACTCGTCTATTTTCAAATAAAAAATGTTGATTTATGAGTATAGAACTTTAAAAAAATGAAAATTTAATTCAAATGTAAAATTGATTTTTCATAAGAATTTTTCTTTAATGTAATATTTTGTGTTATTATTATGTTTTTTTAATTTTGAATATTTTATGAGGATAGGTGGGTGTTACATAGAATGAGGGTGGGTGAGCCTATTATATTTATCCATGGAATTAAGAAATGGGAAACAGATAACACATTTCATTTTACCAAGTCATTATAATAATATATTAGGGTGATCATCTTAATCACGAGTATGATGGTTTATCAAAATGTATTCTTTAGAGATATAGTATATTTATCAATGATTTTAAAATGATTCCACAATTTTCATTAAATTTTTATTCTTTATATGGATTTTAATGATTTTATTTGAGAAGAAGGATGATTATCTTTTGATATTCAAATTATTTGTTTTATTCCCTCAGTGAACTTTAAATGTGTTTTAATGTTTTCCAAAGACTATCAATATTATTATTTTGTGTACCATTATTAAAATTTTAGGTCATACATAGATATAATTTTTTATAGGGTATAAATACGAGTAATAGAAAAAATTAATTCAAGTCGAATCTTTTGAATCTTTTTCATGAAAAGAATAGATGTTATATTTTAAAAGAGTTTCTTTTGGTGAAAAATGGTTACATTGTATTAATGTTTCGACTTTCAATGCACTGATTTACTATGAAATATATTTTTCTAATTATGTAAAAATTCAAACAAAAAATACCCTTTGTATTTTAATCAGGTGGATTATAGTTTAATATTATAATAATATTTATTGTTTATGGTGTGGTCCTTATAGATGGTATAAAAGGATTGTTTAGATAACTTTGGATATTTATATACTTTTTTAAGAGTTCATACATCATTAGGATTTTATCAATTTTTAGTTGATAATAGGTTTAGTGTCTAAGAAACCCCTTCAGAGGATTTATGTTATGAAATTTTAATTTCATTTATAGTTTTTTTCGAGACATTTGTTTTTTATGTTGTTATGGTTTAATACATTTCGGAATGTAAAATGAATTCTTTGAGATAAAATTTGATGTTAAAATATATTAATTTTATCTTCCAAGAATTTTCTAATATTTTTCTAATATTATTAATATTCTATTAAAATATTTTGAGAAAAACAATAACTCAAAGGATAGGGGACATCTCATTACAACTAGAAAGGATATGGGTATTGAACCCACATCTGAATGGAGATAATGGGGAATCGCTATCCACTATCTATCATGATGTCCTAGTTATTATGTATTCTTTTTATTTAATAAATCTTATAGATAAATGTTGTGTTATTTTTTTGGAACAGAAATTTTATTGAATAGATAAACATGATATTAAAAAAATATTTGTGGTGTAAGTGATAAATTCTATTTTAAAATTTGTCCATAATTTTTCAAACCCTATATGATTTGTGAAAATAGAATATAAATTTATTTTATGTTTGTAATTAATATTGAATAATATTTTAAAATAACATTTAATTTTGTTCTGGATTTATTGTGATTCTTTTTATATATGTTAATGATTAACATACATGAATATTTTATGATAAGGGAAATTAATGTTTGATATGAGGATTTAACATCAATTGATGTTATTTAGTGAGAAATGATAATAATATATTGAATGTTTATGTGATCAAATATTTCTATTTTCATATTTAATTGTAGATTAGAATATTTTAGAGAATTTTAATTATAGTTATTATTTTAATTATCTATGATGTACTATGGAAATTACTATTGAATTTAAAAGACTGATGTTATTATTAATAATTTGATTTTTTATTTATTAAAAAAATTGATATCTTTTAATAAAAATTTTGTTTCTGGTTAACTATTAAATAGAGGATTAATATATAGTCATCCATATTTGTATATTAAGATATGTTGAATTTGATTTTAGTGCTTTAGAAATTAAAAAAATACAAACTATTATTAGGAGGAAAAGAAGAGTTTATAGTAAAAATGTTTTAAATAATGAAATTACATATTTCATATATGTATAAACAATGTGTTAATATAATATAAGGTTAATAAATTATCCAAATTTAGGAAAAAAATATTTAAATAAATACCATATATAAAATTGTTATCAATTTTCTTTTCATACAATGAAATAAATGAACATTTAACCCATCAATGATTTATGGTTTTAAAAGTTTTCACTAAGTCATGGTCATATTATCTACAACAAACAACCAGAACATGATAAATAGTTTCTCTTCAATGTCAATGTTTTATCACCCTCAATCCCACTACATGTTATCATAGGCAACCTTTGTAAATTCTTTCACTCTTTCAAAATAGAAATTTTATTGACCATTTTCTCTGATGCAGGATTTCAATAATGGAATATGGAAATATAAAACCCTGGTTGTCAAAAGTGAGTTATAATTGTAAAAAAAAATTATAGTTTGTGTTTAATGTATACTCCTGATATTTTAATATAGAGACATTATGGGCTATAACATAAAAGATATTCCACATCATGAATAAACAAAAAAATAAATATTATCATTTAAATGTTATCATTATAACTATTCTTCTAGTGTAGAATATATGAATAATATTATCTTAATTACTAAAATATGGATTTCACATGAATATAAAATAATTTATTTAGTGACAAATTAAATATAGTTTAAAATAAAACCTTTTGTAAAATAAGTTGAAATCATTTTTCTAGAAAACATCATAATTACACACAACTCTGTTTTATAATAATAAAATAATAAAATAACACATTATGGATTATATTAATTATGGATATATATTTTATATATTGTATATAACTTTTTAAATCCATCCTAGGTTTTTATGGACATGATAAAAAAATAAATCGAATATTATTCAAAAAAGGAATATTTTTTTTATTAAACTAGTTTTGTTGGCTCTAATGCCCTACATGTTTTAAATCATAATTTTAAAACTATAATGAATTTTATTTGAAAAAATAAATCATATTTTTTTATTCAAAATGTTAAAAATGGTATTTGGGGAAATATTTTTTATTTTTTTCATAAGATTATTTTTTAGGAATACTAAAAATTACTACATTTTCATTGAAAACATTTTTTAATATAAATAATTTAAAATTTAAAATTATATATTAAATTGTTTTTAAATTATTATTATATCAATTATATATATATTTATTTATTTATTTATCCAATTTATTTCATTAGATTCGTTTTTATATTATATTTTGATAAAAAATATTTCACATTGTTGATCATTTTCACTATAATAAAAATAGCTTTTTCTTCATACATGTAGGCCTAATCTGGAATTAATGTCAATTAATTATGTAAATTAAATTTGAAAAAATTTATTCAAGATTTGGAATCATAATTTTCAAATTTAGTAAAAATTTCTCTTTAATTTTTATCTAATATAAATGGAAACCATTATAAAAAATCAATGGTAATGGGTAAATTTGGTAATATAGATTAAAAATTAAATTATAAGGACAAAAAAATTTCCCTAACAACATAACATGTTTTTTCTGAGTTATAATATAAAATTATCATCTATTTATCTCGGATGAAAGGAAAACTGAAGAGTAACATAGAATGTTTTGAAAAATCATTCATTGATAATACACAAAATGGGAGAAGAATCTCCATATATTAGATTCCATCTAAGGATCTTATAAAAATTAGAATACATGAAAATGATTAATGTAAAATGGGAATCTATTATCTTAATAACACAATACATAATTATTCTAGCAGGAAATGTCGATCGAACGCTGGAGTAATGCTTTCCCAACATCTTCTACTTCATCCAGATGACCATGTGTCTTGACTAAAGTAGTAAACTCCTCAAATATATTTTGTTCATTTTCCAATGATGATGAGGATTTTGAATGTTATATCCTTAGATTGGATATGATTTCATTATGCCTCTGTATTTTCAATGTCCAGGTATCCATATATTATTATAGTTTAGATATCAATAAGAAACACTACTCCAATGATCATGAGGTCTCCTTCATCTACCTAGTAATGATATTTTTATATTAAAGATCATGAATGTTTCCCTCATTACTAAAAATTTTTTCGATGCAATAACAATTTTATTTGCAATTTAATATACTGGATATCAATCAAAAACACCTATCCTAAAATTTGAAAATAGATGATTTTAAAATTCTACTTGGTTATAAAATTCATCCAAATGATTATTAGTAATCATGTGAGGAATCTGTTTTCATATCAAATTACATTTTAGTTGATCCTCTATGACAAATAGAGATATTTCAATAAGAGGAGGTATAACATGTTGATCTGGAAAGGAATGATGAAAAAAATACAAATCTACTGTTCTTTGAAAAGAAATATCATTTTTATCCTATACATGATGAATAATTTAGTCCATAGATAATATGTCACTATTATGGTTATTTAAATTTGAAATAGGGTGATTAATTAATATATTATCAATGTCTTTGATCATTACCATTTCTTCCATGAACAATGGGGTTAGTGTGAAATAATGAATTTCTACATGATGAACAAAAATGCTTAGCACACCATTATAATATGATGCTACCCAAGCCTAGTCATAATCTTTGGTTAGGATGTTGGATGAATTTTCTAGCATAAAAATGATCTCAACATCGATATATTCAAATTCCCGCATCATCTAAAACTGGAAGATGACACAGGGGTGATTTTGTACTCATTATTTATCAAATGGGTAAAAGGGGGCCCTTTCGTTATATAAAAACTAATGAGAAAATAAATAAAGATAATAATGCTTAAAGATGATCAAATCATCCACCTGAGAAATAGGAACCCTATATAGAATAGAGATCATATACAATCATCCATATGTAGATCCACTACCTATATAAAAAATTGGTCTACTAGTGAATTATAAGGGTTAAAATAAATACTATCAGATCATCTCACCACATCCTTAACCTCAACATGTATTAGAGGCATGGTTCTTACAATATATATGTTTAGTAGTACGGGATGGGATAAGGAATCAGATATCCTAGTGACATTATAGTAATCATAACAATATAAAGTATCAACTATCAATAAAAAATTAATTAGAATGGAACAATGATCATGTAGGGGATGTTTCCTTATTTAATGTGGAAAAATAGTTTGTAATGGCATGCAAGGATCACCACTATAAAATTAATGTGTTTCCCTTTTTCAAGTTTCACCTCCATCACCAATGTCATGACATGGATCCCTAAACATGAATCACATCCTAGGAAAATACATCTATTAAAATACATGTCCATAATTCCAACTAGCCTATGTCTGAGAGTGATCTCATAGTTTTATCAGTTCCTCATGAGGTACATTTCACATCATTCAATATTATCCAATATGATATAGCACTATCAGAGACCTGTTAAGAAGTGCACCAATGGGGGATTATGGTAGTTGACTTGACAACTTTGCAAAAATTAAATTTTTTTTACCATTCCGTGAAAGAGTAGAGCAAGAACAATATATACACATTTTTCAGTTTCTTCTGCATCATGGTATGAATTTCCTTCTACAAATGGGAGTCTCCAAGTGATCATCCCAGACATCCAAAGTAGGGATGATCTTTTCCTACATCTCTATAACAGGGGAAATACCACTAGAATATTAGATTCCCTATATTATTATTTCCACTTAATCATAAGAAATATTGATTGTGTTTGTGCTAGGACACCAACAACTGATTAGTTCTTGAAGAATATTGTGAAAGAAGTAGATAATAAATTGGGAACCCTAAATACACTCATAATGATAGACCCAATAAAACTATTCATGAACTAAGTGAATCTTTTTCTAACCCTGATGGTCCATGAACATTAATTTGAAGAATTAATACCAGGATAATGATCCCATTTCAATCTCTACGTGATACCTGAGTTGTTTAAATAAGAAGAAAATAAACTCAAGTAATTGTGAGTAATAAGTTGATGATCGAAGTCAAATCAATCTTGATCCAATTGAGATTTTTCCAATATATGATAAAACCAACGAGATTGTGTTCTTACAAGTAGGTAATTCTAATTAATTTCCATCTGAATGTATTGAAAAAAATGTGATACCCAGTGAGATGGAATATTAATGTCCAGAAGAGGGATAACAACGTCATATAGTAATCCAAACCCATATTGAGGAGGCTTGTTAGTTGGAGGGTAATCCTCATATATGAATTATAGGAACCACTTTTTTATTTTTTATCATAACACATTTCATATCTAGTTTATCATTTTAGTTTATAAGAGTCATTGAATTTCGATTGGCCACAGTAGTTGAACATAAAAAATGAACCAGAATCCATCTAAACAAAATTATGTGGGACAAACCAGAATGATAAAATAAAATAATTTCATATAAAGGGCATAATAATATATTCTTCATGATCATCTAATAATTAAACCAAGGAATTATTGAATAACCTAAATAGATATCGAACCACATGAATCTTTAAAAACTAGTTCATCTAAGAAACCCAAATGTCATCGTGCAACAACTTGACCCCTAATATACATTCCATTTCTTGAGCTCATCATGTTTACATTAGTTGCATGATAGATAAAGAATCAAATGATTAGTCCATTTATCCCCATATAACCCAAAAATATAATTTTATCCCAGTCGAAAATGATCATGAAATTATTGATTTATAGTTCTTAGTTGGTTTAAGTGGGTTCCCAAGAAAAACAGTCATATAGATTAGTTCTCATGAAATGGGATCGTGGTTGGGTCATTCGATCGAGTCATGAAGAACGGTTTTGTGAAAAGGATGTGTGAAAAAAGCTTGGAGAGATATATTTTGAATTATAAGTAACTAGGGTATAACGATTCACCCAACTAACACATATATATGGAATTATGTTGAATTCCAATAGTCGCATGGAAGAAAAGGATCAACCAAGACATCAATTCATGAAAGTTCCAAGGGATCGGGTGAGAATTTACATTACTCATAATTTATGCCTTATCACCATGTACATTTCTCTTATGGGAGTAATTTTTTATGACCACCAAATACGAATCATAATATCCACAATGTATGGAATATCATAATATTTGTTTTTGTCACTTGAAAAATTAATGGAAAAATATGGTGTTTGAGACATGTATTTCACATGAGACACCATAGGATACATGATCGCGTGATAATCATGAGGTCACTCGATGAAACCATGTACATGTAATAGAGTAATTATGGTCCCATGAAGTTCCTTTCACAATCTAGTTTATCTCTCATGAAAGTGGCCCCAATAATTAGTGCTCATACTATGGAATCCATATATTATCCACAAGGTCATGTGGCTTCAAAATGGGTAGACACCTGACTAACCTTCCAACATACCTTTTAAAATTATAGGATAATAGAGATATGGGAAATAGACTCTTGTGGTTATAAAATCTCATGTGAAACATCACTCATGACTGTAATGATAATGTGTGATATTATTCAAAAAAACTAGTGTACTCCAAAAACATTTTAAAATAAAAATTGTAAATAAAATGGGATGATGTGGAAGCCTCTATCAGTCTTTAATGACACACAACATGCCCTGTTACCTCTTTACAATACCACATACCCTGTGAAACATGACTGAATCATATTGTTAAAGCACCTTGCCTTGTTATCATTGTTAGGTGATTTCCCTCGGGTATGTACAGGAAATTGCATGCTCCCCCTTTGGGTATATAAGGAAAAGTGTATGGAATTGTCTATGGATTGATTATTAATTTCCATTAGAACGATGTTGGTCATGTGATACACCACCATGAAGTAATGTTTTTTTACTCTACAACACCCATTAATACTTATAGACAACCAATCTGTTATAAAATAAAAAATGAAATTAAGAAATTAGAGGAGACGAATGCCTCTTACAGTACTAGAACTCATGTGTATGACTAGGATATCTATGGTGTGGTCTCACAAGACCCCTATACAAGCCATAATCAACTCACAATACCAATTTTAAAGCCAATTTGGTTTTTTGGTAGCACCTCGACAAGCTATATTTTCATCCAAAATTAATTTGTGTATGGCTTCGATTTTCATATGAATTCCACTAAATAGGAACTCTGATCACATGAAAACACGTGGACACTTCACTATGAATATGTAGAAGCCCTTAAATTTCCTCTTAGGATTAAAAACGTTCCCGTTAATTTTATATACCAAAATAAAGGTGGCATTGACGAGATAGACTCATGTTCACTAAAAAATAGGTGAAACCCTCGGAGTGGTCCATAGTATGTACTCGATAAAATAAGTCACACCATGTCCCTCGACTAAATCCATCATAGATTCCAGCTAATGTTAATTTTTGAATAGATGATCCACTGAGGTGGGGGGACCTACAAATTCCCCAGACAAGTATGAAAATAGATAGAATATTTGGATGGGATGTTGTCCATTTTGCATCAAAGAACCTAATATGATTTCTCATAGAAGAAAATCATATAGCTGGAATGTCCCTAATTATGTTACATTTTACAGAATAGATGGAGTAATAATTCAGTATGAATAATAATTGTCTATGATCAATATAAATCACATGAAGGACCTGTATTAGGACAAATTAATATCATCTCCAAATTATTCATGATCATGTCACGCATAAAATAACCTATCACTGATCAAATGTAAGGGATATAAAATATAATGTATAGAAAAAGTAATTAAAGTGGGAGAATTATGCGCTTAACATACGAACTAATCCTCATGTGCTCTGTGTAAACCACCCATGGAATGAAAAAACAATAGGACATTTCCTCCAGATCTTTCGTCGCTCATATAGTGTGTTATTAGGGTGATGTTATGTCCTCTATAAATGTTAAATAATGTATCATGGTGCCCCTTGATAATTCCAAACATGTCTTGTGAAACACTCTAGGATCTCTATTCATGCCTCTCTATGTCCTTCAAACGTGTTCCTACACTCATATGGAGGAACCAATTCATGTTATATGAGACTCACATTAGCACACAAGCAGCTCACTCTGCACATGAGGAATCCTATAAAAACACCAGATAATATTCTCAATGTGCTCAATTCATGTCAACTAGGACATGAAACACCATATGAGATATTTTATACCGACTCTCATAATACACTCTAAGAGTTTCATCCATCTCTTAATATGATACCAAGGTGTGTCATCTAGATCATGGGAATCCCCCTATGTATTTCATCTAGTATTATGTGATGGATTATAGGATAATTTGTCCATGTATGGTGATATTCTCTGTACAAGTCAACCTCGATCATGAGATGAACATCAGACATTGCATCCTGGACACACGACATCCCATATATAGGCCAACTATATCATGTGAATTTATTTGGAAATGTCCATAATAAAACCATGCATATCGAGTTCTCCCTCTACAGATGAAAATATACAAACAAGGAACACCATGTAGGTCGTCATCCATGTTAGGTGTTAAAGTATTCTAGGACATAAGGTCATCCTAAAACCGGATAACCTTGTCCACCCTCAGTGTGTATGGCATATTCAATAGTGAAACATCATTTTGTAATCCACTACTAAGGAAACTAATAAAAAATTGATTCCCACAAAAACCCGGAAACATAAGATGCATCTCTGAGCACTGATTTCATTAGTAACCTTCAAAAGGTTTTTCTAAGTAAATAAGTATCGCTTCCATAATTAGTGAGATTAATTATTTTGTATTCCATTTTTCTCACACCATGCATCTCTGACATGGGAATATGGTAGTGTTATAATCATATCATTTTCAATGAAATCATAAAAAAAAGGAAAAGGAATCTCTAGAGTGTAATCCAAGATCATGAACATAATATGGTATGTCCATCATATATGAAAATTTCAACATGTAATCCTTACCAAACTGAAGTACGCGATCTCTGATACTTGCAATAAAAAGGGACCGTGTGATATGTTTTTATGTAACTATATGAAATAACAATACATTTAGATGTATTCCCCATTTATTCAAACATATTAACATTTGGGCCCAATCATTCCCATGGATATCAAACACGTCCCTCCATTAAATGAGAATCCAAATAAACAAATATGACTATAATTCCTTCCAAAACTAGGATATGTAAGAATTATCTCTGGTTCCTAAGCTCTATATTGTCATCCATAAGCTACCCCAATATATAATCCATGAACCATTATGAAATGAGGCTAATCACTTTCTACCCCCAGTCTCACAAACCATGCATAGACCACAAGGGATTAGAGAATCATAGAGAACAAATATTTAGCATCATAAATCTCTACATGCTAGGTAAATCATAGTATGAAATCCCTAATGAGTGTCATGGTATAAGTATACCTTCTACAAGGGAATCTTGCATTGCGAACATCCCAAGGGAATAATCAAAATAAGATAGCTATAATTCCAACCATAACTAGGTTAATAGGATGTCTCCAAGAGACTCGAGCTTAAATATATGGTGCCTCAATCCAGGAACTTGTGTCACATCTGTATGATGATAAACATCACAGGTTTAAATAAATACATTGGGTTTTATTTTATTGACAATTTGGATATATAGGATGTGATATAATGGTATATCCTCTCTTCAAGATATTAATATCCTCATTATATGATATAGAAATTGTGAGGTACATAATTATAAGTATTCATCATAAAAGATGGTACCCATTACAAATGGAACAAATGATGAACCTAGTATATATATATATATGGATTCATTAATCATAACCATGTAATCAACAAAAAAAATAGACTAATCCTATTAATCATTTGGATGTCATTACAGATCCTATATCTAGATTTGGAATAGATTAATGACCATATTGTTAATCTTAAAGAGTGACATAGATTAATAAATTGTTCAGAAAAAATGGAATCATGAGTTTTTCCTCCCATCCACATGAACAATGGAATTCCCCTAGCATTGTTGGTTTTGAATCTTTAATTGACCTCATACCTTTGGAAATCAGTTCCATTACAAGTTAATGATTACCGAACCATTTATATTTTTCCATACGAGTAACAATGGTCACATACTGTATGTAGATATAAATTATTGGAATCCCTCATAACCAACCATTATTAAAAACTGAATCAACCTCTATGGAGTTTCTTATAAATCTTATCCCCGATGAAATAAACATATGTTTCATGAATGTAAATGTAAGAAGAAAAAGGCTTATATTAGGTCTAATTTCCATCAGGCATGTCTATACAACCTATTTGATAAATAATTTTTTATTAATAATCTTTAAAGACTATAATATCAGAAATCATACTATATATGAATTAATTATTTTCATTTAGGTCACATTTATTAATAATTGCTTGGTAAAATAACTAATTCATGTTATAATTGATTCATCATTCTTGTATGTTTTTCTTCGATAATTTCATATCCATTTAAAAAGATCATGGTTAAAAAATCACTTAGATGATAAATATTATATATAGTTGAAGCATAATCATTATATATGTTTTTACAGTATTTGATAAAGTTATATATGGACAATTTAGTTACACTGTTCATGTAGATTGCATGTTGTATGTTCGCATGAATAATGTTTCTATTTTTTCATATATAGAATGTAAAAATGTATAGAAATATTACTCCATTTAATAACCATTATTATATAAAATATATCACATGTATTCATTAAATATATCCTTACTACCATCCCTATAAAAATAAAATGTAAAACATTTGACATCACAATTTCGATGTTGAAGCCTATACAGACACATGATAAATATTATTGTTTTCCATTGAGTTGGAATGTAAGAAAGAATCTTTCATATTATAAATCTATAAGAACAAAAAATTAAAATATATAATATAAAAAGTTTATATCTATCATTAAATATTTTTTAGAGGTATATATGGATAATGAATTACAATATTTCACGAGGAGATAGTCCATCATAGACATGATTGAAGGTTTCAGATCCCATTTGATAGAAGAAAAGATCAATATCGGTTGTTAAACTAAAAAATAAAATCACATTATATTTTTGATATTTATGTTATTATTATATCAAATTTTTATTATATTTTAATATCATATAAGATGAATTAAAATGGAAATGCATGGTTTAAAACAATACCACGTCCTCAAAATACCTATTACTGTTTCTATATAAAGCTTTCCTAGATTTAATTTTTGATTAAAAAAAGTCTCATAAGATGAGTTTGAGAATTATGAAATAGATTTTTTTATATCATGGAATATAAAATATATTTGGAGGTCTGATGAAATTGGGGGAGTGGGTGGCCTTTTAGATATGGGATATTGGACACAGGTATTATATTTGAGAAAAAAATTAATACCCATTTTTTTAAAATTCCAAAATGCTCCAAAATGAATCATTATCAAATCATTGATTATCTAAGGTTGAAATGTATCTATTAAATATGAATTTTATGTGTTTCTATTTATTTTTATCGATTTTATTTTTTTACCCATAATATACATGTTTCGTCCTTAACCATGTAAATTAACTTTTACAATTTTTACAATTAATTTTTAAAAAAAATTTGTTGAACATATTATATAATATTATTTATATTTATTTTAAATATGGAATCCAACATTAAAAAATTAAATTAAAATATGGAATGTAATTTTTTTAAAATAGTATCCTTGTATATGTGACGAAAAGGTTGTTTTCATAAGTATTGAATGTTTTCATATCAAAATTATTTATGAATTTTTTTCGAATTATATAAATTTTATTTATTATAATATAATTTAATTAATTTTACATTTTAATACATTTTAATACAAAATAGATCTTTTAGTTTTTTAAAAAAAATACTTTTTTTAAAAAGAACCCCATTATTTTAACTATTCATTGATAAGTAATTTTTTTTAGAATCTTCTCAAATTTTGACATTATAATATTTTTCACATAAGTATTTAAATAATAAATCTAATTTTAAAATATATATTTTCTAATTGTGGTAAATATTTAATTTTAATAGTATATGTGTAAAGCGTTGAGAAACAACCTTTTATAAAAATTGAGTTTAAAAAATGATTATTTTTGTTAATAAACTGCCTATTTTATTTATGTTCAAAAAATAAAAAAATAACCTATATTAAAAATGAGTATATCAAATAATTTTCATAGAATAGTTTCTCTTATTTACATAACCCAATTTAAGATATTTTTTTTAATTTTATAAGGTTCATTTATAAATTTGGTTTCATGTATCAAAAGTTTTTGAAGAGTTGAAATTTAAGGAATTGTACTCCCCCAATTATTTATGATAATTTTTTGTTTTTGAAAAAGATTCAGAACATAATGTTTTTGTTTTAAAATCTCATGATGTTATAAATTTAAATATTTTTTTCAGTGATTTGACACTAAGGGACTATATGTTAATAAATATAATATTTGAGGAGTTAAATTCAAATGTTCAAGGGAATGTGATGAAATTTTATAAGGGAAAAAATGTGATTGATTAATGTAATAGAATTAGTTACACAATAAGTTAATGAAATATTTATAATTTTTTTTATGTCATCAATAATTGACGTGGTCGTTTTCTTATATGGATTTATAGGGTTATTGCCTATGAATCATTGATATTAATATTCATTTGCTAAACAATCCAGAATATTACATGATAGCGGAATAAAAAACTCTTTCATTAGAAATATATTGTTACTACCTCTATGGAATTAAATAGAGAGATATATATATATATATATATGAAACAGTTATTTTAATTTATATTTTCTTATATGGATCACAAGATGGGGAAAAGAAGATTTATGTATCTTCTCAACAAATGTGATAGTTTTATACACTCTAATCATGGAATAAAAATAAATGTGGACTGTTCATTGAGAAGGAAGTATCATGGAATTATAACCATGATGATAATTAATAATAATTCAATACATACATATCTAAAATAATATTATTTGTTGAATTTTAGTGAGGGTGAGAAATAATAACCTTTTATGATATTATTAAAACATCTTCACTATAAATTAAAATGAAGTCCAAGTCGGATTACAGAAACATAAAATTGATGATTAATGTTATAAATGATGGGTCATTTTCCAAATACAGTAACAAAGATGGAGTATTGATGTTTTTAAAGTGGATTGATATTAAATCCATACAACTGGAGAAATGTGAATTTGCAGATTAATCACACATCTCAAATTTCTCTATACAAATTTGGAGAACAATGATGTCTCTTTACTGATCATATAATATTTTATTGTATTTAGAGAGTCATTTCACAGTATTTATATATATTTTTAATATTATAGTACATAACCACTAATATAATACACCCCAATGGGGTAATGACACCTCTACCCATAGCAATATGGAAGGTGGGAAATATTATGATGGATTTTTTCACAGGAATCCTCATGAAACAAGGGATGAATGATGATATATGCATCATTATTGACAATATTACAAGGTCATCTCATTTAGAAATGTTAAATAGAGAGGTTCTACATTACATCCTTTCAAGAATCTATTCCTTTAAAATCACAAGGCATAAAGGGGATCATTTTTTAATTTTATCTGACCGGAACCCATAGTTCACATTAGAATTAAAAAGTCCTTATATGTATATCTATATCAATATACATTAAAACATGTCATATCAACTCTATGATGATATGATAATTTAAAGGACTTTAAAAACATTATAAATCATGTCAATATAATTTTTTCTTTACCTCCAATGACTATGAGATCATTATCTAACATTGGTGAAATTTTCTTACGATAATAGATTTAATTTGAATATCTAAATGGAACTATACAAATAATTTAATTATATGGGGTGTCATATTCTAAATGTTAGTGATGAATTATGAAAAATAATGAACTTAAGACTAAATCATATGGGGGAGATTATAAATTGAAGAATATAAAATTCATATATATAATAATAGAATCAAATAGTAGATAAAATACCTCTGATTATAATTGAATAAATACCATTGAATACCGTGTGGGGATCTTTTATTGTTTATTGTTTCATCATTAATTAGGGTTTTTTGATTTTATAAATTGGGGATGTTAATAAATATGATAAATTGTTCTCTTGAAATACATCAACAAATTTATTATTATAACATATAGATTGGATATGCGTACCAAAATTTCAATGGTATATGATATATACCATGATTCATAAATAATTAAATATATAATATATAATATAAATTTTCTCACATTCAGTATGGTCGAATTAGAGCATGTTTTTTATTTATATGAATGTTCCTATTCAAATTCATGACAACAGGGAGGATGTGTTTTCAAAATCAATCAAATCATTTTGTGAAATTATATAGATGAAATAAAAAAATGAGATAAGGCTACATGGGATCCCAATGAATATAAAAGGAAAGAGAGTTAATAATTTTTTGATGTATGATATATCTAATAATTTATACAGTGAAATAATTTATGGGGGATGCATGTAATACTTGATACATTGTTTTTTCTGTTAAACACCAAATCTGATATATCTAAACATTTATGCTAAATGTTTTTAAATATTTTTAATATATATTGTTAGTTGAATAGTGTAATATAACATCATTTCTAATTCTATTCATTTTATCAACTCTTAGTATATACTTTTGAAACAAAAAACAATTTATGTTTCCATATCCAGAAATGAATTCATTTTATAATTGACATTATTAATTCTAAAATATTTATTGTTGTTTAATAAACTTGTGTTTGATATTTTAAAAATTGAGTTAAATATTCCTCAACAAATTTATTTATATATTATACATTTAATATAATAAAATTAATTTTAACAACATGTAATAATAGAATCTCATAAAAGGCTTTTTAAATTAAAAATAACTGTGTCTAAATTTTCTAATAATGTAAATTTTTATTTTAGTCCTAATGATTATGTTTCCATAGGAAAAACATGTTACTTAAACAATAGAAAAAAAGGTAAAAGTAATAATTCAATATTTAAATGGATTGAAACATGATTAAAACAAGTCTAGAATTGTGTATATGTGGTTTAGATAGATATTATATTTTCCTCAATTCATTATCAGTTAATATTGAACCCACTTGACATGTTTTTTATGTGCTCCATCAATATTACGTTGAAATATTTAAAAATTACAATTCTCCAAAATTAAAAAAGGGTCCTCTAACCACCCCTGTAATGCCGATCTTAATAATAGTGGTCCCCATATATTATAGCTTCATTACTTCTCGTATGATCATATTTAATTCTCATATTATTATAGTAAAATGTTATTATCCTAATCAATTATCATCTATGGAATCCCCTATTAGAAACCCAAAGATCTCAATGATTGTATAGTATTTTCACTAAAAAGATTTCCATTTATTATTCTGATTATAAATTGTTTTTCCTAATATTTTATTAATTAATACATATTAATAGAATACATATTTTATAATAAGTTTAAAATAATGACTATCCATCTATTTCTTTTCCCACAGAAATGAAAAACGTTCATTCATGTGTTTTGTGGATAACTGCCACCATGTTGAAGTGTGATTCATTTTCTTAAACCACCCTACACATCTAGTTATATGTATCATGTTGAATGTTAAATATCATTTTTTTGAAATTATTAAATATATTCTATATAAAATTTGATTTGATATTAATGATATGATACAAAAAATGTTCATTTTAATTTAAATAGAGTAGAATAAGAAAACAGGGAGGTTAATATTTTATTCAAAATATGTAAAACATCAATATTCATTAATTATTATAGGTCATCAAAAATTATGATAAATTAAATTATAAAACACTATATAAGATCATTATTCTTATTTTATAGTTATATTAAACTGAAACCTCTCAAAAATAATTCATTAAATCATTGTTTATTCTAATTTAGGTTTTTTTATCAACATATATGAACAATACTATGAATTTATATCATAAAAATGGTAAAATAAATAATAATATAATTTAATATAAATGTGTGTATAATTTTTTTTATTCAAGAGATTATATATCCATATTTATTTCATTAATTAAGAAAACCCCATTCTATTTTTGAGAGTCATCGAAATATACTGGTTATCAAATTTATCTTCAACGATCATGTGTATGCAACACAATAATAGAATATTGAATGGAAAAAATAACAATATTCCTCCTAATTTATTAATTTATAGACCTTGTAATGGTTTAAATTTAATGGATAATTACTATGGACACTGCTATTTTAAAACTAGTACAAATGATCAAAGATATAAACACTCAATGTGGAAAATTGGTACATTTCATATAAAGAGTGGATAATTATATGGAGTAAAAATTAAATTGAAAAGATAATCAATTTTAACTAATTGATTAGACTAATATATTTTTTATAATTTAGTATTATGTGCATTTTTCCAATTTAGAAACAAATTATGGGATTTCCATCTCGATGTTTACTTATTAAGACATGTTTTTAATTATGAACCATGTTTCCTATTATTAGTGTATAAATACTTCTTATGTGATGTGTTATATAATTTTATTAATTTGTCATCAGTAATATAATATTAATATTAATTATTCTATTTCATTATGTTATGAATGGATTTATACCAAGTCCATAAATATATGTTTTTATCCAAATTTTTCTTTCTTAGAGGATCATGTTATACATACTAAAAATTTCCTTTTATGTGAAACCTAAATTTTAGTAATAAAATTTACCATTTTAATATTTAAATTATAGGGATTTAAAATAATACATTTTATACCTCCCATGTATTCTTTTGATTCAATATTTTCAATGGCTTTGTAAATATAAATATTTCCTATGATAAAATAATTATACTATTATATTCTAATGTATTTGTGTCTATAGATTCCCAGATTATGCATCCATTCCTATATGACTTCAATTGGATTTGGTTAAAATAAATAGTAATGAAGGGGTAATCACCTCAAACAATATTATATGGTAATTTATTTAATCATCACCAGGATACAAAATATAATGAAATTAGAGTACAAATCATTCAAAACACTCTCGATGGGTATGATTTAGAAAACTCACACAATATTAATGAATCATGAATAATTTTTTTCATTCCATTTTCTTGGACTCCAACTAATGAAATCTCTTTATCCCAATTACAATATTATTTTTATAACACAATATATTGAAAATAACCCATCTATATATTTCATTCATAATAATTCTAACTATCATATTGATGAGTACACCACTCATTCTATGTTGATTAAGGAATTTTATCCCATTCAACATTGTTATTTAATTGAATGGTGAATTAGTTGTTTTTTATATTTTATATTATATATAAAACCATGTTTTTTATACCATGAGGTTTCTTAGGGAATAGTATCAATGTTATTGATGATCCTTATATTGAATGAAGTAGAAATAATTAAGTGACACTTGAAGTCTAAAATTATATATCACATTTTTTAGTCTACATGTATCACGAAACAATATTGGTTGGGTTTTAGGGTATAACTATTCCCATGAATGTATAGTTTCTTATAACAACGTGTTTAGAAAAAAAAATTAAGTTCCTACATTATACATTTAATTAGTATGAGATTATTGATTTTTAGTATACTTGATTTCATTTATTTTAATGGATATATAATTACTTTAGTTATCGTTTATTATGGATTCATGTTGTTTAATATTTATTTCCATATCCTTGATTCATTTTTATGTTAAAATATTTTATATTGTATTAAACGTCTAATTATGAATTTGTGCCCACCATTATTTGTTTTATGTTTCCAAGGAAACTATGAGAATAAATATTTGTATATTACAAGGGAATAATGAATGTGATATTATTGATCACCCACAATGTTCCTATTTTATATAATATTTTAAAATTTAATTAATGTATGTATCTAGTTTTATAAGACAAATTATCTATATAATCCTTCAATAAATATTATATTCCATTCCAATTACTAGCATTTGGTTTTTTGAGAATTTGATGTTCCAATCACCCTCTACATTATTCTTCTTTTACAACTCGGACCCAAAAATAATAATGTAAAAGCCTAAATTTTATTACCCATTTAAATATATGAAGGTATATTTATATTGAAAAATATTATATCTACATACTAACCATATCTACTTCACATTTTATTCTTGTAATATTATTTATGTATTATCCTTTTTTCATGGTGGATAGGGTTGATGTTGACAAAATTTAGAAATATATATCCCTCATAGGGTGACAATATCATGAAATTAAATGAAACCTATACTATAGTGTTTAAATTAATGGGTATCTATATATAACATGAATTTTTATATTTGATTAGTTAATTTAACTTCAAATGGAATTTAGTCCTCAAAAAGTTCACTCGTTTACATTAGTTTTATTAGTATATTCCACAACGGTGATACCTAATAGAGGGATAAGCTAACCCATTAATTAGTTCCATATTACAAACTATCTATGTCTAAATAAATTATCTAGTGGATTCTATAAAAAATAAAGGTGAAATAGAGGTAGAAATAATGAATTTATATAATTCCAATGGCTTTGATGAGATCCCTTGTTCATTTATTCTCTTTAAGTGTACCATAACATGAATTAAGTAATTAAGGGTATTCATGGTTATTATGTATTGAAATTATAACTATTAGCTAAAACATCATATTAATAGTTCACATACAAATGTAATTGTATACCCATTTATTGTTTTATTTATCAACCATCATTATGTGTAATTTATCATATGGAATTTATGAAGTGTAAATTAATAATTAATTATACCATATCATAGGGATCAGTACTTCGGTTAATAAATTAAATTTTATCATAATGTGAAACATCCAAGGATCCATCAGTTGTTATCGTTATATTTTATTATAGAATGATATGAATGTTCTTATTGATTATGTAACGCCCCGACCCCAGCTACCCAGAGGCGGTACATTATTGTGTAACATTGTCATGATCACAAAAGATCAAGTCTAGAAAGACCAATTAGTTTAGTAGCCTTTGAAACACTAGATACATTCATAAGTCTTACATTACATCATAAAGTAAAACAAAACTACCACAACATCTTGTCTTCATATCCCCTCATACTATCCCTACAGGTCATTCATAATATACTTCTACACATCCTAGAAAAATTAAAACATTGGAAGGGGTGAGCTCAGATGCTCAGTAAGGGTAACAATATAGCGGAAGCTTTCATAAATAAGCATAAATATTTAAGGAAATTTATAACTAAAAAAAGCATTTTGACCATGAACTTCAGCATTATATGGAAAAATAAAATAAAACAATTCCATTTACTTATTCACATAGATATTCTACTGGTCGTATAATCACATGCAATATCAATAACCACTTTCATAATGATGGAATGCATAATGCCAGACAATCATAACCACATAGCGAAGGACTCATGCCAAGACTAAAAATAAGATTTTGTCAAGGCCTTGTTCCAAGACACTAGTTTGTCTCATGAGACCTACGATGCACCGAGGAGCTATAGTGGGCTCCACCCGTCACTTATTAAGTCCAATGCATTCCTCATATGAACAGGTTTAAACATATCATAAACCATAACATAATCTTATCACATAAAACATACATAAAGGAAACATAACATTTCCACATGTCAATCGCAAGATATCAATAAAACACATTGATATAATAAAAACACATTAAAAACCATTTTCAATACGAAAATAAAAGAAAGTTAAAACTTTGTATTTATTATTCATTTAAAAAAATTATATGGCTTGTAGAAGAAGCCGAAACACAAATAATGATCATGGAGGAAGAGAAGTAATTGTCACCGCATACTTAAGACAAAAACATTCTTTTTGTCATTTAGTAAAACACTTTTTTTAAAAAAATCCTTTTTGAATAAAATTAAAAGTCAAAGGGGTTTATACACCATATAAAATAAAGTTGTGTATAAAAAAAATATGCCTCAATGAAAGGAGATTGAGACGAAGACCCTTACAAAGATCATTTTTTTAAATAAAGTTGATCTATTATGTTTATTCACTATAGGTACACATAAATAAAGTACAATACAAGATAGGACATAATAATATCAGGACATAATTTGAAAGTAAGGGATTAAACAAAAGAATGGAAATTGTGTTAAGAAGTTCCCTTACCTCGTGTCCGACTTGACTCGACCATTATCTACCCTCTTGGATAATAAACTAGAGTTAATTTATAATTTATTTAGATAAATTTTCAAGTTTATTATTCCTTTTATATCACTTATTACACTGTTATGAACATTATGTAATTATTTAAGTTAATAACGGTAGTTTTGTCGATCTTTGGTACATGAGTCAAAAATAAACTTCGTATAATTACAAGTTGTTCGTGTGGTGAAATATCCATTATATCAAGAATTGTATTCATGATTTAGATATCATATATATCATATATATCCAGAATATACATGCAATTATAATATTAAATAACATTTAGAGGTAAGAAATGAAATGCACCGTTCATGGAGACGGTAAGCCGTACGTACGCATGAACGCTACTTTCATTCCTATTTCATATTTAATGGAATGAAGTTAAAATTATATAAAGGTATAATATAATTCTAGTATAATATAATGTATAATAACATTTACTGCATCCTTTATACATCCCAAATATGGAATTAACGATTCAAATCACTTTGAGGGGGCGGTAGTCCGCACTTCCTAAAATGAAATTATCGCGTTTTCCCATAATGGAAACCATAAAGGTATGTCATAAATGAAAAATACAGAAGCATAAGTAAAACATAAACATATTATATATCATATATAAATATAGTGACATATAATTGGCCACTTTTGAAGGTGTTATATGAGTGTTGAACAATCATCGTTTCGTGAGGCAGAAATTCGCCATCCATAGAAACAGTATGTTCTTTAACCATTAGATGTAGGTGTGTGTAATTTTAGCTCGAATCCTTCTCATAACAACATCCTAGTATATTGATGATACTAGTTTTTTTATAAAAGTAATGAATAAAAATATTTTAGGGGGTTGGAGAAGTAAATTAAAACAAAACAACATTAGAAAAGACATTACCTTAAAATCGAGTAACTCTTTTTGATTTGATCCAAAGGCTTCCTTGGAAAGGCTTTTGCCAAAATTGAGGCTTCTAGGAGTAAGATATGGAAGTTGAGAGAGTATTTGGGCAGAGGTTGGCCGAGGAAAAAGGCTTTTATGGTGTGAGTAAGGTGGTAGTGGTGGGGGGCCTTTTATAAGAGGAGAGGAGGGGCACTATTTGAAAGTCATGAAATGTTACTTTATTATATAATGCATTTATGATTTTAAAGGTCCCAAAATTATATATTTCTAGTATAAGGTGATATGTTTTCTAAATATACTCATAAAATAGGTTTTTGACGAGTGTATGTCTTATATTTTTCATTATCTTTTTTTATTAAAATTGTTAATTAATGAGGTAATCGCTGCATCATCATGGTGTCGTAAATAATATAATTTATTTAATTTCTAAAAATTATAAAAAAAATTATCATGATGTAGGAAATCGTTTTAGGTTTCTAATGAATATTTATAGTCAAATATATGTCTTTTATAACCCCATTTTATAATTGTTTTAGTAAAACAACTCATGTTTGTGACATTTTTATTTTAACATTAAATAAAAAGTTTTTAATGTCATTTTCCTACCAAAGTGGCTCCATGGGGTCCCCAAGTTGACCGATGGATTTTCTTGGTCGTCCATGACTCATACAATAGGGGTAGGACAAGTTTAAAGGTCATTTCATTTTATTATAACATTATCTTTACCTTAAATTTCACTAATTACCTTTAATCGCGATTAATTAAACTTAAAAGTTATTATTTACCAAAAATTATTTTAATCCCATTAAAACACATTATAATTATTAATTAAAACCATTTATGTTGGATTTTTGAAAATCAAATCACAGAAGTGGTAATGTTTCATTTAAAAAAAATCTGTTTTTTAACTACCACTTAGTGGTTTCTCTATTCATCAAAAATTGATGTTTTTCAGAACAATGCCAAAATTTCACCCTAATCTATTATTGATATTCCAAATTCAAAAATGATGTATATGTTACAAAATTACAAAAATATAATTTGTATTAATTAATTTTATAATTAATTCCCGCTGTCACAACAAATAGCGTGTATTTAAGAAACAATATATATCAAAAGATTGACAATTGTTTATGTCAAATTTAAAAGTGAAATTAATTTTAATGACCACCATTGGATAAAATGGTAAAAATATATTATAATTATACTTTAAAACCACTCAATAGTATAATTTACTACTATAAATTTTGTTTATTAAAAAATTTGTTTTTAAGTACTTTTCACTATTCATAAAAAATTGGAAGTTCTCAGAAAAATCCCAAAAATTCAACATAGGATAATTTCGATATTCTGAATCCAAAAATGAATTCCATTTTGAAATATAAAATGTATATAATTTTAAAAGGTGGGTTTTAATATTCATAACGGCTACTTTGATTGGTTGTGGTGTGTTGAATCTCGAACATGCGTACAATGCAAGCTATTGCATTATTAAAAGAGAAGCGTATCATGGAATCTCGGGGTGTTACATTCTCCCCACGTTTAATAAATTGCATCCTCACAATTTGAAATTTTTCTTTGAAAATAAAATGTTAAAAATATAAAATACCTTTGTCGAAAACCCACATCGGAAATAAGGTTAATAAAAATTTAACCTTAATAAGAGAGAAATGAAAATGAAAAGATTACCACCAAATTATGATCTCGATAAGGTGAACATTAGTGGAAATTAGAGACATATAGTTGGAGGAAAAACGTAAATATTTGTAGGGAGTGATTGAGGTCATCGATCACAAACAAGTGTAAAATTGAGGGCCTCAAAGCCTTCAATCTATGTTGATTTAAAATATTATCAGTTCAACAGGACATAAGGTATTAGGATAACACATTTTTTTGTTTTAATATCCCTTTACTAATTTTTAAGAATTAATTTATTTATATAATAAGAGATAGGTATATAATTATATATGCTTGACAAGTAGAGCTTCACCCTTTAACTAATTTCTACCACAAACCCATCTTTCACTCAAAAAGATAATGGAACTCAAAAATATTATATTTATCCTAATATTACAAGGTTAAAAGTATTAAAACATAACATTTATATTAGGAAAACAATTTTTTAATAACCAGGGACTTCCTGTAGGATAATGGTAGGTAATAAAGGCCTGTCACACTATGGTTGTGGGTTCGATTCCTGTATCTTTGTTCGACGTGACGGGTTATCCCCCGACTTGCAGGTTGTCCTTTTCCTAAAACTATAATATTATAATATTCAAAAATAATCATCAGAAATGTTTTAACATTAAAAAATACTATCCAAGGTTATACTTAATCCATTCGCACCTTTATAGTTATCCAAAATACCTTTGTCCAGACTTTCTCTAAAAGGTCTCTAAATTCCAAAATCAATTGTAATATCAGATTCCCCAAACAAAGTAAATTTCCTCTTATTTTAACATACTAACAATATGATTACCTTCATCATATTAAAACCTTAATGAAAGAAAAACAAGTACTGCTGTACAATCCTTATATATATCACATTATTCTTATAACCAGAATATAATCCTTGAGTCCAAAAGCACCAATACATTAATTATTCCACTTCAACTGTAGTAACATCATAAGATTGTCCTTGATCCCTTGGCCTTTTCTGAGGTAAGTTTCCATGATGCTTAGGACATTAATTTCCATAATGCCCCATTTCCCAACAATTGTAGCATTCAACATTGATAGACTCTTTCTCTCCCTTGCAATCACGAGCCTGGTGATCCTTTTCTCCACAGTTATAACAATCTCCGATTCCTTTTAGGCAAGAACTCGGGTGATTCATCCCACAATTATCACATAATGGAAAATCCTTCTTTCCATTTTTCCTTTTATCTGCCTCTTGTTTCACCGTTCCCTTCTTCTCTTTCTTTACTTTATTCTCATAAGATTTAGAGAATTTATTTTCCATCTTGATAGAACACGAGACTATATCTTCGTATGTTGGGAAAGATTGTGATACTAATGATCGACGAAGAAATGGTTTTAACCCATCAAATAAATGATCAATATTACTTCTTGGGTTACGTATATAATCTGCAGCATGCCTCGCTAACCGTGTAAAGTTAGCATCATACTTTGCGACATTCTTATCCTCCTTCTACCTCAGACTCAGAAATTTCCTTTCCATATCTGCTCGATGGTCATGTGGAAAGTATTTTTCAAAGAAAATTTCCTTATACTCCCTCCATTCCATACTTGTTACTTCTTCATCTTCCTTTGTGTTTTGAATCAGCGACCACCATTGATCGGCATCTCCAGTGAGCCGGTAGAATGTCATGAAAACCTTCCCCTTTCGCTACTCCCCAAGGCGTGGACTATTTTTTCTAAGGAGTTTATCCATTGCTCAGCTACTAATTGATTTGTACCCCCATTAAATGTTGGCAGTTGTTTCTTCATGAAGCGTTCTAACATTGATCCTCCACGTAGCGGATCAGGGTACTCCATATGAGTAAGGTTATTATTCATAACCTGAGTGAGTTGTCCCAGTATGGTAATAAGTTGATCAGCACCAGTTGTATCCCCATATCCACAATAATTATCTTCAGCAGGAGGGAAATCCCTACACAGAGTGCGTGCATTGATACCGTTTCCATTCCTTCCACTAGGCTCCATTTCTAAACAATGGAATAAACTAGATTCGTTTATGAATCAAAATACATAATTCCATACTTGTAAAATACTTAACATGAATTGAACTATTTATGGTTATAATCCATAATCATAAAAATGTTTTCTTTGAGGAAGTATATACTCATAACCCTTCATAGTGGTTTGTAAATAAAATGAGAATTATCCTAATAATATCCCACGGGAGTGTTGTAACCAAGAGTACAGCAAGGCCCATTGTCGTTCACTTGTTCCAGTTCGAGTCTAGCTCAAAGCGGTGTTTCCGGGTTTTACCCCTATGTATATTTGTGCCAGATCCGCCTCTACCTATGTGTTTCCAGACAGGGATGTATTGCTTGGAAAACACACAAAATCTCTATAATACCAAAATTCTAGGATTTTCATCTATAATAATCCTCAAAGTCTACCTTTGGGCTATGGGCTCTAATCAGAGTTAATCTAAATCTAGCTTCCAAGGTTATTACTAAACTACCTCTAATACCAACTGTAATGCCCCGACCCCAGCTACCCAGATTCGGTTCATTATTGTGTAACATTAGAATGATCATAAAAGATCATGTCTCGAAAGTCCGATTAGTTTAGTAGCCTTGGAAACAATAGATACATTCATAAGTCTTACATTAAATCATAAATTAAAACAAAACTACAACAACATATTGTCTTCATATCCCCTCATACTATCCCTTCAGGTCATTCATAATATACTTCATCACATCCTGGAAAAATTAAAACATTGGAAGGGGTGAGCTCAGATGCTCAGTAAGGGTAACAATATAGCAGAAGCTTTCATTAATAAACATAAACATTTAAGGCAATGTATAACTAAACAAAAGCCTTTTTAACATTAACTTCAGCATAATATGGAAAAATAAAATGAAATAATTCCATTTACTTATTCACACGGATATTCTACTGGTCAAATAATCATATGCAATATCAATAACCACTTTCATAATGATGGAATTCATAATGCCATACTATCATAACCACGTATCCAAGGCCTCGTGCCAAGACTACAAATAAGATTTTGTCAAGGCCTTTTTCCAAGACACTAGTTTGTCTCATGAAACCTACCGATGCATCGAGGAGCTCTAGCGGGCTCCACCCATCACTTATTAAGTCCAATGCATTCCCCATATGAATAGGGTTAAACATATCATAAACCATAACAGAATTATATCACATAAAACATGCATAAAGGTAACATAACATTTCCACATGTCAATCAAAAGATATCAATACAACACATTGATAAAAATAAAAACACTTTCAAAACCATTTTCAATACCAAAATAAAATAAAGTTAAAACATTGTATTTATTTTTCATTTAAAAAAATGTTATGGCTTGTAGAGGAAGCTGAAACACAAATAATGGTCACGGCGGCAGAGAAGTCATTGTCGCCGCATACGTAATACAAAAACATTCCTTTTGTCATTTAGTAAAATGCTTTGTAAAAAAAATTCATTTTTGAATAAAAGTAAAAGTCAAAGGGGTTTATACACCGAATAAAAGAAAGTTGTGTATAAAATAAAATATGCCTCAATGAAAGGAGATTGAGACAAAGAACCTTAGAAAGATAATTTTTTTAAATAAAGTAGATCTATTATGTGTATTCACTATAGGTACACATAAAAAAGTACAAATAAAAGGTAGGACATAATAATATCATGAAATAATTTTAAAGTAAGAGATTAACCCAATGAATGGAAATTGGGTTAAGAAGTTCCCTTACCTCTTGTCTGACTTGACTCGACCATTCTTTAACCACCTGAATAATAAACTAGAGTTAATTTATAATTTATTTAGAAAAATTTTCAAGTTTATAATTCCTTTTATATCAATTATTACAATGTTATGAACATTATGTAATTATTTAAGTTAATAATAGTAGTTTTGTCGATCTTTGGTACTTGAGTCAAAAATAAACTTCTTATAATTACATGTTGTTCGTGTGGTGAAATCTTCATTATATCCATAATTATATTCATGATTTTGATAGCATACATATCATATATATCCATTATATACATTCATTTATAATATTACATAACATTTAGAGTTAAGAAATGAAATGCACTGTTCATGGAGACGGTAAGCCGTACGTATGCATGAACGCTACATTCATTCCTATTTCATATTTAATCGAATGAAGTTAAAATTATATAAATATATAATATAAGTCAATTATAATATAATTTATAATACCATTACTCCATCCTTAATAATCCTACATATGGAATTAACGATTCAAATCACTTTGAGGGGGCGGTAGTCCGCACTTCCTAAAATGAAATTATTGCGTTTACCAATAATGGAAACCATAAAGGTATGAAATAAATGAAAAATAAATAAGTATAAGTAAAACATAAACATATTATATATCATATATAAATATAGTGAAATATTAATGGCCACCTTTGAAGGTGTTATATGAGTGTTGAACAAGCATCATTTCGTGAGGCAGAAATTCGCCATCCACAGAAACAGAATGTTCATTAACCATTAGATGTAGGTGTGTCTAAGTGTAGCTCTAATACTTCATACAATAACATACTATTATATTGTAGATACTGTTTTTGTTCCAAAATAAAGGAATAAAAAGAGTATAAGGGGTTGTAGAAGAAAAATAAAACAAAACAACATTAAAGAAGACATTACCTTAAAATCGGGTAACTCTTTTTGATTTGAGCCAAAGACTTCCTTGGGAAGTCTTCTTCCCAAATTGAAGCTTCTAGGAGTGATATAGGGATGTTGAGAGAGTATTTGGGAAGAGGTTGGACTATCCAAAAGTCTTTTATGGTGTAAGAAAGGTGGTAGTGGTGGGGGACTTTTATAAGAGGAGAGGAGGGGCACTCGTGGAAAGTCATGAAATGTTACTTTATTATATAATGTGTTTCGGATTTTAAAGGTCCCAAACTTATATATTTCGAGGATACGGTGATAAGGGTTCTAAATATACTCATCAAATAGTTTTTGGACAAGTGTAATTCTTCGATTTTACATTATCGTTTTATTTTATTTAAATCGTTAATTAATGAGGTAATCGCTACATCATCATGGTGTCATAAATAATTTAATTTATTTAATGTATAAAAATTATAAAAAAATTATCATGATGTAGTAAAGCTTTTTATCTTTATAATGAATATTTATAGTCAAAAATATGACTTGTATAACCCCATTTAAATTTTTTTAGAAAAACAACTCATGTTTGTGACATTTTTATTTTAACAATAAATAAAAGGGTTTTCATGTCATTTTCCTACCAATGTTCCTCCATGGGGTCTCCAAGTTGACCCATGTATTTTCTTGGTCGTTCATGACTCATAAAATAGGGTTAATAAAAGTGTCAAGTTTATTTCATATTATTATAACATTATCTTTACCATAAATTTCACTAATTATCTTTAATGGCGATTAATTAAACTTAAAAGTTACTATTCACCAAAAATTATTTTAATCCCATTGAACCACATTTTACTTCCTAATGAAAACCATGTACGTTGGATTTTTGAAAATCAAAACACAGTAGTGGTAATGTTTCATTTAAACAAAAAATTAGTTTTTTAACTACAACAGAGTGGTTTGACTATTCATCAAAAATTGAAGTTTTTCAGAATAATGAAAAAATTTCACCCTTAGCTGTAATTGATATTCCAAAATCAAAAATGATGTCTATTTTACAAAATTACAAAAATATAAGTTGTATTAATTAATTTTATAATTAATTCCTGATGTCAGAACAAATACCGTGTTTTTAAGAATCAATATATATCAAAAGATTGACAATTGTTCATGTCCAATTTCAAAGTGAAATTATTTCTAATGACCACCATTGGATAAAATGGTAAAAATATATTCTAATTATACTTTAAAATAAATCAATAGTATAATGTATCACTATAAATTATTTTTAATAAAAAAGATGTTTTTAGGTATTTTTCACTATTCATAAAAAATTGGAAGTTCTCAGAAAAATACCAAAAATTCAACATAGGAAATTTTCGATATTCCGAATAAAAAAATGAAGTCCATTTTGAAATATAAAATGTATATAATTTCAAAAGGTGGGTTTTACTATTCATAACGGCTACTTTGATTGGTTGTGGCATGTTGAATCTCGAACCTGCGTACAATGCAAGCTATTGCATTATTAAAAGAGAAGTGTATCATGGAAGCTCGGGGTGTTACAAATTATTAAATGTTGAATGTATAAATGGAAAATGTTCATTATAATATAGCATTGAACTACAATTTTTATGGACTTTTGGAACTATCCCTTATCAATGAGGGCCTATGATATGATTTTCTACAACTACTCCTCATTGTGGTGTGTTACATCACTCATTTAAAGTATTTTTAATTATTAAAATAATGATGGAGAACATGCATATGCGACCCTATATCCCCAACCCTAGTTACACATATGTATTATGTGTTAAGTAAAAACCTGACCCATATATCACAGGTTAGGGTATT
Source organism: Viscum album (assembly GCA_963277665.1). NCBI lineage: Eukaryota > Viridiplantae > Streptophyta > Magnoliopsida > Santalales > Viscaceae > Viscum > Viscum album. The sequence continues at coordinate 1,468,294,809 of OY728146.1, forward strand.
GATTTATTTTGAGGTGTTACAGTAAACTAGGAATAAAAAAATTATTTTTCCGACATAATATACAATATTTTAAAAATGGAATAAATGATTCATTTAATCACGCTATTAATTTTATAGGATAATTAGGAATATATAATTTTAAAAATAGTACTCAAAAAAGAGAATAATTTAAAATATACCAAAATTCTTGGTTGGAACTCAATACTAATACAGAGATCTATCGTCTTATATATTATTGAATTAATTAGGATATAACATAGTTCACCCTTATCAAAATGTGGCATTTGGATTCATAAAAAGGATAATATATTTAATTGTATTTCATGGTTCATCTTATATTAGAAATGAAAATTCTAATCTTTCCATGGATAGGTTTTTCTTTATAAATAACATCCTAATATAAATTCTTATACATATTTAGGTGGACATCACATCCCTAAAAACTACCATAATAAATATAGAAATATTTCCTTTTCAAAATCCTTTTGTATGGTCACTCTGATGGATAATGCCATTATAAATGTAAGAAATGGTAATAATGTCTGTAAGAAGGTGAAATGAACATTAAAGTTATGTTATATTCCATGAATTAAAGGAAAGATAATTATTTATGTACTTTCATTGCAGAAAATTCATTATAGGATATGAATACCATTAAAAATATTTAATTTCCATCGATACTATGAAAATATGAATATTCATTCATATCAATATTTAAATAGTAACTATGAGCCCCATTAAATACTATTGAATCACACTTATAGGATCATTGTAATGTGGGATAGAGACATATTGAAAAGTAAATTGTATATAGGGTCTATTTGTTGTTAGGGTTCTCAAAACATTACATTATATTGTACACGTTTTGAGATCATAATATATTTCCCATTTTGTTCCATGATATGAATTAAAAAAGAAATAGTTAAATATTTTTATCTTGTAATGGAATTGGTATAATGATATTTTAATCCATGATGTATCAATAATGTTTTATATGTAAGATAATGAATAACTTATGCATGTTCGATAAGAAAATGATCATTAAAAAGTTAATTCTTAGTGTGCATATATGAATAATCATGTTATGTTCCATGATTAAAATATAGGATGTAGGAATAATCTTACTAAAAATTCCATCTACTATAAATTAATCATCCTTTCATCTGAATTACTATTTTATCGATCCTAAAAAATATTTAATGATAATCATTTTCACTAAATCAGACCATCTTCAAATATTTCGATATCATCATATTGGCCACATGGTAATCAATTCAACGCTTGAATATATTGAAAAAATTAATTCTTAATCAAATAGAAATGTCTAATCCTACTATATTAATTTTAATATATTAATTATTCTTTTATAGAATGGATTGGATCCTCTTTTAAAACTAAAAACAAATAATGTACCATAAGGTCCTCAATATCCCATTTAACCTTAGTTTAAATATAATCTCTCGTATAAATAAAATCTGATTTCTTTCATTGGTTCATGTAACCTCCAATTTCAAATGTTTCCATTGAGTAACAGATTCACCATCTATGATAATATAATATTAATGTACTATTGGGAAATATATAATGTAGAAATATTAAAATAAATAATATATGAACACATAAAGTTCATGTATAAATGTATATGTGAATGATGGATAGAAGATTTGTGACTATTAGGGTTAGAGAACCCGAAATTTGATACTTTATGGAAATCAAAACCCCTTACTGTACTGTCAAGTGTTATTTTTAAGTGTATAATATTATGAAATTACTATAATATTCCTTTGTCAGGTGTAAAAAATAATGCATCCCTTTTCTTCATATTTTCCTGAAGTCTAACTAATATCGATTGGTATATTATTGATATACTAATGTGGTTTAAGTATTTGATGAAAAAATATATAATGATCCATTATAATGTTTAAATTGAGAACATAGTGGTGTATTTTTTTTCAATAAATGGATAATATTTCATAATAATTTATAATTATATTTTATAGAGGATATCCCTCTAATTGTAAAGTTAATTTCTATGAAAAACTATCTTATGATTCATAAATATTATCCACCATCATTGTATCCCTTGACATTTATTCTCTCTATGGTATTAAAAAATTCAATATTTAGTTGTATGTGGTAAAATATTAAAGAATTATGTTGAGTTTAGTTCGTACAAATGGCATCATGTTTCCAGACCAATCTTGGAAGACATTTAACAAAATACATTGTTATATGATCTCATTTCCAAACTAGGATAGACATAGATTGTAACATACCAGCTGGCCTCTAATGAACTGATTTATCTTGCTGACAAGTTAAGCACCCCGAGACAAACTCATCCACCTTCATTTTCATGCCGCTCCACCAAAACTGGGCCTTCAAAGCCTTATATGTCTTCTGTGAACCAGGATGTACATCCCATCATGAATGGTGGTAAGCATGAAGGAGTTATTCTTGAAAAACTATAGGTACAACCATCATATCCTTGAAACAAAAAAATGAACCCCTGTCATGTTTCCAACACTCAATGATCTCCCCACCATTGAGTTTTGAACTTACAACCATACATTATACATTTTTTTTTGTGAATCTTTGATCTTTTTTACTAGATCAGGAACTAGCGTAGCTGAAAAAAACTGAAACATCACCTTGGTCTTCACATTCCACATGCATGTCCACTAGGACTGACATCAACTACTATTCATCTGAAGCTTCCTTCACCAACTGAGAATATGACTTCTTACTCGATTAATCTGCCACCGAATTGCCTTTCCCCAGTTTGTACATCATGTCAAATTCAGACATCTATTGATACTCCATCCATCTCATTTACCACATATTCAAATATCATTGTGAGAAAACGTGTTTCAAGCTTTTTTGATCCGTAAATATAGTAAATTTCTCTCCAAATAGATAATTTCATAATGCTTTCAAAGCATGTACGAATACAGCTAACTCCAAATCATGTGTTGTGTAATTCATCGTATGCACCTTCAACTTCCTTGAACTATAAGCCACCACATTCCCTGTTTTCATGATAACACAATACAACCCTGATCATTATGCATCACAATACACCACATACCCCTATCCTAGTTCTGGTAAAATCGTTATTGGTTCATATGTAATCCAAAATTTTAGTTATTGGAATGACTTTTAACATTATTATTTCTATATGAAGGAAGATTTCTTCTTTTTCAGAGGTGTCATTGGTGAAGCTAGTTGTGAGAAATCACGAAAAAAGCGTCGGTAGTAACCCGAAAGACCACGAAAACTTCGTATCAAGAACGCATTCATCAGTGGTTGCAAAGAGATAATGGATTATATCTTTTTAGGATTTACAGAAACACTTTTCTTAGAAATAACATTGCCATGGAAACGTACTTCTTGTATCCAAAAATCAGACATTGATATTTTGGCATACATGCGATGATCTCTCATGATTTTTAACATTGTTTCCAGGTGCACCTCCTGATCAACCCTGGTATTTGAATAGACCAAAATGTCATCCACAAAGAACATAACCAAAGAATCTTGATAATGCTTAAATATCGTATTCATAATTTCCATGAAGACTGCTGGTGCATTTGATAAACTGAAAGGCATGACTACATATTTTTAATGGACATATCTACTTCTAAGAGTTGTCATTGGAATATCCTCCTACTGAGCGAACAATTGGTGATATCCTAATCGCAATTCAATCTTAGAAAACCATTGAGATCCACATAATTGATCGAACAGATCATCAATATGTAGAAGTGGATATATATTCTTTTTTAAAACATGGTTAAGCATACGAATATCAACACACAGCCGAATAGTTCCATCTACTTTCACCACAAACAAAACTGGTGCTTCCCATGGAGACGTACATAGTCGAATAATCCTTTTTCTTTCTAGCTCCTCTAATTTCACTTTTAATTCCCACAACTCTGTTAGTGGAATCCTATATGAAGGAAGGGAAACAGGGCTAGTCCCTAGAAAGAGATAAATCATAGACTCTACTTCCCTTATAGGTTGTAACCCTGAGAAGTTGTTTGGAATGACATCGGAAAATAGATCCACAAAACCTAGAAAACTATTTTCTTCAATTTATTCCATTGATTAAAAATTCAATGTATCCAATTGGTTATATATCATTCCCACCATTGGTGCCAACAATCTCTTTTTGCTTTTTTTTTCTATCCTCTCTCCTATGATGAGATGGTCGATGTCATCCTCAGTCGTGAAACTATCTGTTATCAAATAACAATTGATTTAAGACTTGAACGTTGTCAGCCAATCCATAACTAGGATTACATTACAGAAATATATCTCCAACATTGAGAAGTCCCATTTTAATGTAGCTCCATCAATAGTTATAGAACAATATATAAAAACAAAGGCTTGGCATTCTCTTTCACCAAGAGGAGTATTCAATTTCAAAATAGAAGGCATCATTTTCTAGTTTTAAACATTGAAAGTCCCCAGTATTAAAAGCAATTAAGAAACGTGATTCACCATATTTTATCAACACCTACACAAAAGTATAATTCAAAAAAAATCATACATCTTACTGTATATGGTACATCATGATCATAAAGAATTGTCTGCTAAGCTCTATTCAATTGCTTTTTCAAAAAATCATTCTCCATGTTTCATTGTTGAGGTTTCCCTGGTTGAGAAGTCATGGTATTTTGAGAATCACCATGGCTAACTCTGTTATTCTAACAAGACTGACTCTATAGTCCTCATCCTGTCAAAGCATATAATTCTTGTGACCCCTAAGAAGTTTCACGCACACCCAACCTCGAATGATTCCTACAATAGCAAAGTTGATGACCCATTTTCTTGAAATTGTGGCATGATCAAGGTTTTTCCAGATAGTCCCTCTTTAAGTGGCCTTGTGAACCACATTGAAAACAACCTTCTTTCTCAGGGGTCGTGGAGGATGGATCACGGATCCTACCATCTAGTTCTGATTTCCACTTGAACTGTGGAAATAGGTGTCCCTTTTCCTCTTGTTCCTAGTGGTAGAGTTCCCACTATTTCTTATAGGTATCATCATTCCTCCTCCCATCAATCCCGAGATATCACGTTCATCCAGAGTTGCTCTCTTCACCATATCTTTATAATTCGTAATATAGATCACTGCATTCTTCGATCAAATCTCCTGCCTTATCACCAATTTGAAGATTCATGCCTTCAAGGATGAACTTGCCGCAACCTCTGGTGAAAAATGGACTAAATTCATGAACATAGCCGCATACTCTGTGACAGAGAGGCTCTCCAGTTTCATGCTGAAAAAGTCCATTTTTTATGGATTTTGAACATGTGATGATAGAATTTTTCGTTGAACAATTCTTCAAAATCCTACAATAGAAATCCTTCATCCAATTTAGTATGAACCACTAAATCCCACAATTGATGTGAAAGACCATCAAGCATAAATGTCACCAACATGAAGTATATCTCTTATGGTATTTTGATGAAATCGAAGATACAAATAATCCTTTTTAGCCACACCTCTTCCATTTCGGGCTCAACATCAACCTGAATGTTTGGTAGATTCTGCCTCAAGAATTGGATTGTATGATCCACATCCATTGGTTCATCTCTCTGGTTCTTCATTACTACAACATGAAAATCCTAGACAATACTATGAATGTGCACTATGTTCACTCATGGTTTAGCTACAACCACATTCTCAGCAGCTTCATCAGGTTGGTTTTGATGTCGCCTACTAGGTTTCATTTTCTATACCAACAACATCCTCTGTCAATCTCACCCTCTAGAAACTGATGGCTTATCATTTCAAATTATATCACATCAATTATCACAAAATTGTTTTCCAAAACAACCTTTTTCAATGTTTAACCATTTTGAAAAACATTCAACATGATTTTTGAAAATCAAAACATTTTTAAAATACACCAAATATAATGTTTTCAAAATCATTCACATAAAATAATTTCTGAATTTTTTTCTTTTAAAAAATTTATACCTTGATGAAAATCATAAGTCATTCCTCACAATGAGATATACAATCCTAGTGGGATTTCATTCCTCTACAATGCATTTCGTGCTCATCCCATTGGTTAAACCCATGAAAATGAGATTTATAACATTCTAGAAATGTATCAAAAATACTGATATACCCAACACCTTGGTAACTTGAAGTTCATCATAAACGAGTTAGCTATGTGATTTTTTGCTAATGATTTCATCTTCCGATAATCCTACTCATGTCTAAGATTTTGACCCATTACTACTTGGCCTTAAGTGACATCCCCATGATGCCCAGGACTTGCAATAAATGCGGAAGGGTTTCAAATACAAGTTGGGGGACGATTTACCCTTGATGAAATAAACCATAAATCAACAATGCATATCCAAACATTCACTATATGATACATGAACAAATTAATGACAACTAAACAACTTCATTTATTTTAAACCACATCTAGTACACAACAGTGGAATTCTAAACCAAGCATCAATGTACACAGTGGATGAACAACTCAAGACTCCCAAAAGACACAACAAATCAATGCTCCACAAGCTCCATGATCCACAAAATTTCCCAAGAATCACCACGTGCCACTAACAAAAAGATTCTTTACCTTCACCTGTATCCTGGAACATGACATCTGTAAATGCACCAAAGTTCCAACGCAGGGGTGAGTATAAAAATCAGCAGGTTTCCACAAAGACTTCCCTCCTCACGCAACTAGAATAGAATAGTTAGCCACATTTATATAAATACAATTTATATAAATCATTTTCTCAAAAGTAGTTTATAACTAGATATAAACTAGTTCCCACAACCACATACAGCCTGAAGAATTTAAATGAAAAAGAATCCAATTTTCCATCAATTATTTTTCTAAAAAAAATAACTAAACAATATTTAGAACTATTTTACAAACATCCCATTTTGGAATATCCAACCATTTCCCTAACTGTGCAACAAACCATGCATTCTTTGTTATGACGGTTCCATACTCATGAGCAGTTTCACATCGATCTACCAAGTCGTTACAAGGTAAATTTTACACATGGTCCGTTACACCTTTAGCACCGAGAACATGGTCATATTTCAACCTAGCCTCACTTATATAGTTACCATTGTGCCATTATACATTTTCCACCAAGAAAAAGTTTACATTTCAACAAAGCCTCGTACATGCATCTTGAACATACACAACATATGACCATCAATCATTCCACAACACCCTTTCAATAAAAACACCTTTTTATTGAAAACCATTTCCATAAACACCATTTCAATGCCAAACCATTTCAATTCCAAACCATTTCAATAAAACACACTTTTTATTGAAAACCATTTCCATCCAAAATATTTCAATGCCAAACCATTTCAATTCCAGACCATTTCAATAAAACTCCCGATTTATTGAAAACAAATTCCATCAAGATCATTTCAATCTCAGACTATTACAATAAAATTTCAATTTTATTGAAAACCTATTTTAAATAAAACCATATACAATTTTAGTAAATCCATAATTTAAAATCAACATTTTAAATTCATTAAGCCAAATCACTTGCACAACAATTCAACAAGATTTCACAATTACACTAAAACCATATATCATTACTAAAGAAGATTTATATTATTCATTTCATAATCATTTCCATTAAAAAAACCCATTTTGAAACTAAGCCTGTCAATTCTAACAAGTTGATTCGAGATTCAAGCCTCCTACCATAAGGGTTTTGATGAAAACCACAACGCAGGAAGAACGCACATGACAACCAAGTTCTTTCTTCAAAAACCTGACTTATATCTCTTCTCCTAGCAAGAACAAGACCAAATCTCAATATATATGGCATCCAGAAACATAGATGTACAAATAACGGGTGTAGATCTGTGAAACCGAGAGAATAGGAAAAGTAAATCTAAGTAGATCTAAGTATCCGATCAAGAACGAAGAAGAACGATCACATACATCATGAATCCTGCATCGATTCACCAGGAGAAGCCTTTGGATTTCCTCTAAAACCTTGGTAGAGGTTTTACAAACATCAATAGAGAGTAATCCCGAGTTATTTCCACATAGGTTCTTAAACAAGGCAATCAGGGAAAAACATGCGAGATCCACTTTTTAAGGATCTCTTTAAAGAGGCCGCACAGATATACAAACTGTGTGCTAAACATGCATTAGCCACAACCTCGACTAAACCTCCACACACATTTTGACTTCATAGTTAGACAAACCCTGTGCCGCTTGTGCGGAAGCTACTGCCTTCAGGACCAAATACGAATGGTTTTCCCCATGGTTTAGGCAAACCATGTGCCATCTATGTGACTTCCCCTCTGCCTCAAATCTCTATTCAAAGTTCACCTAACCCTCCCATTCATCACCCTTAACATTAAAACCATTAAAAGAATCAATTAAGGGTTACATACAAAAAAATAAGGGTACTACATGGAATGTCTTCCATCAGATATTTTCCCATTCCTTTTGACGTGGTGAAGAGGACAATACTATGGTGTGGTAATCATATCAGTCATAATGAGCATGTCCTTACAAGTATAAGTTACACGATCTTGTAAGACAAACAAAAAAGTTCAAGTTTAGATTTAATACTTTATGGAATATATGGATGCATTTATTCATGTATAACTCAATGGGAACTCCTGTATTAAAATTTCATACATGACAAGTAGCATAGTTAGAATGGACATGATTATGGAAGGCATGTTAGAGTCTGAGTCATTTCTTGAACTATGTGGTATGTGGGTGTGCACCTAATTCCTATGGATGCATATATACAAAAATGTTTTTGGTTGTTCCTTTTGGATAAGAATGTGTTGAGGGTCCATGTGTAGGTTGAAATTTGGTGGTTTCAATACTAGTTATTTCAAACATGAAAACATGGATCAAGAATTTATTAATGGTATTTTTCATGATAACGACTATCCGAAAATCATATAGGGGATCTGTGGGATGATTTACCAATGTTTGAACCTATACACCAATGATAATGAGACGTAATTGTGGGTGTCTTATAAGGTTTCTATGAGTGTGGTACAAATGCAGTAGAACACACATGGGGAGAAATTATTAGTGTAATTTTTATATGGAATCAAACATGACCCCTATAATAACATTTTTATGAGAACTCTGTGATACTGTTAGTTTTAAACTAAGATAAAAAAATCAAATTTATTTTTTTAGTGGATGTACTTCTACAAAGTGCACTCATAGTGTATTTTATAAAAACAATAATGGTTTTTTCTTCACCATATGCACATGGAAGATATCCCTCTTGAGATAAGGTTCATGATATTGGGGGATCATTAATTGATGACTATTTGGGAACATGTATTTTATTTGATAAAATTAAGCATTAATTTTTATATTAGGATAAATCAGTAGAATTAAGTTATGGTCTTCAGTGGATGTGTTTAGTGAAATATCAAGATGCTTATGCATAATAGAATTGGGATCCATCCTATGAAATGTGTCAAGAATCAATGATAGGTGTTTTTTAGAACATTGAAACACAATTGATTTGGAAATTTATTTTTAAAAATCATTAAGATTTTCATTTAGGGGTTATTTTTTGAACTACATGACTTTATTTGAGTTTCACTGAATGGCTTCATCTGAGATTTTCCATAAATTCCTAATCGACCTATGTTTAAATGGACATTTAAAACTGAATGATGATATTATAGTGATTTCCAAGAATTGTTTCCTCACTGTAGTCTAGTGTATCGTATTCATAAATGTTCTTTGAGCATAATTATAATTTGATTGATGAAATTATGAATACAATTTTTATTCTTTGAGAACAATTGTAACACATCAACCTAGCTCAATAAGAATATGGTGGTCGAACCAATCTCCACATGTCCTCATGCTAGCCTCTCGTATTCCATCGTGTGGTGACTGGCAGAATGGGACTATTAATGGAACATAGGGGTGACTACACCCACTAGATTAGTGCATCACATTGTTTATATGATAATAAATTTTAGATAAATAAGGAATTAGTTATAAAATAAATGCGTGTAGAATATGGATAATTTAATATCCAAATAAACATTGATCAAATATAAATTTAAAAAAATCATGTATAAAATATGATCTCACATATAAAAGTAGTAAAAAATTAGAAATTAAAAGAAAACCCCAATAGTCAACTCCTAGTGTATCCTAAGAAAGAACCCCATGTTGTGCTCCCAAGCTCCCATATACACAAAATAACTAAATTTTTTAATCCAATGTACTGTAAGAAAAAATATATACTCAGGTCCTAAATGAATCTTGATTAGGGTGTGGGCTATAAATTATAGTAGGTCGACATCCAAAATGCATATCTCAAACTATTTCAAGCAATTAATAATATAGGAGAGTGTGACACACATTTTAAACCCCAAATGAAAAAATATAAAATAATAGAAACTTGGTCTGGGATGATAAATAGACACTTATATCATAACACCTTCATTATCCTAAGCATGATATCTATGACTATGTGTATATCACCCCCCATAAGGGAAATACACTAAAAATTAACAATAACATATGGAATTTTCCATCATGCTAACAGAATCCTAACCTTCAAGAATAACTACAATCTCACCCTCAATTATCGTGTTACTGTTCATTTAGCCCGTAGGCATCTGATATAAACATATACACTTCCCTTAGTCATTCATTCCAACTTTACCTATCCCAAGGGAATTATGAAATAATGCTCCAAGACCTCAGGAGTAATCTCTAATATTGAGTTCTCATACATCCTACTAAGTAATATATAATGCCTCAAACATTAGGTACGTATGAAACAATCCATAATGATTATGAAAGAACAAGAAACAATCCCTTAGTAATCTATATTAAACACTATTAATATCTAGAAACACTAAATACGAAAATCAACATCAAACCCTTACTTATCAATCCCGTCGATATAATAGAAGCTCAAATGATATGTAAACAAAATCACAACTCTAGTATCAAACACACCAGATTTATCTTCATAAGACCCAATGATCAATTTATAAAAAAAATATCATTTGTAAAATAAAATTCCATTAATCTAGATTTCTAATTACCATCATGATTATGTCAATCGTATATAATAAATCATTCAACCCTAAAAATTTTAATATATTAATTTACTAGATTAGCTAAATTGATTCTATCATAACAGATGGTAGAATATAAAATTATGCCATCTCAATGTCTAACCCAATAATATATCAATATATTAAGATTTTTTGAAGGATATTAAAGAAAAATTAGAAAATTCGTGATAATTTCTATGGTTTTCACAACAATCAGGTGGGCAAAGGTCTAAGTATCTACACCAATAGAACCATGGGGATCCATGAGAAAGTTAAATATGAATTATAATAATTTTTTTTATTAATTATTCAATTTATTTGGTCATTTATAAAGCATGATGGTTTTATCCCACATATCTCAATTACTCTAAATAATCATATCATATAAAGAGGGATTTAATTTAGTCCACCCAAAAGAATTCTTTTTAATGATTACAGCCTCCATTAATCATGTTGTTGAATATATTCAAATCATATCATTGATGATTTTTTATAAATCATTCTAATTTAATTATAACAAGAGGTTTGGTTTTACAATGATAAAATGTTTCATTTATTTAAATTCATTTAAAACATCATGGAAAAAAACTCTTATTGAACATGTTAAACGAGTCGAGCATGGGAATTAAACACTCAATGGAGGAAAACCATCATATTGAAGCCATTACATTCAATTCAACCAATACAATTTTGATTATGACATGAAAAAATGAATTGATCATCTAATGATTTATTCCAAAGCATGATTTAAATCATTAATCAATACTTTTTGGTTTGAAAGATTGTCCACCTAATCCAAGGGGTTTTATTATAAAATCATGACATTTTTTATTAAACAATACATTTATCATATTAAATTTTTCATTAAAAATACATAATTAAAATTTTCAAATGAATAACATAACGAATTAATAAATTTAAAGGGATGATGGTATGTGAATCATATTTCTACTGATGTAGAAAAATAAATTATTTCAATGACTCGTATATTATTTTTGAAAAAGTTAAGGACTCCCAACTTTAGATGAAATGGAGAATGGCGATGAAGTTTGAAATATGAGTATAACTGCACCATCAAAACTATGTATGTATCCGAAAAAAATTTGTTTAGAAATATAATCCTCGAGGGAAACCCAACAACACCAATAGTGTATCAATCCGATGAATATTGTAGGAGATGTCACATTTTAATGTTTGAATGAAATAATAAAATATAACAGAAGATAGAGGGAGAAGGATGGAACAAGGTGGCGTGAGGAATTGCAAACACCCCACCATCCACTATTTATATTCACTGTCTATTTCGTTTTATTTAATTCCATCTAACACCATTTATTATATTGATATTTATGTTCAGGGAATGTTTACAATCCTCATTTTTCCTTGTGAATCCCCCCCATGCCCCACATTAAATATTTTTAATAAATAAATAATTATTTATTCTTCTTAAATCAATTTGTATTTCATTAAACCTGTATATTAAGAAACATATATATATATATACACATGGATATATATAAACCTTTTTTTATGTCATGTATACATATTGATATATACATAGACCCTCACACCCACCTAGACAAGTACATATATAAATATTGATATTTATCTCATATGTACCCACACACCAATATTAGTTTATTCCAATATTTAATAATAATAATAATATAATTATTATCATTATATATAACTCATCATTTTCATTGATTTCATTTTTTCAAAAACCATTAAATATCTATAATAGTTATTAAATTAATATTTATTACACATTTTAATTTATTTGGAACAATTCATAATATCATAATAATTATGTTTCCAACATATTATTTAACTCACATCATAATTTATTAATTGTGGAAATATATTTTCCCGTTTTTAATACATTTGGTAATATTAATAATAAAGATATTTTTAATATTATTCCTAACTCTAAAAAATTATTTATAAAACAATAAAATTATCTTAAGGAGTGATTTGACCAAGCGTTCGATGGTTAAAAAAGATATACCATTTCTATGGTAAACTCGTCCATTAGAATCGAATTGTGGTCTCATATTTCTCAAATGTAACAACATTTATGAGAAATTAACTATTTATTACATAAAAATGAAACTATAAATTAATTAAATTTAAAATAGGTATTAACATGTGAGATGATGTTAAACACCTGAGGCACAGTAAAGTTATACCATACCTAAGAAAAACATAATGTTACAGACCTAACAGTGTCCTCTAATTTCTCATATGAAACACCAATTGTGAGAAATTTTATTTTTTATATAAAAACAGAACGATAATATATTTAAAAATTAAAGGTATTATCATGTGGTATTCAACCAAATACCCTACCTGAGTATTGGTTATACATTGTCGAGGGAGAAAATGACTTTTCCAAACTAACAGTGGTCTATTATTTCTCATTTAACACACATATTGTGATATATTAATTATTTATTATATAAAAACAAAATAACAAATTAACTAAAAATGAAGAGGATTTTATCACGCATGATTTTTTCAAATACCCAATAGGCATAAAAGTTAATACCAAAATGGGTAAACCCTATGTTCTCAAACTAATGATTGTATTAGATTTCTCATAAAATGCATAGTTTGGGAGTTATTTTAATTTTTCAGAAAAAATCAAACATGTGTATGAATAAAATATTATTAATAATTTATTCTATTAAGGTAGAAGGTATATGAGTCGCGAGATCCGTCACTGACTTAGCATCTAACATTTAAAATATTTTATAGATATTTTCAATGTGGTAAATAAAAATTTTACCTTTTCATAAGGCCATAATAAGAAAAATTAATCAAAAAATAAATTCTCACACCAAAATAAATTTAATTTATTAAGAAACAATGGATTTTGTTATCATTTTAAAATGAGGATGTTATAACCTCCATATATTAAAACATATCATTCCGGATAATACTTCCGAAACAATGAAAAAATAACCCAACCAATAAGTGTCAAGAAGACTTCATCATATGGTCACGTTCTATTTCAAAATTTCCAATGCACCATTAATCATTTGTTAGAAAAGAATCAGTTAAGACATTATGATCTGATCGAACCCACCATTGTTCGAACCAAAATATTTTAATAATGATTATTCAAGCTCATTTAGCTTTCAACACAACCATGTGTTCGGATCTTAATAAAACTAACTAGTCATGCTCCCCACCATAGGCCCTAACCCTTTAAATTGTGTCTAATTATGACCCACAACTCCTCTAATGTCATATTTAGATAAAAATCACCCCTCTAAGCATTGAATAAATTCTACGTTAATTATTTTCTATATCAAAATAAAATCGACTAATTTATAGGTTATATCATGGAAATCATCATAAATAAATGATTTAATTCAAGAATGACCAAATAAAACTGGTTGCACAAGTTTTCTAAGAAGATGTTGTGGACCATTAATCCACCCCCGTCCTAAAATGATAGAATTACTCGTTGGGAGACTACTGAAACATGTAAAATAGATTTTAATTATTTAGATAGACATAATATTGATGCTCCCACAGTGAATCAAGGATGATGTCATGTTAGGGTACTCGATCATCACATAAATAAGAGTACACTGTAAGGTTAAGAAGATTACACAAATTATCAGTCAAACCAGTACATGTTGACTTACCTTTCAAGAGGTTTGGCTTCACCTACCGATTTAAAACCATTAAGAGATCATATATACTTTACAAATGATGATTTTCTATGATTGTTCAAGATTAAACATTGACTTCCACGCATGAACAATGAAATTTCTCAATTATTTTGACTCAACACCAATAGGTTTGTTGGTCAGAATAGCAATAAACACAAACCTTTAAATAATTTACATAAAAATAAAATCCAAACTGACTGGAGTGTAAAATCACTTGAGTATCTGAATGAAATCTCAATCATTGGGACAAAAGTGATTTCTTTATGTCAAGGTCAATCTTTCTCAATGATGACATGATAGCATAACCAACCGTGCATGGCTTGACAAACCGACCAAACTCAACTGTTTTATTATGTTATTAAACACTCAATGAGCACTCTACTTTTGAATACATGCTAGAATGAGGTTCCAAAAGTGAGACGACACATCCAGAATACTATTAATATTTATTCTGCCATATGAATTCAAGTACTAGATTGTTCATATAAGTTAGTTCACACTGTGAATACTTTACCAACATGAAAATAAACAAGTATGATTCTATACATTGTCTTCCTTTACTAAGGAAAAGAATGAGTCAATGATACCATGACCACCCATTCAAAAAATTGTGTCATTATAAGCTAAGGGCCATAAAAGGGACCATAGAACTCGAACAATGCCAAAATTCTAAAACTAAAAAGATTTAGAATAGAATTTTAATTATAAGGAGGCTTCCCACTACGAGCCATCCCCTTACAAAAGAAAAAGTGTTGACTCTATCACTAGGTCATGCCCAAATGAAAACACCACACTCAAGATATTATCATTTAAGCCTTGTATAATACAGAAATGTACTATGAAAAATTCCAAATGCTACTCAAATGTAATGCTCAAGATACCCAAAGGTTAGTGATTAAATAATTGAATCCAATACAGGTTCCATTTTCATGTCCTTCAATTTATTCACATTTTATTATCTAACCATTTAAAATATTTAAAAATAATAATGTAGAAAAAATTTAAATTGAAAACAAACTTCATTCAAAACATTTTTTACACTTCTTTAAATTCAATAATAATTATGTAATTTACCTAAATAAATTTATTTTTATGTTATTAAAGATAAGGAAACCTATGAGAGTCCCATTTAGCCATCATGGGTTCTTCAAAATGCATCCCAATTGCAGTTTTATATCATTTAAAGCTATAATTTCTCAATAATGGTTATCCCAAATGGATTATGACCAAACTGACTTAATTGGACCCATTTTTAAATTTAGATGGTTAAAGTGTTCATTTTAAAATAATATTGATCACACTTTAATAATATTTAATATAAGAATATGGATAGAGTATAGTGGTTACCATATCCCCTTTCTATGGTGTACAGAAACATTATAACGGAAAACGATCTCCCATTTTTATCAAAACCAATTACATTTTTCCCATGACATAAAATAAATATTTAAAACAAATCCAATCATGATGCTACAATCAGCTAACACAATGAATCATGCTGAAATCAATGAAACATGGAATATTAAATATATAAGACATGATAATGGGTCAGGAAACTATGAAACAAAATATCAACTCATTTTATAAAATCAATCATGCCATTGTACTCAAGACACACAAATAAAATTAGCATGCAACCTACATATGAAGCTATATGTAATGGAATATGCCTGACATCTGTATTTCTAAGATACTATTAGGATTCCTGAAATTCATCATCTTTATAATTCCAAGGAAAGGGTAAAAATACAATAAATACATAGACAATGTAATGAAAATCATTCTCTCAAGGTGTAATAATATCAACTGTCTTGTAAAGAATCATGTAAAATGCAATCTAGCCCTGGCCCCCTGTTCATTTTCCACACATGGGTTGATATGTCCTAGGAAAATATTTTTACCAAGAGACAACACATTTATAGTCTGTTTTCTACCATCCCCAAATAGTAGGGAAATGGAAAAAAAGAACCTCTAATACCACTTTGTAACCTCACGACCTAGCACACCACTGAGATAGTAGATGAACTGGTCACCACATGGCCTCATGCACACCTCCCCATAATAAAAAGGTTATTAACTAGCAGAGAGTGTCTATTGATGATACAGAGGGAAGACTATACCCTCTTGATCATAGATTTTTGGTATTTTATCATATAGTAAATCACAGATAAATGTGTAAGTAGTAATACAATAAAGACAAGGTACAGAAGAATATCATAATATATGAGAAAAAATTGTTCAATTCCAATTTCAACAATTCATGAATAAAAGATGATTATATATGTACAATAATTTAAAATTTAAAAAAATGAAAAACATGATCTTTAACTCCTCGAGCTACATGAGAAAGTGTCTTGTCTTTTTTCGCCTGTATCCCATGTCCACAACAGTACACAAGAAATGATTCCAATGACCCGTTTGAAAATAGATCTACCCAGGTTCTAAACAACGCCTGTGTAGGGTGTGAGATATAATCATGATTTCTTTGATTTTGGGCAAATCCTTATATAGTAGGAGGAATCACTTAAAATATACCATAACATTCGAAAACTTCAATGAGGAAAACCATAACCAAACCCTTAGTAATAACTAGAATCTTCCCCTCAAGCATAGTGTAACTGTGCATCTAGACCTGAAGCAATTGAAATAATCATTCACTCATTCCTCAGGAATTTAGTACAAGTGGAACTTTCCCTCAGGTGGTAGAAAATCATGCACCAGTCCCTCAAGAGTGAACAACAATATTTAGTTCTTATAAATTGTATATAATCATATACTATATCTTGGTTACTGAAGTATCTTCGTGCCATTTCCTCTATAAGTAATAATGAATATACATTTAACCCTCATGCCTCCAAATTAAACTTGAATAATATCCAGACTAACTCACTATTCTATTTTTTATCAAACCATCAATTATCAATCAAATTTATATAAAAAATTATCAAAATATACGAAAAACAATTACAACACGAGTATCAAACATACTAGATTTAGCACTATAAGACACAAATATCAATTTAAAAAAAATAATCTATCAATCAATTTCATTTAATTTATCCAGGTTCATAATTATCATTATAGTTATATCAAACCGTTTTAATGAATAATTATACCCTAAGGTCTTTAATATACAAATTTATCAAATTATACAATGTTATTACATCATAAGAAATAACGAAATTTATTATTATTCCAAATCAATGTATAAGCCAAAAATCAAACAATTAATCCAATTTCTTTGTCATTAAATCCCAATAGAATAAGTCTTGATGATGTCTATGGCCGATATTCCAATCAGGTGGTCACAGGTATGAGTCTCCATGCCTATAGTCCCAAGGGGTTCTAAGGGGAAGTTTAAAATAAAAAATTATAATATAATATAAATTATTCGATTTAGCTTTCCAAGCCAACATAATAATGGCATGGTCCCACATATCTGAATTATTATAAATAATCATATCACATAATAATGGATTTGTTTTATACCACAAAAAAATACATTCATGGATATCAACCACCATAAAGTATGACGTTAAATATATTCCAATCTTATTATTGAATAATTTTACATAAACTGTTCTTATTTAAATATAACAAGAGGTGTGGTCATTTCACCCTAATAAAATATATTTCATTTTATTTATTTAAAAACTCAAGGAAAACAACCTATCTTGAATATGATAAATAAGTCGAAGTATGACATGTTAACAATTTTATAAGACAATTTATCAGGTTCATGACATTTAATTTAATTCATCCCAATCATTTTTTATGAATACATGTCCAAAAAATGGATGAATATCCAAATAAATAATCTAAGGATTTATTTAAAACCCTAATCAATACATCTTGGGTTATAAGAAACTGAAACATATACTATGGATTTTATTATGATATCATGAAATTTTTTAACAAAAAATTCATATAACATATTAAACATTTAATTTATGAATACATTATAAAATGTTCCAATGAAAAACAAAAATCAATAGTATTTTTAAAGGTAACTAGGTATGGGAATCCTAAGATGCATGCACTGACAAAAAATCAGGTCTGAAACCTATATATTTCATGTGAAAAATTTAAGTACTCCCAACATTAGGTGAAACGAAGATTGACGATGAGAGTTGATGTCCATGTTTAAATGAACCACCAAAACCTATTTTCTTTTATAAAAAAAATATTTCTAAAATTATTCTCATCCTGATGAACCCAATAAATCTAAAACCATTTCAATCCGATCATTATTATATGAGATATCAATGATTGTAATTTGAAATATGAATTACATGAATGATGGATGGGTATAGAAAGGGGAAGTGTGAGGGATAGGGTGTTCCCCACCATCGACTAATTATGTTGTTGTTTTATCATTTTATTTAATTCCTTCTAAATTCCAATTATTATAATATTATTTATGTTCATAGGGAGTGAATGAATCTCATTATTCCATGTGATGCACACCCACACCCAATATTCAATATTTTAAAATATTTATTTATTTATATATTCATTATAAAACAATTATAAATTCATTAGAGTAATATATTACAAACATTTATATACAAATATTTTAACACCCCAAGCTTCCACGGTACGCTTTTCTTTTAATAATACAGTAGTGTGTGGTGTATGCAACTTCGAGTTCTAACACACCACAACCAATCAAACTAGTCGTTATGAATAGTAATACCCACTTTTTGAAATATTAAACGTTTTATCATTCAAAATGGACTTCATTTTTGGATCCGAAATATCAAAATTATCTTAGGGTGAATTTGTGGTATTTTTCAAAAAACAGTTAATTTTTTATGAATAGTGCAAAAACACTAAGTTATAGATTAAAAATGATTTTTTTAAAAATAATTATTTATTTTATTTAAATTTAATTAAGGTCAATATAGTCACATAATTCCTATATATGTTCAATGCAATTCATTGGAGTCAATTTATAATAATTTTAGATATATAAAAACTTCTCAAAACGTTTCACCATATTTTACCCATCTCCTAGGAGAATTAGCAAATTCACATAAAACGTAATTTTATAGCTTCTTTGAATGGAATTTCAAAAATCTGAGAGACACGGTTGATATCAGTAAGTAAAATGTGGTTCAATGAGATTAAAATAATTTTTGGTGAATAGTAACTTTTTAATTTTCTTTACCATGGTTAAGAGTAAATAGGATAATTATGGGTAAAAATGATATTAATATTACCCTAAAACATGTCCTAATTCAATTGTACAAGTTTAAATCTACCAAAAACAACCATAGGAGTAAAATATTATCATTTAGGTCCACATGTATTAGATTAGGACATTTATTACTATTTAATTTAAACAAGAGTTAAAAGAGTTAAAATCAAAGTTTAATACGTAAAACATTTTTAATATAGGGTTATACATAAGATAAATTCGATTATAAATATTAATTAGAATCATAAAAATATTTACTACATCATGGTAGTTTATTTATAATTTTTAGACATTAAATAAATAAATTTATTTATGACACAATGATGATGCAGTAATTACATTATTCATGAAAGAATCAAATTAATGGTATTATAAATATTAAAATAAATATAATTTCAAAGTATTTATGACATCCACGAAATTTCTAGGTGAATATGACATGATATGTCTAATTAAAAATATCTTTCTCGAAGTAATCAAGTTGTGATGACTTTTACAAAAACAAAATTACAAATAGTGTCAAAATTGACATAAATTAATATTTAAAACAATTAATATATTATTTGTTGATATAATATTCCAAAAATGTAAGGTTTGGAAAAAGGTCATAAATAATATTATATATTTCATTAATGTGCCAATTTAGGTTCTTTTTTATGTTTTGAGTATGTTTATTAACCATATAGAGTAAGTATACAAGAAGACACAATAAAAGATAAACTATATAACTAAGAGTTAAATCTAAACGTTAAGGTTAATATGGTAACCTAAACATATCTAAAACCTATTGGTTGAGAGGTTTTAGACCCATACCCACATTAGCCATTAAATAATTAATTTTTTATCCAATATAAAAAGAAATTTATTTTATTATAAAATAATATTTTATGTTTTTCCTACAGTGCCACTCACCCCTCTTAAAAAAGGTCACTTCTCCTTCACTCTATTTCACACCTTCAAAGAAATTTGTCTTGGCAAAACCCTACCCAAATATACTCTAAATTTCCCTCAATTAATCCTAGAGGCCCTCTATTAGTCATAAATCCAATTTAAGCATCCCATTTGATCAAATCAAAAGGAAGAACCAGAAGAAGAGGTAATGATTTCAGCACCCTCTTTCAAGTTCTCTCATTCTTCCACTTACTCTTTATTTTTTGTTTAAATTATAAAATAATAACTCTAGTATCTTCTATATACTGTGATTTTATTATTAATATGGAACAACTATATTCATTATTCTATCCATCTTGTGAATGATAAAGTCACGGTGCGTGCATACGTACGCCTTACCATCTCCACGTCATGGTGTAATTTATTATTTAACACTATTTTATTTGGATGCATATAATGATGAGTAATATGTATATAAATAATGAACATAACATTATAATTTATATGTAAAATTAATATATCATCAAATTCCACACATTAAAGGAAATTAAATTGTTGCTCGTCTGTATGGATTACCGTCTCCACGACGCGATGAGATTCATTTCCATGTTCACCATCCATCGATGATTATAAATATATTTATATTACTAATAAGAATATAATATATGATATAATAATTATACTGAATATACATACACACACACACACATATATATATATATATATGTACATACACATATCTTATTCACTTAGTTTCGTTCAGTACGAGATGAAAACAGAAACAACGATTATGCGTACGTACGGACTACCGTCTCCATAAACGGGGTTTTCCATTCATATATATTTCTATTATACATATTTATATTCTAAATATATATTATATATAAATAATTTTTTATATTCTATAAGTATTTAAATCTTGTTCAAAGTGACACAATCAAGAGTAAGAAGTTAAAACGCGTACGATAAAGAAATCAATTTTTACCCAAAATGTTAATTTAACATTGAAATTATTATTAAATGGGTTATATAAAGTCATAAATGAATCATGTATGATATAATAAATATTAATATGGTTCTGGTAAAATTTAAAAACTTACTACGATCTTCATACAAGAGGTTAAATGTAACCTCGACTAAAGGAAAGTGCAGGGTAAGGGTTAATTCCTCAATTTCATTATTATCCAAGATTGTTTATGTGTAAGTATTTACTGGGACATTTTTATAATCCCTATACATTTTTCATAAAAATGATCTGAGAATGAATATTTTATGGATTTGTGAAAGTTACACTTTATCTAGATCAAAATATTAAATGTTTGAAAGATTTATCTTTCTAAATATTTTTAATTAATGTTCATGTTTTCAAAATGATTTTAAGGATTTATTTTTATGGACATGAATGTTTTGAAATGATGACTCTTTTAAAAAGTTTCAAAGTGGTATGGCACATTTTGGTTCAAAAATATCTTTTAAATTACTTCCTTTTTAAATGTGTGACTTTTAAATGATTTTACAAAAAGGATATTTCTCTCAAAACAATTTACTCATTATTTTAAAATATGTTAGAATCCTTAACTGGATATAATTTTTGATTGAGGTTGATTAATTATAATACAATCTTTCATATTGTATTGAATGATTTATGATATGTTTGACTATGGATGTTCTATTTTTATACCATTCATGGTTTATGGTTAATTTATTGACATTTCATATGCTATTTTAAATACGAATGTTTATTTTATGTTTCAACTATTCAAATGAGGAATGCAGTGGACTTAGTAAGTGATGGGTGGAGCCCGCTATAGCTCCTCGATTCATCGGTAGGTGTCATTAGAAAAATGAGTTTCTTGGCACAAGGGCTTGAAAAACAATTTATTTGTAGTCTTGGCATCATGCCTTGACTATATGGTAATGATGTCTGGTGTTAGGCATTCCCTCATTATGAAATTAGTTATTACATGTGATTATTAGACAAGTAGAATATCCAACTAAATAAGTAAATAGATTTTTTTTTTATTTTTTCCATATTATGATGAATTTAAAGATTAAAAGTATTTTTTTAGTTATACATTTTCTTAAATGTTTATGATTGTTTATGAATGTTTCTATTGTAATGCTTACCCTTACTGAGCATTTGAGTTCACCCCTTTCTATGTTTTATTTTCCTAGGATTCCTAGAAGTGTATTATGATTGATTAGCAGGGTTAAGCTTTGGGATTAATGGTATTCCAAAAGGATCATTTATGTTGTGTTTTATTTTTTTTAATGTGTAATTTAACATTCATGTATGTAATCTATTTTCCAAGACTGATAAACTGATCAGTCCTTTGGGACTTGATTCCTTGCAATCAAGACAATGTTATATAATAATACACCGAATCTGGGTAACTGGGGTCAGGGGATTATAGTTGGTATCAGAGGATGTTTATCAATAACCTTGGAAACAAGATTTAGACAAACTCTGATTAGAGAAAATTACCATAAGATAGATCTCGAGGATTAGTATAGAAGATCATCCAAGAATTTAGGAAAGGTATAGATTTTGTGAGTTTTCGGAGCAAATACATCTCTGTCTGGATTCGAGCAGGTAGAGGTGGCTCTGGAACAGATGATCTTAGGGGTAAAACACAAAAACACCACTTTGAGCGTGACTCGAATGGGAACTGGTGCACGATAATGGGTCTTGGTGCACTCTTGGTTACGACACTCCTGAGGTATATGCTTAGTATAATTATCATTTTCTTTACAAACCACTATGATAGGGTTTATGAGTATATAGCTCCCCAAAGAAAACATTTTTTTTGATTATGGATTATATCCATAATTTATTCAATTTTTGTTAGGTATTTTAAATGTTTGGAATTATGAATTTCGATTCATAAATTGACCTAGTGTATGCCATTGTTTAGAAATGGCGCCGAGTATAAGGAATGAGAACTCTAGAAATAGGTATGATCCAATGAGTAAGAAGGGTAATATCATTCAAGGTATTAAGCCATCATTTAGAATGGAAATAGTCTCTCACGTATTATCATCATATGAATAAATAGTATCACAAGGTCAGTAAAGAATTCTCTGAATCATATGGATTTGAATGGAATTAATAGAATAAAATGATGGTAGAATGAAAAATAGATAAATGGAATAAGGGAAAGAAGGATTTTAAAATATGTGATAAATGTGTAATGAATCTCCTTGGAAAATGCTTGAAGGGAATGGGAGTTGTTATAAGTGTGTAGAAAAAGTAAACCAAGTACGTGATTGCAAGGGTATGAAAAGGTTTTAAAATGTAAAATGCTTCACATGAAAGGCATTGAGACACTACACAAATCAATATCACATTCATAAGAGTATTCTGAAAAAATGATGTTAGTGGATAATAATCATGTTATGATACTACCTTAGATGAAGAATAATGATTAGTGTTCTTATGTTGTTATTATAGAATAATTTCATTTGACTGTTGTATCAACAGTATACTGGTTACATGAATTATAGAGATAAATAATGATTTTACTACCATACAATTTTATTGATGATTTAAGATTATATGGATAAAAAAGTGACTTAATAGTAAGCTACACATTTTGGAAAATAAATGGTTTAGGGAAAGTTAATCTTTAATATGGTTCTGATACCGAGGTAGTGATTTTTGAATAATACGTGATTGATGTAGATAAATTATATTGGATATCCTTTACTACCTTGAAACTGATTCATGATTTGTATATTCCATCATTTTTGGAGTTTACAAAATTTTTTGATAGAAGGAGTATATCCAGTATTCTATAAGGAATAGGGAATCATGAATATAATCAATAGGGTTTTTTGGTAATTTAGGATGTTTTAGTATTTTAAAATAATACATGACTAAGGTGTTCACATGTTATTAAGTGAACAAAATGTTCTTCATTATGTTTACCTTCCTTATAAATTTTGGACTGTGAGTTTGGACAGAAGTATTTTTGATAATTCTAGATTGAGATTAATTTTGGATTTCCAAAAAAGAACAATGTAGAGGTTGGGTAGCAACCCGTCGCGTCCAGCAAGGCCGCGAGACTTGAACACGCAACCGAAGGGTGACAAGGTTGTATCACCTACCGCTAGCCCATGAGATGTCCTGGATTGAATAATGTAGTTTTTTTAAAATATGGTCTCGTTGATGAATTATGAATTCATTTTTTTTGGAACCCCAAACAAATATGATAAATAGAATATTTCTTACGTTCTACAATATTTTAGAGTGAAATATGAGTTTGTGGTAGAAATTAATTAAAAGATAGAACTCTACTTTTCAAGTATATATTTTTCTTCTTCTCTTATTCAATGAAGATTTTAATTCTTATACTTTGTTGAAGGGATCTTAAAACCAAAAAGGTGTTATCCTAATACTTTATGTTTTGTTGAACCGATGGTATTTCAAATCGTCATAGATTGATGAAATTAGTTACCTCAATTTAGCACTTGTTTATGATTGATGACCTCAATGACTACCTATAAATTTTTACGTTTTTCCTCTAATTATATGTCTCTAATTTCCACCAATGTTCTCATAATCAAAATCATAATTTTGTGGTGACCCTTTCATTTCTCTTTTCCTCTTATTAAGACTAAATTTTATTAACCTAATTTCCAATGTGGATTTTCCCAAAGGTATTTTCTATTTTCAAACGTTTATTTTATAAAAAAAATTTCAAATTGTGATGATGCAATATATTGATGTAGGGGAGAACGTAACACCCCAAGCTTCCATGGTACGCTTCTCTTTGACTAATATAGTAGCGTGTGTTGTACGCAACTTCGAGTTCTAACACACACCACAACCAATAAAACTAGATGTTATGAATATTAATACCCACTTTTTGAAATATTATATGTTTTATCCTTCAAAATAAACTTCATTTTTGGTTCTGGAATATTGAAATTAGCTTTGGGTGAATTTTTTGTATTTTTCTGAAAGCATTCAATTTTGATGAATAGTGCAAAAACAATGAGTCATAGTTTAAGACCGAATTTTTATTTAAATAATTATTTATTTTATATAAATTTTATTAAGGTCAAAAAAGTCACATAATACTTATATATGTTCAATGTAATTCATTGGAGTCAATTTATTATAATTTTAGATATATAAAAATTTCTTAGAACTTTTCACCGTCTTTTACCCATCTCCTAGGAGAATTTGAAAATTCACATAAAACATAATTTTACCACTTATGTGAATGGAATTTTAAAAATCCAAAATACACAGTTGATATCAGTATGTAAAATGTGGTTAAATGAGATGAAAATAATTTTTGGTGAATAGTGACTTTTTACTTTTATTTGCCACGGTTAAAAGTAAATAGGGTAATTAAGGGTAAAAATGATATTAATATTATCCTAAAACATGTCCTAATATTATTGGACAAGTGTATAATGACCAAAAACAACCTTAGGAATAAAATATTATCATTTAGGTCCACATGGATTAGATTATGTCATTTATTACTATTTAATTACAAGAAGAGTTAAAAGAGTTAAAATCAAAGTTTAATAATTAAAACATTTTTAATATTGGGTTATACATAAGATAAATTCTATCATAAGTATTCATTAGAAATATAAAAAGTTTTCCTACGTCATGTTAATTTATTTATAATTTTAATACATTAAATAAATAAATTTATTTATGTCACAATGATGACACAGTAAATAACTTATTCATTAAATAATCAAATAAATGGTATTATAAATTTTAAAATAAATATAATTTCAACTTTTTTATGCCATCTACGAAATTTATAGGTGAATATGACATGATAGAGATGATTTAATGTATCTTGTTCTAAGTAATCTAGTTGTGATGACTTTCACAAAAACAAAATTACAAATAGTGTCAAAATTGACATAAATTAATATTTAAAACTAATACAATATTATTGGTTGATATAATATTTCTAAAAATGTAATGTTCTTCCAAAGAGATTAACTAATATTATATATGTCATTAATTATACACTTGAGGTTCTCTTGGATGTTTATAGTTGGTTTATTAACAATATAGAGTAAGAATACACGAAGACACAGTAAAAGTTAAACTATATAACTAAGAGTTAAATCTAAATGTTAAGGTTAATATGGTGACCTATACCTATAAAAAACATATTGGTTGAGAGGTTTTATACCCATACCCACCATATACTTTAAATAATTCATTTATCAGCTATTATAAACCGAAAATGAATTTATTATAAAATAATAATTTAAGGTTTTCCTAAGGTACCCATCACCCATCTCATAAAAGGGCACTCCTCGTTCACTCTATTTCACACCTTCTACGCCATTTGGCACGGCCAAACCCTGCCCAAATATCCTATAAATTTCCCTCACTTCATCCTAGAGACCCACAATTGGTCAAAAAGCCAACTTAAGGATCCTTTTTGATCAAATCAAAATGAAGAACCCAGAGAAGAGATAATGATTTCACCACCCTTTTTAAAGTTCTCTCATTCTTCCACTTACTCTTTCTTTGTTATTTAAATTATAAAATAATAATTCCAGCATATTCTATATAATGTGATGTTATTATAAATATGGCACAACTATATTCATTATTCTATCCATCTTGTGATTGATAATGTCACCATGCGTGCGTATGAACAACTTACCATCTCCACGCTGTGATGTAATTTGTTATTCAACACTATGTTATTTAGATGAATATAATGATGAGTAATATGTATAAAAATTATGAAAATAACATTATAATTTCTCTGTAATATTAATATACCATCCAATTTCACATCTTTAAGGAAATGATATTGTCGCACGTGCATACGGATTACCGTCTCCACGACGCGATGGGACTCATTTCCACGTTCACCATTCATCGACGATTATAAAAATAATTATATAACTAATATGAATATAATATATGACCTAATAATTATAATGAAGATATATATATATGTAATTAAATATATCATATTCACTTAGTTTCATTTAGTATGAGATCAAAATAGAAACAACATTTATGCGTACGTACAGACTACTGTCTCCATAAACGGTGTTTTTCATTTCATATCTATATCTATTATACATATTTATAATCTAAATATATATGATATATAAATCATGTTTTATTTTCTATAAGTATTTAAATCTTGGTCAATGTGAT
This sequence comes from Viscum album, assembly GCA_963277665.1. NCBI lineage: Eukaryota > Viridiplantae > Streptophyta > Magnoliopsida > Santalales > Viscaceae > Viscum > Viscum album. The sequence continues at coordinate 1,468,322,837 of OY728146.1, forward strand.
ACAATCAAGATTAATAAGTTAAAATGTGTACGATAAGGAAAGCAATTTTTACCCGTAATGCTAATTTGACATTGAAATTATTATTAAATCGGTAGTATATTGTCATAAATGAATCTTGTATGATATAATAAATATTAATACTATTCTGGTATAACTTAATAACATACTACGATCTTCATACAAGAGGTTAAATTTACCCTCGACTAAAGAAAAGTTCTAGGTAAGGGTTAATTACTCAATCTCATTATTATCCGAGATTGTTTATGTGTAAGTATTTATTGGGACATTTTTATCATCCATGTAAATTTTTCATAAAAATGATTTCAAAATGAATATTTTAAGGATTTTTGAAAGTTACTCTTTATCAAGATCATAATTTTAAATGTTTTAATGATTTATCTTTCTAAATCTTTTTAGTTAATGTCCATGTTTTCAAAATTATTTTAAGGATTTATTTATATGGACATGAATGTTTTGAAATGATAGCTCTTTTAAAACGTTTCAAAGTGGTATGTGAAACTTTGATTAAAAAATATATTTTAAATTACTTCATCTATAATGTGTGAATTTTAAATGATTTTACAAAAGGATATTTCTCTCAAAAAGTTTTACTCATAATTTTCAACCATGTTAGCATCCCTTACTAGATATTATTTTGGATTGGGGTTGATTAATTATAATGAAATATTACATATTGTATTGAATGAGTTATGACATGTCTGAATGTGTATGTTCTATTTTTATACCATTCATGGTTTATGGTTAATGTATTGAAATTTCGTATGCTATTTTTTATACGAATGTTTATGTTATGTTTCAACCATTAATATAAGGAATGCAGTGGACTTAGTAAGTGACAGGTGGAGCCCGCTATAGCTCCTCGATGCATCGGTAGCTCTCATGAGACATACTAGTGTCTTGGCACAAGGCCTGGACAAAAATTTTACTTGTAGACTTGGGACGTGGCCTTGACTATGTGGTAATGATGTACGGCGTTAGGCATTCCCTCATTATGAAATTATTTATTACATGTGATTATTTGACAAGTATAATATCCATGTGAACATGTAAATGGAATAATTTCATTTAATTTTTTCTATATGATGTGGAAGTTCATGTTTATAAGGATTTTGTTTTATTTATACATTTCCTTAAATGTTTATGCTTATTTATGAATGTTTCTGTTGTATTGCTTACCCTTACTGAGAATTTGAGCTCACCCCTTTCTATGATTTATTTTCCCATGATTCCAAGAAGTGTATAATGATCGATAAGAAGAGTTATGCTTGGGGATTAATGGTGTTATCCAAGTATCATTTATGTTGTGTTTTATTTTTCTAATGTATAATTTGATGTTCATGTATGTAATATATTTTCCAAGACTGCTAAACTGATCGGTCCTTCGGGACTTAATTCCTGGTAATCAAGCCAATGTAATGTAATAATGCACCGACTATAGGTCACTGGGGTCATGGCATTATAGTTTGTATCAGAGGAAGTTTAGCAATAACCTTGGAAACTAGATTTAGACAAACACTGATTAGAGAACATTACCCTAAGATTGACATTGAGGATTAGTATAGAAGAAATTCCTAGAATTTTGGTATGGTAGAGATTTTTTGAGTTTTCCGTGAAAATACATCCCTGTATAGATATGAGCAGCTAGAGGCAGCTCTGGCACGGATGTACCTAGGGGTAAAACCTGAAAACACCACTTTGATCTAGACTGAAATGGGAACTGGTACAAGACAACGGGCCTTGCTTCATTCTTGGTTACGACACTCTCAGGGGATATGATTAGGATAATTCTCATTTTCTTTACAAACCACTATGAAGTGTTTATGAGTATATACCACCTCAAGGAAATCATTTTTGTGATTATGGATTATAGCCATAAACTATTAAATTTATGTTTGGTATTTTACATGTTTGGAATTATGAATTGTGATTAATAAACTACCCTAGTGTATGCCATTGTTTAGAAATGGCGCTGAGTAGAAGGAATGAGAACTCTAGAAATATGTATGATCCAATGAGTAAGAATGGTCATATCATTCATGGTATTAAGCCAACATTTAGAAAGGAAATAGTATCCCACCTATTATCATCATATGAATAAATAGTATCATAAGATCAGTAATGAATATATGAATCCTATTTCATTGAAGGGAAGCAAGTGAAGAAAAGGATTGTAGAAAGAAAAATGGATAAAGGGAATAAGGGAAAGAAGGATTTTAAAATATGTGATAAATGTGGAAGGAATCACCTTGGTAAATGCTTGATGGGAGTGGGAGTTTTTGTAAGTGTGGAGAAAAAGGAAACCAAGTACGTGATATCAAGGGTAAGAAAAAGTTTACAAATGTGAAATGCTTCATATGCAAGGTATTGTGACACTACATGAATCAATATCCCATTTATAAGAGTATTCCACAAATGATGTTAGTGGATAATAATAATTTCATGATTATACCTTAGATGAATAAGAATGACTAGAGTTCTTATGTTGTTATTAATGAATTATTTCATTTTAGTGTTGTAACAGCCCGAGAATTTATTTAAAATATTGTTTTTAATTTCATTAATGTCATGTTTTGTACGCTACACCAAAAGGATCTTGCACAACACACATCCTTGACTTACCTTGCATTACACGCAATCGCGACCTTCCTTGATAGCGTGTGTAGTACGCAATAAAGATTTTCACTAAACAACAATATGATATTAAAATATTATTAAAACTACTCATTATTAATAGTAATAACCACTTTTTTAAATTTTGTAAATTTTATTTTTCAAAATGGAATTCATTTTTGGATTCGGAATATCGAAATTAGCCTAGGGTAAAATTTTGGTATTTTTCTAAAACTCTCAATTTTTGATGAATAGTGAAACCACTAAGTGGTAGTTAAAAAACTGAATTTTTCATAAAACATAATTGTACCTCTTCTATGAGTGGAATTTCAAAAATCCGAGAGACCCGGTTGATGTCAGTAAGTAAAATGTGGTTCAATTAGATAAAAATAAATTTTTGGTGAATAGTAACTTTTTACTTTTTTTTACCACGGTTAAAAGTAAATAGGGTAATTAAGGGTAAAGATGATATTATTATTACCCTAACACATGTCCTAATTCTATTGGACAAGTTTAATTCGACCAAAAACAATATTAGGAATAAAATATGACCATTTAGGCCCACTTGGATTAGATTAAGACATTTATTATTAATATATTTAAAGAAGGGTTAAAATAGTTAAAATCAAAGTTTAATAAGTAAATAATTTTTAATATGGGGTTATACATAAGATAAATTAGACTATAAATATTCATTATAAAGCTAAAAAGATTTCCTACATAATTGTATTTTATTAAATAATTTAATTTATTTATGACACAAAGATGATGGAGTAATTATCTTATTAATGAAATATTGACATAATTGATGTTATAAACACCAAAATAAATGTAATTTTAGAATTTTTATGAATTACAATAATTTTCTAGGTTAATATGACATGTTAGTACTGATTTAATTAACTTTGTTAGAACTAATCATTCTGATATGATTTTCACAAAAATGAATTAATAAATAGTCCCAAAATTGACAAAATATTGTTTTTAAAATAAATATTATATTATTAATTGTTATTTTATTCCTAAAAATCTAAGGATCGGCCAAATGACTTAGATAAGGTTATATATATTAATAATAAACAACTTGGGGTTCGTTTGGGTTGATATAGTATGTTTATTAACCTTATAGTGTAAGAAAAGAAGAAGACACGGTAAAAGTTAAATTATCTAACTTAAAGTTAAATCTAAATGATAAGGTTAAAATTGATACCTAAACTTGTCTAAATTCTATTGGATGAGACGATTTCGACCTATACCGACCTTATCTTCGAAATATATCAATTTGGAGCTATAAAAACCCGAATTGGACTTTATAATAAAATAATATTTTTCATTATTCCAAAGGTGCCCCTCTCCTCCCTTATAAAAGGGCACCTCCTCCCCCTCTTTCTCACAAAACCTTGAGCCTTCATGCTCGTCCAACCCCTGCAAAACTCTCTTCTACAATTCCCTAGAAACATCCTAGAGGTTCTGGTCTTCCTCAAAGACCAATTTTAGTGCCCTAAAAAGAGATCTCAAAGAGGCGTTTCAAATAAGAGGTAATGTCCGTTACAGATTCGTTCAAATTTATTTCTTCTTCCACTTCTTTTTAGGTTGTTTCATTATGAAGTAATAACATCAGTATCAATCATATACTGATATGTTATTATAAGTATGAAACAACCCTATTTCACCATCTATCCATCCTACGGAAAACAGAATCACCGCGCGTGCGTATGTACGGAATACCGTCTCCATGTCGTGGTGTAATCTATTTTCCACCACCACCTTACTTTGATGGGTATAATAGTGTAAATAATGACTATATATGACTATTATAAAGAGATACTGATTATTAAATAGTATACATACACTCCAATACAATTCCATGATCATAGGAACGATATCATCACTCGTGCGTACGTACGGAATACTGTCTCCATGATGTGATGCGACTCATTCAACATGATCTTCATTTCATAATGATTATATAAATTAATTGAATGAATGAATATGATATATATTACACTAATACAATTTTTTAAATGAGGTATCTATAACCTAAAGATAAGAATAATAATTTATTCGACAAAACACGCATAAGAAAAAAAAGTTATAAACACCCGAATAACAAGTAGCAATGAAATATTACTACTTAGAAGCTAAGAAAATGACCATATATGATATCATAAAAATAAGTATGATTCTGTAATAAGTCAATAACATTATTTAAATCATTATACAGGAGGTTCGGACACCTACGAAGAAAAATGGATCTAAGGTAATGGAAATATCACAATCTCGTTTTTATCCGAGATTGTTTATACTTTGGTATTTACTGGGGTGTATTTTATCATCCACATCCATGTTTCCTAAATATGTAATATTATTTCCATCCACCTACAATTTTTTAAATCCAATTTTACCCTTCGGTGAGTTTTTAGTAATAGATATGAAAGGAATTTTTTTTCGTTCTTCATACGAGGTACTTTTTGACTTTTCCGAAAAAAGTACGAGAAGAAGGTTTTTTTAACTTATACGGCATGAATGCATTTTTAAAAAATTATTTCCAAGAAGATGCATTTACAAGTTTTCAACACTATTTTTAATCAACTTCTTTTAGTTTATGAATGTATGACATGTTAAGAAAGGAAAATGTTTTTTTAGAAAGGATATTTTCCTCAAGAATGGAGTTCAAGTGTTTTATCAAAATTATTTTCCATCTAAGAAAATATAGGGTTATGTTTCTATCCCTAATATTACATGGATTTGATTATGTTGTGATGAAAATATTTTTATGAATTACTTTATATTATATGAATTGTTTTATGATGTCATGTTGATTAAGAATCCCATTTTTACTACGTGGGTTATGCAATGATGTATGATTTATGATTTTGTGGCACACATAAGAATGGTATAATTATAATATGGGTGAGACCTATATCTCCCTCCAATGCATTGGGTAAAGATTTTATATCTCATGAGATAGACATGGCTGGAATGGTAGGTTATACCGGTTCAGTGAAAGAGGACTGAAACGAGGAGTGAACTCGGTTCAGAAAAGGACTCTGTCCACTAATATAGTCTTGGCAATGAGTATTGACTAATAAGAAATGATTATATATGATTATGTGTGTATTACACAAAGTTCCATGTTTTAGGTTATGATTATTGGGATTAAATTTCACTACTATGATTTATCCCATGTTATGAAATTATGATCTCTTTTGCAGGTTAAGATTTCCAATAGATATGTTCTTATGAATATGATGTGATTGATATTTCTTTTGTTTACCCTTGCTGAGCATTTGAGATCACCCTTTTATGTTTTCTTTTCCCCAGGATATAAAGAAAGGATTTAGGTAAAAAAAGAAGATCTTTATGGGAAATGTTGAAGATCTTTCACCACGATTAGAAGATTATATTCCGAGTTTCCAAAGACACAAAACTATTACGGTCCTTGTGTGTGTGTTTTCGTTTGGTACTAAGTATTTGGAAAAAGTAATGCAATGTCCATGTATTTCAAGCTTTGGGTCTCTACAGTTGGTATCAGAGGAAAGGTTTAGTCAACCATTGGAAACTAGGATGCGAAAAGGTTAGTGAGATCCCTAGAGATATTTCTATGGTATGTTTAGGGATGGCCCTAAGGATAAGTATACGTATAGGATATTGTCTTGGAACTATGGTAACGATCTTAGAATTTAACCTAAGATGTTAGATATTGAAGTTACTCCCCCTTTATTATGATTTTTTCCTCTCACACTATTCTTTTTGGGTTTTAGAAAATGGCTAGAAACAAGATGATTCACAATAATGGAGGATATGATGGACAATGGAATGATATTCTTCATGAGCAACCAAATGAAATGGGATTTTGAAGTCCAAGCATCATTATTATGCCGAATCGGCAATCTCATAATATGATCAATAAAGTAAAATTTGGTAAGTTTCCTGACTCGGCTAATAAGAGAAAGATGGAGTTTCATGATGATCATAGAGGAAAGAAAGTTCAATTTCCCCTATGTAAATCATGTGGGAAGATGCATCAAGGAGAATGTTTCAAAGGAACTGGAAGATGCTTTGGGTGTGGAAAAGAAGGACACAAATCCAGTAAGTGCAAAGGAAAAGGTTCAGTTAACACCAGGGTTGAGGATAATGGTATTTCTATGACATCAACAATGGTTAAATGTTTTAAATGTGGAATGTACGGGCATTATGCAAACCAATGCCCTAAGGGAAAGTCTCATGAAGAGAATCAGTATGGTCGTATGGGTAGTATTTATGTTGATGATGATGAAGAGACTACAAATGATATGTGAGATGAAAGAATTGTTGAAGCTCGGTCAATGGATTAAGAATGTAGTGGAATGATTACATGTTTATCATGTATAATGTTGTATAAGTAATCTCATGGTACTATGGAATAAAGAGACATCTAAGGATTGTTACACTGTTCTCTTACCTTGAGTTTTGAAAGTGTATGATTAATTGTACCAGTATCCATGAACGGGTATTCAGATATTTTTGGAATGTAGATGATATGCACATAATGAAGGGATAAAGAGAATCTAATATGTTTGATAGTATTCATGAGCTCATGATTGATATAAGGAGTAAGTGATATCATGGTTTAAGGATATAGAATTTTGAGGATTTTGGTATGTGGAAAGTGTTAACTTTTAACTGCATTCATGTTTTCACTAAGTTTCAACGGATATTCATTCTTCAAAAGAATACATGATTAAGGTATTAAAATATTTGTAATTTGACCAACAAGATATATCTTATGATATATGGGGGTAAATGATGGCATTCACGTGATCATTTTCTTTATACTATGAGCTTGGACCGAAGTATTTTAGATAAGCCTAAAGATTGGAATGTATTATGTTGGACATAAGTTAGTATTGTTTAAGGATAAAACTTTTTTGATATTGATGATCGGATGTTATAGTAATATAGCTTTAGAAAAAGGAAAACTTGTATGACGGGCGACAGCCCATCGCGTCGGACAAGGATGTGGGAATCGAACCCACAACCGAAGTGCAACTTGCCTTTATCGCCTACCATTGGCCTACAGGAAGTCCTTGTTTAGTAAATACTAGTTTTATTATGTTAAGCAGTATGATATATGAAGTATAAGTCCATTTTAGGAACCATATATGATTAATCTCACTATATATGGACTTATGTATTTTTTTGATAACTTTTCTAACCTTTTGTTTGAGACAGATAGAATGACCCATCATTCTATCACATGATCTGCTAACACATCACTAATGACAAATTCAACTTCATTTCTTTAAGATATGAAGTGGAAATTTTCCAAAGAACGAAAAACGGTGAGACTATACCAAAATCACTAAAGTATTTCTTCTAATTCCAATTTCATCAACTTTAGGGAAATGATCTTGAAAACCAAAAATGTTGTCCTAGTGCTCTTATATCTGATGAATCAGATGGTACCTTAGATCGTCACAAATTTATGGCTTTGTGATTGCTGGCTTTTCCATAGGCATGTTCTCTACCACTCTCCATCAGAACATGATGGTTAGATTTCTTTTCCGTATCCATATTTTCACCTATGTGGAAACCCAGTGATTAGTTTATTTGGGTAACCGTTACGTTTCATGCTTTTGTTTATAAATATTGGATTTGGTATTCCTTTTTATGATGTGGGTTTCTATTAAAGAATCTTTCGAATAGTAAACCATTTATAACCCCGACGAATTTCGAGGGCGAAATTCATTTTAAGGGGGGTAGAATGTAACAACCCGAGATTTTATGAAAAATATTCTTTTTAATTTCATTAATGTCTTGTGTTTTACGCTAAACCAAAAAGAGCTTGCATAACACGCATCCTTGACTTGCCTTGCATTACACACAATCACGACCTTCCTCGATAGCATGTGTAGTACGCAATAACGAGTTTCACTAAACAACAATATGCTATTAAAATATTATTAAAACTAGCTGTTATGAATAGTAATAATCTGTTTTTGAAATTTTTGGAATTTTATTTTTCAAAATGGAATTAATTTTTGTATTCGGAATATCAAAATTAGCCTAGGGTGAAATTTTGGTATTTTTCGGAAAACTGTCAATTTTTGATGAATAGTGAAACCACTAAGTGGTAGTTAAAAACTGAATTTTTCATAAAACATAATTTTACCGCTTCTGTGAGTGGAATTTAAAAAATCCGAGAGACATGGTTGATGTCAGTACGTAAAATGTGGTTCAATGAGGTAAAAATAATTTTTTGGTGAATAGTAACTTTTTACTTTTTTTACCATGGTTAAAAGTAAATAGGGTAATTAAGGCTAAATATGATATTATTATTACCCTAACACATGTCCTAATTCTATTTTACAAGTGTAATTCGACCAAAAACAAACTTAGGAATAAAATATGACCATTTAGGCCCACTTGGATTAGATTAGGACATTTATTATTAATTTATTTAAAGAAGGGTTAAAATAGTTAAAATCAAAGTTTAATAAGTAAATAATTTTTAATATGGGGTTATACATAAGATAAATTCGACTATAAATATTCATTAGAAAGCTAAAAATATTTTCTATATAATGGTATTTTATTAAATAATTTAATTTATTTATGACACAAAGATGATGTAGTAATTATCTTATTAATGAAATATTGACATAATTGATGTTATAAACACCAAATTAAATATAATTTGAGACTTTTTATGAATTAGACTAATTTTCTAGGTTAATATTACATGTTATTATTTATTTAAATACCTTTTTTCGAACTAATCATTCTCTTATGATTTTCCCAAAAATCAATTAATAAATAGTGTCAAAATTGACATAAAATAGTTTTTAAAACAAATATTATATTATTAATTGTTATTTTATTTCTAAAAATCTAAGGATCAGAAAAATGAATTAGATAAAGTTATATATATTAATAATACACAACTTGGGGTTCGTTTGGCTTGATATAGTATGTTTATTAACCTTATAGTGTAAGAAAACAAGAAGACACTGTAAAAGTTAAATTATCTAACTTAAAGTTAAATCTAAATGATAAGGTCACAATTGATACCTAAACATGTCTAAATTCTATTGGATGACATTATTTCGACCAATACCAACCTTATCTTCGAAATATATCAATTTTGAGCTATAAAAAATTGAATTGGACTTTATAATAAAATAATATTTTTAGTTATTCCAAAGGTTCCCCTCTCCTCCCTTATAAAAGGGAACCTCCTCCCCCTCTTCCTCACACCACTTTGAGCCTTAAATCTCGGCCAACCCCTGCCAAAATCTCTTCTCAAATTCCCTAGAAACATCCTAGAGGTTCTGGTATTCCTCAATGACCAATTTTATTTCCCTAAAAGGAGATCTCAAAGAGGCGTTTCAAAGAAGAGGTAATGTATGTTACCGATTCTTTCAAATTTATTTCTTTTTCCACTACTTCTTATTAGGTTGTTTCATTATGAAGTAATAACATCAGTATCACTCATATATTGATATGTTATTATAAGTATTGAACAACCCTATTTGACCATCTATCCATCCTATGGAAAACGGAATCACCACGCGTGCGTACGTACTGAATACCGTCTCCATGCCGGGATGTAATCTATTTTACACCACCACCTTACTTGGATGGGTATAATGGTGTAAATAATGACTATATAGGAAAATTATATAGTGATACTGATTCTGAAATATTATACATAAACTCCAATACAATTCCACGATCATAGGAATGGTATCATCACTCGTGCGTACGAACGGAATACCGTCTCCACGATGTGATGCGACTCGTTCTACATGATCTTCATTTCATAATGATTATATAAAAGAATTGAATTAATGAATATGATATATATTACACTAATACCATTCTGTAAATTATGTATCTATAACCTAAAGATAAGAATAAGAATTTATTCGACAAAACACGCAAAAGAACAAAAAGTTATAAACACCCGAATAACAAGTAGCAATGAAATATTACTACTAAGAAGCTAAGAAAATGACCATATATGATATCATAAAAATAATTATGATTCTTGAATAAGTCAATAACATTATTTAAATCATTATACAGGAGGGTCAGACACTTACGAAGAAAAATAGTCCTAAGGTAAGGGAAATATCATAATCTCATTTTTATCTGAGATTGTTTATACTATGGTATTTACTAGGATGTATTTTATCATCCACATCCAAGTTTCCTCAATATGTAATATTATTTCCATCCACCTAAAATTGTTTAAATCCAATTTTACCCTTCGGTGAGTTTTTAGTAAAAGATATGAAAGGAATTTTTTTTTGTTTTTCATACGAGGTACTTTTTGACTTTTCCGACAAAAGTACGAGAAGAATGTTTTTTTAGCTTATACGGAAAGAATGGATTTTTAAAACATTATTTCCAAGCATATTACTTTACAAGTTTTCAACTCTATTTTTAATCAACATCTTTTAGTTTAGAATTTTATGACATGTTAAGAAAGGAAAAGTGTTTTTTTAGAAAGGATATTTTCCTCAAGAATGGAGTACACGTGTTTTATCAAAATTATTTTCCATCTAAGATAATATAGGGTTATGTTTCGATCCCTATTATTACATGGATTTGATTATGTTGTGATGGAAATATTTTTATAAATTCCTTCATCTTATATGAATTGTTTTATGATGTCATGTTGTTTAAGAATCCCATTATTACTACATGGGTAATGCAATGATGTATGATTTATGATTTTGGGGCACACATAAGAATGGTATCATTATGAGATGGGTGGGACCTATATCTCCATCCAATGCATTGGGTAAAGATTTTATATCTCATGAGATAGACATGTATGGAACGGTTGGTTATACCGGTTCAGTGAAATAGCACTAAAACGAGGAGTTAACTCAATTCAGAAAAGGAATTTGTCCACTAAGATAGTCTTGGCAATGAGTCATGACTAATAAGAAATGATTCTCTATGAATATGTGTGTATTACACAAAGTTTAAGGTTTTAGGTTATGATTATTGGGATTACATTTCACTAATATGATTTATCCCATGTTATGAAATTATGATCTCTTTTGCAGGTTAAGTTTTTCAAAAGATATGTTCTTATGAATATGATGTGATTGATATTTCTTTTTTTTACCCTTACTGAGCATTTGAGCTCACCCTTTTATGTCTTCTTTTCCCCAGGATATAAATAAAGGATTTAGGTAAAAAAAGAAGATCTTTATGGGAGATGTTGAAGATCTTTCACAATGATTAGAAGATTATATTCAAGTTTCCAAAGACACTAAACTATTACGGTCCTTGTGTGTGTGTTTTTGTTATGTACTAAGTATTCCTAAAAAGTAATGCAATGTCCATGTATTTCAAGCTTAGGGTCTCTACAAGTGTTGTATCACCAGTATACTAGTCACATGAATTATAATGATAAATTAAGATTGTACTGCAATACTATTTTATTGAGGATTTATGATTATATGGTTCTAAGAAAAGTGACTTAATATTAAGCTACACTTTTGGAAAATAAATTGTTGATGGAAAATTAATCCTTAATATGGTTCTGATACCGAGGTAGTGATTTTGGAATAATAAATGATAGATTTGGTTAAATTATATTGGATATCCTTGACTACCTTGAAACTGATTAATGATTTGTATATTCCATCATTGTTGGAGTTTACAATACTTTTGGATAGAAGGAGTATATCAAGTATTCTATAAGGAATATGGAATCATGAATGTAATCAATAAGGTTTTATGGAAATTTAAGATGTTGCAGACTTTTATATGAATACATGATGGAGGTGGTCACATGTTATTAAGCGACAAAAAGGATCTTCATTGTGTTTACATTCCTTATAAATTTTGGACTATGAGTTTAGACAGAAGTATTTTGGATAATTCTAGTTTGAGATGAATTTGGGATTTCCATAAAAGGACAACCCGAAGGTCGGATGGCAACCCGTCGCATCTGGCAAGGCCGCGAGACTTGAACCCGAAACCGAAGGGCGGCAAGGGTGTATCACATACCACTGGCCCACGAGATGTCCTGGATTGAATAATGTAGTTTTTTTAAATAAATTATGGTAGATAAATTATGATTTAATTTTTTTTGGAACCAAAAATGAATAGGATAAATAGATTTTTTTTACATTATACTATCTTTTAGAGTGAAAGATGAGTTTGTGGTATAAATTATTTAAAGGATGGAACTCTACTATTCATGTATATACTTGTCTTCTTCTGTTATTCCTGTAACAAATTAATTCATATACATTATTTATGGGATCTTAGAACCAAAAATGTGTAATCCAAATACATTATGTTTTGTTGAATCGATGGTATTTCAAATCATCATAGATTGATGAATTTAAGGACCTCAATTTTACAATTGTTTGTGATTGATGTCCTCAATAACTACCTATGAATATTTACAATTTTCCTCCAATTATATTTATCTAATTTTCACCAATGTTCTCTTAATCTAGATCATAATTTTGTGGTGACCCTATCATTTCTCTTTTAATTTTATTAAGACTATATTTTATTAACCTAATTTACGATGTTGGGTTTCCCAATTGTATTTTCTATTTTCAACCTTTTATTTTATAAAAACAATTTAAAATTTCGAGGACTCAATTTATTGAAGGAGGGGAGAATGTAACACCCCAAAATTTTATAGTATGCTTCTCTTTGAATAATACAGTAGCATTTTTTGTACGCAACTTTGAGTTCTTACACACACCAAAACAAATCAAACCAGACGTTATGAATAGTAATAAGAACTTTTTAAAATATTATAAGATTTATCTTTCAAAATGGACTTCATTTTTGGATGCAGAATATTTAAATTAGTTTAGGGTTAATTTTTGGTATTTTTCTAAAAACATTCAATTTTTGATGAATAGTGCAAAAACACGGAGTTATAGTTTAAAACCGAATTTTTATTTAAATAATTATTCATTTCATTTAAATTTAATTAATGTTAAAGTAGTAACATAATACCTATATATGTTCAATTAAATTCATTAGAGTCAATTTATAATAATTTTAGATATATAAAAATTTCTTAAAACTTTTCACCGTCTTTTAACCAACTCCAAGGGGAATTTGCAAATTCACATAAAACATAATTTTACTGCTTTTGTGACTGGAATTTCAAAAAACCGAGAGTCATGGTTGACATAAGTAATTGAAATGTGGTTCAATGAGATGAAAACAATTATTGATGAATATTAACTTTTTACTTTTATTTACCATGGTTAAATGTAAATAGGGTACTTAAGGGTAAAAATGATAATAAAATTACCATAAAACATGTCCTAATTCTATTGGACAAGTGTATCTCGACCAAAAACAACCTAAGGAATAAGATATTATCATTTTGGTCCACTTGGATTAGATTAGTACATTTATTACTATTTAATTCAAACAAGAGTTAAAAGAGTTAAAATCAAAGTTTAATAACTAAAACATTTTTAATATAGGGTTCTACATAAGATAAATTCGAATATAAATATTTATTATAAAGATAAAAATATTTCCTACATCATGGTATTTTATTTATAATTTTTAGACGTTATATAAAAAAAATTATTTATGACACAATGATGATGTAGTAATTACATTTTTCATGAAAGAATCAAATAAATGGTAATATATATATTAAAATAAATATAATTTCAATGTTTTTATGACATAAAAAAAATTCTAGGTGAATATGAAATGATAAGTCTGATTAAATGTATCTTTTTTGATGTAATCAAGTTGTGATGACTTTCAACAAAACAAAATTACAAATTGTGTCAAAATTGACATAAATTAATATTTATAACAAATACAATATTATTGTTTGATATAATATTTCTAAAAATGTAAGGGTCGTCCAAAGGGCTTAAATAATCTTATATATTTCATTAATGTTCCACATGATGTTCTATTGGATGTTTAGAGTAGGTTTATTAACCATATAGAGTAAGAATACAAGAAGACACAGTAAAAGTTAAACTATATAACTAAGAGTTAAATCTATATGTTAAGGTTAATATTGTGAACTAAACCTATCTAAAACCTATTGGTTGAGTGGTTTTAGACCCATATCCACCATATACATTAAATAATATATTTTTGAGCCATTATAATACTAAAATGAATTTATTATAAAATAATATTTTAAGTTTTTACTAAGGTGCCTCTCACCCCTCTTATAAAAGGGCACTCCCCCTTCACTCTATTTCACACCATCTAAGCCATTTGGCATGGCCCTCCCCTGCCCCCATATCGACTAAATTTCCCTAAATTCTTCTAGAGACCCTCCATTGGTCAAAATTCCATCTTAAGGATCCATTTTGATCAAATGAAAAGGAAGAACCCGAAGAAGAGGTAATGATTTCACCACCCTCTTTCAAGTTCTCTCATTCTTTCACTTACTCATTCCTTGTCTTTTATATTAAAAAATAATAACTCCAGTATCTTCTATATATTGTGATGTTATTATAAATATGGATCAACTATATTCATTATTCTATCCATCTTGTAAATGATAATGTCACCATATGTGCGTACGTACGGCTTACCGTCTCTACGTCGTGGTGTAATTTTTTATTCAACAATGTGTTATTTGGATGGATATAATGATAAGTAATAAGAATATAAATAATTAAAACAACATGGTAATGTCTCTGTAAAGTTAATATAAAATCCAATTGCGCACCTTTAATGAAATGATATTGTCGCTCGTGTGTACAGATTACCGTCTCCACGACGCGATGGGATTCATTTCAATGCTCACCATTCATCGATGATTATAAAAATAATTATATAACTAATAAGCATATAATATATGACATAATATTTCTACTAAAGATATATAAATAAATATATATATATATATATATATATATGTGCATAAATATATCTTATTCACTTAGTTCCATTTTGTACGAGATGAAAATGGAAACATCGTTTATGCGTACGAACGGACTACCGTCTCCATTAACGGTGTTTTTCATTTCATATATATGTATATTATACATATTTATATTCTAAATATGTATATTATATAAATCATTTTTTATATTCTAGAATTATTTAAATCTTGTTCAAAGTGATAAAATCAAAAGTAACAAGTTAAAACATGTACGATAACGAAAGTTATTTTTACCTGAAATGTTAATTTATCATTGAAATTATTATTAAATGGGTAGTATAAAGTCATAAATGAATCCTGTATGATATCATGAATATTATTATGGTTCTGGTATAATATAAAAACATACTATAATCTTCATACAAGAGGATTGACATACCCTCGACTAAAGGAAAGTGAAGGTAAGGGTTAATTCCTCAATCTCATTATTATCTGAGATTTTTTATGTTTAAGCATTTACTGGGACATTTTTATCATCCATGTAAAATTTTCATAAAAATGATTTCAAAATGAAAATTTTATGGATTTTTGAAAGGTACTCTTTATCTATATCAAAATTTTTAATGTTTTAATGATTTATCTTTCTAAATCTTTTTAATTAATGTACATGTTTTAAAAATTATTTTAAGGATTTATTTATATGGACACGAATGTTTTGAAATGGTAACTTTTTTCAAAAGTTTCAAATTGGTCTGGGACACTTTGATTCAAAAATATATTTTAAATTACTTCTTTTATAAATGTGTGACTTTTAAATGATTTTACAAAAAGGATATTTCTATCGAAAAAATTTACTCATCATTTTCAACTATGTTTGCATCCTTTACTTTATATTATTTTTGATTGAGGTTGATCAATTATAATACAATCTTCCATATTTTATTGAATGAGTAATGATATGTTTGATAGTGGATGTTCTATTTTTATACCATTCATGGTTTATGGTTAATTTATTGACATTTTGTATGCCAGTTTTAATACGAATGTTAATGTTATGTTTCAACAAATCATATGAGGAAGGCAGTGGACTTAGTAAGGGACGGGTGGAGCCCGCTATAGCTCCTTGATGCATCGGTAGGTCTCATGAGACAAACTAGTGTCTTGGAACAAGGCCTTGACAAAAATTTTATTTTTAGTCTTGGCACGAGGCCTCGATTATGTGGTAATGATGTCCACCATTAGGCATTCCCTCATTATGAAATTAGTTATTACATGTGATTATTCGACTAGTAGAATATCTATGTGAATAATTAAATGGAATTATTTCATTTTTTTCCATATTATTTTTATGTTCAAGTTTAAAAGGATCTTGTTTTAGTTATACATTACCTTAAATGTTTATGCTTTTTTATGAATGTTTTCGCTGTATTACATACCCTTACTGAGCATTTGAGCTCACCCCTTTCTATTATTTATTTTCCCATGATTCTAAGAAGTGTATTATGATTGATATGCACGGTTAAGCTTGTGGATTAATGGCGTTCTAAAAGGATCATTGATGTTGTGTTTTATTTTTCTAATATGTAATTTAACGTTCATGTATGTCATCTATTTTCCAAGACTGCTGAATTGATCGGTCCTTTGGGACTTGATTCCTTGTAATCATGCCAATGTATTAAAATAATGCACTGACTCTGGGTAACTCGAGTCGGGGAATTACAAATATACACACCATAATATATATAGATGTGTTTATTTAGCTCATATATGAAAATCAATATATGCAGTCACTCTCACACACACACACACCTGAACATGTATATATATACATATAGATTTTTATCTCATATATATTATATATATATATAAACCAATATTATTTTCTCCAAAATTTAATAATAATAATAATAATTTAATTATTTTAATTATAGATAACACATCATTATCATTGCAAGAATTTTAAAAACAACTATTAAATACAGATTATAGGTAATAAATTAATATTTATTGCACATTATTATTTAATTGGAAAATGTAATAATGAAAAAAAATATTACATTAACCATTAATTATTACCTCAAAAAATTTATTGATTATAAAATTATATTTATCATTTTTTTCAACAAAAATTAAAATATAAAAAAATATATATTTTTGTTATTTCTAATAGCCCAAAAAAATATTTAAAACCTTACTAAATTATCATTAGGTGAGAATTTCCAAACATTTGATGCTCGTAAATGATATACCTTGCTAAGTGTAAACCCTATTTTTCTGACCCAACAGTGGTTTTACATTTCTCATCAGAAGCACCATTTTTGTGAAATTATTTATTTATTATATAAAAATTGAATAATAAATCTATCAAAAAAAAGATAGTGTTGTCATGTGCGAGGTTTTCAAACTCCTGATGCACAGTAAAGTCATACCCTACTAGGATAAACCTAGTATTATAAAAAGAGTAGTAGTTTTTTATTTTTCATAAAATGAACTGGTTAAGAGAAATTATTTCAATATTAAAAAAATAATAAAAAATTAATTAAAAATAAATTGGATAATATGATGTACAATGTCTCCAAATACGCATCATGAATAAAGTATATACCCTACCTAGGGTAAACCTGGTGTTCTGAACCTAACGGTGGTCGTAATTTTCTAATACAACACACTATTTGTGAAAAAATAAAATAATTATTATACAATAAAATAATAATAAATTATTAAAAAATAAAGGGGGTATTATCAAGTGTGATATTTTGAAATACAAAATGCACATAGAAGTTATAGCCTAACTAGGGTAATCCCCACGTTTCAGACATAAATCTCTTCTCATATTTCTTATATAATAAACCATTTTGGAGTGATTTAATTTTTTTAAAAAAAATTCACACACACGTATTAACAATATATATTAATTTTTTTATTCTATCATCATTTAGGGTATACGTGCCTTGGAATCCAGTACTTACTCAATGTTAAAATATGAATATATTTTATAGATTATTTCAATTTTCCAACAAAGTATTTCACACTTTTTATGGAAATAATAAACACTGGTATTGAAAAAATAAATTTTTACATTAAAATTCTTGTAATTTATTAACAAAAGTGAGAATTTGGTGTCATTTAAAATTGAGGATGTTTCAACTGTAACCCTGAAGTATCTTCTCAATGGTAAATTCCTATTTTTTAGTATTCCATAGGCTTCATGTTAAAATAAAAGTCATCATTATTATGTTTCATCTTATATGGGTGCATGTAACAACTGTCTAGATGTCTCAACATTCATTATATCCATTGAATGAGTTTAATTGTTTTATGTTCAATATCATTAAAATGAATCTTGTAGGTACATTAGGAATTGGAAACATAAATATTACATTCGATTAAAACATCATGTCCCATGTTGGCCATGGATTTTATTCCCAAGGCTTCTCATGGATGAGAATCTATTAGGGGGAATACTGAAATGTCCATTGTTTTTAAATGGGTATCAATTCATCAATGAATTGTTGTTTCTAATTTTTTGGATGGATATACTTCCACTAAAAATCCAAAAATGATTATAAGAGTTTATGAACTCAATAATTTAATTTTTATTTATTGATCGAGTGGTGTCATGGGATTTCAAATTTGATTCAGTAATTTCGAGATTTTAGAAGTTGTGTTCAAGATGAAATGGTCAAGTTGAATGGTTTTTAAAAAATCGGGTGACTGCTAGAAACAATTGTCCATTGAATCCAAAGGGGCTTATGGTGTCACATAATTTGTTAAAAGTTTATTCCCAATGATGCATAAATATTATATGGATGATGTCATTTTACTATGTAACATCTCATGGGATCTACATGGATTGTCCAAAACATAAACCTATCCTATTCACATAGTCCAAATAACCCAGTAAGTACAAATAGTTAAACAAACTATCTAACAAATAGTGAAGGCCAACTATTTTTACCCTTTCTAAAGGTGGTAACATTTGGTAATTAATCCCTACATGGTTGTAGAATGGATAGAAAAAACATGTGTCAAAATTGTGTGGCACATTAATTGACTTGAATAGCCTATTTTCTATCTCCTATTTATTTCTTTATATCTCCTTCATTTATCAATATTTATATACTATAGGGAGAATACATGATATCCTTTTCACCCCGACATGGGGTTGGATAATATTAATCATACTACCATTGAATAAAGAACCTCTATGTGAATTATAATTGAATAAACAATCTATTTACTCATTAAGATTCACTTAATTATTTACCACTCTATATGAAATGAAAATCCATGGGATGAAATTTTCCCAATTTGATTATAATTTATATATTACTCATATAATTATTCTATTAATCATACAAATGCATGATATTGGATGAGTGGACCATATTATAAATTTTTTATGTCTTCTCTACGTTATTCCCATACTGTATCATCATTCGTATTATATATTTGTTGTTACGTGTGATTTACTTCTTGGTGTCATTTGAAAAATATGAAATGCCATAAATTAAATGCATAGACAACGTTGTTGTTTGTTTTGGACCCCATTTAAATGAGTGGATTTAATGAACTCAATTTGAATATCCACTTTTGTGGGTTCACATAAACAAACTCATACTTATGGCTTCCATAAGACAAAACTAACCTTGTGGTGTTTAAATAAAAATTATTATTCATATATTCATAATGTGTATTTTGTTCTAGATCACTCTATTCAATGTATTATATAATTACAATAAAATTTTATTCGTGAATTTTATTATGTTAATTGTTTGATGAAATTTTCATATTTTAATATAAAACCAAACTTTTAGTTGGATTTGTTTAAATTAAGATTTTAGTTGATTGATGATGTGTATATTTATTAGTATCATTTACGTGGGTTCTTTCCACGACCATCATAATAGTTATTAAAGGTAATTTAACTCTTGTGAATTATAAATAAAATTTTCGAGTTAAATAAATCTAACTATTTATGAAATAGATTTTCTCATTACCAATATTTAAAATGATAAATTTGATTACACTAAAAATGACCCAATGCGTATTAAGTTATTATTATTTTCTATTTACTAAACATCGGGCTACGGGAACACATGGAAAGTGTAATTTCATTACATTTTATTACTGTGAATAGAGGTAAACCGGTTAGGGCCATTGATAGTAAATTATGGAAACCTATGTTCAAATATAATGAGAATGAAATCTGGCATAACATGGGTTTCTTTGTATAGACCTCACACCCCCTCGATATAGATGTAGAAAATAGGATTAATAACCATGATATAGATTATAGACATTACATTCATATCCCATTTTTAGATATTGATCATATGAAACATTTTATATTAAAACATTATATATTATTATAAATATTTCACTTATACAGTTGGATGAGATTTCCTAATTTATTCGTTAAGCTATTATTGGTGTGACGTCCCGTTGATAGCATGAAACTATTATGATTCCATAAGCATGAAAGAGTTACAACACATTTCATGACTAGTATAATATATTTATATATGAATACAAATGGTTGTATGTATAAATTACATATTTATAAAATTAAACATAGATATAAAAAAAGGGTGACATATTTAGATATAGCCCGTCATGTGACGATGTGAGTATAGTCGGTTAGGTGTCCATGGGGAACCAGAGAATGACTGTATTAAATTATTTATTAAATAACTAATTTAAATTTTGTATAACTAAAATATAATTTATCTTACACTCAGAGACTATATTTTGAATTTAAAACCATTGTGGGTTGCATAGTGAGTATATCTCACAACCTGTTCGTGTCACAATTTAACTTGGGTGCCTGAATAGATCTCAAGCCAACAAAACTTGGTTTACTTGTTCAATTTCCTTGATGTTATACATATTCTCTTGTATAAATTATGATATATTTGGAATGAGCCTCTTACTATGATGTTATAAGAGTTAGCTGTTGTTTCTTTTATTTATAAATTTCCTTGGTCATTATTTCTATTTATTCTATATTCCATCTTGTATAATGTCAGAGTGTGTTCAGGGATTATTATTTATTCATATATTATTATTTGTTTCTATTTAGTTAATTTCTATACCTTCAATTACTAATGTTTCCTCTGTATTTATGACTTCTCTAGAAGACATAGCCCCCCTCCTTACAAACATTATATATTCATAGCTAGTTGGAAGCCAATGGAACATGGGTAGGTATACTTGACGCCTTGTGGCCAACCAACTATTGGAACTGTTTAATGAGTCATTAGGGTCGAGATTCTATAATGGTTTTATAATAATTTTTTGATTTATAATATTTTGTTTTACCTAAATGAAATATAGAAACAAGATTTTTGAAATTATATTTTGGCATATAATAATAATAGGACACAATAAGAGTAGATAACATTATTATAGGAGTCAATGATATTTTTTTCAAATAAAAAACCATTATCAATGAGGTAGTGACATGAATAAACTATAAAATAAAAAATAATTATGTTTGAAAATAATAAATTAATTTCAAAAGAGTAGTTTTTTATAACAGAGTGAGAGGTTATTAACCTAAATTGAATGTGTTGGGTTTGATATTTGCCTTCACACAGGTACTCGAATATTTCACCATATTATCCCATCCAAAGTAATATTTCTATTTTTATTAAATTAATATTATTTATATATAAAATTCATATATGGTAAATCTTAATCTATTATTGTCATTAGATTTCATTTACTACCATTTCATTCATAGATTATTAACATCAATTCACCTCAAAAATAAAAATTATAGATTACAAAAAAATTAACTACATGAAGGTTTTTATGTTTCATTTTTATATTGGTGTTTATGTGTATAATAAATATATGAGATCAATATTTTTTGCATTTTCTAATTCAAAATATATTAATTTTGTTAATTTTTTTTCAAATATCACTCTTTTCTTTTTATTGTGTATACTAATTCTATAATTTTCATAATAAATATAATGATTTATTTTTAGTTTTTATTATTATTTTAGATCCTTCATAATACTCTGAAAGATTTACAAAAAAAATCAGCTATAAGGATAATTCAACATTTAATGTTATCTAGATTCAGTTTTCATTAAATTATCCGTTAAATTAAAAGACTAATCATTAAAACTAAAATCACAATAATAGTTAGTAATATATGATAATACTTATGTTTCATTTAAAAATAAGGTAACATTATGATGTCTCTATATTTATGTTTTATCCCAAGTAATAAAATAAGGTGAATTTTTGGTTGAATAAATGATTATCAAAATTTTTGATGATATTCAGTAGTTTCTCCCAATATAATAATTAAACTCCATTTATACAAAATTTTGACATAAAATATTAGATTTATCATGTATGTTCTTTACATTGTGACATACATGGATTCTATCTTGTATTTGGAAATTTCATGGTCAATGTGCTAGTTGATAAATCATATAATCATATGATTTTAAGTATCATAAAAGGAATCATTTACATAGGGTTGAAATATCCCTCTTTCTGGAGCTCGGTAATCTATTCAAATATGATAAATTATGGATCACTATGAATCTAACTCAAAACATAAGTCCAAAATATGATATTATACATAAAACATTCTTCAAATATGAATATCTATAATATGTAATGAAATGACTTGCAACATCCCAATAATTTATTGTAAATTTCAGGCCAATGGTTATTTGTTTCACTAACTTCACCCCAAAATTTATGAATTCACTATCTCATCAAATATAAAGATTCATAAGGGGTCATCGTAATACATAAATGATTTTCTATAGAAAATATAAAAGTAAATGATTTTTATCCTATCAGTCATTGATATCCCTTTATTAAGAACTCTAAATTTATTCTTCTATCTAGATTGATTTTTCATATTAACCATCACTGTGGAGGTGATAATAAAAACTAAAGTCCAAAAGGTTAATCAGTAAATGTTTATCACTCCACCAAAATATAGAGGTGATCCAGAGATAAAGATCATATTTGAACAAATTTTTTCCATGATGTAGATTTCCCAAAACCTTTAAATAAGTTCTGTAACAATTTTTTAGAGATATATATTATGTAATAACAACAATGATGTGGAAAATATTTTTTATTTGATCATTACTAACCCATATAACATTTTATCTTTAAACGTATTTAGGGAAATTCCATAGTTGTTTTACCTTATTTCAATGATGGAATGGGTAATGAAAGGATAAAAAATTTTAAAATAAGAAGCATATAATTAATTTATAAATAATAAAATAACTTTTTGTTGTACTTATATTAGTATTTATTCATACATCCCCAACACCATAATGTATAACAACATTTTTACAATATCATTATTCAAAAGGATAGATATAAAATAGAAAATTTATGTACAATATATAACATTCAATTCATCCTCAACAGATTCAAACCAAATGGATCAATCATTATTTTCATACAATTCATGGAGATTACATTTTTTTACTAATATAGGGAATTCAATATCTCGATAATCCATTTGTGCCTCCTTGGTATTATATTCGATATATGGTTGGGAAATACTTAAGGAATGATAGGATAACTTATATAAAATTATTATTTATAAAATCATGAATTTCATATAAAATAATATTTTATCGTTATAAATCCACATCATTAATAAAGTCACACGTTTCTTTTCTACTAAGATCATCATCTATAATACTTGATTTTCAGTGATGGTTGGGATTTTAAAAATCATAGTTCATGATTAACTCAAACCATTTTTTTGGGGTTTTCTTATTTTCATTAATGTGAATATATAGTTTAATATATTATTATTGGTATATGGGTCATTATTATATTATATGTTGTAGTGTATCCAATTCCTCAATGTAATGATCATGTTTATAATCAAAAAATCATACACTGGAAAGCTATGATTATTGATATCTAAAATTTTATAGGCATAGACTATTGGTTTATAATTTTTATAGAGTATTCAACATAAGAAACTATTAAAAGTATCAATGTCTATAAAATACCATTTTCCCATTATGGGGAGTTTTTTCATAGTTGAAAATATTTTCCACATTACAAACTCCTAGACACTTTTTTTAACAATATTATATCCATACATACTTTACCCTATTCTATGTTAATATAGTTAAATGGATTGTAAATCCATTTAATTTTCAGAAAAATGAATCTTTTTCATTGAAAAAATACTTGACATTTACAAAAAATCAATTAAAATAGTGTTTTTGTCCATTCATGAATTTTGAAATTTTTTTGGATCCACATAAATTCTTACACTAGTTATCTCACACCACATTAGTGTGAATTGATTTATAAAAATATAACACTTTCTAAAACTAATTAATGATTTATCCTTGCATAAGGTAACTAAAAAAATTCATATATTATTTTTATGTTCACAATATACCCTATAAAATATTTAATTTCATTAATAAAATTTTTAAAAAAGTAATCCACAGTGTCGCTAAAGACCTTATTAATTATTTACGTAGAGGTTTTGAGGTAATTTTATGGTCTATTGAGTATAATTATTAATTAATAATATTTATAACCAGTATAAAATGTTATCTATTAAAAATGATTTTCTCAAATATTATAGAAAATTACAATTCAGATTGAAGATATAACTATATTAATTATTTATTTCCTTGATTTGGATAAAATAAGTTATAAGTAAATTATATTGGGTTACGTTTCTCTAAAATTATTGAATTTAGAAATTAGTAGCTACAGAAATGCTATAGTGATCTGTCTTTCTTCTCAACAAATAGAATTCTTTCACCACAAGGTGACACATATGGTAATATGATCCATTTTTCTAAATACAATGGAAATATCTTAATTATATACTACATTCCAATTTGGTTCATTATATAATGACTCTTGGATATTGATGTTTCATGATATATGAATTTTATGTTGAACAATTACATATGATATTATTATTTTTTATTAAATGTATACGGAAATATATATCTATACTCAATTAAAATTGTTATTTCCTAATGGTTGATTCCTTACATTGATAAAACAATTTGATAAATATATTCTTATTCCTTGGGTATCAGAATCAAGAATTACAAAGGGCATTCTAATGGCTATTTAGAAACATCATGAAAATGATATAGGAGCATGAGATTATTAAATATATGAAAAGAGATTAAATTTTATAGCTAGTTTATATTATTTTTAAAAATTTATATGCATTACATTCAAATTATAGCTTTATATTCTATAAAAGGAAGATTCATAAAATTCACAGGAAGAATGTTTTGAAAGAAAATAATTGGGGGTGATTTTGAAACACTAGTTGAAGTAACTTCCCCAATAAGTGTTTTTACACAATCATATATATATATACCAACATATCAAGGATGGTTTTCAATTAATATTGAAAAAATACAATACACAGGGAAATATTTGGTTCTCTATGTGAATAGAAATTTTGTTGGAAATGAGTTAATATACTGTTTTTATTACAAAAGTTCATTTTATTAATTCACATTCCAACTATTCAAATAATTATAAATGTCTATGATATTACATTTTTCAATAACCCCGAACAGATTACTTTTTCACATGTATCAATAAATATTATTCTTTTTACCACATGGTGTCCATCTTTTTAGCATAAATTATATTTCAAAATTGTATTTACATAATTTAATAAAACATTATATGATATGAACTATAAGAATCGACACATTCATTATTTATTATTAATATATTATTAATGAAATAAAAAATAATAATAAAATTTAAAATTTTAATGGTAATAACATTTTAAAATTTATTTCGTGCTATATAATTATACATAAAAAACTATTATTTCGTTCATTCTTTTTATGTTGTAAAACTATTATGATTCAATGTCTTGTTGATGAACCTATAAAACTAAGGATATAATTCAAAAAAATGGGGTTCATAAACTTTAGAAAGGGGATGATTCATAAGAATGGAACATGAGACATTAATTAAAAGTCTATACATGATGATAAAATCATAAAAATCATATCAAAATAAAAATATCTTCCCAATTAACATGAAGGAATAACTTTATATAGGTATAGAATGTTTCACATTAATAATAATTAATTATTATGAAATTTTGGTCAGATCCCATACTGAATTTGTGATCAAATCCCACACCATGTTCACATATAACTTATGTGTAAAAAAAATTACAACATAAAATGTGAAAAATTATTCAATCATGTTTATGCAATATATATATAATAAAATGAGATATATTAAATTACCTAGTTAATTTTAAGGACATATAATTTAGATCCCACTATTCACATCATAAAATTATAATAATAATTCACACCACATAAATAAGAAACATATATTATTATTAAAACAAATAATCCCACAGAAAAGGAATGAGTTTCATACAGATTTCAGAATATATTATTCAATGAATGGCTATAAATATCCCACGATATAATAACATAAATATAATTTTAGACATTAAATATTTTCAAAAAGGAAACATATGACATATTAATAAGATGAAAAAAATTAATGTTATGATCCATGGGATGTTTTAGAAAATAATTACTATTTTGAAAATCATTATAATTGACATAGAAAAAATTATAATGAAGTAGAAAAATTAATATTCCTGTGAAATGAGAATGGAAGTAAGTGTGAAAATATAAATTCATCGTTTTGAAGAATAATTATTTCCATTAAAAAAAGGATATTTGGGATCAACCCAAAAAGAATTTTTTGGTTTTGATAATCTCATTAACATTTGTTCTTTTTTATTTCATCACAATTTTTCATCCTACAAAGTATGTATATATATTTATAAATACTACACTTTATATATATTATACTGATTTTTCCTTCTTGATTAATTATAATCATTAGATATTTTTTATAATTATTTCATTCATTCATTATTCACTTCAGTTATGGTCATTGTTATATATATTTTATCAATAAATTATCTATTTAATTACTAATAATTTGATTATTTTTTATTTTATTTTTCATGTTTTTCATAATTATACGAGTTCAAATGATCTATATCTTCTAAATCATGTAAATGTAATTTTATATTGTACAATTATTATATTTTCAATTTTTGTGTGTAATTTGTTTAAGTTATTAAAAATTAATGAAATAAATATTTTCTTTATAATTTTGTATCTATGTTTGAAAACATTTAATAATATAATGAATTCATGTTTATCGTTAAGGAAAATTTAATATATATATATATATATATATATATATATTATGTTGTCCTCATTAGATTTAATTTTCAAAAATGTTCATTTATTATTAGATACATTACATTGATGATTTCAACAATGATATTATACAAGAAAAAGATCTAAAATGTATTGTAAGGTTTACCAATATCCTATGAGATATGTTTTGTTCATGGATAATGATAGAAAATATATTTTCATTGAGGATGAATCCACATACAACCATAATGTTATTAAGAGTTATAATTATACTAAATATACTGATGATATAATTCCTCAACTGAATTTTACATATACTATGTAATATTATAATTTTTCAAGTTCATTTATAGGGAAAATTCATAATTTGTGAAATTTTGGTTCTAAAAAAATTAACATGGATGTTAATGTTCTTAACTCTATATAATTTCATGTTGTAAAAAGGATAAATTGAAAATAACAGAATACATTATTATGAAAATTCTCTACTGTGACTGGGAAAAATTCCATCCCCAATTATTTTTTTAATAAATAGTTATAATTATTCATATCTATTGTAGATAAATATAAATGTTTTATTCCATAATGAGAATTTATCTATGGAATATTATAATACATAACCCAATGTTTTTGAGGATCTAATTAGAGTAACGATGGGTTAAATACAATAATTATCCCATAATGGATTGATTGATTCCTACAATATATTGAATATTACATTTTGTAATATGAAATTAGAGATTATGTTTTGATATAAATTATTTTATTTTACTTTTCTGAATAGATACACTTTGAGATGATCAATATTATATTATATTATGTTAATAGAGCATGTCCTATAAGAAGTTCATTTAAATAGTGATGTATAGTTAGGTAAATAGTTCTCAATAAACATTCTGATGGAAGTCACCAAAATTATTGTTTGGAATTTTTATATATTAAATCATAATAGTATATTTCTTAGGTGAAATATTATTTCTTTAATGTGATAAAGTGATCAATGTAGTGAATTTAATTTTTAAATCTATAATATAGTTTATAGATGGAGTCTTATATAACATTAAATGATCATTTCAATCTATATAAATTCAATTAAGTAAAATCTCCCATATTATTATACAATGTGACCAATGATTAATGTAAAATTGGGTACATGACCCAATGCATTAATTGATATATTCACCATAAATTGATAGTAATATAACTCAATGAAATATTATAGATATATAGTCAAGAACATACCAATGTACATTAATAAAAGTAAAATTATATTTTTAAAAGTATAGTTAGAAAGTGAAAATGTTATTGAATTACATTAATTTACTCATCCAAATAAACAATGGTTATTGATGATATATTTCATGAATTGAGTCCTTCCACAATAATGGCATAGTCAAATAAACGTTTTCTCTTGAAGTTTCTATTGACAATGTTATTATAAAGGATTGAAATATCAAAAAAAAATAGGACTTGAAAAAGTATTTTTTATTGAGAATTTCATTTATTAACATGTGGATATTCATAAAATAATTCATGTACTAATGTATGGGATAACATGAATATAAATATTATTTTCTGTAGATATATAAGTGTAATAATGAAAGCATAATAACCAATTTAACATGACAAGAAAAAAATTATTATAATATTCAACAATGATATTATGGTTAAGTATTATTTTTATAGATTTATTTAATATGATAAATAGAATAAAAAGGTCACACATTTGGTTATACAATTAAATAATTTTTTTAATTTTCTTCTGTAAAAATATACCATACCATAAATATATAATTTCAAAAACATGAAAAATATTTTATTCATATTTTTTAAATAGATTGTGATATAATTTGATAATAACAAATGTGATTTATTTCATTTTTGTATGTTGATGGACAATAAAATCATGAAATTAATATAGAAAAATTACCAGTATATTATATTATATTATTATTTATAATTTTCATATAAGACTAACAACATTGGATATTCAAGAATTATTACCAAGATTACATGATATATATTTTTAGTTTATTATTATAAATGTGTTTTTAATATAATTTAATATCATTTAAATATGGTTATAAATTTTTACAAACTAAATTTTAATGTTTTCATACTTAATCAAGGATCATAGATTTTTTGTAAATAACATTAAAATATTTAAAAGATAAAAAACATACCAAAAATAGTAATGAAAATATTTAAAATCATTGGAGGGGATGTAATTAAATTATATCAATCTTTCAAAGGGGATTTATATTTAGAACATTTTAATCACTATCTTTTAATGAATTTTATGGTTAATTTTTTACTTGTATTTTCTATTTGTTCTTGAACAATCAATATATCGTGTGAAATAAATAATCCTAAAATTTTGTTTCTTTTTCAATAATCATGGGACTACCTAAGAATAAATTATTCATTTCAATTGATCTGTGAGGTTTTAAAAAACACTAAGTAATAAATTAAATCAATAAATGGTATATAATTTTTTTTCCCATTTGTAGAAAAAAATTTCAACATCATTCATGACCAAACATGTCATGGGGGTTTAAAATATATTTAAGATATATTTAATTCCTAAAATACCCTTTAATAATATCCAAAAGTAGTTAATAATACCATTTTTAAAGAATTTTTTTTAAATATATTTTCCCTATTGGATATATGTGTGTGTTTGTGTGTTTCATATTTCATCAAATATATAAATATATATCAACTTGTATAACTTGTACATGTCAACATAAAATGTTATATTGTATTACCATTAAGGATTTAATATATTCCATGATGGGTATGAATGATATTAATTTAATATTATCCTATATAGTTTTTAATATACTATAAAATATTTCAATTATTAGTCGACTTTTTTAACACATTAACGATTTGATTTGATATTAATGTAGTATGATATGATATGTTACGACATATAATTTAATTAGATAATCCTTATCTATGAATATGTTAAATTCTTGAACTCTCAATGTATCCATAGTTTGTTAATGGGATATTATATAAATTAGTTAATGAATCATCATAACATATAATGAATCCATTATTATTCAATAGTGTAAGTGAATCACTATTTCTATCTCCTCTTATATTATTTTATTTGGTTACATCAGTTTAAACTATAGATATATTATTTGATTATGAATTATTAAACCCTAGATGGATAATTTCCCAAAGATTCTTAAATGATGTATTCATTACTAATGGATCAATATTATAACATCCCGGACCCGGGTGCCACGCAACAGGTGCCCCGAGCCCGGTTAGCCACGTGACCTCAAGCGCATTTCCCCAAATGCCAGAGGCTGATGACTAGAAGCGAGGGCTCAGGTATGATAGTGGGGAAACTATGCCCTCCTTTGTCAAATTGTAGCGCATTTGGAATACAAAATAAACATACAATGACATCGGAAGGAGTAAACATACACAACAGAAATGACAATTGTAGATGATATAAACAATAGTATATAAATGATGATGCTACATGTTTCATGTTCTAAGTAAATAGCCAAAACATGTTATACATCAATACAGTACAACAGAAAGTAGAGTACTACAAAGCAAAGAAAACAGATGGTTATGGCATCGCGATCCTAGGCTTGGTCCCATGCCCTCCTACTCCTCTGCAACAGTCAAGTACCTTTATAAGGACTCTTTCCCCTATCTACACATATAGAAACGTAATCTGTTTGGGCCGAAAAGCATGACCCAAATATGGTGTGAGAAATATATCTCAGTAGGCACCCACCAAAGGCATGTTCCCAACTGCGTGTAACATGAAACAATAGTGTGCAGTGGTAAAATGAAATAAAGTTAGCAGTACTCAAAAGTCACTAATTACCAGTTATATTGCCATTTTATTATTTATTTAATACATTAAATATTACAAATCACCAAAGTGCATTTCTATGTAAATAGTCCACGTCCTCCGACAAGAAAAACCTTACCCTCAGGTAAGACAAATCCAACCCGTAGGTATAGCCCTTAGGCGTAACAGAATTTTCCCTCGGGCATAGGATGTGTCGCCCTCAGGAACAGAAGTCAAGCCCTTAGGCACAAAAGGTTTCCCTCAAGAGAAATACTACAGCCCACGGGCTAAATAGTGCAATGCCCTCAGGCTAATCACAACAACGCCCTCAGGAAAAATACAACAACGCCTCAGGCTAAACAGGTAACTAGGTCATGCCCAATATGTAAAAATGCAGTCCTATCAGGGAAATTCTACAATTACTACTTTATTGGCATACCGTCGGGTATCCTGGCCAAATGGCTAAACTGTGGAACACACCCCCGGGGTGGGTCCGGATCCATGAAACGATCCCAACCAGCATATTAATATCATAATTTAATCACCTATGAAATTCTAGTCATTAAATATTGCAACAGCCTCAGCCACACGACACCCCAACATGGTTTCATGGAACGAAAACGCACAAAAACGCACGACAGTTGAAAAATAAACACAAATCCACCTACCTTATACGCCAACAAACGTTATACCTGAATGCCGACTCCAGAAATGTTCAAGAAAGGCATAGATCTGAAGAAGAACAAAAACCATTCAAACGTAAATTACTTCCCCTCGGGAAGGAATTGGTATGAACGATACCAGGAGAAGAGAGGGCTTACCCATGCGGTTCCAACGAGATCGTCCAAAGACGAATCAGATTCCAGATGAAAGCACGGAGGATCTTCAAAGGTTCAGCCTCTTCCTTTGGCTCCAAAGTGGCTCATGTGTCTCCTCTACCAAAAGAGGAGGCTAATTCCTGTTTTAAGCCGAAAAAACAAAGTACACAACATGTAATTCTTTCATTTAACTATTCATTTGGTGGCACCACCACACCGTTCATCTTTCAACATTAGTACACGACATGTACTCACAAGTACACGGTGTGTACTATCGCCCAGCTAGCAGCGACTCCACCGCCTTTCTTTTTAAGCATGCCGACTGACTACACGGTGTGTAAAGGACCACTACACAGTGTGTAGTTGGTTCCTACACCCTTTGTCAACAGCGAGGCTACTCGCCCTATGTACTCCTCCCAACACGGCCAGAAGTACATGGCGTGTGGAAAAAGTACACATCGTGTAGTTCCAAAATTTAGGATTTTCCCCATTTTCCATATTTTCTCAAAAACACAGAAGGAAAAGGAAAAACAAGAAGCCAGTACCTCAAAACTAAGAACCGGGTTCTTACAAACTTCCCCCCTTATAGAAATTCGTCCCTGAATTGCCCTTCCAAGGGTGGCGAAGGTAAAGATCAGAATATCTCTAGCCACTAAGCATGTACGTCAGCCTCCCGCTCCCAGTTCCTGTCCTGCACTCGTCCATGCTGCCATAGCACCCGTACGAGAGGAACTGAACGGCCTCAGAGAACATCCGCGCTCCAATCTACGATATGGATTGGATGCTCCTCAAAGGACGCATCATGCTGAAGCTCAACCTCCTCTGGATGAAAGGTGTGGGATGAGTCTAAATGGTAGCGACACAACTGGGACACGTGGAAGATGTCGTGCATGGCTCGGTACCGTTGCGGTAACTGCAACCGATAGGAAACCTGCCCGACTCTCTCTATATCCTCTAATGGCCCCACATACCTTGGTGAAATCTTACCCTATCTCCTGATCCATTTGTGTCCCATCCTCGGAAAAACAGGTAGAAAAACCTAATCCCCGACCACGAAATCCAAGGGCCATCTGCGACGATCAGCATAAGACTTCCGACGAGACTGTGCAGTAGACATCCGCTTCTGAATCAACTAGACCTTCTCAGATGTCTCCTGCACGAGCTGCGGCCCTAATAAATCTTCATCACCTGCCTCTAACCAGCAAAAAAGTGATCGGCATGGCCTACCATATAAAGCCTCGTATGGTGCCATCTCAATAGTCACTTGGAAACTTTTGTTATAGGAAAACTCAGCTAAGGGTATATGATTTTCCCAAGATCCCCCAAAGTCTAAGACACCTACACGCAGCATCTCCTTAAGCACCTGGATCATACGCTCCAACTGGTAGTTGGTCTGAGGGTGGAATGTTGTGCTCAGAAGCACCTATTTACCCAGCGCCCTCTGAAAGCTCTTCTAGAAATGAGATGTAAAGATGGCATCCCTATCTGAAACGATTGAACGAGGAACCCCATGAAGCCGGACGATCTCTCGGATATACAGTCGTCCGAGCTCGTCAACACTGAAAGTCCCCTTGATCGGAAATAAGTGAGCTACCTTCGTTAGTCTGTCCACAACAACCCACATGGCATCATTTCCACGAGATGACCTCGGAAATACCGTCTCGAAATCCATCGCGACATCATCCCATTTCCACTCTCGAATAGGTAACTGCTGTAATAGACTAGCTGGTCTCTGATTCTCTGCCTTCACCTGCTGACAGGTGGAACATCTCGTAACAAAACTAGCTAGCTCTCTTATCATAGCCGGCCACTAGTACTGACGTGTCATGTCACGGTATATCTTGGTAACCACGGGATGAATTGCCCAAGCCGAAGCCTGAAACTCCCGCATCAGCTCTTCACGTATATCCCCTGGAAGCCATACTCATCCATGGAAATGCACAACCTCATCATCGTCTATCGTCCAACCAGAAGGACAGTCCTCACATTCCAACAACTCCTGTAGAACTAGGCTTTCTGAATCACATAGATTCTTCATACTCACTTTATCCAGGAGGGTAGAAGTCACAGCTAAAGATGAAAGATAAATCTTCCCCTGACTGTCGTGCACCTCTAGATGCATCTCAGTGAACAAAGCCATAAGCTGCCACTCACCACTGGCCTCCTGCACTCCGTGTATCTGGGTCTTCTTACTCAGTGCATTAGCTACTACATTACCTTTACCAGTTGTATAATCAAGCTCAAAATCGAAGGATTGTAGGTACTCAACCCACCTTCTCTACCTCAGATTCAGGTCATGCTAAGTAAAGATATACTTGAGGCTTTTGTGGTCGGTGAAAACCACAAAATGCTCTCCCAACAGATAATGTCTCCAACAGCGCAACGCATGAACAACTCCTGCCAACACGAGATCATGTGTCAGGTATTTTATCTCATGTTGCCTCAACTACCGAGACCCATATGCATCAACTTTGTCGCCCTGCATCAAAACGGCTCCCAGCCCAATCCCTGATGCATCACAATAATCTGTATAACTCTTCCCCTGCTCTGGGAGTATCAGGATTGGGGTGGATGTCAACCTTCCCTTTAGGTCCTGAAAATAAGTATCGCAAGATTTTGACCAAATGAACTTCACAACCTTCTTACTCAGTCCCATAAATGGTGCTGCTAAGCGGATTAAGTCTTGTATGATGTGTCTGTAGAAACTAGCTAGCCCTAACAAACTTCGTATCTCAAACACATTCTTAGGCTTCTCCCAGGAAACTACTGCTCTCACCTTCTATGGGTCTACTGCAACTCCTGCCTCTGAGATGATATGACTCAATAAGTGAATCTGGTCCATCCAAAAGTGGCACTTCGAGAGCATAGCATATAGCCGATGCTCTCTCAGTGTACTCAATATGATCTGAAGATGGGTGGCATGGTCGTGTCGATTGTGGGAGTACACCAATATTTCATCCACGAATACTACCACAAAAGAATCTCAATACGGATGGAACACACGATTCATCAGAGCCATGAAAACTGATGGCACGTTCGTGAGTCCGAACGGCATAACCAAGTACTCGTACATACCATATCTGCTCCGAAAAGCTGTAAGCAGTATATCTGATGGTCTCATGTGCAGCTGATGATATCCGGATCTCAAGTCAATCTTCGAGAACACTCGTGCTCCACGAAGCTGATCAAATAGATAATAAATCCTTGGTGAGGGATATCAGTTCTTAACCGTCAACTGGTTCAGCTTCTGATAATCCATGCAAAGTCTAAGGGTATTGTCTGCCTTTTTCGCAAAAAGGACTAGAGAACCCCAAGGAGAAGTACTGGGTCGGATAAAGCCCGTTGCATGTAACTCCTCTAACTGCCTCTTGAGCTCCTGCAACTCAGGTGTAGCCATCCTATAAGGAGGACTGGACACCGGTGCTGCTCCTGGAAGAAGCTCAATGGATAAATCCACCTCTTATACCGGAGGTAGACCCAAAAAGTCATCCGGGAAGACATCCCTGAAACGATCAACAATTGGAGGGATATTTGTCTGGAAAGTCCCCTGATCATCCAGATATAAACTCGCAACCTAGGCTGTGACACCACCTCGTCCATGATGCTCCAGTCCAGCTCGACTCACCTGAACATCCCATTCACCCTTGTATAGAAACTCTCCGCCCTCTGGTGACGTGAAAATCACCTTGCGATGATAGGAGTCTACAAAGGCTAGAAAGGGAGCCAACCAGTCCATCTTGAGAATGATGTCATAGCTCGTCATCTCTAATACATAGAGGTCCCAAAGGAAGTGACACCCACCAACCTCAAGGGGGAACTCCATGCACTGACGCACACTAGCCGTCCTAGTCCCCAACGGAGTCTCTAGCGTCATGATAATAGAAGAAGTAGAAAAACAGAGCCCAAAGCTCTCCACAACGGGTACAGATATGAAAATATGTGTAGAACCCATATCAAAAAGCACTGAAGATAAGACAGAAGCTACTATAAATGTACCTCTGATTGTAGAAGGTTCGGGATCCTGCTCCTGCTGGGTCAGTTGCACTAGATATGCCTGCCCAGTGTCGCGGCCCTGCGACACAGCCTGTCTACCCTAAGCTATCCCGCCCTACTGCCTTTGAGATCCTGGTGTATAGCTACCATGGCCACGAACACCATCTCTAAATGCACACCTTGACGTGTTCCAC
Organism: Viscum album; assembly: GCA_963277665.1. Classification (NCBI taxonomy): domain Eukaryota; kingdom Viridiplantae; phylum Streptophyta; class Magnoliopsida; order Santalales; family Viscaceae; genus Viscum; species Viscum album. Next base: position 1,468,359,367 of record OY728146.1, read on the forward strand.
TTACCTAACTGGCAACAAGCCACTAGTCCTACTCCTGCACACGAAGACTACACAGAACCACTCTCACTAGCCATTGCTGGAAACACCCTACAAAAGCGATGCATATGACACATCTTGCCGCAAGCTCGACACTCCATTGGGTCTCGTGGACACTACGGTCTCTTGTGCCCCTCTCTTCCACACTAGAAGCACATGATCGGTCCACCTGAAGAGACTGCCTGGCTGGTACTTCCACCCTGAGAGAAGTCTGTATGTCTCTTCCTCTTACCAGCAGAAGAAGTACCAGTAACTGGTGCTGAACCGCCCAGCTCTGAACCTCTAGATTCTCAAAGGTTTCTCTCTATGATCAATGCATGTTTCACAATAGTGTGTACAGTAGGCAACCTAAAAACATTCACCAATGCGTGGAGGTCATAACGAAGACCATCCTCAAAAAGTCCGGCTCTCAATGTCTCATCACCCACCATCACAGGTGGAAAGCGCGGAAGCTCCGTAAAACGAGCAAAATAGTCCATCACTAACATAGCTCCCTACTGTTGATTCATGAAATCTCGAACTCTATCTGCCCTCAGCCTCTTAGGAAAGAAAAGTTCATAGAATACTACTTGTATATCCTCCCACGTTATGTCACTATGATGCTCTATCTGGGTGGTAACATCCCACCACCTCTTGGAAGAATCACACAGCATGTAAGTCACGAGCTTGACCCTCCGCCCTAGAGGAGTCTCAAGATGCTCGAAAATAGTCTGCATTGACCAAAACCAAGACTCTTCATCATGTGGTCCTCCATCCCCAGAAAACATAGGCGGATGCTGCTGCTGAAAGATACGAGTTAGCTTAGCCATAGATGTCGCAGCCTGCGGTGCTCCCTGAAAGGTCTGCATGAACCGCATAAAGCCCTCACGGAACTGCGCCTCCACGCCTGTCTCTGGTATAGCAGCTGTCACCGCATCTGGCTCTGATGGAGGATCAACTGGTATCCCATGGTCCACCATATCCATAGTATAATCAACACCGCTCTCCTGGAAAACAACTCACGGTCGGCTAGGCGGCATGACACTACAAGTTCAAAAGCATGCCTCAGATTCAATATCATGAAGGATGAAATTAATAAACCATAAAGGTAACAAGAGGAAGAAGGCATCTCAAAATTTTCAAAACAAGACTACATGGCGTGTACACTGACTACATGGAGTGTACTTGAATTCTCTTCCCCTTCCCAGATCCTTACACACGGCTAAGCCACACAGCTTCTATCGAACAAAACAAAACGGCGTGTATAATATATACAGGGCATGTAAAATGTTATTTTCCAACTGCCCGTGTTGTCTGTGACACGGCCGACTACTCAGCATGACACTACACAGCATGTTACACCCGCACACAGCGTGTACACCACCCTATTTTCCAACCTCACAGCTAACTCCACATGGTCTGTCCTCGGACAAGACTACACGGCGTGTCCCACTGGTACACGGCGTGTTCAGGGAGAGGTGACACCGATCTATGTTGTTAGTTACATGGTCGGGTCCCCAGGTCACACTACATGGCGTGTCTATAATTGACACAGCGTGTTCTGTCAAGGAGCTCACAGACCCGTGTTGTTAGTCACATGGCCGGACTCCGGGTCACACTACACGGCGTGTACAAAAATTACACGGTGTGTTTTTCCCAAACCTTCCCCACCCTATGTCGCCGCCCACACGGTTTGGACACGGGAAGAGACTACATGGTGTGTACTCAGCGTACACGACATGTACTCAAAAAGTTCATTTTTCTTCCCGAACAGAAGAGCTTACACGGCGTGTATGAAAATACTACACAGTGTGTATACTGGGTTTTCAGACAGTATGCCTTAGAAACTTCCCCATAACCCAGAAAATACTGAAAAACAACACTTAAGTGTCAAATTCCAACCCATGGTGGCCCATACTCCACACGAATCGATGTTTGACATCTTATATATGTTATAACCAACAAACAGTAAATGATCTACCAATTTTCGGTCAACGGGGGCCCATACTCCCCAAATACCAATGTTTGGCGTCCATTATATAAACAAGATGAAACAAAAATACCTTACCACAAAGTAGGTATTTATGAAGCAGCTGTCACAACAACATGCTTTATTAGCACAACAACTATCACAACAACATGAAAATTCTAATGCACCTATATGGTATGGAAACTATGCACGGCATGTGATTTCTAGCACGTTCCTATATGATACATGATATTGAATAACCTCATCTCATTAAGATGCAAGTAAATAGAACCCATAAATAAAATATAAACTGCACAATCTCAAAGTGTGTCACCCAATGGTGAAAACATATCAACGGTAAAATTGCAAAATCAAAAGAATGAAAAATACGTGGTAGACTGTCTTTTCCCTATACACGGGTTAGCTACGCACGGGCACAGCCTATTACCAACTACCATTCCGTCATATCACTGACTACGACTCCAAATAGTAAGTCAATGAAAAGAACACCTTTGATACCACTTTGTAACGTCCCAGACCCCGGTGCCACGCAACGGGTGCCCCGAGCCCTGTTCACCACGTGACCTCAAGCGCATTTCCCCAAACGCCAGAGGCTGCCAACTAGCAGCTAGGGCCCAGGTCTAATAGTGGGGAAACTATGCCCTCCTATGTCAATGTGTAGCGCAGCGGAATACAAAATAAACATACAGTGACCGTAGAAGCAGTAAACATACACAACGGAAATAACAACTACATATGATATAAACAACCGTATATAAATGATGATTCTACATGTTTCCAGTTCTATGAAAACATCCAGAACATGTTATACATCAATACAGTACAACAGAAAGAAGAGTACAACAAAGCAAAGCAAACAGCTGGCAGCGACATCGTGAGCCTAGGCTCAGTACCATGCCCTCCTGCTCCTCTACAATAGTCAAGTACCTGTATAGGGACTATTTCCCCTATCTACACCTCCAGAAACGTCATCTGTTTGGGAAGAAAATCATGACCCGAACACGGTGTGAGAAATATATCTCAGTAGGAATCCACCAAAGGCATGTGCCCAACTGCGTGTAACATGCAACAATAGTGTGCAGTGGTAAAATGCAATAAAATAAGTAGTACTCAAAAGTCACTAATTACCAGTTATTTTTCCATTTTATTATTTATTTAATCCATTAAATATTAGAAATCACTAAAGTGCATTTCTAAGTAAACAGCCCACGTCCTCAGACAAGCAAAACCTTACCCTCAGGTAAGCAGAATCCAACATGTAGGTATAGCCCTCAGGCGTAACAAAATTCTCCCTCAGGTGTATGAAGTGTCGCCCTCAGGCACAGAAGTCAAGACCTCAGGAACGAATGGTTTCCCTTAGGAGAAATACTACAGCCCTCGGGCTAAATAGTGCAAGTCCCTCAGGCTAATCACCACAATGCCCTCAGGATAAATACAACAACGCCCTCAGGCTAAATAGGTAACCGGGCCATGCCCAATAGGTAAACATGAAAAAACAAGAACTTCCTCTCAAGGAAATTCTACAATTACTACTTTAAAGTCAAAACCGCGGGTATCCTGGCCAAATGGCTAAACAGTGAAACACACCCCCGGTGTGGTTCCATAACCATGAAACGATCCCAACCAGCATCATAATATCATAATTTAATCACCTATGAAATTCTAGTAATTAAATATACCAACGACCTTAGCCACACGACACCCCAACATGGGTTCGTGGCATGAAAACGTACAAAAAACACACGACAGTTGGAAAATAAACACAAAGCCGCCTACCTTATATGCCAATGAACGTTATACCTGAACGCCGACTCCAGAAATGCCCAATAATAGCATATATCTGACAAATAATAAAACCCATTCAAACATAAATAACTTCCCCTCGGGAAGGAATTTGTAAGAACGGTACCAGGAGAGGAGAGGGATTACCCATCCGGTTCCAACGACATCGTGCGAAGCCGAATCGAATTCCAGACGAACTCCCAGAAGATTTTCAAATGTCTGACCTCCTCCTTTGGCTCCAAATCGGCTCAAGTGTCTCCTCTCCAAAAGAGGAGGCTACTTCCTGTTTTAAGCCGAAAAAACAAAGTACACGGCGTGTACTTCTGAGTACACAGCGTGTACTTCTTTCATTTAACTGTTCATTTGGCGGCACCACCACACTGTTCATCTATCGACATGAGTACACAGCATGTACACCCAAGTACACGGTGTGTACTGTCACCTAGCTGGTAGCAAATCCACCACCTTATTGTTTAAGTCTTCCGACTAACTACACGGCATATAAAGGACTACTACACGACGTGTAATCGGTTCCTACACCCTTTGTCGCCAGCGAGGCTACACGCCCTGTGTACTCATCCTAACACGGACACAAGTACACGGCGTGTGGAAAAAGTACACGGCGTGTAGTTCCAAATTTTAGGATTATTCCCCATTTTCCATATTTTCTCAAAAACACTTAAGGAAAAGGAAAAAGAAGAAGCCCGTACCTCAAAACTATGAACCGAGTTCTTACAAATATCTAACACACTATTCTGGAATAATATCATTGTGTGTCAAGTTATACATTAATATGTATTATAAATTTAATATAACATTCTGTAATTAAATATTGGGAATTATATTTTCATGTCTTATCGATATATCAGATTCCTGGAAAACACTATTAATATTATAAGAGACCCTATAGTGAATATTGGGTTACTTTATTTTTGAATATTTATAATTTTATATTCATATATTTTTAAATATCATGTATATTTTATGAAAAATATAATGTATCATGAAATAAAACATTAAATAAGAGGTAGTGATATTTGGACTTACCATCTAAAAAACCATATGGATGAATTCCAAAGGTTAGGTAACTAAATCCTACAAAAAATAAAATTTATGACTATCAGAGATTTGTCACTGCATGTGTTTCACAATCAAATCTCCTAATCCCTCTATGATATATATATCCATTATTCTAATGATGTCCAATATTAATACCATATTTTGATATTAAATATCAATCATTATGGTTCGATATTATTTATATTTGATATCATATTAGAAATTAAATATCTATATAGAATTCTTGGATATCGTATTATTTTACATATTCTAAATATTTAGTCATGATAGAATTATAAATATTTTGATTTTTAAAATGATGAGTGATGTTTTAAATATTTATGATAAATGAATTTACGTAAAAAAAATTTAAAATACATAAATCAGGAATTTATTTTACTTATAATAAAAATATTTATGAAACCATTAATAAATAATAATTTTATATTTTATATTCATGTATTTTATATATTTTATAAATAATGAACATGCACGCCATTATTATATCAGATGAATTTCATTGATGTTGGATAACTATTTGAAGTATATTTTTTTACATGTAAGTAATTAAAGTGATTATTTGAATATTATTTTTCTTAAATTAATTTTTTTCAATTATATATTAATGTTATTATAAATTTTTTCTTGCGTTAATAAAATATATTATATAAATGACCTGTATTGACTAATAAAAAAAATCATTATGTGTTGGAGTGGTCATGAAAGGGGAATTGTTGTAGAAGTAGAATAAATACAATGTAGGAAATGTTTTATGTTGAACTACTGTGATGATGTTTTTTAGTATGTTTTAATGGATAATGGGGATCTTATAAGAGTGAATGAATTGGTTGAAAATTACCTATGAAAGAACTAATGGATTGTTATGTTAAAAATATATATTTTGGAATAATAATCTCCCACAAACACTCTCTTGATTCACAACAAAATTCATGTGGGATTGTAAAGGTATTATTATGATTTCAATTTATACCTAGAACATTGTGCATATACATTAAGATCTCGATGGATCAATGGACATCTAATGGATGATCCAGACCCCACACATAAGTGGTTTATCTTTCATATTTTAAGGGGTATTATTTAATTACTCCTTAGAGGATTGTTTGTTAAGGTATCCAAATAGAAGATAAGTTGTCCTTCAATTCCATTTCTCATCCACTATTTTCTAATATTCATCCAAGGATTATCATGAATTTGATTCATTCCAAAATATGGTAAAATATATTTTAATGGAATTTTTCCATATTTTTAATGTACATTGATGTTGGATTGATTTATTAATGTATTTATCATTTTTCACAAAATAATAGTGAAATCTAACCAATATCATGGGTATTTCACATTTTGTGCCTATAGAGTCCAGGAGGTGAAAAATATTCTTTATTTTATCACCATATGGATTGTTGAAAATAAATTTTAAAGTTTATCATTAGGTATTATCATGTTTTTAAAAGTTTCAAAAAATTTCAATTGTGAATAATAAGGAACTTTTGTATATAATGGTTAGGGGAATGTAATTTTTTTATGGAATTACAGTTCTTGTGATTTTCACAACATTATAATATTTGATGAGTGAAACCATATTATTCATTTTTTAATTAAAATTTGAAATTAAGTATTATTGAATATGATTAAATAATTGATGGTTTTTTTATTGAATAGTGGTATATGGAATTTACAATGGTCGATGACTGATTGGATTTGAATTGAGTAAACAAGGAGTAATAGCATTAAATTCATAAATGAATGATAAACTAACATACATATAATTAAATATTTCATGTGAATTATGGGTGATGGTTTATACCGGAAATTATATTCATGTTTTGATAGTCTGAGATATACCTTGAAGGGGGTATGATTAAGTTATATTTTATATAGAATCTGTATGTTTTAGAGAAAATATTCCTCTAAATGTCAATTATTTTATAATCTTCATTCTACCATTACAATATTGGTATATTTTAAATTTTCATTATGAGAGACACCAAAAGGGTATTTAGTTTGGTGATAAATTATAAGATTCCAAACGTTAATTCCTAAAGAATCGTAATATGGTAATATTATTGACTTAACTTAATATCATTGGTATGATAATTTTAGTTCACCATGAATTAATCGGTTTTCCTCGTATTATTCAACATGAATGTTTTGGTATTGTGATAAAATTATATGTAATTTACAGACATGGTGTAAGATATTTATAAGGTCCTTTTAGGATTTAACAGAATCCTGGATTGATAATGCGTATATAATTTGTGTTTAATTGGTTCTTAAATAATTAATGCTCTTATTTAGATTTAAATAATTCTTTTCAAAATAGTAAATAGTGTATTTAAGTCACGTGTCTTAACATGGAAACCATTTTGGATCTGGTAAGTATGGTTAATATATAAAATTCATGTAGTTTGATTTTATGGACTATGTATGGGATTCCCTATACCGTAAATGTATTTATATGTTTTGGTAAAATAATTTAGGTTTTTTATTAGCTATTAAAGAAGATTTTTAGTTTTGTAATGAAATTTAATTTTTCAATGGATTCCCTTGATATAAAATTTATTATTAAACTATATTTGTTGAGGTGTAGAATTAAATTTCCATTTCATAAATTTTTTTTCTATTTTGGTGATGGTTACTATATATAACATATTTTTTATGGTTGTAATTTTAGTTTCTATATTGTGTTATTAATTATTGTGATTTGATTAAGTACTCCATTATATATACTGTTATTGAAGATTTGTGGTGAGAGAGTATTTTCTAAGCTCTATCATAGATAATATACAATGATGGATTATTATAGGTCTTATTCAAATTAGACTAAGAATGTTAGTATAAAATAATTGAAAGAATCACAACCTTAATATTGAATTTAAGAAGCTATATTTTAAATTTAATAGAGATCAACATCGTAAATATTTATCCAAATGATTGAAGTGTACATGTTGATCCCATGATTTCCTTATTTGTAAAATATTTATCTTCTAAATGATGATTATGAGTCACACCCTCAAGAATAAACAATTTATAGAAAAAAATTACATTAATGTTATCATTTACTATGATATTTAACATCTTCAATAAAAATATAACATTTTGTTGGTTTTGGTAAGTTTATTACTACCTCAATCAACCTCAAAGTACCAAATCAAATTTAAAGGATATATGTGATTTAGATTCACCAATTTTCATATTCATGTGATGAAAATTTCGTTGGAGTTGATTTATTTTATAATGTTTGATTCTCTTAATTTAGTACATAGCATGTAGGTTCAAGAATTATTATGGAATAACTACCATATATCAACCCTACTAAGTTTCGTATGTGTTATTTTTTATCACTTATTTAATTTCTCTTACATAGTATCGAATATTTTGGTTAATATTCGGTAAAGCATTGTTCGATTCATACTATGTTTTTTTATCACAACTTTTATTTGTACATTATTTATTATGGATAATTTTTATTTGATATAAAATAAGAAGAACATGATTGATAATTTTTCATTTTTGATTATTTTAATGGGAATGGGGGATTATTTTCAGGCGGATTTTTTACACTGTATTTATATGGTTGTTTCTATATAACTATTTATTGTTTCATTTAGAATTTCTATTCGAATAATTTTATGTATAGTTCATCGTTATGTATTGTTGTATAAATTATATGAAATGATTTTCTATAAAAATTACTTTATTTTAATTGTTTCCAATAGTCTATAATTTGACATATATAGTCCAATGTAATGTTATAGATGATGTTTTATGACATATTTAGTATATTGTATTTTTGATATATCAATTATAAATAAGTACAATGGTTGATCATAGACTATCACTATAAGATAGATATATCGTCCTAAGAATAATTCACCCCTAAAGTGATTTCGTTATACCATTCAATTACAAATCATGTGAATCTATCCTAGTAAATTGAAAAAAAAGTTCATAGTAATCTCTAGTTTTTCATATGTGAATGGTTGATTTACTCTATATTTTTATAAATCTGTGATAGAACCCTACCTTGTAACTAATAAGAAACTATATAGTGGACGTTAATGTCACAAGGGTTTATGGATTTAAATAATTACTCTTCTCTCTTTTATATAACATTTTGTTAAATTATAATTTTTTTGAGGATATACTGTTTTTCAATTGAGATAGAGTTGAATGATAAATATATTCACAAATTATTTATGGGAAATTGATTTCAAAACAATGTACATGATTATTTTTCATTATAAAATAATTTCATAAATTTTACTGAAAATGTATTTAAATTTAGATATTCTAAAAGATGATTTAGAAAAAGCAACATGTTAGTAAAATTTCAAAAGTCAATTATTAATTTTTTTAAGATAACATATCATGGTATTGTTAAGTAATAATACGCTATGATTGTGTGTATCTTATGTCACGTCATTATATTAATGGTTGTTTTAAATATTGTGTGATAAATATCATTTCATAGTTTGAACGTAATAATATTCTTGGGATCCTATTTTCTAGATTTAGTGAATGTAATGAGTTATTATAACTAAATATAGACTTAGATAATGGTTTCTTTTTCATTTATATCAATTCATTTTGTTATTATGAATAAAAAATCTAATAAATTTGATAAAAATAATGATTGAATATCTTGTGTTTTAGTTTATATAGAAAATATAATTGTGGTGTAGTTGAAAACCATTTTTTGGTAGAGTGTGTCAGGTTTTTAATGGCTATGATTTTATATTTTATATATGTTTTCTAAATTAATACAATCATTGATATATTATTTCTTAAAAAAATCTAATTTACGATGACATGCAACATTTATTATAAATATTATATAAAATTTTAGAAAAATAATATCAATATGAAATTAAATTATTATAAATAATAAGAAAAAGTGGATATAAAATGGGTTTTAACACTTAATTTTTTTAATAATTCATTTTCATATAAAATTAGTTTTTATTTATATGTATTGAATTTTATTTAAATGAAAAAATATAAATTTTAGTAAATTTTATTATAAATAATAATCTTCATATTCATATTCATCATATAAAAATAAACCTCAGATTATTTTTTATATTTTTATAAAATAATTGCTTTCAGGTGAATTTTGAAAATAATAATAATCCTAATAATGTAAATTTAATTCCATTAAAATGATACAATAATAACGTTAATGTATATGAAAATACTTTCCAATCATATATATATATGTGTGTGTGTATAATTTCATATAATCCCTATGAAAAAATGTTGAATTTATAAAACCCATATATAATGTTTGGAAAACTTCTGTAATATTTTTCATTGAAAACTATTCAATTTTGGTTATAATAAAGGAATGTTTTATAACATATAAAAATAAAATAAAAAATGGATTTCATATTTCTGACCGAAAATATTTATTTTATTTAATGCCTTCAATTATTTTTTTGGACATAAAATTATGATTACTGAGATTAAGGTTAATTGCCATGATAATATAAAAACAACAATTTTCAAATAATTTTTTTAATATGGTATAATTTTAATCTAATAAAAAATTTATTTCATATCATCAATGGGACAATTATAATTTTAAACTATTGTATAGATATATTATCACCTATTTTATGGGTAATAAATAAAAATTAGCATTACGATTAGTAAAAAATAAAAGGTATTTTTTATAGACATTTTTTATTTAATATATATAATGATTTAATTTATAATTTAATTACATATTTAATTTATATTAATTAATATTAAATAGTTGTAAAATTTATCTTATCAACATTTTAAATTTTATAAGGGTTATCTTATTTTTGAAAAAATGTATATTACTTTGTCAAAACTAGCTACCTTGGTAAATATTAAAATATTAACATCTAAAACCAATAGTTAATGACATGAATCATGTCTCAAAATATTGTTTAAATAATATGTATAATATTTATCCATATTATCCCAAAAAAATATATCATTATTTATGACTTTTGTATAATTTTAGAGTTGTATTAGTTTCATCCAATTATTGAAAAAAATGGGTGTTATAAAACATTGCATTTTTCAAAAATAACAAGAATAAACTCCACCATAACATGTCAAACATATACATTAGATTTTATACCAAATTATACTCTATTTCTCTCCCCCTATGATCATATATAATATTTAAAATTCAGTTTTCTCAATTAGTTGTTAAAATATCTTCATTTTAATGGAGAAGTATGTGAGAAATATTTTCTTCCCAAAGGGACATATACTAAAAATTATCATATTATAATTATTCATTTTATTCAAAACCTTACTTGAATATAGTAATATAATAACCAAATATCCATTATTTTTCTATATTTTCATTATATAAGTGGGGAAATAGATATTTTCTCCTTTTGATCCATTTAAAAAAATGAAATAATATTGATTGTGTGTTCGTGCGAACTATCACCTCTATGAAGAAATGTACTGTTTTTTTCATCACATTCTATATTAGGTGGTTATAAAGATAGAATTTAATAATAAACATGACATAAAATATATAATAATTTAATTTTTAGATAAAGTAAAATTCGCATTTATTCACAATCATTTGATGGTAAATTAATAAGTTATACACGTATTGTATGGACTACTGACTCCACAAAATTTTATCATATTAAATTTAAAATTTTATATTTTAATCATAATATATTTTTCACCAAAATGAAATTATCAAAATAAATCATTATTCCAATAAAATAAATATACCATTAAAATACCATTTTAAAAACAATCGTCATTAATTAATAATTCCTTTTTTTTGTGTCATTCAAATCACTTATAAGATCCATGATATATGAAAATACCATTGAATAATTTAATAACATAAATAATATTTGTATTTCAAATTTATATGAAAATTATATTGGTTTATAGTTCATTAATTTTTTCCTTATGTAATTTACTTATTTTTAAATTATCACATTTAACCACTAAAATTACAAAAAATAAGTTGAAACTAATTCCATTTTATTAATAAGAAAAAATATTATAATAAAATGAGGTAATAGATTTATAAATAAACATAAATTATCTATTAAACTATCTTAAATGATTTTGAAATGATTATTTGATGGATAATAATGTTAAAAAATTACTATATGAAGAAACCAATCCAGAATGATCAATATAACTAACCCAGAATATTGAAAATAGATAATAACTAACCAATATATATGTGGAAAAATATTATAAAATAATTTTATAAATTGATATAAATATTGTTAGATTTATCAATATGTTATTATCAAATTTATTTTTCATACATGAGAGATTTTACCCCATGGGTGGATGTCAGGAATTAAGGTATGGTTTCCATTATATAATTTCCAAATTCAATAGACTTGTTTGAGATTAAAATCCAATATTTTATTTATATGGTGTATTTAATTAAATATTTTCTTCAAATAAAATCTACATATTTCATTTTTTGATATTTTAACTTCTATATAATGGTACCTATAATTATTATTTTGTTATTATATTACATATATAAATAGAATTAATTAGTTGAACTCCCTTAATTGAGTTAAGATCTGTCTTATTGACCCAATTTCACCCAAGAATAGTTACTTTCAAACATGAAATTTATTTCATTCAACAAATTATTCCTCCCTATGGGAAATAAAATTTTAATCAAATATACCACTTCATTGAATTTCTACCATCTAAAAATGCGACATTATTAAGTATAATTCTCATTCATTTTTTACAATACTTTTCTTACTTTTCAATTTTTTATTTATGTCTCATATTTTTTTGGATAATTATAAACCTATTAAAGAGTTATCTCATTTTAAATTCAAATTTCATGTAATTTCATATGATCCAAAACACACTGACATGGAGAAAATGGATTGATATGAGATCTAAAGTGTGTATCCCCATATTATAGAGCATGTCGGCTAGTTATGTGGTGTGATAGGTATAGTGGGGGACAATACCCTAGGGATTCAGAAATTACAATATAGTTTAAAATATCTAAATTACTAAATAACATATTATGGAATAATGGAAACAATATAATATAGTAGAAACTGAACCATAAAACAAAATAATCAATATAATAGATAAAACATAATAATGAAAGGTTATGATGGAATGTAACTCAATGTATTACAAGAACAATATTAGTAAAATAACTGCACACATAACAAAATAATCAAAAAGTACCTAGTTTGGAACCCCATGTTTTTACCATATTTAAACATTATCTCATCCATTAATGAAAAAATCAACAAATAGGTCATATTACCTTATTCGATCATGCATCTAGATAATTTTAATAGGTCCCACATATTATATTGAATAGGGTATTGGTATAGATTACTAGGTTGACCCCACTTTGTCTAAACATAAAGAGTCTAATAAAAAGTGTATAAAATAATGTAATAATCAATTTTTATTAATTAATTAAAAAATTCACATAATACGACATCATCCAAATTCAAAAACGTGTCAGAGTGTCTCTGAAAATGTATCAAAACCATCCCAAACATTACATCATAACTAAGGTATAAAATATCCTTCCTCAAAACCATGCCTAAATGCCTATATTATTGGGTCACAACCTTTCAAACCAAATATATATTTCCATGAAATAATAAAAAGAAAAAATCCATGGTATAAATCACAGTAACATGGGTCGAACATAATATATAATCATTTCATCATCTCAGCTAATCCAATTCTACAATTTCATCATTTTAGAATATCATCTTTTCCAAGCATGTTATATATGAATTACAATATATCAACGTGACTACACATTGAATACATGTTTATCAGCATATCAATTGGGTCATTCTTACTATATCTGTATTTTAGAATATGTGACTGTGAATATCCTGCTATATAAGTAGATCATAATTCAATCACACTTGAATTCACAACACTATAATATCACAACATCACATCTTATAGATCAATGGTTAATTATTAAAATTACAAGTTATCATTCATTTATAAATTTCATATATAAATTTTGTTATAACAAAAAACATTCAATTCATCTCAAAGAATATTCTAATCCAAGGTGAATATATAAAAATAATCACCCACAGTATATGTTATGATAAAAAAAAATTAATCCATTAAACAATTCTAATACATTCATGAATTCAATATCACATGATTTTTCAACAAGGTAGATCAATAACCTAATAGATCAAAATGGAATCCAATGGATTATTTAAATAATCTATACAATTTATTTTAGACATGATATGATAGTACAATTACAATACTACACATACATAAAAATTATCAAACCATAGGGTTAAGGTTTAGGAAACCTACATTTAACCAATGATCAAAAAATGATTCCAATGGAAAAAATCACACATGGAACAAGGTTTAAAAGATCACAAGAAGGATCATAGATCCAAACTAATCAATTAAAAACCATAACACACATGGTCATGATATTAGACCACACCAATTCGAAAAACAAGAGGGGAGGAATGAAGATATCCTCAGGGAATTGCCATGTATTGATCATACATGAGGGACCTCTAAAAGGAAACTTGGAACCTAAAAATTTCATGGAGGGTTACCCTTGTTCTTGAAAATAAAGGAAACATGAAGGTTAATGGAAATATCATTGTCACAAACCATCCTTGGGGTCCATACCATGACTACCACAAGCCCTCCTTTCATAGGCCAGGGGCTGGTGACTAGCACCAAAGGAGAATCCCTGACAAAAAGGGAAGACATTTCCTTTTAACATGTAACTCACATAGTCTGAACAAAAGAAGTATAAGTAAAAAGTACTAAATTAGAAATGAAAATTGTGTTGAATGTATGTGGCCCAGTATAAAAACCCAACTGAACAACAAGTACAAGTACAAGTCAAAAGGGAAAAAAAGCTCTTGGATCGTCCACCGGTGAATCCTACCTGATGGGTAGGTAAATAACTTGAACACTCATCCTTGAGTTACGTCCCATATAGTCCAGCTCCGAGAAGCCTCTCACCCTTCACCCTCAGCATCGATCACTACTGACCAACGTCTTCACAGAACACAACAAGTTACGGGCAAAGCCCATGCAGGGGTGAGTATTACAATACTCAGCAACGGAACCTGAGACCCCCGAAGGTCTCCCAGAATCCACTAAGGATAAACACATAAGAAAGATACAATCAAAAAGTATCAACCAACCATACATAGGTATATTCCAATATATATACCTAAGTTAGCATTCATAGTTTGGCTACAACACTCAATCCCAAGCACAACACAGTCAACAAAAAAAAGTATGTCAATCACCATGATTATATCGACTAAAAGTCAAGAATCATCTCACATAGGTATACATATTTTTTATATTGATAGATATGACCTAATATAAAAACTGATTCCTCTAATGTGTAGGACCCACACCAGATACTGGACCATCTCATTTGTCGGACCCACACAGGATACTAGACCAGCTACTCTGTTGGACCCACACAGGATACACGAACAGAAGTCAGATCTGTCAGACCCACTAAGGATCCCAGTATAGAAGTCATCGTAGTCGAACCCACAGAGGATTACGGTACACTAGTAATTGTTGTCGAACCCATGGAGGATTCTGGTATAGTAGTCATTGTTGTCTGACACACGGAGGATTACAGTATAGTAGTCATCTCTGTCGCAGCTAGCCCTAGGGTTCCGGCAGACATCACGCTCAATTCTGGGAGGGTACTCTCCTCGAGCCAAGTGTCGATAAATCAACTACCATGAAGTCTTGATTTTATGTATCCCATAGTTCTATCTCTTCATAAGAAACCCAACGTAACAGGCGACACATCTATCAGATTCATGGTCTGTGAGTTATTGGAATTTCTGTTCCACAGGTCCTATTGGTTTTCAAGCTCAAACCAACCCAACCATACTCCAACTACATCAGAACATCAAGTTAACTACGCCAGTAGAATCTTATCCCTCCAAGAATTCCATCACTGTAGACGTTTCGTCATTCAGACACTCGTAGCCCAAGATACAGGCTAAAAGCTGTCAAGAGCCATTGTAGGTCTGTGTCTGGTCCAAACTGAGGTCTGACATGGACTGCGGATGTGGCCCGACCTGAGTGTCCGGCCCGGCCAGAAGGCATGACCCGACCCAAACGCGCGGCCCGACCCGATGTTGTGGCCCGACGTAACGGTGACCCAACCCACTGGCCATGTGGCCCGGCCCGGCTGGCCGTGTGGCTTGGCCCGGATGGCTGTGTGGCTCGGCCCTGTTGGCCGGGTGGTGCCCAGACCGGATGGTTGTGTGGCACCCAGCTAGCCATGCTTCTCGACACGGTTGGCCATGTAGGGCCAAGCCTGGCTGGCCATGTGGCGCTCAGCTAGACGTGTGGCTCGGCTCGGCAGGTCGTGTGGAACCCAGCTCAGCTGGTCGTGTGGCGCCCGGATGGCCAGCTGGCCGCATAGAGGGGTGTGGGGGGGGGGGGGATTACACCCCCTACCTCAGGAATCGGCCGGTGGAAGGCACTAGCCCTTATAACAGGGGGACCCGTAGGGTCCCGCCTGGCGTGCACCGGTGGCCGGCACTACCAGTCGCCCTCTCTTGTCCGCCACGGCTTAAGGACGGGGTCCGGCTCTACCGGCGCAGCGCGACGGCACTGCGCCCCTCCGTCGCGACCTGCCCTAGTCGCGGCCTCCTATAGAAAAGGGTCGGCGCGACAGCGTCGCGCCCCTCCGCTGAGGTCTAGTTTGGTCGTGTCTTGACTTTTTACTACGTGGCCCGACGGTGCCATGCCTTTCCGGTGGCCCGGTGGTCATACGCTACCGGTCTCCATGCGGCCGGCCCAACGTTGGCCTCCGTTGTCCGCTCCCATCATCAACCACAAACATGATCAAAAAGGGGAAGGGTCGGTCGGGTTGGTGCCGTCCGAATTCCCCCATGTTACGGTGATATCATTTGGTTGTAAAACCATAATTTCAACAATGTAGAATGGGTACAAGAATCCAATCCCTCTACCTTGTAATCGGTGTTCACTTGATGGAGTTGTTAAAAGTCGGCGTCGTTCTGTTGAGGTCGGGAGTAGATGACATCGTCATTGGCGATGTTCTTCATGGGTGGTGTCTTCCCTTTCTTTCCCCGGTTGGAGAGGTAAAAGACGGTGTCACCATTCCTCGGTGGAGAGAGGCGTTCTTCGTTGAGAGAAGATGTCATTCTTCATTGGGAGAATATTTAAGAATCCTTCCAAGGATCCACCATATCTTTAATCCAACTCCAAAATAAAAAAAATAACACATCTTAAAATAATTTTAGCTTAATGAATTGAAAATGATTCAAATTCATTATGTTACATCACTTAATTAAAAGGTGGTGTTGGCTCATTAAATTCGGATTGGGAAGGTGAAGATGCTACAAATATTTATAGGGAATGTGAATAGTTTCCCCCATTAATGGGAACTTGTGGGGTTAAAGAGGGGATAAGTGTGTTGGTTCTCGTGTGGGCCCCACCTTATAACATCATCCCAGTGGAGGTTATGTGTGGGTGGCCCCTCCTCTAACCTCTCTTAGGAGGTTCTAACTACCACCTCAAATAAAAATATTCCTAACACAAATTTTTATTTTGTTTAATTTAAATCCCCCAAAAACTAACTTCCAAACACGATAAAACGCAACTGCGGTAAAGGTCTCCTTAAGAGAATACATGTGTTGTGAGTTCAACGGTGTCCATAGATTTCTATTATGAGCACCGGTTCAAAAGATATAAAATATTGCACGTACGTTTAATGAATGTACCCAACGAAATCTTCATAAATACATTCAGGGAGCACCAGGCCTCGGAATGAGGCGCAGTCAGAAACTGCAGACTCGTAAAATTACCATTTAATTAAGAAATTTTTTTACAGAATTTATGGGTCTTTACATTCTCCATACCTCAGGGATTTATGTCCCCGTATGCTACAACACACAGTAAGGGAACAAATGGGGGTACTGAGCATGCACTTGAGCCTCCAGTCCCATGTTCTCTCTTGGAGGTTCCCGTGTTTCCAGCGAACAAACACTGGAGGTATCGACCATCCACGATGGACCCTCTCCTGTCGATTCTCAATCTCCACTTGATCCTCCATGAATGACACCTCTTCATCGATTTCCATCTCCCTGTGGTCAGTGATGTTTGACGGGTCGTGCCCATATCTCGTCAGCTATGATATGTGGAAGATGTCTGGTACCCAATGCAACTGAGGTGGAAGATCCAAGAGGTATGCAACCTTGCCTACCCTGCTGAGGACTTGAAATGGTCTGATGAATCGAGGAGATAACTTGTCTCTTCAAACAAATCTACGTAGACCTCGTCGAGGTGAGACCCGTAGAAAGACATGGTCGTCAACCTCGAACTCCAGTGGCCTCCGTCTACTATCAGCATAGGAAATCTACCTACAATGTGTAGTCTTCATCTGATCCTAGATGATCTTCACCTTCTCCATCATAGCCTACACCATCTATGGTCCTACAAGCCTGACACCCCTAGCTTAGTCCAGCACTGAGGCGATCTGCAGGGTCAGCCGGACAGTGCCTTTTAAGGTGTCATCCTGAAGGTGGAGTGGTATCTCTTGTTATACGCAAACTCCACAAAGGGTAAGTGATCCTACCAGCTACGACCGATGTTGAGGATGCATGCACAGAGCATGTCCTCAAGAGTATGAATGGTCCTATCAGTCTGGCCATCCATCTATGTAAGTAAGGTGGTGCTCAATCGATGCTACGTCCCAAAATCCTCCTGAAACCCCTTCCATATTCTTGAAGTGAAATGAGAATCTTGATCATAGACGATCGTCAATGGAACACCATGAAGTTGTACGATATCTTGTATATAGAGGCATCCCATGCTCTCTACTGAGTCTGGTCTCTGATCGGTAGGATTTTGGATGACATAGTTAGTCAGTCTACAATCACCCAGATAGAGTCGTGAACCTTGGAAGTATGTGGAAGTCTTTTCACAAAATCCATGGATATACCATCCCACATCCACTCTGGGACCTCTTTGGGCTAGACCAAGCCTGCCAGAACCTGGTGACCCGCCTTCACTTGCTGACTAGGGAGGCATCGTGAGACAAACTATGCTACTTTTTTCATCATTTCGGGGAACCAGTGCTATCGTTGGAGGTCCTGATACATCTTCACCACTTCTGGATGTACCACTAAAGGAGTTGTGTGGAACTAACGCAACAATTCAACCTGAATTGAAACTGGTACCATGGTCCATCCTCTGAAGAGAATGACATTCTCCCCAACTTCAAAAAATTCATCATGTGCCTTCCATTTGGATATTTGAGCATGTCGCATCTCACAATAAATTGCCCCACTACGTGCCTCTCTAACTCGCTGATGAAGTGGAGAAGTGACTGGGAGATACAGTAGAAAGTATGCTCCACCTCTATCTATAAATGATATATGTAATGTAGCCAGCTGCTCTATCACCTCTCCTAGTAGTTGAATGCCTGATCTTCTGCTGAGAGAATCTACTACAACTTTCCCCATCCCAAGAGTATAGAATATCTTGATGTCCTAGTACTGAAAGAACTCGAGCCATCATCTCTTTCTCGGGTTCAGGTCCATCTGTGAGAAGTTTAACCTAAGAATATAGTGTTCAGAGTAGAATATAAAATGCTCGTCCATCAGATAGTGCTGCCACATCTTCAAGAAAAAGACCCCTGCTGCTGAATTTAGGTCATGGGTAGCATAGTTCTTCTGGTGATATCTCAACTACAGATAACCATAAGCGATCACTACTCACTTCTGCATCAGGACACACCCAATTCTAGTCCCTGATGTGTTGCAGTAAACTACGTACCCAACTCCATCCTATGGAAGCATCAAGATAGTCGCAATAGTCAACCTCTTCCTGAGCTCCTGAAAGCAAAGCTGGAATCTTTCAGACACATTAAGGTTTTCCCCTTCTTCGTCAATTCTGAAAGCAGTGCTACAACACTGGATATGTCTGGTAGAAATATCCGATAGTATCCTACCAGTCCTAGAAAACACCATACCTCCATCACACTCCTGGGTGGATCCCAAGTAACTACTTCCTCGATCGTCATTGGATACACTGAAAGTACATCCTTTGAGATGACGTGCCCCATGAAGTGAACCTCTCGAATCTAGAACTGTCACTTCGAGGGTTATTCATAAAGCCGGTGCTCTCTGAGTGTGTCCAGTACTTCCAGAAAATGGTTGGCATGCTCCTCCTTAGTAGTCGAGTAGATCAGTATGTTGTTGATGAAGACTACGACCATGCAATCGAGGTAAGGCTATAAGATCATGTTTATGAGACTCATGAACACAGATGGAGCATTGGTTACTCCAAAGTGCATAACCAAGAACTCATAGTGGCCATACCGACACCTGAAGGCTGTATTCACCACATCCTCATCTGAAACTCTGAGCTGGTGATAGCCTTACCAAAGGTCTATCTTCGATATCCATCGTGCTCCCTTGAGCTGATCAAAGTGGTCGTCAATCCTTGATGGTCAGTACTAGTTCTTCATTATCACCTAATTCAGGCTATGGTAGTCAACACACAGTCACAAGCACCTAGATGCCTTCATAGTAAATAAAATCGGAGATTCCCAAGGTGAAACACTGGGTTTGATAAATCCTATCCCCTGTAATTCCTCCAGTTGTACCCGCAACTCAAGAAGCTCGGCGGGAGCCATCCGATATGCTGGAGTAGATATCGGTGCCATCCCAGGGTACAGGTTAATGTAGAAGTCTACCTTCCTACAAAGAGGTAGTCCTAGAATGTCTTCAGGTAAAACATCTGCGTACTGTTCCACCACAACAGGAAAACTCGGACTCCACACATCAACCAATCCTAGGATGAGACTAGTCTACTAATGTGTGATCGGGTGCCCACTCTTCTTTGTAAGTCCATCATGCGCTTATAAGGATCCATTATCAACAGTGAAGGTGAACCAGGTCCCATCCGTGCAGATACACAACACTTTGCACCTAATACAGTCAATCTGAGCATGAACTGTGGATAACCAGTCCATACCCAAGATGACGTTGTAAGGCCTCGTCACCACTATGAGGAGATCCTAGAAACGATATCGCCACCTAGAGTAAGGTCACACAGCTGGAAATAGTGTGTAATCATTGATTCTGCTTTCGTAGGAGTCTCTAGTCGTAAGGATTGAGCCAACGTCTTTGTCCAAATCTTCGAGCTCCGAACGAGTGCAGTGGCACTACAATAATGACTTGTACTTATGTCTATGAGTACTACAACAAGGGGGGAGTAGATATAGATAGTACCTCGAATCATCTCAGGTGTGTTTTAGTCATAGGCCATGGTTTCCTAGAGATGATCCCACCTCTGTTCGCCAACTCCATGTCATCGGGGAGGACCTCCTGGTCGTCGTCGTGGAAGGGCCTTGAAACGTCGTCCACCACCCGCTGCTCAGGAAGCTCCTCTACCATGTCTGCCTGCTCCATGGAGACCACCACGGTCAAAATTCTGTCTTTGCTTGGGAGGTCCCTCTATTGTTTTCTACTCATCTACATGGTGGGTTGGGCAGTCACGAGACATGTCACCATGTACGCTGCAATCATAGCACTGCATGCTCCTCGTATAGCTAGCTCTGTCTCATGTTCCACAAACAAACGAAACTGTATCATGTGGTCTCCCACCTGAGGGCCTGGTCCACTTGGACTTCTGTGACATCTATCTAATGTCTTCTATATAGGACTCTTCTTTGTGTCGTCCTGTGGTGAGTCATGCTGATAATAACTGCTCAGCGAGAAAACTCTCCACCAGATGGGCACTCTCCAGCACACCCACTTGCATCAGGATGCTGAGGGACATCACCAAAGCACTGATATCATGCTTGAGTCCCTGCTCGAAGTTTCAGGACATGAAGAATTGGTCACGTACCATATCCATGGAGTAGAACGAGTGGTCGGTGAACCTCAATGAGTGATGAGCTACTGTCATGTTACCCTACTGTAGATGAAGTACCTCTTGATTCCACACCACACGAAGTGTGGTTGGAAAAAACCCTGAGCAGAAGATACTCTCGAAGTCTGTCCAAAGTAATGATGTCCCATCATGAACCTAGAGGATCTTGTTCCACTATCTTCCTGAGGATGCAAGCAGGAGACTCGCAGTAAGGATCACCATGAGGTCGGTTGTTGTCCCTACCAATCTGAAAACTCTCATGATAGCCTCCAGCCAATCCTCAACTGCCTGTGGGTTCGTCTCTCCCCGGAACCTGGGCGGCCTCTGGCACTGGAAATCATGCAATGCACTTAGACATCATGCACTCTATGATGTTGGAGCTGGTGTTATCAGTGGCCCTGTGGGTAGTGGTAATGATGGTACCTCCGCTGTGATGGGGCCCTACACTGAGGCCTCATCGCTCGGTGGGCTACCATCTTGTACGAAACTCGGAACCCTAGATGGATACTTTCTGGGGGCCATCCAGAAATGACACCGGTGTACCATGGTTTAAATAGTATTCTTGGTGACATGACACAATGTCATCACAATGAAAACATTTCAAAAGAAACACACACACAATCAGTGTTTTCGAGAACTGAGTCAGAAATCAAAAGTCAGAGTCTTAGTGTATGGATACGTCGACCGCCGCACCAACACTGATTACCCTAATTTGATAACCACACCCAAAACACATAACATTATTTCCATTAAGAGAATCAGAGTCCAAGTTCTGTGGTAGAACCGATTCTTACGATACCAATTTGTCACGACCTGTCCTTGGGGCCCTTGCCGTGACTACCCCAAACCCGCCTCACATAGGCCAGGGGCTAGCGACTAGCACCAAAGGCGAATCTCGGATAAAAAAGGTAGGCATTGTCTTTTAACCTATAACTCACGCAGTCTGAACACAAGCAGTAGAAGCTACAAGTACCAAAACAGATACGAAAATTGTGCTATAATTAAGTGGGCTAGTATACAATCCCAACTGATCAATAAGTACAAGTACAAGTAAAAAGGGAAAAATAGGTCATGGATCATCCAATGGTGAATCCTACCTGAAGGGTAGGTATAGAACATGATCAATCATCCCTGAGGTACATCCCGCCTAGTCCAGCTCTGATCTCCCTCCCGTCCATCACCCTCTGCCTCGATCACTGCTGACCATTGTCTGCACAAAACACAACAAGGTGCAGGCGAAGCCTATGAAAGGGTGAGTATAACAATACTCAGTTGGGGACCCCAAGACTCTCGATGGTCTCCCAGAATCCACTATGGGTAAACACATAAGAAAGATACAATCACGAATTATCAACCAACCTTATATAGCTATAATCCCATACATATACCTAAGTAACCTTTCACAGTTCGGCTCCATCTCTCGAGCCCAAGCACAACCTAGTCCACAAAAGAAGTATGTCAATAAACACGATGATATCGACTGAATGTCAAGACTCAGATCACACAAGTATACATCTTTTTTAGAGTGATAGAGATGATAAGATGTAAAAAATCATTCATCTAAGATATCAGAACCACACATGATACAAGACAAGCTAAGCTGTCAGACCAACATAGGATACAGAACCCGCTATTCTGTCGGACCCACACAGGATACAAGAACAGAAGACAGAACTGTCGGACCCACGGAAGATCCGGATACAAAAGTCATCATTGTCAAACCCACAGAGGATTCTAGTATAGTAGTCCTCGTTGTTGAACCCACGGAGGATTATGGTACAGTAGTCAATGCTGTTGAACCCCTGAATGATTTCGGTATAGTAATCATCCCAGTCGCAGCCAGCACTAGGGTTCCCGCACACACCACACTCGATTTCTGGATGGTCTTCTCCTCGAGCAAAGTTTCGATACATCAAAGGAAACAATTTCTTGAGTTGGTGTATCATGTACCTCTGTCTTATCATAAGGAACCCAACGCAAGGATGCCCGGTCTTTGAGTTATTGGCATTTCTATTCAAGGGTCCCGGTTGGTTTCATCTCTCAAACCAACCTGACCGTACTCCAACTGCGTCTGAACCTCAAGTGGAGAAATCCCAAAGAATCATCTAGCTACAAAAATTCTATCGCTGCAGAAAGATCGTCATTCAGACAGTCGTAGCCCATAATGTAGGCTAAATGGTGTCAACGACTGTAGCAGGTCCCAGTCCAATCCTACCCAGTCGGACTGACCCAGCCTAAACAGGTCCGAACTGAGGTCTGACCCGGTCCGTGGATGTGGCCCAACATGAGTGGTCGAAGAGACCTGAAGGTATGGCCTGACCCAAAGGTACGGCCCGACCTGAAGGAATGGACCGTCCTGAGGGCGGCCCGACCCGCTGGCCATGTGGCCCGGCCCAGCTGGCCGTGTGGCCTGGCCTGACTGGCCATGTGGCTCGACCTGGCTGGCTCTGTGGTGCCTGGATGGCTAGCCATGCGGCTCTCGGTTGGTCATGTCACGCAGCACGGCCGGCCGAGTGGTGCCTAGCTTGGCTGGTCGTGTGGCGCCCGGATGCCCGTGTTGCTCGGCCCGACCGGTCCTATGGTGCCCGGCTCCCCATGTTGCTCGGCCCGGCTGACCAGCCCTGCTGGCCTGCTGGCAGCGTAAGGGGGGGGGGGTGAGGGTTACACCCCTGGCTCCTGAATCGGCCAGAGCAAGATGCCTACACCTGTTATCGCTGGACCCGTTGGGTCCCATATAGAGTGCTCTGGTGGCCGGGACTACTGACCGCCCCTCTCTTGTCCACCGCGGCCTAAGGCCACGGTCCTTCTCAACCAGCGGGGCGCGACGGCGTCGCGCCCCGCTGCCGCAGCCCGCCCCGGCCGCAGCCTCCTGTAGCACTGGGGTGGCGTGACAGCGCCACTCCCCTCCACCACAGCCATAATTAATCGTGGCCCAACTTTCCGCCACACATCACGATGGTGTTGTGCCTTTCTGGTGAACTGGTGGTCTAATGCTACCAGTCTCCTTACAGCCAGCCCGACCCCAGCCGCTGTTGTCATTTCCCATCATCCACTAAAAACATGATCAAAATGGGGAAGGGTTGTTCGTGTTTGTGTGGTCTGAATTCCCCCATGATACGATGATACCATTTGGTTTTCAAACTATAATTTCAACGACATTGAACAAGTACAAGAATTCAGAACCCCTACGTCGCAATCGGTGTTCGCTTGATAGAGTCTTGAAAATGCGACAACATTCCATTGACGTTAGGAGGAGATGACTTCGTTGTTGGAGACGTTCTTCACAGGTTGCATATTCCCTTTCTTTCTGTGGTTGGAGAGGGAGAAGGTGGCATCTTCGTTCTCGGGGCAGACATGCTTTATTCGTTGAGAGAAGATGGTGTTCTTTGTTGGGAGAATATTTATCAATCCTTCCAAGGCTCCACCCCTAGTTTAATACAACCCCAAAATAATAAAATAACTCATATTAATATAATGTTAGCTTAATGAATTCAAAATGATTCAAATTCATTATGTTACATCACTTAATTAAAAGGTGGTGTTGGGTCAATAATTATGTAGAGGGAAGGTGAAGAGGATCCAAAAATATATGGTTAAAGTGAAGAGTTTCCCTCATTAATGGGGAACTCAAGGGGTTAAAGGGGGTTTAGGGGGGTTTGAGATCATGTGGGCCCCACCTTATAACATCCTCTCAAGGGAGGTTATGTGTGGGTGGCCCCTCTTATAACTTCCCCTTGGAGGTTCTAACTACCAAATCAAATAAAAATATGGCAAACACATATTTATATTCAGTATAATTAAAACCCCCAAAAACTAACATCCAAACATGATAAAACACAATTGTTGTAATTGTCTCCTTAAAAGAATACCAGAGCTGTGAATTCAACGGTGTCCTCTTATATCAATTATGATCACCGGATCAAAATATATAAAATCTCGCACAAACGTTTACTGAACGTACCCGAAAAAACATCCAAAATTGATTTCGGGCACACCGGGCCTCGGAATCAGGTGCCGTCAGAAACTGCAGACTCGTAAAATTTACATGTATTTATGAAAACAAATCCCAGAATTCATGGGTCATTACAATATTTTTCAAAATAATGATAAAGAAAACTGTTTAGGTAATTACATGGTGTTTAATTCTGCTACACATTGTAAAAAACATTTATCTTGGGATACACTCAAAAAAATTCATCACATTGGATGTATTATTTTAAAAAAACACAAACCATACATGAGGTGAAATATACATACACGGTGTGTAAATGTTCTTAAAAAATCATTTCCACACATTTTATTTATATAACACCAATATCCCATGGTAACTCTTGAACAATTTAAACATAAATTCGATTTATTCAAACAAGAATAGATGTCTAGAAATTATTTAATTTAATCCAAAAATATATCAACATGGATCCCCTCTAGTTTCTATATGTTTTCTCACAGACTAAGACTGTGTTTACCAATAAAAATTGTCTGTAACGGAGAAAATAAACCACCATGTATTACAGATTAAGAAAAAATAAATTAATAGAATATGAACAAAAATATCAGTTACAGACCCACCATAAAAAATATAGAATCTTCATCCTCCACACCATACAATATCTCTTCTCTGAGATACTCCTTTAATCATTGTGGAATCACAAAAAACATTCCTAGACATTATGCTCACATATCATAATTACTCTCCAAGGTCTCCTCCAAAATTCTCCCATGTTGTCGCTTCACATTAACTTAATGTATAGTCCTTCCCTGGAGGTTCTTCCCACTGCTTTCCACAATTTTTATTTGCTTATCCACAACGTAAGGAACAATACTAATATCAAAATCATCTATTTATATCATAATAGGATGATATAAAAAATAAATCTGAAGGTATTACCCATGGAACATATGATTCATTGCACTAAAAATTTCTATATGGGGAAAACAATAAATCATTGGAATGAACCTACCCACTATCAAAAATAGCCTGAAAAATGGGGTTCTACCATTCTCTATATCCGGATATGGCATTGTCACATCCAAGGTGACACCTGAAGGAAAACATCATGTCCAACCTTGAACTAGAGAGGTGTTATTCAATACACTTAACAAGAATTATTCATACATTACAAATTTATTAGTCCCTTCCTTATCAAATGAATGTGTTATGACTTCTATTATATGAGACTAGTCCTAAGAAGCACTGAATGAGTGACCTCCAACCATCAATGTGGTGAAATTTCATGGAATTCAATTAAAATCCTTGAAATTTTCCACTTGGATAGATGCATGGAAGATGTTTTTATACGAAAAACATATCAGTTTCGTTTAATTATCCCATGAACCAAAAATAATTAGAATCAATCTATGGTTGATAAGACATATAGAAAATAAGCTATGAACCTTGTGACTAATGATGAACCTTCAAAAATGGGATTTAGAACATCAATCTCTATCTGAAATGATAGATCCTATAAAACCGAACATCCAAAAAAACCCTTTTATGTAAATACACCCAATATCAATTGCTATAAAGATATCCATGATTAAGAAAAGTGGAATAAATTCATAATTTGATCCAAAATCATTAATGAAGCATAATTTTTATAGGTTTTTCTGGGTAAGGACATCATAAAATCAATAGTTACAATATCCCATTTCATCATGGGAATGGGAAAATGGTGAAAAATATCAGATGGCCTCTGATTCTAAACATTCACCAATTGAGAAGTGAAAAATATTTCCACATATAATACAACCTTATTCTTCATTCATAGCCAAAAGTACTATCTATATAGGTGATGATATATCAACTACTATAAAGATTCCCTTTATCAGCACTAAAAATGGCCATTAACAGCGCTAGAAAAAGCACTGTTAAATCCGGGGAAAATAGAGGGGTACCCTTTATCAGCACTCAAAAAAGCACTGATAAAGACTTCTTTTATCAGTGCTAAAAAAAGAATTATAAAATGGGTCTTTTATCTGTGCTAAAAAATGCGCTGATAAAAGTACCCATTTATCAGGGATTTTTTAGCGCTTATAAAGGGGTCCTATATCAAAGCTTCTTTTATCAGTGCTTTTGTTTTAGTGCTAATAAAGGACTCGTTTAACAGCGCTTTTAAAAAAGCACTGATAAAAGTTAAAAAAAATTAAAAAACTAAAAAAAATTAGAAAAAAAAATAAAAAATTAAAAAAAAATAAAAAAAACCATGCCAATCCGATGTAGGGGGCTTTTATAGCACTTTAGCCTCACATTTAATAGCGCTTTCCACCCCCTCCAGCGCCCCGCATGCACCCCCTCACCCATTTATCAATGCTAGGCCCCCACATCCACCCCCATGCGCGTGCCTCTGCCTCCAGCAAGTTTTGAACTCGAGACCCCCCCCATGCGCGTCTAAGCCCTTACCACTACTGTATTTTTATTTTTTTATTATTTCATGATATCTCTATTTATATATATATAGTTATATTTATTCGTATAGTAATATATATTTATATTAATATATATTTAGTTATATTAATATATATATATATATATCCAGTTATATTAATATATATATAGTTATATTAATATATATAGATAGTTATATTAATATATATAGTTATATTGATATATATATAGTCATATTAATATATATATAGTTGTATTAATATATATATAGTTATATTCATATACATATAGTTATATTCATATATATATATGTATAGTTATATTCATATATATATAGTTATATTAATATATATATAGTTATATTAATATATCTCTATTTATATACATATATAGATATATTTATTCGTATAATAATATATATTTATATATATATATATATATATTAATATTTATATTTATATTTATATTAATATATATATCTATTTATATATATATTTAGTTATATTTATTCGTATAGTAGTATATATATTTATATGAATATATATATATAGTTATATGAATATATATATATAGTGATATTAATATATATATTTATAGTGATTTTAATATATATATTTATAGTAATATTAATATATATGTAGTTATATTAATATATATATATATAGCCAGATTAATATATCTATATATAGATAGATTAATATATAGGTATATAAATATTCATATATTTTAATTTTAAATAAAATGTATGGTAGTTATTATTTAGATAAAGCTAATATATTTTATATGTAAATATATTTTATTATTTATATTTATAATTAAATTTTTAAGTGAAAATATATAAAAAATATGTATATATTGTTATATATTTGATTATAAATAGCTGTGCATTATAAAAAATAATATAATTTCAAAGACATAATAATAATATGAATGTAATTCCTTCGATTAAATTCAATCTCCACCCAAAAAATCCAATAATACTCCCTTAAACGAGGCTAATAATCCACAAAATGTTACAAAATCTGGGTACCCCGACTAAAAACTAAGTTTTGGAGGCCTTCTAGGCCTCTTTTGGCCTCAAAAATACCTTAACGGGGGTAACCCCATTTATAGTGACATAGAGGTTGTCGCAGAATTCGATTTGATATGTGGTAGAGATCAAACGGACACCCGAATCAAAAGTAATGGCCGTTTGAAGTTTGAGTTGCGTTTTCAACATATTTTGGATCTTTTTCTTAATTTTTTTTAATTTTTTTAGTCTTAAAATTGTTATTAAATGAAAATTACTCCATAATAATTAGAAATTTATTAATTAAGAATATTATTTTAATTTTATAAAATCCATTTTCACTAAATATCTTATATATTAAGTATATTAAGTGTAAATGTACATTTATACTTGTCTAAAATATATATAAAAATTATATATTATATTTATATCCATATAACTATATGTATATAAAAATATGTTATTAAATTTTTTGAATTCGACCCTTTATCAGCGCGACTAAACAAGCGCTGATAAAGGGGGTCCCATTATCAGTGCTAAAAAATTGGTGATAAAGATTAGGGGGCTTTATCAGTGCTAAAAAAAGCGCTGATAAAGGGGTACTTTTATCAGTGCTTTTTTGAGCACTGATAAACCCCCCCCCCCCTTTTGTCTGCCAATTTTCATTAGCGCTGATAAAATGGGGGCACTGGGAAAAAGTGTTTTTGTGGTAGTGATATTTGTTAACATAGGATGTACAACCCATCTAGAAGCATAAAAATCTTCAATTAGCTCCTCATGAAATCTCATTAGAACCCATATTATTCCATGGAAAAAATATAATTTTCAAAACCAATTAACCATTATGATAGCATCTTCACACCATATAAGATATATATTATAACTAATATCTCTAGATCAAATAACTGCTCAGTCTCAATCTAGTCAAAAATCAAAGGTATAACAGATGTAGTTGTTAGAGCTACAAGTGCCTCAGACTCTTGAACAAATAGATGCATGTCTGAAATGAGGTCCATTATACTCCAATCATTACAATACTCACTCAGTTCCCCTTACTACGTCGTTTATATATACACATCAATAATAAAATTTATACTACCCAATGTATATTCCTAATTGAACATGAATGTTCAAGGATATATGACCCAGCTTCTCTTCAGAGGGTTCAGATCATGCTGGGAAAATATGTAGTTGATGCTCTTACTGTCCATGTATAATAGAAAACTCTCACTAATGACATCATGTATCCATCATATCATGGAATATACAACTACAGTTAACCCCAAAATCGTGAGTCGTATAATTCCTCTCACTTTATCTTTTCTACTGTGATCCAAAAAAACCACTCGATCCTCATGCGTTATAGATTCTCTTATTCCAACTCCAGATACATTACAATAAATCGTATATTCTTGTGACAAAATTTATTATGTGAGTATTGGAATTTATTCCAAAATTCCCCTCATCTATTGAAAACATCTATCATTAAAAATCCAACCCTACACATATCACTCTATTCATATTCATTCCTATCAATGGAATTATAAAATGGGATAAGACATAGATATATCATTAATAATAGCCTACTAAAAATGGAATTCATCATACCTTGATGGAAATACTAGGATGATCCTAAGGTATAAAGGCTCTAAAATTATATAGGTCCACTAAAAATCCATCATAAGTGATGAAATGACCCAAGAGGATCACATTACTATTCCAAAAAACATTATTTGGATATCTTGGTGTAACGTTGATGCTCTATCAATGTAATTCATATAATGTCATGATGTTTTTAAGAATATACTGGTAGTTGGTAGTACACAGAGATATAACTGACATGAACCACCAAAAAATATCTAGAATATGATGAAACATCATGCTTATCAATGTCGTGAATATATCTAGTGTATTGGTCAATCCAAATGGAATGAAAATAAACTCAAACTACCTTCACCGACATCTAAAATAAGACTGAGTTAGGTGTGGTTGTCTCACCCTCAAATGATAGTTCCCTAATATGAAGGAAATTTTGGATAAGAAATTTTCACATCATTGATATTATTAGTGATCATCAATTTAAAAATGTGGATAGAGGTTCTTTACTATCATCTTGATTATTCCCTGATAATAAACAAATAAGTCCAAAGAGAAATCAAACTTCATTATGAAGAGAACTGGAGAACCCCAGGGAGATGTACTGGTCTATATGACACTTCTAGATTCAAAATCATACACTTAAAATTTTACCCCTTAAAGATCTGGTGGTGCAATTTTGCATGGAGGGATAGAAAATGTGTCTTCTCCTGGAACTTACTCGATTGTAAAATCGATCTATTTCTTGTTCATTACGTTAGATAACTAATCATTAAATATATTAATAAAATTTTACACCACTCAAGGATAATAATTAAAATATATTCTATAATATTCTATTGAAATACCATATATCAAATTTCTGAGATAATCCCACCATCAGTGAATTGGTCCTAAATAACGATCCATAAGATCCCAGTCACCCATGTTCAAATACATGCCTCCATCTAGAGATATAAATTTAAATCTACCAGGATAATAGTTAGTAAAATAATTTAATATAAATAACTAAACTATACAAATAGTATCATAGACTCATTCCATTTCTAGTTCAATTAGTTCTTCAAAGAATCATAACAACAGATATCTAGGGAAAACTCTTTGCAACATTTGATATTCTCGGACCACACTACCCACGATGTGTCAATGGTAAAAAAAACATCCATAAATTAAAAATTTAATCCCATACCATTTAAAAATTGATCATAAAAAGTGGAATATGAGGCTCTTATATCAAACATGATACAAGAAATGGTAATGGATACAAGAATTGTCCCTCTAGTTGTAGATATTATTATATCCAAAATATTTAGAGAGGTCGACATAATGTGTAGCTGAAAAACCACTTTCCTTGGATCAAACAAGACTCCCCTAGTATATACCCTTATCCGAGAACATTTTTCATGATTGTGGGGGTGCAAAATCCACTACCACGACCATAAAATCATGTGAAACTATTTCTACTAACATTTTGAGGCGTACATGAGTCCATACCTAACACTGGTTCCTATTCATTTCCCTTCCACAACCATTCAAAACAATTCACTTGAAAACCAAATTTATGTGTCCAAATATTCCACATACGTGACACTCAACAGCTTGGTATAGGCAATGAGGCTGCTTGTGACCCATCTTTCCACACTTATAGAACAATAATGAATCATGGTCTTAATATTGGTGCCCACATCGCTAAGTGCGCTACCTACTATTAAACTAGAGAAAATGGTTATAATAATTTTTATTTGTACTAGAAGATCTTCTCACTATTTCCCCTACTATAATATCCTTCCTACTACTTGATGATTCTCTCAAATTCCATTCCATTATTTCCTATTGATTTATCATCTCTGTAATCTTAAAATATGGAACACATTCACATGTGACCAGATCTCATAATGAAGACCGTCCAATAAATTTCACACTCTATATATATTATATGGTACCGAAGATATTATCAATCACTATACATTTATGAAACATTTATCATAAACAACCACTAAAATTCCTTTTTTTCAAGTTTATATACTCATGATCATTCTTATAAATTAACAACTCAATATATAAATGTGTTAGGAATGTACTCAAAAACATTCCAAGATTATTTGTCTTGCTACCCTAACTACTTCTGAATGTTTCAAAAATTCATGGATGACACAAAAATTATATACATAGGAAGATTCAACCAACTATGTGGGGTTGTCTCATGATGATTAAAGATCATATGAACTGGCCTGATCTAGTACTCAGATGCATGTGTTCCCCTATCTCACGTGAACATAGAAGGATATTGCTGCCAAAACATGATCATGTGATTATAAATCAAAGGAAATGTGAAAAAAACGTCTATTATCATGGATATCATGACACTTAATGTTCATCCATGAATAAAAACATTCATATGATCCTTCAAAACAACAGGAATCTCTCATTCTACTATATTAAGTGCATTCTAATTTCTAGTATCCTGACACTTAACTTATAGATGATGAGAACGAATATTATATACCAGAAAAACACACTACTTAGAACACTTTATATAACAAAATAATCCTCAATAGTTGAAATAAACATAGAACCACTAACTTAGGGTCTCTATATACATGTCTTACGACTGTTTTATCCTGTCAAAAAATGTTAATTTTTTTTATTTCATAGTTATTATACATATTCCATATCATAGAAAAATATGAAATTATATATCACATGAATATATATATTTCTCTATCAATAACAATTAATTTCAATATATACCATTATGTTTCAATTATTAAGCATTCATACTCATATTATGCCATACCGTGTCCAAAGTAAAAAGCACAAGAACAAATAAAATAAAAAAACTAAAACAGCACAAGACATGTGAATCAATCAGTGTTTAATGACATTAATTGTAACAAGAACATAGAATAAAAAAATCATACCTCTAGACCCATATATTTTCTCCAATATGTGCAATAGTTTCTAACATGCACAATAATGTTATCATATTTTGACATGTCCATGTATCATTTATTCCATTCGAAAATATTAATGAAATGGAAAAAGCAATTTCTTTGGATATTTATTTAAAACATTTCATGATCTAATAGTATCTCAATTCTCCAGTACGGTTTATTTATGAGACTTCAATAATGTCTCCCCATATTCTATAGACTTCCACATACTATTATGGGTAGGATATTTATAGTGGGGAGATTATATCCCTAAATTCAGATATTAAACCATAGCATAAAATATCTATATAACTAAATATTTGACTGTGCAATTACGGAAAAAATATAATACATAAGAAAAAAATAGTAATATCCATCCAAATAATCCAATAAATAATAAAGAAATTATATAATAACATGACTCAATATAACAAAAATATATGATATAACAATACCAGTAAATGACTTTAAGAATCAAAAAAATACTCCAAATCCCATTGTCATGAACCCCATGTTGGTCCCATCCCCAAACTCCAATATTTATAGTAATTAAAAAATTTGATAAGATGTTCAATTTACTCTATCCAAACCTTCATCCATAAAATCTTCTCAGATTCAACATGGTGTCTTTAATATTCTATGTCTTTAAAATAGTTGGCCGACACCACAATTTCGGAATATAAATGGCTAGAAAACAAGTGTATAAAATAAATCAACAAAATGTGTATTAGTTAATTAAACAATTAACATAATATCACATAAACCAGATTTGGTACCATATGATACAGTCTCTTTATAAAATATCCTAGACAATCTAACCATAACCTTATAGCAAAGAAATTAGATAACATGCCAAGGCTTTTTGGAGACATGTATCTTAGCATATATGAAAATGACGAAAATAATATTCAAATAATGATGGAATACCATAACATCATCGAAATGGTTATAATAACAATAAACTGGGAAAACTCTCTAAATAATAATTTCATATGTCAACAAGTCAAATCCTACTATATCATCATATTAGCATATCAATGGTTCCAAGATCTCTATATCATCATTACAACATACCATCTAGGAAAATCCGACTATATTATCATTGTGTAATATCAATTGGGAATTCCTTCTATATCATCATTTTAGAATATGTCACTGGTCATAGAATGTAATTAATGCATTAAAATATTTAATCACTATATATATCTAAACTCAGGGGTTTCAAAACATCACGTCATATGAAACATTTCATAATTATGAAAATTTTAATTTTCAATTCATTTTCGAATTTCATATATAAAAATGGTCATAACCAAATGATGCATGTTATATCAATATTCAATCTATTAATAGGTGTTTATATATGAAAAAAAAACACAATCACTGTCTTTCTAAATAGATGTTTGGCCACAAAATAGTCCATTAATATTCATTAGTTTCTTCATCCTTATGGTATCCACAAGCCATTAAAATCACAAATTTGATCCAAAGAGATACCAAGGCATACACTAGTTTTTAATTTTATTATTTAGTGTATTATATGTTTTTTAATTTAAAATTTTCGACATACATCCCCATTAACACACCATAAGATTATGGTTTAGACCCCCTACCTTTAACAAGTGATAAAATAATGATTCCAACAAAAAATTACAATATAGAAGAAGCATTGGATAATCAGAAGAATGAACCTAGTTAAAAATGAATCAAGATAAAACCCAATAATTTAAATAGTAAGAAGATTACACCATATTTTTTTGAGAAACAATATATAAAAGGATGAACGAAACTGAGGGGTATAACTATTGATGTATCACATAAGTGGGACATCCTGAAGTAATGTTGGAACTCCAAAATCAGATGCATTGTCACCCAAGATTGATAAAAGAAGAGCTACATGAAGGTGAATAGAAAATCATAGATAAAATATTCTTTAAAACAGAAGGTTAGTGAATTACACGTCATGTAATTACATTACACATTGTGTAATTATTTTTAATGGGATACGTCGAGAAACCTGTCACCTCACCTATATAATATTGAAAAAATGATAAATACATGACATGAAATCCATTTATGTGATGTTAATATGTTATTAAAACTATTTGTATCTTATTATACATATAAAAGAATACAAAATGCATTCAAATTTTCTCAGAAAATAATGAACCCATGGTAATTCACAACACATTTACATCGAGGATGTATTAATTCAGACAACTATATATATTTGGAATGTAAGTTATTTTCCCCTCTAAATTCTCACAACTTGGATCCTCTTAATTTTCCACTTGTTTCCTCACAAATTTTAACTACATGTATTGAAACAACCAATCCACCATGATGAAAAAACCACAAAGTCTTTAAGATGAGTAAAAACTCAAATGAGAGAAAGTGAACCAAAAATTTAAAGAGGGTTTTACCTTGAATAGCATATGATCTTAAATTTCAATTCTCTACTTTTAACTATTTTACACTTTTTCGAATGTCGTTTTTAATAGTTGTTTTAAAAATAATCAATTTTTTTCATCATTTCATTATAAAATGAATTTTCTTCCACTTAAAGTTCCATATTGGCAACCATATTTTAATTTCTACAATCATATATTTTATTTAACATCTAAAAAATTTTATTTTAAAAAAATTATCACATCATCATTTTAAACAATTATGAAATTTATTGGTCTTATTATTGATGATTATTTTTAGAATTAATTTTTATCAATGTTTTTTCACATAAAATGTGTGAAAACATAATATATTTTTTAGGACTATATTATTGATTACAAAATATTAGAGTAATTATTCTACATGTTTTTTATATATCAATTTTGAATATTACATTCTAATATAGTGGGAACATCATATTTTACAAATATAAAAAAAGTGTTTTAAAGGAAATCATTTTTTATTTTACAATAATTTCATCTTTATCTCAAAATAAACTAATACCTTATAAATTATTTTTCATCAATCTCCATCTAAATATTTTAAAATGATAACCTTTTTGTGTGGATGATTTTTTGTTATAAACCAGTTATATTCTTCAGTTTAATTTAGAACATAAGATTTAAAAATTATAATAAATAGATTATTATTTTATGTTTCCATCAAGTTATGATATTAAAAATAATTTTTATATGGGAACAATATCTACATATTTTAATTATAAGATGGTTTTTCCTAAAAATTATTTAATTTGTTTTCGGTTTAACAAAACCTAGAGGAGACTTCGGTACCATAATAAATTAATATGATTATTTTCCATTAATCCCCTATAATTATTTGGTTAGGAATATATATATCGTAAGATAATGTTTTCATCTGTTGACATTGTTTTCAACACATAAATTATTTAAATTTTATTTGTTGACAACATTATGGGATGAAATTTTTTTGTTAATAACATGATCCATGGATTTTTTTATGTTTCACACACATTCACAGACATTTCAATTATTTAAAAAGTAATGTAAATATTTGACTAAATTTATTTATATTGTTATAATTATTATGTGATAATTTGTATACTAAATTATTTTTTTATTCAATGTTTTTATG
Source organism: Viscum album (assembly GCA_963277665.1). Taxonomy (NCBI): domain Eukaryota; kingdom Viridiplantae; phylum Streptophyta; class Magnoliopsida; order Santalales; family Viscaceae; genus Viscum; species Viscum album. Next base: position 1,468,396,647 of record OY728146.1, read on the forward strand.
TTATGATGTACTACCATATTATATTCATATGATTATTCTTTTTGGAGAATTATTATATTCTCATGATTCCATAAAATCATTCCAGGGAATAATCTTGTTCATTTGAAAATAAATGATAAATTTTCATACATTATGGAAAAATATTATTATTAAATGTTCAAATTAATAATAAATTTCCCCATCCCATGATTTATGATATTCTTATTCTCTATCCATTCATTACATAGTGATTAGTCTTCTATTTCTAGTAGTTGCAGCTCAACCATTTCTTCTATTTTTGTTCCCTATATTTTAATGATATATATAACATATAAAATTTCTAGATAGATGATTAAGTTATTTTGAAAATGTTGAAATATTCACATGTGTTTTAAAAACCCATTTTTATCATGTCGACAAATACTCTACAACAAAATGTTATTTTAGTTGAATGAGATTATTTTGATATATAATAATAATGTGAAAAGTTAAAATTTTTATATTGAATCTTCTTATATGGAATCAAAAATAAGTTTAAATATAATGGGATTTTAACACCAAACCTAATAGTAGGGGTATGGGTATTCCCATTTGGTATTAAAGGATGGTTTAATTTTCCATTTCTGATTATTTTAGTAATATTTGGGATTATTAATGGAGAACATTTTGGAAAACTCTCGGGATATTTATAATTGATATATATATAAATAAAATATAATATAAATAATTTTTTAAATCTAAGAAGGTTTTTTATTTCATGAATGTACATCCAAATATAGATATTATAAGTGTATGATATATATTGATCAAATGTAGAAATGGATAATTATCGTTAAAAGGAATGATTCAATATTCTCTCAATAATAATTTTGTCCACAAAATATAGGCCTCATTAGAAATAGAGTCTTCCCATCTGAGAGATATGTTATAATAATTTTAATTCTATATAATATCCATTATTATGGATTTGGGTATAGAAAAAATAATTTTTTTATAGAGACAAATTTTATAATGATCATGTAAAATAATTTATTGAAAAAAAAAACAGAATTATAAGTTGAACTGACAGAATCATTTTTTAAAACCGAAGATGGCATATTGGAAGGCATTATTAGAGAGATGGATTAATTTCCATAATTTGGATAGTTTCATTAATATTTTGGTTTTAATATGTCATTAAAAGAGGAGTGAAAAAATGGTACATAGAATTTATTATATCTAAAAACCCTTATATTCTATACCAAAATAAATTATCATTAATTATAATGTTTATAGTCATAATGTATTCCTATTTTGAGAGTAAATGTGGGTTTCATATTTTTGACATAGGCTGTTAGGTTATCATTCTAATACATATTGATTATTTTTACTCGTAGATATTTCAATTAGTGAGTTATATTATCAATTATATTCTAGTATATACTAAATGTAATTAGGATTATGTGAAGCATATAATGATATTTCTTAAGTATAATATCTCCAATGTTTGGAATAATATGTAAAATATTATCAACATCCGAGATAATTCAATTTATTGGAATTTTATATTTTTTCTAGAAAAATATTATATTTATAAGGCCCCAGCCTTAAACCTTACTTAAAATTTAATTAAATGAATAATTCACATTGAGGATCTTTTCAGGTTTAGAGTTTTAGAGAATTAGGACATAACTATTACATCTCAAAATATTACAAAGTAGTCTCTTCTACTAAATTTCCATAAAATAAAAACTCTTAAAAAGAAACATGTCTCGTTTCATGTTTTAGGTAGCATGACTTTCCCTTGATCCCATCCTTGACCCTATTCCACGCTAAGCCCTGTGAAAGACATTTCAAAAACTTGGGATGAGCATAAAAACTCAGTAAGGGATACACAAAGAATAAAAACTTTTAGTTTATCAAAACAAAAAGTAAACCATGTATACTTTATCAAAGTAATACTTTTCACCTTTATGAAGTAGTAAAAACTCTTCACTGTTAAAATATCATTACTTACCTTTTTGTAACCAAAGGATTACCATTAAACCCATATAGAGAACACATAACATATATAAAGGTAACTTAGGACATAAACATACTTAAGTGGAATAACCATACGGTCGACTCCCACACATATCACTAAATGGAATAGCCATATGGCCAATTTCCATACATACTAAATGAAATAGCCATACGACCGACTTTCATACCCAATGCATTGGAGGTTATAACGTAACCACCCGTCCTGGTTTTCACGGCACCACCCATCATATGGTTTATAATGTAACCACCCGTTAAAATGTCCAAGTACAAATATAAAATCATAAAACATAAAACCAATATAAAAGAATAATAACATTTACACATTTCAATCACAATATATCATAAATATATTGACATAATAGAATCCTTTATCAAAACCATTTTCAATACCAAAATACATAAAAGAGTATATGGTATTAATTTTATTTTAAAAACATTATGGCTTGTTGAGGAAGCCAAAGACCAAATAATACTCGCGGCGGTGGAAAAGGTCGTTGTCACCGCGTACGTAAAAAAACATTCTTTTTTGTCATTTAGTAAAAATCATCGTAGAAAAATATTCCTTTTGTATAAAAGTAAAAGTCAAATGGGTTTATACACCGTATAAAATAAAGTTATGTATAAAACAAAATATGCCTCAATGAAAGGAGATTGAGACTAAGTCCCTTACAAAGACGGTATCCTTGGTTTAAGGATAAATCAATTGCATAATTATGAGTGACAAACGAATACACATAATATAAGTGGATATTAAGTGTAAAAAAATCAGAGGTTATTCACACATGTTCATAGAACAACATATTCAAGGAGTACAAGTTTATCCCAAATAATCAAATTTGGGTAAGAACTTCCCTTGCAAAAATTTGACAGCCTAACGGCATCACTTCAAAAATTCAGAAAATGAGTTGATGAGAGATAAAAAGGGAATCTCATCACTTGGACATAAAATTTACATCAATCAGGATATATAAGAACATATCCCAAAATAATAGTATGTGAATTAAAAGACATAACAAACGAAGTCTTTTAAAAAGAGGAGGGTGAAAGGTTCCCTTACCGACTTGGGTAACTTTCGAAAGGTACACCCCCTTGAAGAAGTGTCATACAATGAATATGTAAATACCCATAAATGGAATTATATTACAAAAGGAGTGTAATAGTGGGTAGTACATAAACCACTCAATGGAAATTGTGGAAAATGTAGCATAAATCTCACGGGAATAAAAGTGAGATGAAAAATCTCTTACGAAAACTCGGCAGCCTAACGGCACCACATAAAACTTCCAAAATGGATTGATGAGAGGAAATAGGGTCTCTCATTACATCAACATAATTTTTACAGAAAGAGGAATATAAAAGAACATCCCCCAACATAACAAATAGGAGCTTAAAATAAGTGACATAAAGGGGAGTACATTAAAAGAAAGAGAGAGGTTAGATCTCTTACGAAAATTCGGCAGCCTATCGGCGCCACTAAAAACATACAAAATGGATTAATGAGAGAGAATAGGGTCTCTCATCACATGAACATAAAAATTACTGTAAGATTAATATAAAAGAACATCCCAATAACAATAAATATGAGCTTTAAACGGAATGAAATAAATGAGTGTACTTAAAAAGAAAGAGAGGAGTAGGACCCCTTACCTCGGGTCCGACTTGACTCGATCGTTCTTTAATCTCCTTTAAAAGTGTAACTCCTTTTTATTTGAGCCTAAAGGCTTCCTTTGAAAGGATTATTCCCAAAGGGAATCCTCTAGGATGAGGAGAGGTATTTGTAGAGAGTAAATGGGCAGGGGTTGGCCGAGCCAAAGGCTTGAAGAGTGTGTGAAATGAGGTAGAGGTGGGGCCTTTTATAAGAGGAGAGGAGGGGCAATTTTGGAAAGTAAAGAAATATTACATTATTTGAAAATGTGTTTCGGTTTTAAAAGGTCCCACATTAGTATAATTCGTGGATTAGGTGATAAGGGTTCTAAATCCACCCATCCAATAAGTTTTGGACATGTTTAGTTCATAGATTTTACATTATCTTTCCATTTTATTTAAATCGCCAAATAATGATGTCATCGCAGCATCATTATTATGTCATAAATAATTTAATTTATTTAATTTCTAAAAATTGTAAAAAAATTACTATAATGTAGGAAATATTTTTATCTTTCCAATGAATATTTATAATAAAAAAATATGACTTTTATAACCCCATTAAAAAATTGTTTTAGTAAAACATATCATGTTTGTGCCATTTTTTACATTATCATTAAATAAAAGGTATTTATGTCATTTTCCAACCAAAGTGGCTCCATGGGGTCCCCAAGTTGACCCATGGCTTGTCTTGGTCGGCCATGAAACATCCAATAAGGGTAGGACATGTGTCAAGGTATTTTCATTTTATTATAATATCATTTTTCCTTAAATTGCACTAATTACCTCTAATCGTGATTAAAAACTTAATAAGTTACTATTCACCAAAAAAATATTTTGATCTCATTGAACCACACTTTACTTCTTAATGAAAACCATGTATGTTGGATTTTTAAAATTCATAACACAGAAGTGGTAAAATTTAATTTAAACGAAAAATTAGTTTAATATAAGTACCACTTAGTGGTTTCACTATTCATCAAAAATTGAAGTTTTTCAGAAAAATACCAAAAATTCACCCTAATCTATATTTGATATTAAGAATTCAAAAATGAATTCCATTTTAAAAAATTCACAACATATAAGTTGCATTAATTAATTTAATAATTAATTCCCGTTGTCAGAGCAAATGGTGTGTTTTTATGAAACAATAAGTATCAAAAGATTGACACTAGTTTAAGTCCGACTTCAAAGTGAAATTAATTCCAATGACCACTATTGGATTTAATGGTGAAAATATTTTCTAATTTCACTTTAAAACCAATTAAAAAGATAATATAATCATATAGATAAATTAGATTAAAAAGATGTTTTGAATTAAAATACAACATTTTACAGTATTCATTAAAGAAATGAACTTTATCGGAAAAATACCATAAATTTACACAAAGTAAAATTTAATGTCCCAATTCTATAGAAGAGTTTTATTTGGTCCAAAAGAATGTATAAGAGTGATCAAAACTATATTTAATGACAGTTCTCCAACAAAAGGTGATAAGTGAACCTTTAGTGAAAATTAGGGTATAAAAGCCTAAAATTGAATTCTTTCTATATTTTAAGCCTTTGGATAAATGTAAAAACATTTAAAAAACATATATAATCATATTTTAGTTATTTCTATCCATTAATTCTAATACAACATCTACATGTTAACTACCATTTAAAATAATATTATTTTATTATTAGAGTGCAACGTAAGATTCCCAAGAAACTCGTTGTTGCGTAATGGGTACGCCATCGAGCATAGCATCCCCTTTAAAGTAATATTTATATTTGATTCAAAAATATGGATAAATATAAAGATGTCATATTCTTTATTTACCTGGGGTGGTACAATATTACATATGATTTTGATATGTTTAATTCTTAATTAAATATATTCATAATTTCGATGTAACCTAGAGAATATGATTTGGAAAAAAATGTATTAGATAGTGTTGATTACCATTGAATTGATTATATATTTTATAAAAAATTTATCTTAAATATTTTTTAAGATGATTATCTCATTATTTTGTGTAATGTATATATTGACTTTTATTTTTCATTTCGAATATTTTGTTAATATATATCCTGGTTGACCATAGATTTACTTTTGGAGGAATATTTGAAATAGTTTTGACTAAATGTATTAAAATTTAAAATTGTTTTGATAATGATATATTATATATAATATATTATTTGGGTTTATACATATTAGGATACAATATTATATGAATGATTAATGTCTTTTATGAAAATAAATGTGACATGATATATCCTAAGAGATTAAGGTTGATATCATATAAGAAGTTATATGATTATTGATGAATATGAAATGAATATCCTAACTGAAATTCATTACAGAGTAATAAAATAATATTGTGGATGTAATTTATTTATGTGTTATATAATGTAAAAACCAGATGATTGGGAATAGATATTTTCAAAAAAAAATTATACAATATTAGATAACATGTTACACACATAACATATAAACAAAATTACATGTGAATTATTAAATACATGATATAAAGAATTTTTTTGAAGAATAAATCCTCTAATAAATGAAATTCCTCAAATTGATTATCACAAGAATACAAATATAATATAGAATAGTTAACGTTTTGAAATGGTATTTTTCAATAAAATATGGTTTACTTTATAAAAATTGAATTTCATATAATTAGTAAATTTATAAATCTAAATATAAAAAAATAACATAAAATTGTAATTCGTTTTATAAAAACTATATAAAAAATTGAGACAATAAATTAGTTCAATATAAATTTTATTTTCTTTTTAAATTTTGAATTTCTCATTTGAAAAAACATTAATTAGAATTTAACTATTTATTATATAAAAAATGAAACAATAAATTCATTAAATATAAAAAAGTTATTAACACCTTTGAGGTTGTTAAAAACCAGAAGATCAATAACGTTATACCATGCCTATGAAAAACACAATGTTACAGACCTAATGGTGTCCTATGATTTCTCATATGATATACCATTTGTGAGAAATTATTATTTATTATATAAAAAGAGAACGATGATATATTTAAAATCGAAGGTATTATCATGTGGTATTCTACCGAATACCCAACGTGAAAAATGATTATACCTTTTCTAGGGTAAACATGACTTTCCAAAAAAAATGGGGGTCTCATATTTCCCATTTGGCACACATAATGTGATATATTAAATATTTATTATATAATAAAATAATAAAAAATTAACTACAAATGAAGAGGCTTTTATCACGTGTGATATTGTAAAATACCCAATGGGAATAAAAGTTACATCCCACAAAGGGTAAAACCTATGTTCTTGAACTACAGATTGTATTATATTTCTCATATAATGCACAGTTTGGAGTTATTTTAATTTGTGGAAAAAAATAACACCCGTGTATGAATAAACTATAATTAATAATTTATTCTATAAATGTCAAGGTCTACGAGTCACGGGATCGCTCACCGAATTATCATCTAACATTTAAAATATTTCATAGAATATTTCAAAGTGCTAAAGAAGGATTTTACATTTTCATAAGGCTATAATAAAAACAATTTTTCAAAAAATAAATGCCCACTCCAAAATACATTTAATTTATTAAAAAAAAGAGGCCTTTGTTATCATGTAAAAATGAGGATGTTATAACCTCCCCACCTTACAACTCATTATTCCTAATAATACTTCAGAAATAATGAAAAAATGACCCAACCTACACGTGTCATGAAGTCATGATCATATGGTCACGTTCCATTTCAAAATACCCAACGCACTATTAATAATTTGTTAGGAAAGCATCACTTACAACATTAAGATATGAGAGATCCCGCTTTTTCGAACTAAAATATTTGAATGATGCTTATTTGGGCTCATTTAGATATCAAAACAACCATGTGCCGGGATTTTAATACAACTAACTTTCCATGCTCCCCACCATAGGCCCTAACCCATTAAAATGTGTCCATTTCGGACCCACAACTCCAACAATGTTATAATTTACATTAAATTAACTCCTCTGAGAATTCATGCAAGGCAACATGAATTATTTTCTTTATCAAAATGAAATAAATTAATTCAGAGAGAATATCGGGGACACCATAATAATAAAATGGTTGAATTCCACAATGACCAAATAGAACCGATTGCACAACTTTTTTAAGAAGACATTATGGACCATTAATCTTCCCGCCATCCTAAAATGATAGAATTATTCATTGGGAGACTACTGAAATATGTAAAAAAGATTTTAATTATTTAGATAGACATAAGATTGATGCTCCCTTAGTGATTAAAGTATAATGTCAAGATAGGGTACTTGATCATAAAATAAATAAGAGTACACTCTAAAGATTAGATGATTACCAAAAAATCAGTCAAACCTGTACAAGTTGACTTAACATTCAAGAGGTTTGTCTTCACCTAATGATTTACAAACACTAAGATATCATAAATACATTACCAACTGATTAATTTCTACAATTGTTCATGATTAACCAGTGATGTCCACCCATGCCCAATGACATTTCTCAATTTTTTTGATACACCATCATCATCACCAATGTTACAATGTCGAGAAATATCAGTCTTGTAATAACTAAATCCGGCGTGATTCTCCCCACCATAGGATTTTCCTAGTTATGGAATGAATGGATAGAACAACAACTTATTATTGTTCTTGGTTAGAATAGCCCTAAATTCTAACATTTAAATAATTTTCATAAAAATCGTATTGAAACCGACCGGAGTGGAAAAACACATTAGTATCTGAATGAAATATCAATCATTCGGAAAAAAGTGATTTCATTATGATCAGGTCAATCTAGATCAATGATGAACAGATACCATAACCAATAGTGCATGGATTGAAAAGCCAACCAAACATAACATGTTTCTTATGTTATTAAACACTCTACAGGCACCATACATGTGAATACACACTAGACCGAGGATCCAAAAGTAAGACGACACGTCTAGAATACTATCTATATTTAGTCTACCATATGAATTCATGTATAATATGGTTCATACAAGTGATTTCACACTATTTATACTTTACCAACATGAACACAAGCAAGTATGATTCTATACAATGTATTCCATTACTTAGGAAAACAAAGGGTCAATGGTACCATGACCACCCATTCGAATAATTGAGTCATTAAAAGCTAGGGGTCATAAACGGGACAATAGAACTCAAACAACACAAAACATCTAAAAATAACAAGATTTAGAAAGGAATTTTAATTCTAAGGAGTTTCCTACTACGGTCCATCCCCATACAAAAGAATAATTGTCGACCCTATCACTAGGTCATGCCCAAATGAAAACAGTACGCTCAAGAGACAATCATTTAAGACTTTTATAATAAATAAATGACCTATGAAAAATTCCCAATGCTACTAAAATGTAAATCTCAAGCTACCCTTATGAGAGGGATTAAATAAATGACACATATATAGGTTCCATTTTCAACTCCTTCAATTTATTCACATTTTAATCTATAATAATTTAAAATACTAAACAAAAATATAATATAAATGAAATAAATTGACAAAAAACCTCCTTAAAAACATTTTTACACTTATTTACATTGAATCATAATTAAGAAATTTACCAAAATAATTTTTTTTATGTTATTAAAGATAAGGAAACTTACGATGGTCCCACTTATCCATCCTGGGATCATCAAAATGAATCCTAATGGATGTTGTATATCATTTAATTCTATAATTTCTCATGAAGGGTTATCCCAAATCGATTATGAGCCAACTGACTTACTTGGGCCCTTTTTATAATTTAAGGGGTTAACGAGTTCATTTAAAAATAATTTTGAATACACATTAATCATAATTAAAACAATAATATGGATCGAGTATAAAAATTACCACATCCGATTTTTATGGTGTATAGAAACATTATAACTGAAAACAAGATCCCATTTTAATAAAAAAAAATACATTTTTCTAATGCCATAAAATACATATTTAAAACAAAGCGAAGCATGATTCTACAATCAGCTAACACAATGAAACATGCTGAAATAATAGAAAAATACCTACTTAATATAGAAGGCATGATTAGGGTTCAGGAAAAAAGGAAACAAAATATCTAATAATGTTTTACAATCAATATTTCCATTATACTCAAGACAGAAAAATCAAACTAGCTTGTAACCTACATATGTAACTACATGACATGAAATATTCCTGACATGTGTATTTCTAATATACCATTAGTATTCAGGAAATTCATCATCTTTATAATTCCATGGAAAGGGTAAAAATTCAATAAATATATAGACAATGTAATGAAAATCATTCTCTCAAGGTGAAATCATATCAACTATTACATAAATAATCATGGAAAAAGAAATCCAGCCATGCCCCCTTGTTCATTTCCAACACATGGGTAGATAAGTCCAAGGAAAATATTTTTTTCATGATCCAACACATTTCTAGTCTCTTGTATACCAACCCCAAATAGTAGGTAAATAGAAAAAAACTTTTAATACCACTTTGTATCATAACGACCTAGCACACCACTGAGATAATGGATGAAAAGGTCGCCACATGGCCTCATGCACATCTCCTCATATTCCAAAGGTTACTGAATAGCAGTGAGGGTCTATTGATGATACAAAGGGGATAATTTACCCTTTAGATCATAGATTTGCAGTATTTTATCATATAATAAATAATAGTTAAATGTGTAAGTAGTAATATAAGAAAGACCTGCTACAAAATAATTTCATAATATTTTAATAAAAATTGGTCAATTCCAATTTACAAAAATTCATGTATAAAAGATGATTATATATGTAAAAGAATTGGAAATTTATAAAAAAAATGAAAAACATGATCTTTAACTCATTGAGAAACATGAGAAAGAGTCCAGTCTTGTTATCCCTAGCTCTCATGTTCATAACACTACACATACAATGATTTCTATGACCCTTATGAAAACAGATCTACCTGGGTTCTATACAACGCCTGGGTAGGGTGTGAGATATAATCTCGATATCAATGATTGTGGGTACATCCTCCTACAGCAGGAGGAATCACTCAAATTATACCATAACATTCAGTCTCTTCAATGAGGCTAACCATAACCTAACCCTCAGTAATAACTAGAATCTCCCCCTCAATCAGAGTGTGGTTGTGCATCAAGACCCCAAACATTTTAAAGAATCATTCACTCATGCCTCAGGAATTTATTTCAAGTGTGCTTTTCCCTCAGGTGGTACAAAATCATGCACCAGCCCCTAATGTGTCAACAACAATATTCAGTACTTTGAAATCCTATATAATCATATAGTATATATTGGTGAATGAAGTATCTATGTGATTTTACCTCTAGATGTAATAATGAATATACAGGTAAACCTCATGCATGCACATTAAAAATGATTCAAATCCATACTAACCTACTAAGCCAATTATTATCAATCCCTCAATTATCAATCAAATTGATATCACAAAATATCAAAATATAAGAAAAAAATTACAAAATTATTATCAAACATACTAGATTTTTCTATATAAGACACAAAGATCAATTTAATAAAATTATAATCTATTAATCCAATTCATTTCATTTATCCAGGTTCCTAAATATCATCATAATTATATCAAACCTTTTTAATAAATCATTATACCCTATGGTCATTAATATAATAATTTATCACATTATCGAATGTTATTACATCATAAGAAATAAAAAAATTTATTATAATTCCAACTCAATGTATATTCCAACAATCAAACAATTTATCCATTTTTCTTGTGTTTAAATCCCAGCAGAAAAAGTCTTGATAATGTCAAAGGACAATATGTCAATCAGGTGGTCACATGTACGAGTCTTCATACCAATAGACCTAAGGGGATCTAAGGGGCAGTTTAAAATTATCAATTAAAATATAATAGGAATTATTCAATTTATCATGCCAAGACAACATCATAAATTCATGATCCCGCATATTATAATTACTATAAATAATCATTTCATATAAAAATGGATTTATTTTATAACACACAAAAAATACGTTCAAGGATATCAACCACCATAAAGTATGATGTTGAATATATTCCGATAATATTATTTATTCATTTTACTAAAATTGTACATATTTAAATATAACAAGAGTTGTTGTCAATCCACCATAATGAAATTTATTTATTTTCATTAATTTAAAAAATCACGGAAAATATCATATCTTGAATATGATAAATATGTCTAAGTATGAAAATTTAACAATTATATAAGACAAATCATCATGTTCATGTCGTTTAATTTAATTCAGCCCATTCAATTTTTATGAGAACATGACCAAAAAAGGAATGATCATAAAAATCAATAATTTAATTCTTTATTTTAAAAAATAATCTATACTTTTTGGGTTATAAGAAACTAAAACTTAATAAAGGGTTATTATTATATGATCATGATTTTTTTATAAAAAATCATTTAACATATTAATCATTTTATTTATTAATACATATTAAAAATTTCCAAAGAAGCACATAAATCATTATTAAATTAAAAGGTAACAAGGTATGGGAATCTAAAAGCTACAAGAGCGGACCAAAAATCATTTCCAAAACCTGTATATTACATGTGAAAAATTTAAACACTCCCAACCTTATGTGCAACGAAGATCGATGATGTGATTTGATGTCCATGATTAAATGAACCACCAAAACCTATTTTCCTTCATAGACACAAATATTTTTTAAATTATTTTTATCAAGATGAACCCAGTAAATCTAACTACATGTCAATCCGACCAATATTGTATAATATAGGGGAGATTATAATTTGGAAAAAAATTACATGAAATATGCAGGGGGGATGGAAAGGGTTTGTGTGGGGGATGGTGTGTTCCCCACCATCTAGTAATTATGTTGTTGTTTTCTCATTTTATTTAATTCCATCAAAATTCCAATTATTATAAAATTATTTATGTTTATATAAAGTTAATTAATATCATTATTCCAAGTTAATCACATCCACACCCAATATTAAATATTTTAAAATATTTACTTATTTATATATTAACCATAATCCAATTAGACATCCACTGTAAGAATATACAACAAATCATTAATATATAAATACACACACCAGAATATATAGGTAGATAAGTTTAATTAGCTCATATATACAAAATAAATATATGCACTCACTGACACACACACACACAAACATGTATATATATAGATATTTATCTCATATATATATACATATTATATATATATAAACCAATATTATTTTCATTCCAAATTTAATAATAATAATAATAATTTAATTAGTTTAATTATACATAACACATCATTTTCATTGATTTCATTTTAACAAAAACTATTAAATACCAATTAAAGGTAATAAATTAATATTTATTGCACATTATCATTTAATTGGAAAAATTTATTGTGAAAAAAGTATTACATTAACCACATATAATAACCTCAAAAAATTTATTGATTATGAAATTATAATTTTTGTTTCTTTTTCAAAACTATTTATAATATTAATAAAAAAGATATTATTATTATTTCTAACATTCTAACAAAATATTTGAAACCTTATTAAATTATAATTGACTGAGATCTGCCAAACATTCGATGCTTTCAAATTTTATACCTGTTCAAGGGTAAACCCTATGTCTCTCACCCAAATATGGTTTTACATTTCTCCTAAGATGCACCATTTGTGTGATATTAATTAATTATTATATAAAAATGAAATAAAAAATAAATAAAAAATAATGATAGTGTTGTCATGTGTGGGGTGTCCAAACAACTAATGCGTACAAAATTCATACCCTTCTATGATAAACGCATCATTCAGAACATACTAGTAGTATTTTATTTTTTACAAAATGATCCTGTTAAGAGAAATTATTTCTATATTAAAAAAACATAATAAAAAATTAATTAAAAATAAATAGGATACTATTACATATGATGTTTCCAAATACACAACATGATTAATGATTATACCCTACCTAAGGTAAACCAGTTGTTCTGAACCTAATGTATGTTATAGATTTCTAATATGGCACATTATTTGTGAAAAAATAAAATAATTATTATACAATAACATAATAAAAAATTAATAATAAATAAAGGGGTATTATCAAGTGGGATGTTGTGAAATACCCAATGCAAAAAAAATTTATACCCTACCTAGGGTAAACCCCACGTTTCAGACCTAACTATCATCTCATATATCTTATATAATAAACTATTTTTTAGTGATTTAATTTTTTGAAAAACAATCACACACACATATTAAGAATATATATTTATTTTTTTATTTTATCAATATTGAGGGTATATGTGCCTCGAAATACAGTACTTACTCAATGTTAAAATATGATTATATTGTATAGATTATTTCAATGTATCAATGATGGATTTTAAACTTATTATGCCAATAATAAAAACAAGTATTGAAAAAATAAATTTTGACATCAAAATTAATTTAATTTATTAACAAAAGTTGGGTTTCCGTGTCATATAAAAGTGATCATGTTTCAACTATAACCCTGAAGTATCTTTTCAATGGTAAACTGTTAATTTGGGTCATTCCATAGGATTCATCTTAAAATAAATGTCATCATAATTATGTTTCATTTTATATGGATGAATGTAACCTGTGACTAGATGTCTCAACCATTATTATATCCATTGAATGAGTTTAATTTTTTTATGTTCAATATTATTATATAAAATCTTTTAGGTGCATTAGGCTTTGGAAACATAAATATTACATTCGATAAAAACAACACGACCCAAGATGGACATATATTTTATTCCCACGGCTTCTCATGAATGATATTCTCTATCGTGGGGATACTGAAATATCCATTGTTTTTAAATAGGTATCAAATAATGAATGAATTTATGTTTCTAATTTGTTGGATATACATAATTACAAAAAAAATCAAAAAATGATTATAAGAGTTTATAAACTCAATTTTTTATTTATGGATTATTGATTGAGGGGAGTTCGGAGAATTTGAATTAGTTTTAGTAACATAGAGATTTCAGAACTAGTGTTCAAGATGAGATAGTCAGGGTGAATGGTTCTTAGAAAATCGGGTGGCTTCTAGAAAAAATTGTGCATTCAATCCAAAGGGGTTATGGTGTTACACAATTTGTTAGAATTATACTACCAAAGATGCATAAATATGAAATCGAGGACGTCATTTTACATTGATTCCTCACATGGGATCTACATGGAATTTCCTAAACATGAACATAATCAACTAACATGGTCCAATTAACCTTGTAACTAATCACAGTTAAACAAACTATTTGACAAATAGTGAAGGATATCAATTTGTCTTATTTTAAATGGTGGTACCAATTTTTAATTATTCCTTACATGGATTTGGAATGGTTAGAGAAAATATGCGTCAAAATTGTGTTCTATATCAATCGACTTGAAAAGACTCTTTTGCATCTCCTTTTTATTTCTTTTTCTGTCCCTCATTTATTAATATATACATACTACAGTGAGGCTACATGAACTATCTTTCTCCCCAGCTTGGGGTGGGATAATATTACTAATACAACCAATTAATGAATCTCCTCTAGGTGCATTGGAATTGAATCAACAACCTATTGACTCCCCAAGATTCACATAATGATTTACCACTAAATATGGAATGCAAAATCCATGTGATGACATTTTCCCAATTTTAATGTAATTTAGATTTTTCAATTATTTTTAATGTTATGGATCATACTAATGCTTGATATTATATGATAGGACCATATTTTAAATTATGTATGTGTTCTCTATGTTATTCCATTATTGTATCATCATTAAAATCGTATATTTGTTGTTACATGTGATTGACTTCTTGATGTCATTTCAAAATTATGAAATTCCATAAATTAAATATATATAACACCTTGTTTTGTGTTTTTTGCCACATTGATATGTATGGAGTTAATGAACTCAATTTAAATAGCCACTTATGTGTGTTCTCGTAAAAAAACATATAATTATGGCTTCCATATGACCAAACTAACCTTATGGTGTTTAAATTAAAATGATTATTCATATATTCATAGTCTGTATTTTGTTCAAGATCACTCTATTCAGTCTATTATATAGTTAAAATATAATGTTATTCTTAAATTTAATTAAGGTAATTGTTGATGATATTTATATGTCTTAATATAAAACCACCATTTTAGTTGTGATATGTTTAAATTAAAATTTCAGTTGATTGATGATGTGTATATTTAATTGTATCATTTACATGTTTTCATTCCATGGCCATCACAGTAGTTATTAAATGTAATTTAAATCTTTTGAATTATAATAAATATTTAAGTGTTATATAAATCAAACTGCTTCAGAAATGGATTGTCTCATTAACAATATTTAAAATGTTAAATTGGATTACACTAAAAATGACCCAATGCACATTATGTTATGATTATATTTTATTTACTAAACATTGGGCTAGGGGAACACATGGTAAGTGGAGTTTCCTTACATTTGTTTATTGTGAATAGAGGTAAATCAGTTAGGTCCATTGATAGTAACTTCTAACAACCTATGATCAGTGATAATGAGAATGGAATTATTCATAACATGGTTTTTGTTTGTATATCACCTCACAATCCCTCGATATAGATGTAGATCTTACCATTGACAACAGTGAGATAGATGATAGACATTAAATTGTTATCCCATTTTTAGATATTGATCATATAAAACAATTTATATTAAAACCTTATATATTATGATAAATGTTTCACCGATATAGTTGGATGAGATTTCTCTATTTAATCATTAAGCTATTATGGGTGTGATGTCTCGTATATAGCATGAAACTATTATGATTACATAAGGATGCATGATTTACACCCCATGTCTTGAATAGTAAAATATATTTATAAATGAATACAAAAGGTTTTATGTATAAATTACATATTTATAAAATTAAACATACATATAACAAAAGGGGGATATATTTAGATATAGCTCGTCATATGATGATGTAGGAATAGTCGGATAGGTGTCCTTGGGGAACCCGAGACTAACTTGTTTTCATTATTTATTAAAGAACTGATTTACATTTTATATAACTAAAATATAATTTTTCTTATACTCAGGGAGTATATTTTGAATTTAAAACTATTCTGGGTGGCATAATGAGTATTTCTCCCAACATGTTCATGTCACAATGTAACATGGTTAGCCGAATAGATCTCAAGCCTTCATAATTTAATTTATGTGTTTTATTTCATTGATGTTATACTTCCTCACTAGGATAAATTATGATAGATTAGGAATGAGCCTCTTCCTATGATTTTATAAGAGTTAGCTATTTTTTCATTTATTTAAAAATTTTGGTGTTCATTATTTTTATTTATTATGTATTAATTCAAGTATAATGTCTGAGTGTGTTCAGACATGATGATTTATTCATATATTATTAATTTTTTTATTTAGTTAATTTCTATACCATCATTTACTAGTGTTTTTCCTGTATTTGTGATATATCCATTTGATATAGTCCCCCACATTACAACATTTATATATTCACAGCTAGTTGGAAGCCTATGAAACATGGGTTGGTATACTTGACGCCTAGTGGAAAAATTACTATAGGCACTGTATAATGTGTCATTAGGGTCATGATTCTATAATGGTTCGACAATAATGTTTTGATTTATAATATTATGGTTTACCTAAATTATATAAAGAACCAGAATTTTTTAAATTATATATTGGCATATAATAATCATAGGACACAATAAGAGTATATAACATAATTATAGGAGTCAAAGAGATGTTTTGGAAATAAAAAACCATTATCAATGATGTAGTTTAATGAATAAACTAGAAAATAATAAATAATTATGTTTGAGAATATTTAAATTATCTTAAAAGAATAATTTTTTATAACAGTGTGAGAGGTTATTAATGCAAATTAACTGTGTTGGGTTTGATATTTTCCTTCACATAGGTACGCGAATAGTTCACCATATTATTTCCCCTAAAATAATATAAATATATTTATTAAATTAATATTTTTTATGTATATAATTCATCTTTGGTAAATCTTAATCAATTATTTTCATTAGATTTTATTTACTACCATTTCATTCATACATCATTAACATCTATTACCCTCAAGTATAAACATTATAGATTAAACAAATTTAGTACATGAGTATTTTAATGTCTCATTTTTATATTGGTGTTTATGTGTGTAATAAATATATGAGGAAAATATTTTCCACATTTTCAAATTCTAATTATGTTAATTATTTATTTGTTTTTATATTTAACTCTTTTCTTTTTATTATGTATACTTATTCTATAATTTTCACAATTAATAAAATGACTTAGTTTTAGTTTTTATTATGATTTTAGATGCTACATAATACTCTGAAATTTTTACAAAAAAATCAGTTATTAGGAAAATTCCACATTTAAATATATCTGAATTCAATTGTCAATAAATTAACAAATACATTATAAATTTCATCATAAAAATTAAAATCATAATATTAGTTAGTAATATATGACGATACTTATGTTTCATTTAAATTAAAGGTAACATTACGATGTTCTTATATTTATGTTTTATCCAAAGTAATAAAATAAGTTGATTTTTCGGTTGAATAAATGTTTATCAATATTTTTGATGATATTTAGTTGTTTCTCCCAATATGATAGTTAATCTCCAATTATACCAAATTTGAACATAAAACATTAGATGTATTAGGTATGTTCATTATTTTGAGACATACATGGATTGCATCTTGTATTTGAAATTTTTTTGTTCAATGTTCTAGTTGATAAATCTTATAATCATATGAAATTAGGGATCATAAAGGGAATCATTTATATAGGGTTGATATCATCCTTCTATCTAAACATTGGTAGTCTATTCAAATTTGATAATTTACCCTTGACTCTAACTCAAACCTGAAGACCAAATTATGATATTAAACATAAAACGTTTTTCAAATATGAATATCTAAAATATGTAATGAAATGACATGAAACATACGTATCATTTCTAGTGCATTTCAGGCCCATGGTTATTTTTTCCCCAACTTCATACAAAAATGTAGGAATTCACTATCTCTTCAAATATAGAGATTCATAAGGTGCCATTGTAATTTATCATAGAATTTTTTATAGAAAATAAAATAGTATATGATTTTTATCCTATCGGTCATCAATATCCTATGATTAAGAATTGTAAATTTATTCTTCAATATAGATTGATTTTTCATATTAACCATCACTATGGAGGTGAAAATAAAAACTAATGTTAAACATCGTAATCTGTAAATGGTTATCAATCCACCATAATATAGAGGTGATCCATAGATCAATATCAGATATTATCAAATTGTGTCCCCGATGTAGCTTTCCCTCACCCTTTAAATATGTTATGTAACAAATTTTGAGAGATAAATATTTTGTAATAACAAAAATTATGTGGCAATTATTTTTTATTTGATCAATACTAACCCATATAAAATTGTCACTTTAAATGTCTTTAGGACATTTGTGACAATTCCCATAGTTGTTTTACCTCATTTCAATGATGGTATGGGTAATGGTTGGATCTTGAATTTGACAGTAAGATCCATTGAATTAATTTATTAATAATAAAATAACTTTTAGTGGTACTTATATTAGCTTTTATTCATACACCCCCCACCCCATAAACAATAACAAAAATTTTAAAATATCTTGGTACAAAAGGATATATTTAAAATAGCTGATTTATGTTCAATATATAACATTCAATTATTCCTCAACAGATTCAGACCAAATGGATCAATCATTGTTTTCATTCATTTCACAGAGACTAAATTTCTTTTTTACTATCATAGTGAATTGAATCTCTAGATAATCCATTTTTGTCTCTATGTTATTATATTGGATAGACAGTTGGGAAATAATTTAGGAATGTTAGGATAACTTATATAAGATTATTATTTATAAAAACATGAATTTCATATATATTAATATTTTATCATTATAAATCGACATCATTAATACTGTCACGTGTTTCTTTTCAACTAAGATTATAATCTATGTTACTCTATTTTCTATGATGGGTGGGATTTTCTATATAATAGATCATGATTAACTCAAAATATTTTTTGGGGCATGTTAGTGTGAATATATAGTTTAATATATTATTATTGGTACAGTGATCATGATTATATAATAAGTTGTAGTGTATCCAATTCATCAAGGTAATGATCATGTTCATAAACACAAAAGCATGAAATTGATAGCTTTGATTATTGATATCTAACATTTTATATGCATTGACTATCAATTTACTATTATTATGGATTATTCAATGTGAGTAAATATTTAAAGTGTCAATTTCTATAAAATACCATTTTCCCCTTATGGGGAGTTTATGCATGGTTGATATTATTTTCCACATAACACACTCCAATATGAATTTCTAACAATATTATATCCAAACATACTTTACCATATTCCATTTTAATATATATAAATTTATAGACAATCAATATAATTTTTAGAAAAATAATTCATTAGTATTGAAAAAATACTTGACTTTTACCAAAATCAATGGAAAAAGTTCTTTTTCCATTCATGAATTTTTATCCCTTTTGGATCCACATAAATTCTTACACTGGGGATCTCACACCACATTAGTGTGACATGATTAATGAAAATGTCACACTATCAAAAAATAAATAATGACTAATCCATGCATGATGTCACTAAAAAAATTCATATATTCTTATAATGTTTACACTTTACCCTATAAAAATATATAATTTAATTAATAAATTTAATTAAAAAGTAATCTATATTGTCTCTAAATACATTATTCATTATGTCCATGGAGGTTTTGAGGTAATATTTGGGTTTATAGAGTATAATTATTAATTAATATTATATATAACCGATAAAGATTGTTTTATATTAAAATTATTCTTCTCAAAAATTATAGAAAATTACATTCAGATTGCTGATATAGCTATAAAAATTATTTTTTTCCTTGATTTGGATCAAATAATTTATTAGTAAATTATATTGGGTTATTTTTTTCAAAATAGTGAATTTAGAAATTAATAGCTGAGGGAATGCTATAGTGATCTGTCTTTCTTCTCGACAAATAGAATTGGTTAACTATAAGGTGAAACATATTCTAATATGATCCATTTTTTAAATACTATTGAAGTATCTTAATTATCTACTACATTCCAATTTGGTTTATTCTATATAGACTCTTGGATAATGGTGTGTCTCGATATATGAATTTTATGTGGAACTATTACATAGGATATTCATATTTTTTATAAAATTTATAGGGAAATATATATCAATACTCCATTAAAATGGGTATGTCCTAATGGTTGATTCCTTACATTAATAAAACAATTTCATAAATATATTCTTATTATTTGGGAATAATCATAAAGACTTATAAGGTGCAATCTAATCGATATTCTTAAACCTCATGAAAATGATATAGGATCATGAGATATTTAAATATAAGAAATGAGATTAAATTTTCAAGCTAGTTTATCTTAGATTTAAAAATTTATATCCAATCCATTAAATATATAGCTTTAAATTCTATAAATGGATGATTTATAAAATTCACAGGATGATTGTTTTGAAAGAAAATAATTGGGGATGATTTGGAAACATTGGATGAAGTTACTACACCAATTAGTGTTTTCACACAAGTATATATATATATACCAACATATCAATGTGGGTTTTCAATTATTATTGAAAAAACAATATATAAATAAATATGTGGATCTTTAATTGAATAAAATTTTTACTGGAAATGAGTTAATATATTGTTTGAATCTCCAAACATAATTTTATTGATTCACATTCAATCTATTAAAATCATTAGAAATGTGTATGATATTACCTATGTCATTAAGGAAGAAAAGATTAATTATTCACATGTGTCAAAAAATATTATCATTTTTAAAATAAGGTATCCATATGTTTAGCATATATTATATGTCTAAATTTAATTTACATAATTTTATAAAACATTCTTTGATACAAACTATAACTATCCACATATTAATTATTGATTATTAATATATTATTAATGGAATATATAATAAATATAAATTTATTAATTTTAATGGTTATTAAATTTGAAAATTTATTTTGTGCTTTATAATTATAAATAAAACATTATTATTTCTTTATTTATTTTCATATTCTAAAACAATTATGTTTCAATGTATTCTTGGTGCATGTATAAACCTAAAGGAATAATTCAATAAATGGGGTGCATAAACCTTATAATGTGTCTGAATCATAAGAATGTAACATGAGCCATTGATTAATAGACTATATATGATGAAAAAAACATAAAAATTATATCAAAATAATAATATCATCACCATTGACATGAAGGAGTCATTTTACATTGGTATTGAATATTTAATACTCATAATAATGAATCATTATGTCATTTCGTTCAAATCCCATACTGAATTTGTGATCAAATCTCAGGATGTGTTCACACATAACATATGTGTGAAAAATATTACAACAAAAAATGTGAACAAAGATTGGATCAGGTTAATTAAATAAATATATAATAAAATAGGGTATATTAAATTTCCTATTGAATTATAATGAGTTATAACTATTCACAACATAAAATTATAATAATAATTCATACCACATAGAGAATAAACATATTATATTATTAAAACAAATAAACCCATCGAAAAGGAATGTGTTTCATGAATAATTTAGAATATATTATTCAATGAATTCTTATAACTTCCCCATGATCTAATATCCGAAATATAATTTTAGACATTAAATATTGTCAAGAAGGAAACATATTCCATGTTAATAAGATGAAAAAATTAATTTTTTTTATCAATGGGATGTTTTAGAATATAATTACCATTTTTAGAATCATTATAATTTACATAGAAACATTTATAATGAAGTAGAAGAATTAATATTCCTGTGAAATTAGAATGGATGTACGTGTGAAAATATAAATTTAATGTTTTTAAGAATAATTATTTAAAGAAAAAAATGATTTTTGGGATAAACACAAAATGAATTTGTTTGGTTTGACAATCTCATTAACATTTTTCATTTTACATTTAATCACAATTTTTCATCCTTCAAAATAAGCGTATATTTAATAAAAACTACTCTTTATATATATTTTACTAATTTTTCATTCTTGATTATTTATAATCATTGTATATTTTTTATTATTATTTCATTCATTTAATATTCTCGTTAGCTAATCTCAATGGTATATATTATTTATCAATTCTACAAAATATTCTGAGGATATAATTCTTAAGCTGAATTTTATGTATACTATGTAATATTATAATTTTATGGATTCATTTAAATGGGAAATTCATAATTTGTGAAATTTGGGTTATCGAAAAAGTTGACATGGATGGGAATGTTCTTAACTATAAATAATTTCTTTTGGAAAGAAGGTTATAATGAAAATCATGGAATATAATTTTATGAAAATTATATACTGTGACAAGGAAAAATTCCATCCCCAAATATTTTTTTCATAAATACATATTATTATGTATTTCTATTTTAGATAAATATTAATGTTTTATTCAATGATGATAAATTATCGGTGAAATATTATAATACATGACCTAATGTTTTTGGGGATCTAATAATCATAAAAATTGGTTAAATACATTAAATATCCCATAATGGATTGATTTATTCATATTATATATTGGATTTAACATTTTTAATATAATATTGGAGATTATTTTTTGAAATAAATTAGTTTATTATATTTTTCTGAAGATATACACTTTGAGATGATCAATATTATATTATATTATGTTGATAAGACACTTATTATAGAAAATTCCTTTGAATATTGATTTATAGTTAGGTAAATAGTTCTTAATAAACATTTTGATGGAAGTCACCAAAATTATTGTTTGGAATTTTTATATATAATATCACAATAGAATATTTCTCAAGTGAAATAAAATTATTTTTAATGTTATAAAGTGATTTATGTAGAAAATATAATTAAGAAAATCCATATTATTTTACCATGTGACCAATCTTGAATGTAAAATTGTGTTCAAAACCTGATTTATTAATTGATATATTCGCCACAACTAGATTCTAATATAGCTTAATTAAATATTATAGATATATACTCAATAATATACTAATGTACATTATGAAAAGTGAAAATTTATTTTTAAAAATATAGTTAATAATCGAAAATGTTATTTAATTACATTAATTTAATTGCCCAAATAACCAATGGTTATTGATGGCATATTTCACGAATTTAGTCCTTCCTTAACAATGACATAGTCAAATAAACGTTTTATCTTGATGTTTTTGTAGACAAAGATATTATAAAGGATAGAAATATCAAAAAAATGATTTGGAAAAGTAATTTTTATTTAGAATTTCATGTATTAACATGTGGATATTCATACAATACTTGAAGTACTAATGTATGGGATCACATGACTTTAAATATTATTTTCTATATATATATAAGTGTAAAAATGATAATATAATAACCCGTTTAACATGATAAGAAATTAATTATTATAATATTCAACTGTGTTATTATGGTTAAGTATTATTTTTATATATTCATTTCATATGATAAATTGAATAATATGGACTCACATTTGGTTAAACAATTATATATTCTTTTAATTTTTTTTGTAAATATTTACCATAAAATAAATATATAATTTCAATAAAGTAAAAACTATTTTATCCATATTTTTTACATATAACGTGATATAATTTGGTAATAAAAATTGTGATTTATTTCATTAATTTATGATGATGGTAAATAAAATCATGAAATTAATAAAAATAATTACTAATATATTATATTATATTATTATTTCTAATTTTAAAATAAGACTTACTACTCTGGATATTCAAATTTTTTTACCACTTTTACATGATATATATTTTATTTTATTACTATAAATTTGTTTTTAGTATAATTTAATATCATTTTAAAATGGTTATAAATTTATATGATCTAAATTTTAATGTTTTTAAACCTAATCAAGGAACGTAGATTTTTTGTAAATAACATTATAATATTTAAATGATATAAAACCCTACCAATAATAGTTATGAAATATTTAAAATCATTGTTGGTGCTCTTATTAAATTTTATTAATCTTTCATAGTTGGTTTATATTAAAAACATGTTAAAATCTTTCTTTTAATGAATTTTATGGTTAATTTTTTAATTGTCATATATATTTTTTCTTGAACTATCAGTATATCATTGTGAAATAAATAATCCTAAAATGTTGATGTTTTTTCCTATATCAAGGGACATCGTAATAATAAATTATTCATTTAAATGGATCTATGTGGTTTCTAAAAAACAGTAAATAATAAAATAAATAAATAAACGGTTTATAAAATATTTTTTTCACATTTGTAGAAAATTTGATCATCATATTTCATGACCAGGAAGCTCGTGGGGGTTTAAAATATATTTAAGATATATTTAATTCTTAAAACCCCTCATTAATCATTTCCCAAAAGTAGTTAAGATAACCATTTTTATACAAACTAGTTTTCTAAAGATATGTTCTCTATTTGATATATTATTGTGTGTGTGTTTCGCATTTCATCAAATATATAAATATATATCACATTCTATAACTTGTACACGTCCACCTAAAATTTAAAATTATATTATCATTAAGGGTTTAATATATTCCATGATGGGTATCAATGATATTACATTAATATTATCCTATCTGGTTTATAATATACTATAAAATGATTCAATTATTAGTTGAATTTTTTATCACATTAATGATTTAGTTTGATATTAAAGTAGTATGATATGATATGTTATGACAAATAATTTAATTTTATAATAATTATCTATGAATATGTAAATGATTGAACTCTCAATGTATCCATTGTTTGTTAATGGGATATTATATAAAGTAGATAATGAATCGTCATAACATATAATGAATCCATTATTATTAAATAGTGTTAGTGAATCACCATTTAAATCCCCTCTTCTATTATTATTTTTGGTTACATCATTAAATTCTATAGATATATAATTTGATTATGAATTATTAAACCCTAGATGGATGATTTCCCAATGATATTGAAATGATGTAGTCATTAGTAAGGGATCAATATCTAACACACTATTTATGAATAATATCATTGTGTCTCAAGTTGTACATTAATATTTATAATAAATTTCATATAAAATTATTTAGAAAAATATTGGGTATTATATTTTCATGTCCTATCGATATATCTGATTCTTGGAAAACACAGTAAATTATATAAGAGACACTATAGTGATGAATTGGTTACTTTATTTTTGAATATTTACAATGTTATATTCATATATTAATAAATATCTTGGATATTTTATGAAAAATAAAATGTATCATTAATTACAATATTGAATAATAGGTAGTGATTTTTGGAATTGTCAACTAAGAAACCATATGGATGAATTCAAAATGTTGGGTTACTAAATCCTAAAACAAATTAAATTTATGACTTTAAGATATATGTCATCTCATGTCTTTCCACAATCAATGCTCTTAATCACTATATGCTATATATATATATCCTTTATTACAATGATGTTCTAGATTAATTCCTTAGATTGAAATTAAATATCAATGATTATGGTTGGTTATTATTGATTTTTGATATTGTAGTAGAAATAATATAGCTATACAGAATGAATGCGTATCATATTATTTTACATAATCTAAATATTGATTCATGAAATAATTATAATTTTTTTTATTTTTAAAATGATGAGTAATGCTTTTAATATTAATGATAAATAAATTAATGGTAAAAAAATTAGAATATATAAATTAATAATTTTATATTAATTATAATATAAATATATATGAATCATTTAATAAAAAATAATTATCTATTTTATCTTCATGTATTTTATATATTTTATAAATAATGAATATTCACGCCTTTATTATATCAGATAAATTTCATTGATGTTGGATAAATATTTGAAGTATATATCATAAAATAAATTTATAAATTAATTATTTTATTATTATTTTTCCTAAATGATTTTTTTCAGTTATATATTATTTTTATTATAAATAATTTTATGTGATTATTAAATATATTATATAAATGTGTTATATTGACTAATGAAAAAAATCATTAAGTGTTGTAATGATCATGAAAGGGGAATTGTTGTAGAAGTAGAAGAAATACAAAGTAGGATATTTTTTATGTTTCACTACTGTGAAGATGTTTTTTAGTATGTTTTAATACATAATGTGGATCTTGGAAGGGTGAATTAATTGGTTGAAAATTACCTATAAGATAACTCATGGATGGTTATGTTAAAAATGTCTATTGGGAAAAAATAATCTCCCACAAACACTCACTTGATTCCCACCAAAATTCATGTGGGATGGTACCTCTATTATTATGATTCAAATTTATACCTAGAACATTGTGCATGTATATTAAGATATCAATAGATAAATGGACAGCTAATCGATGATCCAAACTCCACACATAACTTCTTTATTTTTTATATTTTCAGGGGGATTATTTAATTACTCTATATAGGATATTTTTTTAAGGTATCCAAATAAAAGATTTGTTGCCCATAAATTCCTTTTCTCCTCCACTATTTTCCAATATTCATCCATGTATTTTCATGATTTTGTTTTCATTCCAAAATATGGTAAAATTTATTTTAATGAAATCTTTCCATATTTTTCTTTTACGTTGATGTTGGATTGATTGATTGATTTATTTATCTTTTACCACTAAATAATAGTGATATCTAACCAATATCATGGGGATTTCGCATTTAGTGTCTATAGAGTCTTTGAGGTGAAAATTATTCATTATTGTTCACCATTTGGATAGTCAAAAATAAATCGTAATGTTTATAATTAGGTATTATCATGTTTTAAAAATTTTCTAAATTTTTGAATTGTGAATAATAAGGATCATTTGTATATGATGAGTAGGGGAATGTTTTTTTATATGGAATTAAATTTCTTGTGATTTTCACATCATTATAGTATTTGATGAGTGAAACCATATTATTCCCTTTTTAAATAAAATATCAAATAAAGTATTAATGATTAGGTTTAAATAATTGATGCTTTTTTCATTTAATAGTGGTACATAGGATGTACAATGGTCGATGAATTATTGGATTTGAATTGAGAGAACATGGATAAATTGGGTTAACTTCATAAATGAATGTTAAATTCACATTAATATAATTAAATATTAGGTGTGTATTATGTCTGAAGGTTCATACCTGAAAGTATATTCATGTTTAGATAGTCTGAGATAGACCTTGAAGAGAGTATGATTAAGTTATATTTTATATTGAATATTTATATTTTTTAGAAAATATTCCATGAAATGTCAATTATTTTATAATCTTCATTCTACCATTACACTATTGGTATATTGTGAATTTTTTATGAGAGAAACGAAAAGGGTATTTAGTTTGGTGATAAATTATAATAATCCTAACGTCAGTTCCTAAGGAATAGTAATATGGTAATATTATGGATATCACTTACTATCATTGGTATGATAATTTTAGTTCACCAATAATTAATTTTTTTTCCTCTTATTGTTCAATATGAATGTTAAGGTATTATTTTAAAATTATATGGATTTTATAGACTTGGTGTATCTTATTTATAAGGCCCCTTTAAGATTTAACTGAATTATTATTTGATAATGGATATAAACTTTGTGTTTAATATGTTATAATATAATTAATGTGCTTCATTAGATTTAAATACTTCTTTTAAAAATTTTAAATAGTGTATATAAGTCATGTGTCTCAACTTTTAAGCCATGTTTGATTTAGAAAATAAGGTTAATATATAAAATTCATGTAGTATGACTTTATAGACTATGTATGGGTTTCCATATACCGTAAATGTATTTATATGTTTTAGTAAAATGATTTATGATTTTTATTAACTATTGAAGTTGATTTTCTGTTTTGGTATGAATGTTAATTTTTCTATAGATTCCCTTGATAGAATTTTTTTTATTAAACTATATGTGTTGAGGTATGTAATTAAATTATCTTTTCAAAAAAATTATTTCAATTTATATAAGGGTTACTATCTATAACATATTTTTGTTATGGTTGTAATTTTAGTTTCTATATTGTGTTATTAATTCTGGTGATGTAATTAAGTACTCCATTATATATAGGGGTTTTTAATCATTTGTGGTGATAAATTATTATCTAAGCTCTATCATAGGGAATTCAGAGTAATGGGTTATTAGAGGACTCATTTGAATTAAACTAATTATGTTGATATAAAATATTTGAA
The DNA here is from genome assembly GCA_963277665.1 of Viscum album. Lineage (NCBI taxonomy): Eukaryota > Viridiplantae > Streptophyta > Magnoliopsida > Santalales > Viscaceae > Viscum > Viscum album. The sequence goes on from OY728146.1 coordinate 1,468,425,688, forward strand.
GGAATAAAAACCTTTATAAAGAATTTATGAATCTATATGTCACTTTTTATAGAGACCAACATCCTAAATATTTCTTATGAATGATCTAAGTATACATGATTATCACATGAATTCTGTATTTGGAAAATATTTATCTTCTAAATGATGATTGTGAGTCACAACCTCCAGAATAAAAAATATATAGACAAACAATTACCTTAATGATATAATTTTCTATGATAGTTAACCTCTTTAATCAATATATCACTTTTAGTTGGTCTTGGTAAGTTGATTACTATCTCGATCAACCTGAAAGTACTAGAAAAAATTTAAAGGATTAATGTGATCAAGATACAACAATTTTCATATTCATGCGATGAAAATTTCTTTTATAGTTAATTAATTTTTTCAGGTATTATTCTTTAATATATTCCATAGCATGTAAGATTGAGAATTATTGTGGAATAACTACAATATATCAAACTTAATCAGTTTCATATGTGTTATATTTTATCACTTATTTCATTTATGTTACACAATATAGAATATTTTGGTTAATATTTGGTCAATCATTGTTTGATACATACTATATTTTAAGATAAATACTTTTATGTGTACCTTATTTTTTATGGATACTTTTTATTTGATATAAATTAAGAAGAACATGGTAGATAATTTATCATGTTTTTATATTCTATTGGGGATGGAAAAGAATATTCAGGTGGATTTTTTAAATCTATATTTATATGGTTGTATCTCTATAACTATTTATTGTTTCATTTTGAATTTTTTATATTATTATTTTTATGGATAATTCATTGTTATGTATTGTTGTATATATTTTTTGGATTCATTTTATATAAAAAATAACTTTATTTTTATTGTTTCCATTCGTCTATAATTCAACAGATATAATCCATTTTTATGTTATGGATTATATTTATGAAATTTTTAGTATATTATATTTTCGAGATATCAATTATGAATAAGTACAACAACTGATCAAAGACCATCCCCATAAGATATATATCACATCCCTAGAATAATTATCTATTAATGTCATTTGGTTACTCAATTCAATTAAACATCATGCGAATCTATCCAATTAAATTTAAAAAAAATTAACAATTCTTATTAATATTGAGTTTTTCATACGTGAATGGTTGATTTACTCTATATTTTTATAAATATGTTATACACCCCTACCTTGTATCTAACAAGAAACTATATAGTGGATGTTAATTTAACAAGGGATTATGGATTTTAATAATTACTCTTCTCTCTTTTATATCACATTTAGTTAAATTATAATATTATTTGATGGTATACTATTGTTCAATTGAGATAGAGTTGAATAATTAATATATTCCTAAATTATTTATGTAAAATAGATTTCAAATCCATGCATATGATTATTTTTCATTACAAAATCATTTCATAAATATTTTTGGAAATGTATTTTATTATAGATATTCTAAAAGAGGAATTTGAAAAGGTAACATGTTATTAAAATTTCCAAAGTCAATTATTAATTTTTTTTGAAAATAACATATCATGGTATTGTTATGGAATAATACCCTATGAGTGTGTGTATGACATGTCACATAATTATATTAAAGTTTTTTTAAAATATTGTGTGATAAATATCATTTAATAGGTCGAAGGGAATAACATTCCAGGGATCTTATATTATTGATTTTGTGAAATTATTGAGTTATTATTAATAAATATATCCTTAGATAATGGTTTTATTTTTCATGTATATCAATTTAGTTGGTTTATTATGAAGGAAACATTATATATTTTTGATAATAATAATGATGAATTATCTAGTGTTTCATTTTAATTAGGAAATATAACTGTTGTGTAGTTGAAAACAATATTTTGGTAGAGTGTGTCATGTTTTTAATGGCCAGGATTTTAGAATGTATACACCTTTTCTAAATTAATACAATCATTTATATATTATTTCATAAAAAATATAATTTAATATGGGATGAAACATTGTAGATAAATCTCATTTAAAATTTTAGAATAACAAAATCAATATGAAATAAAATTATTTTATATAATAAGAAAATGGGCATACAAAATGGGTTTTAACACTTAATTTTTTAAAAATTCATTTTCTTATAAAAGTAGTTTTTATTTATATGTAATAAATTTTATTTAAAGGAAAAAATTTTAAATTTTATAAATTTAATCATAAAAATTTATATTTATTTTCATATTCATCATATAAAAATAATCTTGAGAATATTTTTAACATTTTTATAAAATAATTGTTTTGAGATAAATAGTGAAAATACTAATAATACTAATACTCTAAATTTAATTCCATTACATTGATACAATAATAACATAAATGAATATGAAAATTATTTTCAATATTATATATATATGTGTGTATGTGTATAATTTCAAATAATCCATATGAAAAAAAATGTTGAATTTATAAAACCCCTAAATAATGTTTGGGAAAATTATGTAATATTTTAAATTGAAAACTATTCAAATTCGGTTATAATAAATACATGTTTTTATCACATATAAAAATAAAATAAAAAATGGATTTCGTATTTCTAATCAACAAAATTTATTTTATTCAATGCCATTAATTATATTTTTGACATAAAATTATGATTACTGAGATTAAGGTTAATGACCATGATGATGGAAAAACTATCATTTTCAAATATTTTTTTAATATTTTATAATGTTAATCTAATTAAAAAAATAAATATAATCAACAATGGGTCTAATATAATTTTTAGACTTATGAACAGATATTTTATCATCTATTTTATGGCTAACAAATAAAAATTAATATTACGATTAGTAACTAATAAAAGATTAGTTTTATATATATTTTACATTTTATATATTTACTGATTTAATTTAAAATTTAATTACATATTTTTTGAAATTAATTAATATTAAATCGATTTTAAATTTAATTTATTAACGTTATAATTTTTTTAATGGTTATTTTATTTTTAAAAAATCATATATTACATTGTAAAAACTAGCTACCTTGGTAAAGATTAAAATAGTAACATCTTAAACCAAAATTAAATGACATGAATCATGTCTCAAAATATTGTTTAAATTCTTTGTACAAGAGTTATCGAAATTATCTGAAACAAAATATCATTATTTATGACATTGTATAATTATAGAATTTTATTCTTTTCATTCCAATATAGAAAAAATTAGGTGTTATAAAAAGGTCCATTTTTAATAATAACAAGGAGAACCTCCACCACATCATGACATGCATATAAATTAGATTTTATTCAAAATCATACTCCATTTCTCTCCCCCTATAATCTGTTATAATATTTAAAAGGAAATTTTATCAATTAGTTATCAAAATATCTTCATTTAAATAGAGAACAATGTGAGAATGTTTCTCTTCCCAAAGTGACTTATAGTAGAAATTATAATTTTCTACTTATAAATTCTATTCAATACCTTCCTTAAATATTTAAATATAATTACCCGATATCCATTATTTTTATATATTTTCATCATATAAGTGTGAACATAGATATTTTATCCTTTTATCCATTTATAAAAATTAAATAATGTTGATTGTGTGTTTATGCGAACTATCACCTCGATGATGCAATGACTTATGTTTTTCACCACCTCTTATATTTGGTGGGTATAAGGATGGAATTTAATAATAAACAGGGCATAAAATATATAATAATTTAATTTGGAGAAAAATTAAAATACACATTCATTCACAATCACTTGATTGTATGTTAATATGTTATACACGTATTGTGTGGACTACTGACTCCATAAATATTTATCATATTGATTTTCAAATTTTATATTTTAATCATTAAATATTTCTCACCAAAATTAAATTCTCATAAAAATAATTATTCTAATATAATAAATATATAATTAAAAAACCATTTTCAGAACCATAATCATTAATTAATTATTCATTATTGAGGTTTGTGTCAGTAAAATTACCTACAAGAACCATGATAAACGAAAATATCATTGAAGAATATGATAGCATAATGAATATTATTATTTCAAATTGATATGTAAATAATATTGGTTTATGGATTATTATGGTTTACATTATGAATTTTACTTATTTTTAAATTATCACATTAGACAACTAAAAATTACAAAAATATGTTGAAACTAATTCCATTCTTATTAATCATAAATAAAAAACTAATTGAATGAGTTAATTGATATATAAATATTTATAATTAATCTATTCACCTATATTATGTGATATTGAACATATATATTGATGGATAATAATGTTAAAAATGACTCTATGAAGAATCCAATTTAAAATGATCAATATAAATAACACAGAATATTGGAAATAGATAATAACTAACCAGTATATATGTGAAAAAAAATTGTAAAATAATTTTATAAAAAGATATAAATATGGTTAATTTTATCAATAGGTTATTATGATATTTATTTTTGATATATAATAGATTTTACCACTTGGGTGGATGTAAGAAATTAAGGTATGTTTTTCATTAGATAATTTACAAATACAATAGTCTTGTTTGATATTGGAATCCAATATTTTATTTATAAGGTGTATTTAACTAAAAATTTCCTAAAAGTAAAATCCACATATTTCATTTTTTGATAATTTAACTTATAGATTATGGTACCTATAATTATTATTTTATTATTATATTACAATTATAAAGATAATTATTTATCTGAACTCCCTTAATTGAGTTAAGCTCTATTTTATTGATACAATTTTTCCTTGGAATTTCTGCTTCCAAACATGGAATTTATTTCATTCTAAAATCTATTCCTCCAAATGGAAAATAAAATTTTAATCAAATATACCACGTCAATGAATTTCTACCATCTAAAAATGTGACGTTGTTAAGTATAATTCTAATTATCTTTAACAATACTATTCATAATTTTTTATTTTAATGATGTGTAATATTTTTTTGGATAATTATAAACCTATTTAAGAGTTATCTCATTTGACATTCATATTTCATGTAATGTCATATGATCCAAAACTCTCTCACATGGAGAAATGGTTTATTATGAGATCTAAAGTGTGTTTCCCCATACACTAAGGCCTTCCAGCTATTAATGGGGTGTGATAGGTATAGTGGGGGACGATACCCTAGGGATTCATAGATTACAATATAGATTAAAATATCTAAACAACTAAATATTATATTCTCGAATAATCAAAACAATATAATATAGTGGAAACCCAACCATAAAACTAAATAATAAATATAATAAATAATAAATATATAATGAAAGGTCATGATGGAATTTAACTCAATGTCTTACAAGAAAAATATAAGTAAAATAACAGCACACTCAACAAAAGACCAAAAACAACCTAGTCCGTAACCCCCATGTTTTTACCATATTTAAATATTAGCCAATCCATTAGGGAAAAATATCAACAACATGGTCCTTTTCCCTTATTCAATCATGCATCTAGATAATTTTCTGAGGTCTCACATGTTATCATGAAAAGTGTATTGGTATAAATTAGTTGGTCGAGCCCACTTTGACTAAATATAACAAGTCTAATAACAAGTGTATAAAATGAGGTAATAAATAGTTTTTATTAATTAACTAAAAAATTCACATAGTAAAACATCATTCTAATTCAAAACCATGTCAGAATGTCTCTAAACATGTATCCATACCATTGAAAACATTACATCATAACTAACGTATAAAATATCCTTCCTCAGAATAATGCTTTAATGCCTCTATGTTTGGATCATAACCTTTCCAACAAAATCTATATTTCCATGATATAATAAAAATAAAAAATACAAGGTATAAATCATAGTAACATGTGTCAAAATAGCTATATAATCATTTCAGCATGTCAGCTAATCCAAGACCACAATTTCATCATTTTAGAATATCATCTTTTCCTAGCATGCTATATATGCATTACAACATATCAACGAGGATAAACTTTCTATACATGTTAATATTTATATCAACTGGGTCGTTCGGGCTATATTTGTCTTTTAGAATATGTGATGTGAATATCCTTCTATATCAGCAGAATATAATTTAATAACAATTGAATTTGTAGCACAATGATATCACAACATCACATCTTATAGATCAATGTTTAATTTTTAAAATTACAAGTTATCATTCATTTTTACATTTCATATATCTATTTGGTCATAACAAAAAAAATTCAATTCATCTCAATGAATATTCTAATCCAAGGTGAATATATAAAAAGAAACACCCACAGTACATGTTATGATAAATAAACATTAATTCATTAAACAATTCATATAAATTCATGAATTCTATCACACAAAATTTTCTACATCGTAGACAAATAACATAATAGGTTAAAGTAGAATCCAATGGATATTTTAAATAATCCATTCAATTTATTTAAAACATGATATGACAGTAAAATTACAATACTACAAATACATAAAAATTATAAAACAATAGGGTTAAGGTTTAGGCAACCTACATTTATACAAAGATCAAAAAATTATACTAATGTAAAACTCACACATGGAACAAGGATAAAAAGATCACTAGAAGGATCCTAAATCAAAACTAATCAAGATCAAAACAATAACATGCATGGACATGATATTTGACCACAATAGTTGAAAAAACAAGAGAGGGAGAATGAACATACCCTAAAGGAATTACCATGTATTGATCATACATGAGGGGCCACTAAAAGAAAACATAGAACTTAATGATTTCCTTGAGGGTTACCCTTGTTATTGAAAAGAAAAGCAATAATAAGGTGAATGGAAAAATCATCCTCAAAACAATGATTAAGAAATTTTTTAGGGAATTACATGGTGTTTAATTTCGTTACATATTGTGGAAATATTTATCTTGGGATACACACAAACAACTCATCACCTTGGATATATTATTTTAAAAAACCCAAACAATACATGAGGTAAAAAACACTTACATAGTGTCTAAATGTTATTTAAAATTCATTTCCACACATTTTACATATTAAAAAATCTAAACCCCCACTAAATATCGTCGAATTACCCATATATTATGCTAACTCTTGAACCATTTAAACATAAAATCTATTGATTCAAACATGCATTGATCTCTTGAAATTATGTATTTTTTTCAAAAAAATGATCTCCATATGGATCCTCTCTAATTTAAATATGTTTAATCACAAACATAGACTATGTTTACCCATAAAAATTGTTCACCAGAAAGAAAAGAAACAACCATGTATTACAGATTATGAAAAAATCAATTAAAATAATTTGAATGAAAATATCAATTATAGACCCACCTTAAAAAAGATAGGATCTTCATCCTCACCACCTTATAAGATCCATTCTCTAAAATACTCCTTTAATTATGGTGTAATCTCAGAAAACATGTCAACCCACTATGCTCATGTATTATAATCACTCTCGAACGTCTCCCCTTAAACTCACCCATATTGTCACTTCACCTGAACTGAATGTATAGTCCTTCCATGGAGGTTCCTCCAATTTCTTTCCAAGATTTATATTTTATTATCCTCAAATTAGGGAACAATAATAATTTTGAAATCATTTATTTAAATCATGATAAATTATATAAATAATATATCTGAAGGTATTAACCATGGAACATGTCATGCAATGCAATAAAAAATTATTTTATGGGAAAATATTAAATCATGGGAATGAACCTATCCACTATCTAAAAAAGCCTAAAATGGGGTTCTATCATTCCCTATATCCGGATATGACATTTTCCCATCCATGGTGACACCTGAAGGAAAACATCATGGCCATCCATGAACTAGAGAGGTGATATTCAATACACATAATATGATTTATTCATACGTTAAAATTTTATAATTCAATTACAAATAAAATGAATGTTTTATGTCCTCTATTATATGAGACTTGGCCTAAGAAGCCTTGAATGAGCTACATCCAGCCAAAAAATAGGTGAAATGTAAATGAATTCCATTCAAATCCTTGAAATGTTCAATTTAGATATATACATGGATGTTGTTTTTATATGAAAAATATATATCAGTTTCATTTTATTCTCCCACGAAGGAAAAAAATGAGCATCAGTCTATCGTTGATAAGACATACTCAAAATAACCCGTGAACCTAGTGCCTTATGAAGAACCTTCGAAAAATCAGCCGTAGAACATCAATATCTATCTAAAATGATAGTTCCTATAAAACCAAGCATCCAATGACCTCATGTCTGTAAATAATACCCATATCCCTTACTATGAAGATATCCATTATTGGAAAAAAATGGAATACATTCATAATTTGATCCAGAATCACAAATGCATCAAAATTCGTATAGGTTTCGCATGGTAATGATATCACAAAATCCATAGATACAATTTCCCATTTCCACATGGGAATGGGAATATGGTGCAAAATCTCAGATGGCCTCTGATTCTAAACATTCACCAATTGAGAAGTCAAAAATATTTCCACATATAATACAACCTTATACTTATTTCATAACCAAAAGTACTATATATAAAGGTAATGATACATAAATGTTAAATTATTATGTACAACCCATCTAGAAGACTAAAACTCTTCAATTATATTTTCATGAAATATCATTAGAACACATACTATTCCTTGGAAAAATTATAATTTTCACTACCAATTAACCATTATGATGGAATCATCACACACTATAAGATATATCTTTTATCTAACCTCTCTAGATCATATAACTACTCAGTCTTAATCTAGTGAAAAATAATATGTATAACAGATGAATTAGTTAGATCTACAAGTCCCTTCGACTCTTAAACAAATAGATGCATGTCTGAAATGAGGTCAATTTTCGACGGAAGGTTTAGATCCAGCTAGGAAAAGATGTAACTGATTCTCTTTTAGTCCATGTATAACAAAAAAATCTCACTCTTGATAGAATGAATCTATAATATCTTGGAATATACCACTATAGTTAACTCCAAATCATTATTAAGGTAATTCCACTCACATTATCATATCTACCAAGATCCAAAAAACCACTCGATCATCCTACTTCATAACTTATCTATGTCCAACACTGGATACATCAATATAAATGGTATATTCATGAGAAAACATTTCTTAAGTGAGGATTGGAATTGATTCCAACATGCACCTAATATATTGAAAACATATATCATAAGAATCCATCCTTACACACATCACACTATTCATATTCATTCCCATCATTGGAATTATCAAATGGGATATAACATAAGTAAATATTTAATAATACCCTACTAAAAATAGAATTTATATTACATTGAATAAATTACTATGATGATTCTAAGGTAAAAAGGATATAAAATTATCTGTATCCAAAAAAAATCCATCATATGAGATGAAATGGTCCAGAAAGATCTTACTACTTATCCAATAACTATATTTGGAAATCTTTGTGTAATGTTGATGCACTATCAATGTAATTCAAATAATGTCATGATGTTTGTAACAATATCCAGGTAATTGGTAGTACACAGAGATATCATTTACATTAACCACCAAAAAATGATCTAGAATAGGATGAATCATCATGCTCATAAATGTCATGAATATAACTAGTGTACTAGTCAATTAAAATATAATGAAAACGAACTCAAAGTACCCTCAATGGCTTCGAAAAGAATACTAGGTTAGGTATGGTTGTCTCACCATTAAATGATAGTTCCCTGATATGAGGAAAAAGTTTGAGAATATATTTTCACATCTTTGATAATATTTGAGATCATCAATGTATAATTGTTGATACAGGTTAATTATTGTCATCTTGATCATACCCTGATAATCTATGCATAAGTACAAAGAGAAATCAAACTTCATTATGAATGGAACTAGAGAACCCCAAGGAGAAGTATTGGTCTATATGAAACTTCTAGATTCAATATCATACAACTAAAAATTGACCTCTTAAATATATGATTGTGCAATTCTGTATAGAGGGATTGAAAATGTGTCTTCTCCTAGAACTAACTCAATCATAAAATTGATCTGTTTCTTGGGTATTAAGTTAGATAACTCATCTAAAAATATATTAATAAAATTCTACACAACTCAAGGGTAATAATAAAAATATAGTCTATAATGTTCTATAGAAATACCCTATATCAAATTTGTTAGATAATCCCACTATCACTAAATTGGTCCTAAATAACAATCCATAAGATCCTAGTCACCCATGTGAAAATAAATGAATCCTTCTAGAGATATAAATTTAACACTACTAGGATAATAGTTAGTAAAATAAAAGCATATAAATAACTAGAATATAAAAATAATAACATCGACTCATGTCATTTCTAGTACAACTAGTTCTCAAAAGAATCATAACAACAAATATCGAAGGGAAAACAATTTGAAACGTTTTATATTATCATACCACACTATCCACGGTGTTTCAATGGTAAAAAAACATCATTTAATTAAATATATAATCCCATACCATTTAAAAAGTGATCATATAAAGTAGAATGTGAGGATCTTATATCAAACATGTTACAAGAAATGGTAGATGATTCAAGAATTGTACCTTTGATTGTAGATAGTCTTATATCCACAATAGCAAGAGTATTCAACATAATGTGTAGATGAAAAACCTATTACTTGGGCTCCAACATGACTCCCATAATATATAAACTTATTCCAAAATATTCTTTATGATTGTGGGGGTGCAACATCCACTACCACCACCATAACATCATGTGAAACTTTTGTTAGCAACATTCTAATGTGTACTTGAGTCCATAAATGACACTGGTACTTATTCTTTTCCCTTCTACTACCTTTAAAATAATTCACTTGAAAACCCACTTTATGTGTCTAAATATTCCACATGTGTGACGCTCAACATCTTGGTATGGGTAATGAGGCTTCTTGTGAAACATCTTTCCACACTGATAGAACACCAATGAATAAAGGTCCTACGATTGGTTCCCACTACCCTATGTTCTCCACCTACGATTAAACTAGGGAAAATGGTTATAATAATTTGTATTTATACAAGAATATTATCTCACTATTTCCACTACAATAAAAGGCTAGCTACTACTTGGGGACTCTATAAAATTTTATTCCATGATTACTTATTGATTCATCATCTCTGTAATCTTCAAATATGGAACAAATTCACATGTGAATAGATCTCATAATTAAGGTCATCCTAAAAATTTCTCACCCTAGATATATTATATAGTACCAAAGTTATTACAAATAACTATATTTTGGTGAAAAATTTATCATAAACTACCACTAAAATTCCCTCTTTTTTCATGTGCATATACTCAAGATCATTCTTATAAATTAACGACTCAATATATAAATATGTTAGGAACATACTCAAAAACATTCAAAGATTATTCGTCTTACTAACATAATTACTCCTGAATGTGTAAAAAATTCATGGATGATACCAGAAACATATACACAGGAATATTCACCCTCTTATTTGTGGTTGCCTCATAATTCTTAAAGATCGTATAAACTGACATGATCCAGTACATAGATGCATGTGGTCCTATATATCTAGTGTACGTAAGTGGATGTTTCTTCTAAAACTTGATCGTTTGATCACACATCAAAGGAAGTGTGAAAACAACCTCCCTTATCATGGATATCATGACACTTAAGGTTCTTCCACAAAGAAAATTATTCATCTGATCCTTAGAAACAACAAGAATCTCTGGTTCTACTATCTTAAGGGCATTCTAATTTATAGTCTCCTGAAACTCAACTCGTAGATGATGATAAAGAATATTATATAAAGACAAAAATACTCCATATAACTCTTTATATGACAAACTGAACCTCGATAGGTGAAACAAACATAGAACCACTAACACAACGTCTATATATACATGTCTTACAAGTGTTTTATCATGTCACAAAAAATTATTAATTTTATTTCATAGTTATTATATATATTCCATATCATATATCAATATGAAATTATATATCACGGGAAAATTTATATTTCTTTATAATTAACAAGGAATGTCAATATATACCCTTATGTCACAATTATTAATCATTCATACACATATTGTTCCATATCAAGTCTAATGTATAAAAATCAATATCAAATAAAATAAAAAAATAAAACATCACAGGACATGTGAATAATCAGTGTTAAATGACATTAATTGTAACAGGAACATAGTTTAAACAAAAATCCTACATCTAGACACGTATATTTTATCCCATACGTGCATTATTTTCAAACACGCACAATATAGTTTCCATATTTTGACATGTCCATGTACCCTTTATTCAATTCAAAAATATTAATTAAATAGAAAAAATCATGTTTTTAGGACATATATTAATAACATTTCATGGTCTAATAGTATCTCATTTTGCCAGAAAAGGTTATTTATGAGACCTCAATAATGTCTCCCCATATTCTAGAGGCTTCTAAATACTAGTGGGGGATGGATATTTATAGTGGAGATATTATATACATGGATTCAAAAAATAAGACATAGCATAAAATATCCAAATAACTAAATATCAGAGTATATAATTATGGAAACAAGAAAATAGACAAGAAACAAAAGTTAAAACCATCCATACAATCGAATCAATAATAAAGAAATTATGCAATGATATGATTGAATGCAACTAAATGATATGATATAACAATTCAAGTAAAAAACAAGAAGAATAAAAAAAAATTCTCAAAATCCCCTATTCATGAACCCCATTTTGGTCCCATCCCCAAACTCCAATCCATATTGTAATTAAAAAATTCGATAACATGTTCATTTTCATCTATCTAAACCTTCATCCATATAATCATCTCGGATTCAACATGGTGTCTTGGTTTTTGTTTGACTATAAAATAGTAGGTCGATACCATAATTTATGAATATAAATGGTCAGTAAAGAAGTGTATAAAATAAATCAACAAAAATGTGTATTAGTTAATTAAACAATTAACATAATATCACATAATCCTTATTTGGTACGATGTGATATTGTATCTATGAAAATATTAAATCCATTCCTACCATAACCTTATAACAAAGGAATTAGACAAAATTCCTTGCCACTATGGTGACATGTATCATAGCATGTATGAAAATGATGAAAACAATATGCATATAATGATGGAATAACACAACATCATAGTAATGGTTATAATCACAGTAAATTGAGTCAAACATTCTAAATAAGAATTTCACATTTCAACAAGTTCAATCCTACTATATCATTATTTTAGAATATCAATTGGTCCATCATTACTATATCATCATTACTACATACCAACTGGGAAAATACCACTATAATATATTTGTGGAATATTAGTTGGTCATTCTAACTATATCATCAGTTTAGAATATGTCATTTCTCATAGCACGCAATAAATGCATTAAAATATTTAATCACTATATAGGTCAAAACACAACGATATCACAACATCACATCATATGAATCATTTCTTAATTATGAAAATTGAAATTTTTCATTCATTTACAAATTTCATATATCAATTTGGTCATAACCAAAATGATGCATGTTATATTTATAACCAACCTAATACAAGGTGTGTATATATCAAAAAAACACCAAAATCAATGTCCGGATAAATAGACGTTAAGCCACAAGACAATCCATTTATATACTTGAGTTTCTTCTCCCAAATTTTATCCATAATCCATTCAAATCAACAATTTGAACCAAAGAGACACTATGGCATAAATTAGTTAATTCATTCAATTTTTTTATTGTAGGATGTGTTTTTTAAATTAAATTTTTCCACTTATAAGACCATTAACACAATATAAGATTATGTTTTAGACCCCCTACCTTTATTAAATGATAAAGTAATGATTCGAACAAAAAAATACAATGATGAAAAAGGTTTAGATGATCAAATGAATGACCCTTGTTCAAAAATGATTACGATAAAACCCAATAATTCACATAGTCATGATATTACACCATATAGTTTTGAGAAACAATAAAGGGAAGGATGAACCAAACCAAGTGGTCTTACTAGTGATTTATCACACAAGAGGGACATCCATAAGTAATGTTGAAACTCCAAAATCGGATAGAGGGTCACCCATGATTGATAAGAGAAGAGCTATATGAAGGTGAATGGAAAATCATTGATGAAGTATTCATTAAAATAGAAGGCCAGTGAATTACATGTCGTGTAATTACATTACACATTGTGTAATTATTTTTAATGGGATACACCAAGAAACATATCATTTAAACTATATAATATTAGAAAAATGATAAATACATGACTTCTAATCCATTTAAGTGATGGTAATATGTTATTAAAACTATTTCTATCATATTACACATATAAAAGAACACAAAATCCCTTCAATGATTCTCAACAAATAGTAAACCCATGGTAATTCACAACCAATTAACATCGAGTCTATATTAATTCAGACAACTATATATCTTTTTAATTTATGTTATTTCCGCCACCAAAGGGTCTCAACTGGGAGCCTCTTCATTTTCGTCTTGTTTTCACACAATCTCTGACTACATGTATTCAAACAACCAATCAACCATGAGTAAAACACAACTACTAAGACTAAATGATGAGGAAAAACTCAAATGAGTGAAGTTGAACCCAATATTTAAAGAGGAATGTACCTTGAATTATATAGGATATTAAATTTCAATCTGTACTTTTAATTTTTTTTACTCTTTTTATGTTGTCGTTTTAATAGTTATATTTATAAATAATAATATTTTTTTGCATCGTTTCAATATCAAATTCTTCTTCATCCTCTTGATGTTCAATATTCGCAACCATATTTTAGTTTCTACAATCGTTTATTGAATATTACTTTTAAGACATTTTTTTTCAAAAATTTATTCCATATTCATTTTAAACCATTATGAATTTTATTGGTTTTATTATTGAATATTATTTATAGAAGTATCTTTTATCAATGTTTTTTCACATAAATTGTATGAAAATATAATATATTTTTTAGGACTCAACTATTTATTACCACATTTTAGAGTACTTTTTTATAAGGTTTCTATATATCATTTTTGAATATTACAAATCTAATATGGTGGGAACATCATATTTTTCCAATATGATAAAAGTGTTTTAAAGGAAATAATTTTTTATTTTACAATAATTTAATCATTATATATAAATAAACTAATAACTTATAAATTATTTTTCATCCATCACCAAATATATATTTTAAAATGATAGACTTTTTCGGTGGTTGATTTTATGTTATAAACCATTTATATTTTGGAATTCAATTTAGAACAGAAGATATAAAAATTATAATAAATCCATTATTATTTTATGATTTAATAATTTTATGATATTAAATATTATTTTTATATTGGAACAATATATACAAATTTTAATTATGAGATGGTTTTTCCTCAAAATTGTTTAATATATTTTAGGATTAACAAATCCTGTAGGAGCCTTCCGTACCATAATAAATTAATATGATTAAGTTAAATTAATCCACTCTCATTATCTGGTTATGAATATATATATCATGAGATAATGTATTGATTTGTTGACATTGTTTTCAACAAATAAATAATGTAAATTTTATTTATTCACAACATTATGTGTTGATATTTGTTTGTTGATTACATGAACCATGGAATTTTTTTATGATCAAAAAATGTTCATAGACATTTCAATTGTTTAAAACATAATGTTAATATATGATTAAGTTTCTTCATAATGTTATAATTATCTAGTGATAATGTTTATTGTAAATAATTTTTTATTCAATGTTTTTATGTCTTGTTGTATTACCATATAATATTCTTATTATTATTCTCTATGGATCAATCTTATAATCTAATGATTCCTCAAAATCATTATAGGGAATATGCTTGTTCATTTTCAAATAAATGATAAATTTTCATAAATTATTGAAAAATATTATTATTCCCTGATATATTTAATAATAAATCCCCCCTTCTCATGACTTCTGATATTCTTATTCTCTATCCATTCTTTACACAGTGACCGATCTTCTGT
The DNA here is from genome assembly GCA_963277665.1 of Viscum album. NCBI lineage: Eukaryota > Viridiplantae > Streptophyta > Magnoliopsida > Santalales > Viscaceae > Viscum > Viscum album. The sequence continues at coordinate 1,468,441,702 of OY728146.1, forward strand.
TTCTAGTAGTTTCAGCCCAAAAATTTATTCTATTTTCATTCCCTATATTATAATGACATATATAACATAGAAAATTTCTAGAAAAAGTGTTTAGAAAATTTTGAAAATGTTGAAATTTTCATATGTGTTTTAAAAAACCTATTTATATCATGTCCGCAAATACTCTGTAACAATAGGTTATTTGAGTTTAATGATATTATTTTGATATATAATAATAATTTGACTGTTTATAATTTTTATCTTGAATCATATTATATGGTATCAAAATTAATTTCAAATAGAATGAGATTTCCACACTAAACTTTATTGTATGGGTATTGGTATTCCCCTTTGGTATTAAAGGTTTATTTATTTATTCATAATTTTTATTTTAGTAATATTTTTGATTATTATTGGAGAACATTTCAAAAAACTCTTGGGATATTTATAATTGTTTTATATATGAATAAAATATAATATGAAAATTTTGGTAAAACCTAGAATGTTTATTTTTTCAAGAATATATATCTCTATAAAAATATTATAAGTGGATGACATATATGGCACAAATGTACCATTGGATAATTACCATTCAATGGAACGATTCAATATTCCCTCAATCATAATTTGGTCCACAACATATAGGCCTCATTGAAAATATAATCATCCCCTCTAAGGGAACTGTCATAATAATTTGAATTCTTTATAATAAAAATTATTATGGATTTGAATATGTAAAAAATAATTTGGTTATAGAGACAAATTTAACAGTGACCTTGTAAAAATATTTATTGAAAAAATAGAATTATAAGTTTAACTAACAAGATCATTTGTTAAAACTGAAGCTACTGTATGGGAAGGCGTCATTAGATAGATGGATCCATTTCCATAATTTGGATAGTTTCATTAATATTTTGATTTTAATATTAGGTGAAAATAGGATTGAAAAATCAACACATAGAATTTATTATATCTAGAAACCCTTATGTTTTATACCAAAATTCCTGATCATTAGTTAAATAGTATCTAGTCATAATGTTTTCCTCTTTTTAGAGAAAATGTGAGAATCATATTTTTAACATAGGCTATTAGGTTATCATTCTAATAGAAATTTATTGTTAGTACTGGTAGATATTTCAATAAGAGATATATATTATCTATGATATTATAGTATATACTAAATTTCATGAGGATTATGTGAAACATATAATGATATTTCTTAATTATAATATCTTAAATTGTTATAATCATATGTAAAATGGTATCAACATCTGAGATAATTCTATTTATTTTAATTTCATATTTATTCTAGAAAGATATTATATAACAGATGATTGTGATATGTCTAACTATTACATAAATATATTCATAATTTTGATGTAACATAGAGAATATGATTGGAAACATGTAATGAATCTACCCACACAATAGTGTGAGAAATTATAGAGAAATAACCAAACATCATTGATAAATAAAAAATATATAATAATATACCCATTACTAATAAAACTTAATCATTAAATATATGACATGAAGAATCTTACACATAATAAATTTAATGGTTACCAACTGGACCAATAAAATATACATATATGACAAAATAAAGAAACAAAATTAATTCAGACTCAACAATATCATAATACCTCACACCATCCCACTATTAAAATAACATCTGATCCATACTGCATGATCACATAACGCAAATCCTTTGTGTAGCCTAAAAATTAAATCTATTGAACATTTACATAGGCACAAGAGTTTTATGACCACCTATGCATTATAAGATTATTATTCAATATGGTACCATAAGTATGATCCTATACATAACCTGTATATGAAATGTATTTTTAGTTGTTATTCTCTAAATAATAACTTTACTGTTGTACATAATAAAATTTACATTCATAGAAATCAAGTTCCATAGTGGCACCCAAATCCATCTATACATTCTTTATCTAGATTATGAATGTCTATGAAAAAATTATGTAATTATTCCAACCATAAATAACCATACATAACAAAAAATCCTCACCCAAGGACCAAAATCTAATATCATACCTACTTAAACATGTTATAGGGTGTCTCTGAGAATGTTGTGTCATTGTTCTAACCAATGTAATCACCTGGGGGGTTTTGTGGACCATGCTATATATATAGTAGAACCCTGGGGTCTTACTCATCTTGATGTATGAGATAAAAAACCTAGGGTCTAAAATAACTATTATAAATTCCAAACAGATAACTCTGAATCATTTTATTCCACTGTAACATTAGTATAAAATGAATTCATTAAAATTCAAAAAAACTGACCATGAGACCATGATAATTTATAGATTCATATATATCATGATTATTGTAATATAGTTTACCATGTCATGCATAAATATCACCTAAAGAAATAATACCATTACTTGTATAGAAAATTAAAATAACACATCATTATTTTCCATTTCAGTTAATAATGTTACTTTAGTTTGAAATCATCATCCAACATCCTAATATTTGTTCACCAAATATATATCATTTTTACCAGTCTGTAACATAGGCAAGGGAATGTATTATGGTGAAATAAGTATTATATCACACTATAAACACTATGAGGGGCCCTTATTCTAATTCATTTATAAAAGTAATTACCATCACTTAGTAATTACATTTTTTTGATGTGTCCCCAATTAACTCCGGACCACAATGTCATCTTTTTATCACATGGCCCAACCATGTGCTAATGGTGACACCCAAGGATAACCCTAACTAATATATCAATACACCTAACCTCTGAGAGACACTATCTCAATCTACATTATGTTTTTTAATGTACATTACACCTAGTCAAATCTCATTTAGCCCAATGGAACTTGGGAAATTCATAGGTTCTATCATATTCCACTACTTCCAACATATTCGTTTCCAGGAAAAAAACATTCCAGTATGTGGATAAGGGATCTTAGAAAAGTTATACTAAGTCACTCAACATTCAATCACACAATTAAAAGGTATATACAACATTTTTAACATCATTTAATTATAACTTATTCATCTTCCATGTATATACGATGTGAAAAACGTATGAACAAGGGTCTATTATATCCCTTGGGGACATGTTACATTCATTAAAAAAATCATTTAAATTATTTAAAATGATTTAATAAATAAAATAATTATCTAATTTATTTATTTCATAATCCAATATATTTAATTTAAATGAAAATCATACTTATAGGGGGATATCACACACTACATGCTCATAATAAAATCATAATTCCAAAAATATTCTACAATGGACTACCTACATTATATTAATCCTCCTCTCATTTAATTTTAAATTTTTTTTGTATACTAAACAAGATCATAAATGAATTTAGAATAAAATGATCTTCTACCTCATTCCAAGAATCCCAAACGAATTAGTTATACAAATTTTAAATAATTAACATGTCTAACTAAAAATAATCATAAATTATTAAATCATACCATGTTCATTCTAAAAACTATAACCAAATCCAAATAGACATAAAATCTTTTCAATGTACTTCTATCACCACCCGATGTTAAATCTATTATATATTATATTAATTAAATAACAAAATTAATTTAATTTCTATCAAAAATCTCAATCAATTTGGTGATGCAATAATCCATCAATGAAATATAGGTGGCAATAGGCATACATTGCCAATAGGCATCCTTTGTGTAAGACATGTGTAATATTCATTATTCATTAAGGGTTTCACTATCCCTAGAGGTAATAAGCATAAAATAAGAATCATTTAATCCAAAAAACAAGAATATCCGAAACAAAATTCTTATAGATGAGTTATGAGGATGAATCTCACATAAAACACCAAGAAATCACCAGAAACACTCCTCGTATCTGAAGAGGATTGATGTTTATAGGATAGGTTTTAGCTGGGTTAAACAAGGGGAGTAGGATAACTAAGTAGGGTACCCATATTAAAATTCAAATGTAAATATTTTCATCATTAAAATTTTACTGATCTACATGATATTAACACATTATCTAAAAAACTGTATGCCAATTTTTGAGTGGAAGCTTCCCAATTTCACACCTCTTACACTATTTAGGAGACCCGGTTTACTGAACTATGCACCAAACATGAAAATAATTTGTACATAAATTTTCATAACATTATATGGTTTATAATAAAATCCTTCAATGAATTTATTCCATGGTCTATGTCTAAAATTTATCACTTTATTTATGTTTTGATATGCATTGTTTACCATAATTGTTTTTTGCAAAATATAATCACCAACCATGTTATTTAGAAACTAAACTAGGGACCTCCTCATGAATATTTTGAAGCATAAATTATCATTGATCATTTAAATAAAAAATAATCATTTAAAATATCATCTATAATAAACCTAAATGTAACTCAATGCTCCATTGTGTCTTCTGAAAAGCATATATACCTATATAGAATCATACAATATCCAATAAAACATGATCTCCTTGTACATGATCTCTCGTATTCATAGTTATATAATCAATTTTCAAAAATACTCCATCAAATATATTTAAAAAAATTAAAGTTTTTTATAAAATTCACAACACATAAGGGGGAAGGGTTTTAAAACCTCCCAAAAATAGTAAGTCTGATTCCCAGGAAGACATATAAATCATTTTATAATTAATCATAACTGGATTGTGATTGTCCATTCATTATTAAGTCATCATGATACATATAAAAATAACAAAAGTATTTCTATATAACACATCCAAATATAGGGTTATTATTCTATTACACTCAAGACACTTCTCATATCTACTAAAAAATAATTAATAATGTTATTAACCACACCAATATAACTTTAAAAACCGTAGTGACATTAAAAATTTCATCATCTCTCTTATAGTGCTCCCTATAATAATACTCTACTCGTCAGAGATAATTTCAATTGAAAATTAATTCCACCATATTAATTTTAAATTATATAATATTTCTTATGGTTGAAAAAACTTATCTAATTCTTTCTCTCTAACCCCTATCATATTACATATGAAAATATAGGTAGAACCAAACACTAATCATCATACTAATTCTCAACATAATTTATCGATCCTTCATGATCTAAGCACAAGGCATGTAATTTTTATATTCTCCTTGAAATACCAATGAAATTATCAAAGAATAACCCTCATTCCAAAATTAAAATTAAAATGTTTTTTCCAAAAAAAATTATATAATAAAATGTAATGTGGTTATTTTAACCTCGTCTTACTAGCCATTCTAAAAAAACACTTGGTTTCTGCTATATATGCGCTATCATATTTCTATGATAATGATAATTATATTTAAAAATGGATCCCAAAATCATTTATATTCTAGAAAAAAATGTTTCAACATAACTACATTTTAAATTATATTGTTCTATAGTCTACCAAATAAATATTGTCCTTATCCTCAACTGTAACACTAGAACATCTCTCATCTATCACATGAACGCTTCTCATAAAAATAATCTTGTTCTAAATTTCAATTCAATGAATCAATCAAGATTAAAACAAATTAACTAATCCTACAATCATCATGGAATAAGATAATTTAAGGATCATAAAACCAGTAGACTTCAAAAAACATATCAACTATCTATCATATGATTTCACATATCCTTGAAATCATAAACAAGATGGACATAGCTCTGATAATGATATGATTCTCTCCACCATAAGACTATATACACCATTACATTGATGATCAATGTTATAATTTATATATCTCATTCCATATAAATCACTTAATTTATAATATGTTATGTACAATTAGCTTTTACTAAGAAACCACCAAGAACCATCAGGAGTAAATCATAATGGGATCCATAACAAAGTCACCAAATCATTTAATTATTCTCAACCACTAAAATATTCACACAATTAAATGGAAAATGGTGCACTCCATACCTTGAAGCTTCTCTTATAATGCTCCACATGAATATTTCCAAATTGTTTCTACCATAAACTCAAGTGTTCTTCTCCTCCCAAGACATGGTCAAAAATTTTATCAACAACAATCTCAATCTATGATTTAGTTTGAATTGTTAGTTCCTTAATAAGCAATCCAGTACTTACACAGCCTCCAATAATGTAGTATTTTTTAATCATTAATTTGATTCATGTTTCCTTATTCACATTATCATCCCATAGAAAATATTTTTCATCATCCCATAAATTGCTATTCATTTATCTATAATTAAAAAACATAGTATCTCCAATGCATGATACCACTATATCATCTAAATGAAACTATTTTACAATCCAATACCATATAATAAAATATTTTTAATCGTTATCTCTTAATTAATGAATCTTCAATACATGTCAAAAAAATTTCACGATAATTTAAATCAATTGAAATATACAAATTTATCCCTTTTTTACATATATGTGCTCACCTTTCATGATCCCTCAACAAGACCAAAAATTCTATTAAACTAATCACCTTACTCATATATCAAATTCATTCACTGAGAAGCACCATTAAACATACTTTGAAAAAAGATGATGTCTAAAATACTCTATTATCAATCAGATTAATTCCACCAACCTATGTGTTTTTTTTACCAAAATTGAATCAATCCATTCAATCTCTTCCATTAATCCCTTTGGGAATATATAAAAAATTCATTTCATTGAATCATATTAATGTTACCCCTGTTTTTTACTTATGTTCTATAATCACTCAAGGTGATTCTCTTCATGATTTCATAAGACATTTCAATTCCCACAACACATAGTGGCAACGTAATCCCACACACCATATCATAAGTCAAATCATTTAAATATTTGTCAACCCTCTATTTCAATTAAAAAATATGTATAACTATTCTCATGGGTATCCATAAAAAATTTTCTCACATGCATCATACTTTACTCCCCAATATGAATCCCTAAATGAATGTCACTTAACTCAAATACAAAAATCATCTATTGAAACTCACATATGTCATACAACGCTAGGAAATAATCTATTATTATCCAAAATAATACAAACAAAATGAAGTTCCAAAAAGACAATATATTGTTCTAATAGATCCACATCATATATGAAATTCCAAAATCAACCAACCACTCATAGGGAACCGACCCCTTCGTAAACATCAACAAAATAGACAACTCCCAGGTAGATCATGTCATATTTATAAAAGATATTTTCTTATAAAATTGGAATGTCATATAATAGCCTATATATAATTAAAAATTATCACAAATATCATTTATATATAATTCCATTAAAAAAAATAAGTTAAAACACCAAATTGATAGATTAAGACACGTTAATTAACTATCCTAGTATCTAAAAGAACTAATATCCCCGTCATAGCCTCCCATAAGAGGCTGATCATAAAGGAAAAAAGACTATGTCAAAAAATAATGATCCCTATGAATATTATTAATTTACGGACTACATTCTATTCATCAACATACATCAAGTCATAGATAAAAAAATTATATTTCATTAGATAAAAACTATATTGTTCTCTATATAAGTATAATTTTTTCTCTTGTTATATGTGATAAACACCATATAATGATTTACTAACACTATAAATAGTTGGACTCACATAGTTATTTATATCAATCACACACAATAAGGTTTATTTCATGTGAATCCAACATGATAAATATTTTTCATGAACATTATCCTTTATCAATGGGTCATGATACATAAATATAATAACATAGAAATTCAAAACATAAAATTATATGTGTTTAAAACAAGATTAAATATCATACAACTATTAATTTGAAAATCAGTAACATAAATCCAATATCCCTCAAAACATGTTGTTCTACCAACAAATGTGTTCATGGGGAACAATTTCATTTTCATATTAAGATTTTAGGGAACCATTTATACAAAATTTACCATCTCCTAAAATAGTAAAAATAATAATAATAACACTGATTATACCATGGTATCAACGACATGAATTCTGTGTTACCTATTTTTTTTACGAAGAACTATCTAATTGTACAGTAATAGATTTTGAGATATTATAACTGTAGGGTCATTTCAACATTTTGACCATGTCTTCCTACTACATTTGGGGGTCTTGTTTAGAACCATGGGAAGATTATACATTCATATAAAAGTCTTCAATAACATAAAAACATCCCAACGAAATAAATGAATAATAAAAATAAAATAGAGTACATTGAATGAAAAAAATCATCAACAATAGGTTTTAGGTGGAAGAATACAAAAATAAGATCATCTAGTTTCCCTCTCGGCCTATTATATATTTATACAACATTAATGTTATATATAAAATTTACAAATTGTGTTAGATATTCATGGACCCATCTCACCCTAGTATTCTAATCATATATAATAAATCCCAATCAATAACATAACATCTATCCATAGGCCAAATTGAACCTTCAATTTATGATAGGGCTACTCGGGTTTCAATTTTCAGTTTTTGATCAATCAGGGTGTGAGTGTAATTCAATAAGAATAAACTAACATATTCCAATATATTCACAATTTATTGAATGTTTGACCATATTTTATGATACACATTATAATATAAATGATGACCTTAAAACCTGATTATTTTTGTCCAATAGGTTCCATAGTTACACCAATGGCTGGTTTTACAAGCATTTTCCAATGATGATATTTCATAGAGATAAATTTTTATTCATGGAAATAATGTTTACCACACACGGGTATCATTACCAACCAATGAATTAGTATCAAATATCATACATACATCATCAGGTTCTAGTTTATTTTTGAGAACATAATGTAATAATTCCATCTAACATAATGACCCATGTGTTTTAATCACCACAATATTAATGAGGTAAAAACCCATGCCCGGAATCACACTGGAATATGTGAGATAAATACCTGAGGTATAACTCCCTTTATATATTTACTTGATGGTATACAACTCATTAGTTAAGTCCACTATATCACCAAAATAAATTAATTTCTCTTTCAATTCATATATCACTCTACGAGTATTTACAAACAACATAAATGGTTTATACAGTTCAATTTGTGTCATGAATAGTACAAGAGCACATTCCATGACATTAATAATGATAATAAATGGTGATTACCTAATCATGTGTCAAAAACAGAAATAAAACACCATTTTTTTATTTCAATTGATTAGGCCCCATTAGTTCGCAATCGTCATTTAATTTATTATTTACCATTTACCTTTTGTAAATCAATTATTTAATGTTTAAAACATCCACTATAGATCCTATAAACATCACTTACTGTATATATCACAACAAAAACCCTTCCAATGGTACATGAACCTATTAAAGTATTATTTACATGCTTATAATTCAGGAATAACATCCCCTTTATTAGTCCTTGATGACCTCAGGGCCCTAACAGGCTTCAGCATCTCCATGTCCAATCGACAGTCAACAGTCACACAAAAGGGTGACACAAATTCATCTATCACCATTCCCATCCAAGGGAAGATTCATTCGAACCTGTATCATAGTGTTATATGTACATTCATCCCATTCCCATAAAAATTAACCAAAATTCACTGGGTATATGTATTTTTTCACTCTATCATACCACACGCGACAAACTCTATTCTACCACAAATCGCTAATTCCATGAGGATTAAGTATCATATTTTAGATCCAATAAGTATTTCATTATTCACATACGAGGAGGAATGAATGAGCATAAAGTCCACTTATTTCCTAAAAAACCATGTTATATTTTTCATTGAAATTAGTCATATATAAATAAAATTTTCAAAATATAACATAATAATAAAATTAATTTAAATAATAATCACATATATTTCATTTAATGATATATCACACTATTATTGTGTGTGAAAAATCTACATACACATAGTCAAAATCATAATATAATTTAATGTACATTAGACACCAAATACCATAAATTAACCCTTTTTTCTATTTGTTCCAATGCATGTTGGAAGTTTTCCATTCTCATCCAATCCCATATCACTGCACATTGACCATAGTAAAGAAATGATAATGAAAATAATGATTTTTACCATTAAAAAAATATTTATCTAATTTAATTTATTGAATGAATAAAACATAAAATTTCACCACGTACTTTTCTATGCTCTAACTATTACCACACACCCATGGGTAGTCCACCGTAGACTCTCAGTTTTAATGAGGAAAATATCCCCACACTCATTGTTGATATTTATATCAAAATAATTTAACATTACAATAAAATATAACAAATTCACATGTGTAATATAGAATAAATAAAGAACAAGGATATGGTATGTTGACAAAACCATAACATATCCTATATGTGATCTGAGTGAACACCCAATCATTCTTTGATGTATTTATCACCCTCCGTTAATATAATAATCAAATCAACAATCTAAAATTCCAAAAATACTAAAAAACCCAAAAATAGTTATGTGGAACACATATGATGAATCAAAACATTAAAAATATGAAATAACCACACCTATTCATCAAATATAATGAAACATAATTTATAAAGGGATAGGGGAATCATCGAAGTCATGAAAACATAGGAGTTGATAGTTGAGTGCTTCCCCCCAAAAAAATTCAAAATGGATAGCTTGAATATTCACCTTTTATGATATGTATATTTTACCAAAAACAATTCCAATCATGTTTTTGATTCAATGTAGGTACACCACTCTCAAATGGTTCAGATTCATGGATTAAAAAACCATGAACCATCCATTAAAACTCGAAATAGGTTCGCTCAAAAACATTTCACACGGTTCATCAAAACCAATGTGTGAGCCAAGGGATAAGTCCTTGGACCAACCAAGATCAACTGGTTTTCTATATGATCTTTATAGTAGACCCTCAATTTTTACGTTAAAATTAATATCAACCATGTGTATTAGAAACTGAATTGGAAGCCTCCTCATTATTATAGTGTAGCACATATTCTATTAAAACAAACATATTAAACTGTGAAACCATGGTAGAATCCACCATAAAAAAAGCAATTACATTGAATATCCTAATACTCACATGAGAACCAAGGGTTCATCTTGGGCCTCAAAATGTATTCATTAACAACATAAAAAATACCTGGAATCTGGTATTACCGATTCAAATCCCAATTAACAAAAGGAAAGAACCACACTATATTAAAAAATATTCAAAATTGAAATGTAAAACACCATTAAAAAGGAATATAGGTTTTACATCAATGTTCTCATAATAGAAATATACCTTGAGGGTTGGTCTGGGTGAATCCAATTATGATAGTAATAATCATCCCATTCTAATGAACTTATTCTATATGTTTAAAATACTATTTTATACATGATAACGAATATGTGATGGAAGATCATGATTGAGTGACATAGTTGATTGTTCGTCATTTTCCCATATAGGGGTACATTTAATGATTTTACACTAATTTCAGTGATTGTGTACTAAAATACATGAATCACATTTCTTTTTCATAAAAATCAATAGTAGATACAATTTCATTCGGTGTATAAAACCATCACATAATATTTTTAAATCACAATTATTTCACATATAATGGTAATTGATTCTCTAATAGAACACGATTTATCTCCCATAATTCATAAATTGAATATTATTCCACGGTGCGGGTATCAATTTTCTAATCCCATATTAACATGATTAACTGTATGATGATACATCAACAATGTCTAGGAACAGATCCACTTCTCTATTTTTAACAATACCCCTTGGTCTATAATTACTTCTCTCAAAAGCATTGAGATATCATTAACCATCTTCTATATTTTTGAAATAGTATTATGGTCTATTATTTTTTAAGAGAATCACAAAATTATTATTAATTAATTACACCATTTTAGTTAATTTTTAGGGAATATTTTTCAAATTATCTTCATCCATACTAATTTAAACCCAGTAAATTCATGTAAATAATTATCTATGTAGTGATAATATTTGTTAATTGAATGGTATGTCTTTTCCATAGCTAAAAATACATTTTAAAATTCATCGTGAGATAGTTTCGTACCTATAAAACATTGACCTCATAGATCACAACATTTAAATCTATTCCTAACCCAAAAATATTACATTTTTAATATTTGAATATTCTGTATCTGAAAAACACTACTTTATGAGAAAATGTTGAACATCTTATAATTATACATGAATAAAAAATATCTTATATCATTCATAACAAAAAAAAAATTCAATTTCCATATCAACTCGAAAAAATTGATTACCTACATTACATCGTATGAATTTTGGGGAACTCTATATCACGGTTTTTCAATAATTCTTTTTTAAATACAAATATTTTTTTTGTAAATAATTATTTTGGTCCCCGTAATTATGGAAAATATTTTAATAACACACCATTATTAGTTTAATTAGAATATTAAAAATTAAAACACCAATTTTAATTCATTATTTTTACCATCATTTCCACCTAAGTATTAAAAACATATTAGATCACCATTTTCTTACCACTAAAACAACCAATAGAAAATAAACTAATTCCATGTTATATTGAGATACACACTATTGAAACAATATCTTTCACATAAAAACATCACCTAGAATCAATTATTATTGAAATAAATTAACAAAATTAGGGAATCCATAAAAGTTTTACCATTTCTATTAGACATGGTCACCACCAAATGACGGTCACCACTTCACCATTTAATAATGAGTTCATACATACTAAGAATTGAAAATCTTATTTAGAAACATGATAGATATTTTATACCATTGAATTTGATGATTATTCATTAATTTTATATATTTATTGATGTATATATTTTTATATTTTATATTATTCAAAAATTTAAAAAGTATATGAGGTTTTAATTAAACAGTTTAATCATATGGTTCTCTTGAAAAAACATTTCCATTCACTTCAAACCAAAACAATATTTTCCGACATAATCTATAGTCTATAAAATATATCCTGATATATTGTAATCAATTATTCAATAATGATTTAATCTAGTCCTATATTAGTAAATCTCAACAAGAACAATACGGGTTCTATGAAATTGTCAACAGGAAAAAAATCATTTAATCATTAAGATTTACATTGAAATTACATGTTTATTTACACCTATTTGAGAATTCCCTTTCCACCAACACAACCATGTTTCGAATGGAAGGAAATAATATCGACAACAATTATTTGTCTTTAATTATAGTCAATATTTTCTATCTTATCTTAATAAATATTTCTTATCATCATTTTTAAATCCTTTTCAACAAAATCATGTATCACCTTTGACAAATAATTTAATGTACATCTTCATCATTATTCTTATATTGATTACTCTCTATAATTACATGATATTAATTACCACAATCTATCAATCAATAGTCATATTAAGTACATCGATGAATGTATCTAAATGAATATAATATTATTAATGAAAAAAACCATGAGGTATGATAAAAACATGAATAACCAATTTGATAAATATTTTATTGATTAATTTAAAAATATAACAATATTTGTCAAACCACTATACAAATTGGGGAGTAATAGTACAATATTAAAAATATTTTTTAAATGGTCATAGTTAAACAAAAAATCTAATATATATTTTGTATTTACATCCTTGGATAGTAATTATATCATGGTCTCCATAATTATTGTTTTATTATGGAAAAAATCAAACATCTCCACGTTGTAATCAATTTTCCTATTAAAAAGAGACATTTAATATCATTATTTATTATTGTTTAATGAAAGAGGAAGTTTTCTCTAAGAATAATTGAAAATTAGATATCAAATTTAATTGTAATATGGGTATTAAATTTAATACAAATATACTTAGGCTATTGCTTCATCTATAATTTTTTATACAATATTATGCTTCTTAAAATACTATTCTTATAAACTACTCAATTTGGAGAAATAATTCATTAGAATCATCAATGGAAAACATATTTCTCCTGGTTCAATTCTACTTTATTTTTTAACTTTCAATTATATTATGATCTCCACAAATATGTTTCTATATATTGCAATATCTCATTCTATGATAGTTTATGATAAAAAAACTCATTTCATCATTTTAAAAACATAGTATCATCTCCTCTATTATAATATTGATTTACTTAGTAAAACAATAATAAATTTTATATATATAATAATGGAAATAATGTTCTTTATTTTAATTATCATGAATAATAGAAACCAATTGTTTTCATAAACACTTTAATATTAACATATTTTCTATTTCCTTCATTTAATAACGTTTTCATGGAAAAAACACGAGAACTCAAATCCTCAAAATCCACTATTCCAAAAATATTTTAAAAAATAATTTAAATAAATGTAATGAGAAATGAATGTTTCACTTCTTCCATTTATATCTTACAAATCATATAAAATAATTAACACACAAATTATCAACATTTAAATGCTATAAACAATGAATTTTAGTAATCAACATATATTGTGATTCATTAAACTATGAAACAATAATATCATCTATTCAAATAAGAATCATATTCTGATGATAACTATGTCATTTGAAATATATATATGATTGTCTCATATACTATAGATTCCATGATTTCTCTTGTTGATACCTAGCCAAAAATATATTGATCAAGGAATCTCCATCATCCCATAATGTTTTTTCACTAACTAAATATTTTTTCTCCTCCTAATGAATAATAAATCCATTCAGATATTCTCTTTAAGCCCCACATTCATGGAATCTGTTAATAAATAATGTATTAATATCTATATAAGAAATAATTAACACACATTTTATAAGAATGAATATGAATAATTTATTCATTTAAAACATTTAGATGATGAAAATTGAAAATATGCCTTAAATTATAACTTTCCCTATATAAATTGTATATAAGTTATGTTTTTTTGGATAAATACTACATTATAATGTAGATTTATCTAAAAACACAATATTATTTAATAATTTTATCATTAATTTTCTTGAAAACATTTATAATAATTGAAATTTCTCAATTTTCTCAATTTCCCAACACATTACATTAACATATCTCTACTCTATAATATATTTTTCAAATACCATAGGCTCTACCTATGATAAGAGTGTACATATTTATGGACCCTTCATCTTCAATATTTTAATTATATATTTTATATCAATAATACTAAATTCAATATATTTTGAACAATTTATTATCATCATTTTAATAAATAAATATGTTTAATTCATCACAAAATTAATTTATTCATCTGAGTTGTTGAAATAACCATATAATTACCTTCTATTTCCCAAATATTTTACTCATCCAGATGAATTTTATAGCCTTTTTATAGAAAATAATTCAAATTATCTAAAAATTAAATTAAGAAATTACTAAATTTTCACAAACCATTTTTTAAAAACTAATATTTCATTCTCCTAAATGATTAACATATATAAAATTTATTTTCTCCCAATGATTGACATTAATGGTAATTTTTTCCCTTATCATGGAAAATGAATTTTAACACCATTAATGTTTTATTATTCTATTTTAGCCCAAATTTTATATATCTATGTAACATAAAAACTTGTTTCATTCATATCATTATTAATATCCTCATCAATGATGAATCAATCATAATATGATTCCCTTAATTTTCTCAATTGATCAACTCTTTCATTGAATTTCCTCAATTTTTTAATGAATGTTCTCAAATTTTTCGATAACCACATCATCCTGACATTAATAAAATTTTACAACTATTTGACGAAAAATATATATGACATTCTCGTTAGTGAAAAAACAAAATATATTTTGTTATCATCCCATATTTTAATTTTTATGATATTTCCCTTTTATGAGTATAATTAATATAATCTGAATGATTGAGAAAAAATATTAATTTATTTTTCATCCCTTAGAATAACAAAAAGAGATAAATTTATTCACCAATACTTAAGAATCCTCTACATGGTATATATAATTATTTTAAGTCTTCTATATTCCAAGCAAAATTCTATGGATTTTCTAATATAAATCATTTATTTTTAATATTTAATTAATTTGTATTAAATCAAATTTACATTATTTTTAAATTGACATAGAATTTTTATATTGTAACATTTCATGAATTTTTTATTAATTTTCTCTAAAAAGTTATGTAAAAGCATAAATCCAATACATGTTCAAACATTTCAACATTTTCACTATAAAAATTGCCTAAACAATACTACAATTACATGTTGAAAAATTAAACAAGTCTAAATTTGGAGTAATCAAAATCAAACATGAAAATTTTTTAACGAATGTATATATCTTTATAACATACCACATCCAAATAATGGATTTTATTTATATCTGTCTTAAATCAATTACATGCACACGTTTTTTGAAATTTTGTTAAAATTTTATCATTCATCTAATTTTTATTTTGAATGATCATTTTTGAAAAATAAAATTCATCATTATGTTCATGACTAATCATAGAGATAAAATATGTTGCAAAATTATTTTCAAAATAACCAATTCATTATTCTCTCTTGTGTCTAATACAATAATACAATTAAATATTTTATTCCTACTTAAATAAAAAATATAAATATTGGCATTTATGAACATTCTCTACATCCATGTTAATCCATACATTATTTAAAATTAAAACTTCTGTTTTGAATTTTTTTCCAAGCCCTGAAAGACAAAATGGACTAACATTATCTAAATTGAGACCAAGGTCTTCCAAAAACACCTCATTTATCATTACTATTCTATTTCCATTAATTAACATCTTCCAATAGATAATGATCATTAACCAGCCCCCATTTGCAAACAGAATGAAATCTTTATCATCTTTAAAAATTCATCTAAAACGATCCACGCATCCTATCATTTGGTATGTTCATCCACTATGTTGATTCAGTCATAGATTATGTAATCTTATATCCAATAATTATCCATTGAAATAAAATTAATTTTCATATAATTCATGATTTAATTTTATTCATTCCCATCGTGAGGATATTGGTTTATATTTTCCACATAATGATATTATGACATTCTCTTCATTTTGAAAATTCTTCAAAACACTTAAGTATAGATATGTAGATTAATATATCACATTGTGTATATACTCATCAAAAATAAAAAATAACAATTAAACATTTATATAGAATAATTATCATTAGATATATTTTCTATTATTCATTGAAGTGACTCTTTGTTATTGAAAATACTCTTTTTAAATTCCCAGTCATTCTAAAATAATAACTCTTGATTTGTGTTTTAATCTGGTCTTTTTTTTATTTCCTTTGATTGATATTCAGTTTCTATTAAATCTATATTATTTTATTCACTGAGTACTCTCGCATTATAAAAAATATTAATAAATAATATAATGATTATGATAAATAACATATTTATCTTTTAGATATGATTTTTGAATAAAATTATCTACATAATTATTTATATAATACAGTATCTCCATCACATTCTCAAAAATACCAATAGTCTAACTTCTTTATTTCAACTCAATGGTTGTGTATTTTTATTAGGCCTTGAGCTCATTCATATTAAACCTGAATTCTATATTATGTTCTTTTATATTTTTCAACATATCATTCAACCAAAGATTAAATGTATTAATGATTTTGGATTTCACTTTTTATAGAAATTATGATCAATGGCTTTGTAAAATGTTTATTACTCATATTATTTGATATTTAAAATCATAATAAATAAATTAGTTATGGATTATACTTTATAG
The DNA here is from genome assembly GCA_963277665.1 of Viscum album. Taxonomy (NCBI): domain Eukaryota; kingdom Viridiplantae; phylum Streptophyta; class Magnoliopsida; order Santalales; family Viscaceae; genus Viscum; species Viscum album. The sequence goes on from OY728146.1 coordinate 1,468,459,389, forward strand.
TAATTATAATGATCTTTCCCATATTTTTTCTATTTTATTTCATTATTTTATCTATATATATATATGTCTGTAAAAGATCTAGTATAATATTTTTTTGTTACACCCTTCCATTGAATGTATATGTATTACTATTATCCATAGTTTCTTGATTTTTTATGAATACCACATTAATATATATATATTTTTATAATTGGAATAACCAATCAAATCAACTTTTTTTTTATTATTTATTATTTTCCTCAAAAAGAATATTTTTTTATTAAATAATATCTTTGTACACATCTTTTTTTACACATCTATTATAGAATTACTTGTTGGTACTTCAGTTTCATAATTAATTTTTAACATCACAAAATCATATAAAAAAGGTGTCCATATTTTCTATACTAATTGAGTGAAATTTTATGTTTACCCATGAATAATCATTTCCCCATTTCATATTTTATGTTATTAATGAAACAATATCGCTATCAATGTTTTTTTAATATCATCATCGATTGAAAAATTAACTGTATCCATGAAATATAATTCATGATGTTTTATCAGATTCATAATATTTTCATTAATAGTCATCATATAATATGACATAATAGTACTCTGTAGACTAAACCTTGATTTATATGTGTAAAGACTGTCCAATAAAAATTGCATCATTTTGATTAAAACAAGTTTGAAATTTCATCAGAATATTATTTTGATGATGATATCAAAGAGATTTTTTCCATTTCCCACCACATCCTCTATAAAAATACACATTATTAAAAAATTCATAAAAAGATTAATTTATGTGTATCCTCATGTTCTCAAACATGTTATATAAAATTTTCTACTTTGTTTTTTCAATTTTCAGATTCCTTTATAGATAATAGGAACAATTTCTTTCATGATTTGTGTGGATTTAAACAACCCTACCATAATGTATATTGTATTTCAAAAATCACTCTAGGGAATTATTTTGATTTCCATTAATATTTAATTTACTTTGATCAATTTAAAATAAATCTTCACATTAAATATTACATTTATATCCAAATTTTTTGTTTAAAATGGAATCAATTCCAATAGATTTGAAGTTAATGTTCATCAAAAAATTATTAAATAGAATGTTTTTAAAACATGATAATAACTCATTTTTATTCATTATAACTGTTAGAGATTTCTAAATTCGAATAGACTATAATATTAAGACTTATTATATGATTACCATTGCATCTCCCACTAAATGATGACACTCTATGAATGGGGAGTATTATTTTATGATAATTTTAAATAACTCTTGTCAATAATATAATTGATTGATTAAGTAAAAAATTGTTTATTCATATATATTATGGATGAAATAAAAAATTAATGAGAAACTAAATCCATTTTACTTTTTATAACCACACCCAGCTATGTCTACGTAGTTCACACTTGATGATGTTTTAGTATAAAAAATAATACCACTTATTTATATAAATTTTTAGCAGTATCATAATAACATTGTAATTACAAAACTCATTAATCTTATATAAGTTAATACCCTCCCTCTATAATAATATATATGATACACTATGTGATACTCATTAATATTTAATGATGCAAAATTAGATTATTACTCTTTGGTAGCTATAGAAATCGATTCCACCTTCATTTATATTACTAAATATACAGTCTAAATGTCAAAACAATAATAGTTTTTATTTTTATTACATTATGGATATATTATGTATATTTAAAAATAAATTCATCAAGTTTACCTACCTTAGATTCATTAATTTTTATTAAATTTAGGAGAAAATCATACCTTAAAATTAAATAAAATACTTAGTCATAGTCATCAAATAAATTTGTTCACCATTGTCTTATGATATAAACTCTAACACAAAGATAACATATACAAAATAGTTTTTTAAAAATCCAGTATTTATTAAAACATTCCATATGATGATTAAGTATTGTGTTTAAATGTCAATTTTTTTCTATCCACCTTGTTTTTAATAAAAAATACTAGAATCATAAAAAATGGATATTTCTTAATAAGTATTTCATATTGAATTAATTTATTAAAAAACTATGATTAGTACAAAAGGGTTATTATAATTGTTCTTGAATTTTTATACATTATACGGTTTCTTAATCAATAATATTTCATTTTTATTTAGTTGTTATTATCATTGTTTTAATGCATAGTGTTTTGTGTCTTACATGAAATGGGAAGAGGATTTTAAGGATTTATTATCCTAACGATGGGATCAAATTTATATAGCTTACAGAGAATTTTTGGGGACATAAAATCCCCAAGTGTCTAATATAAAAGAAATATAATTTAATTAATTTCTTTTATCCTACTAATGCGTAAATGCGAACAGTTTGGGTGTTTATATTATGGGTCTTACATGAAAATCATTATATTGAGTAGTTATTTTGGGTTTATAATCAATTTAAGAGTAAATTGATATGTAGAATTTTATTTTGGTTCCCAATTAACATATTTTATGGTTTATATTAGAGAATTACCTGGGATATTATCACCAAAAAAGAAATTTTTTTAATTTGGAAATAAGTCAATTGTATTTAAATTTATTGTTGTAGTAAAAGAAAGTGTGATACTTTGTGTTTTGAGGTAGCCAATATAATTTGGATTTTCATGAGATATGATTTTTTATGTAATGGTTTTGAAATATATATAATATATACTAATATATTAAGGATATAATATTAGGATATATTAAAGATGAACCATGATACATATACTAGTTAGAACATGGGTACTTATATGGTATTTGATATGACATAGTGATATAGTAGTTAGTTTTCAACTAGATATGGGAATTTTTGTATGTGTTTATAATGTAATTTATTATTTATGAGGGCTATGTATATGAAATATTTTATAATTGTAATAATATACTGATTAATTATATAAAATAATATAGTTTATGATGTATTATAACCCATTTCAAATTTAATTATTCTTATGAAAAATAGTGATTCATATCCTTCCATGATAACCCTATGGTGACAATATATCAAATTCTTGAGATTACATTGATTTGGATTCAATCATGGCCACACTAAAGGGAACATTTATATTTTATGAAGGACATCTATGTTGTATACCATCATTATAAAAGCATTCTAGGATCATGAAACCTCTCAATGGTGACATTCATGAAAAATTACGATTTCACTATTTATAATCTAGATATATTATTCAGTGGATATAGATAAGTTATATCCTACTTTAATCATCCTCTATTTACCAGAAAAAGTTTTATAAATGGCTATATAGTATATTGTCCCATGTAAATCCTTATAAAATATAAATATATTATTCGAAACATCAATTACAATGATTATGGATTGCTATTATAAGGGAATGAATGTTAAGTTGAGTATTTTAGTGGATTTTTAAACACATTATAATCTAACATCATTTTATAAATTTTGGGAATTCAAATTTATATACATCCTCAAATATACAATGTTATATTATTTAATATATTACGGTCTACTTTTTTAGTGTCCTACCAATTTTATTATGAAAGGCTGATACATGAACCATGGTGGGGATTCAAAATTAATGTTTGATAAAAATAACTAAGAACAATGATTAAATGTTATCATGCTACTATATCTTAATTGGGATTAGATATTTCACTACATCGGTTCTATGGTTTGTAGTAGTCTTACGAAAAAAAGTTATTTCTATTATTTAAATATTATTATTTTTCTACCAAATGGATAATTAATTCTTATGTATGTATCCCGACCTGAACCATGTAGAGTACGTACTACCCCAATCCCACCTCTATATGCCATGGGTGGTGACAAGCACCAACATTATATCTATATTGGTGATTGCTTTTCCTTTATACCAATATAGATATAGATTTCACAATAAAAAATTGAATAGGTATTGAAGAAATTATGAAAGAATACTATAAAGTAAAAAAATTTAATAAACTTCTTAGCAGTGAAAAATTATGGTAATTTTACTAAAAACTAAAGAGGAAAAATACAAGACAAACCGAAAATATATTCTAACCCAAAAAAACTAGAAAATCAAAAATCTGAGAGATACTAGCTCGTGGATCCCAATCTATGACCACCGTACATGGTCCAAGCACCCAATATATCTAAAATAATCTCAATCCAATGACAACATATCTATCATCTACATAAGACATGACTCGTGAGGGAAAATCCCATACATGGGTGGGTATAAACATACACAGTAGGATACCCAATATGCATAAGGGTGACAGAAAGAGATGTGATGTAAGATAAATATAGTAGATAAAGAAGGTACATTGAATGAGTACATACCGTAATAACAATAATGACAGTATGATCATCCAAGAAGAAGGGGTTTAAACACTATGACTAGGTGAAGTACAAGTTGATCCTTCTCCACAAATATTAGGAGAGTATACTCATCCAACAATAAGAATCACGACTAGGAATGAATGTGGAATACGCCACGGATCATTGTCTATCATAGAAGGAGAGTTTATAGACTTAATATGTGGGTATTGAATGAGGGTATATATATATAAGCTCTATCAGAGAAACCAAAATGAGATAGTAAGGTGATATCCCTATTATAGCATAGCCCAAGGAAGAAATAGTAAATAGTAGTTCCATAATTAAAACAGTGATTCCCAACATCCCACATGTCTACTATGAACACACATGTCTATGTAAACCATTCAGCAGACCATAATACTATCCAATTTGTGTAGAGCATACTGGCCTTCACGGTTTTGGATATCTTCACAAAAACCCCTCCCTATTTTGAATGCATCCCTCTTCCTTGTGAGTCAATAGATACAACAATCCATTTCTCTTTACTATGTTCCATTATCATGGAACCAAAATTTATAGATATAGAACTCATTCCCCAATAAAATAGATGTGTTCCACTCTAATAGTTGATGGAGGACCCTTGGCCAGCCAAACTGGAGGGTTACACACTATAACATTGTAGACCCATTCTCAGATAACGACAAAGGGTTCCACTTTGATGATTGAGGACTCTTTCTCATTCTCACAAGAGGGTTACAATCTTATAGTAATCGTGGAGTCATACCCATCTAGGCTAGAGGGTTTCACTCAGGAATCTATAGAAGACCCTTACCAACTAGTCTATGGGGTTCCACTCTAGATTCCATCAAGAAATCATACACAACTCAACTGGAGGGTTCCACTCAGGAATCAACATCAGATGATCCTGTATGATCACTACTATCATCGTGATATAAATAATAGGTGTTGTTACCAAACATGTCACATTGTATGTAAAATTCCACTACCTAGGGTACAATAACATTCAATGCATAAAAACACTCTAGATAGGTTTCTCATGGTCCAAAATATATGATCAAATAAAGTTTATTCAAATATTTGATGTTTCTTGAAAAGATATCAAGGGTTACATGGTGCATGAGGTGTACCACATGTTGTGTGTGTCCCCCCTTAATATCATTGATGTTATTCTACTTGGAATTTAGTATATTGTTCGAGTAAAAGTATACACTTTGAAGGTGGACTACATAGTATGCCTTGATAACAGTTATTAGAGATGTGTAATGTATGTCATGATTGGTTACCAGACCATATGTACCTCTACCTGAGTTCGTGTTAGTGTTACCCTTCACATGGTTTGTCCAACTCGGAAAAGTTACATGTCATGATTGGGTGAATACGCATATCATACCCTTTATCCATTCCAAAATCTTATCAACGTCTATGGGAGGGGAAATAAACTTGTTGTTCTTTGTCGATCATGATGTGTAGCCAGGATTTCAACAAAAATCATAGATCTAAAATATAGGCATGAATATATAAAAAAAAACATCATATTCAGTTCCATAAATATCTGAAAAACGAATATCTAACCATAAATATCATGTATTAATCATAGTTCAATTGAAAATTGCCACTATAAGCCATTGGAGTTCCCCAATTAGAATTACATGCCACCATGTCTTCAAAACGACCTGATTCATTCTCTATTAATCAAATAATCCATCCTTGCCTCATAAATATTTACATTTATGACATTCCCATTGAGGTGTTTTAGTTTATTATATTTTCATGAATCTGGGGGTGTCTGATGGGCTCCGTATCACATAGAAATGTCAAACTGGGAACCTTGTGGATTCATTTTATGAATAACATGATGTTGTAGGGGGTAGAAAAACAATATAAAAAACTGTTTAAACATTTTTCATATGATTTATTCACTGAAAACAAATAAGAGGGATTCTATTTTATGAACCAAAATAAATAACTATATATTCCAATTCAAAGGCACAAGCATATGCAGTCGAGTGGTTTAAATAGAATAAAAACTATCAATATACTAAAAAATCAATGAAGGGAATGAAAACATTAATTTAAAATTTTTACTTTTGTTTTGGATCAAACACTAATGAAGAACGTGTTCACCATTGATTTGGAAGGATCCGCATAGATTATTTCATCAAGAAATACTCAATTCTAATGTGTCACCATCATTCATAAATGGGAGGATGAAGTAACATTCACTGGTGATCAAAAAAATAATGACATAACCTTGGAATGATATTACAGTGTGATATCTTTATAAACATATCTTTTTTATTGAAAATAAAATATGTTATTAAATAATTAATCCATTAATTCATTAAACATGTTTCAAATGAGTGAAGGGTCTAAACATCTCGTTAATGGATATTTTTAGTCTCCACTATGGAAAATACATTGTTTCGAATAAACAGGTGGTCTATTATTTCTGATGTCACCAAAAATGTAATAGTTACCCCATTTTCATTAATATGTTTTATGTACACATTATAAAATATATTTAATATTTTAACAAAAATAATTTTTTGAATACCTGGCCTAAGAATATCATGTTGTCTCATTGTCTAGATCTGGAAATATTCATAGAAATTAATCATTTTATTAAAAAAGAAAAAAATTAGCCTCCAAATCATTCCCAACTTCATTGTTTCATGTTTGAAATGAAAAAAATGGAGAACAACTCAAGATATCGATCCCTCACATGGAACTCCAACTCTTGGGAACTCATCAACACATTTCTATGCAACCATAGAACAACGGATAATGGATTTTCCATCCCCATAGGGTCTACTCTTGACGATCCTCAATTTTCACCCAGTTATATGCAAAGGAGGATACATCCTTGATGAATAACTCACCCCGGATAAAGACATTGTTTGGGTCATGCTGATATCTCCTCCTCTATGACACGTCGAAGATGGCATGAACCTACTCCATCTTTGGATATGGAAACCAGGGATTAACATACATAAATAAAAACTAAATTAATAAGAATATATATCATATTATAATATTACATGCATGAGAACCATAATAGTTTAAAATATTTGGAAACATGAAGAAAAATAATCTATCATGGTGAATGGTCGTCAATTTATTGAGAAACGATCATCTCCTAGTATATCTTCTTAAAATATTCCTTCATAACTGTGGGAAATAAATTATATTAAATGGGTAATATCAAATTCATAGTACAAATAAATAAGGGAAATCCATAGGCATAACATGAACATAAGGGTGTTAGAATGTGATAATAAAATTTGAGGGACATAACCAGCAAATCAATGATCATAATCACGATGCATTTTATAAATATTTGTAGTTAAAAATACATGAATCAAAAGGACAATAAGTTCATAATCCCTAGAGTCATAAAATATTAATAATACATTTAATTGTGGTATACACATCAATGTATATAGTTGTGAACATATATAAGTATTAATAGGTTCACACATTATTTTTAGTACAGGAAATAAGGCCCTCTCATAGGCTTATGTAAATGAAACTATGTCAATATGTATTGTTGTGAACATGAAATATGGTTCACGAATATAATTTTGAACATGTAATAAATTTCACACATAAACATAAGGACACAAAACCAGGTCCATACATAATATCGTGTACATAGAATCATGGTATCACATAATCATATGGACATTCAACAGGGTCTATGAATAAAATTGAAAACATGTATTCAGGTTCACAAAGAACATTTATTCTCATGATTCGTCCATATTTACACAATGAATTATATGGAGATATGGTTCTCATCCATATCATTGTAACATCATTCATATATATTGCACAATATAAAACACTCATTATTTCAGGAACCATAAAAATATATACTTTTTATAAACATAATATCAAAACCCATGAAATGATAATGGTATCATCAAAATTTCAACCCATTATTACCAATAAAAATTGAAATGATTAGTAATAACATTATGAATGATTATCATAAAAATAGATATATGTTTTAAAATAATATAATTCATGAAAGTGAAATATGATTTATGAATATCATGACATCAATGAATAAACCATTCCAAAAAATAATATTAATGTAACCATTAGAACATATTCTAGAACATTATGAGTAACATACAGCTATATCATCTTATATTGAAAATAATTTTGATATATATTTGGAAAAACTTTGTTGAAGATAATATCTTTTCCTTTTTGGAAAATGGTTTCTCAAAATTAAAACCTTCTGAATGAAATTTTCAAGATAATTTTATAACGGAATATTTTAAAAAATATTGAAAACTGTTTATTTTGATATCTTTTTAAAAACTAATAAAGAAATCATTAAAAATGTGAATATGATTTTACATGAAAACATTATAAATTAATCATGAAATAATTTTTAAAAAATATACATAAAAAATTTAGAAAAGAATCATGAAACCATTTTGAAAAACATTTTCTTAAAAACATATTGTACAAAAAAATTTCTTAATTATTATCCATTAAAACGTGCAATGGAGTATTCACTTAAATTAAGACAGGTAAATAATTACATGTCATATGAGGTAAAAAAAAGATTTCATTTTTTATAGAAAAATTTTAATAAAAAATTAATTGTTTTAAAAATTATAAGAAGATTACATGGAAGAAATTGATAAAATAAATAATGTGATAAATATTATTTTAAATATTTAAGGGGAATTATAAAATATTCTATGAAACCATTTACAGAAAATTATTTCTGAGCTAAAAATATTTATGACTATAGGGAGGGGTAATGTAAAATTTTATTAAACACTTTCTTGGTTATCTTTGGTACCAAATAGTGGATGAATTGTATCATTACATGGACATAACATGAATGAGAAAACTATAAGAAAACACAAGGTATTTTTTGAGATATTAATCATAATATTTCTATAATTGTAGTGATATTATAAAGAATATTAATAAATTGTGATATTTACATGCAAATTGTTAACAATTTTGGTAACATTGAATCATAATAAAATGGAAACAAAAATTTTACATGAAGATTTAAATTTCATGAAAAATATTATACTCATTATATAGTAAGTAAATGTGAATTTATGCACCTCATGTAATTGTATCGGTCCATGACATGGCATGTTTCTCAAATTATGATAATTGAGACTAAATTACTTTACTAATTGGGTAAGGATTAAAACATAACCCCTATAAAATAAATATTGTGAAATGGATATGTAAATACCCATAAATTTAATTATAAGAATACTATAATAAAAATTTGTTCAGTATACCGACCACCAAAATGAAATGATTGATGATTAAGTCATGTATCCATGATAATAAAAAACTATATTAAAATCCACTAACGATTTATCACGACTCACGTCGTAAACGTCAAAACTTCCAGTATAATAAATATATGATTATTATAAATATATCAAAGAACCATATTATCAAATCCAATACCATATATGATTTTTTTCCGAATTTATATTACCCACCTTTTATCAATTCTATGTTATGGTTTCACTTCAGGTAATATACGCTTTGTTCTTTGAACGAGTATAAATTTTGTATATCTTTTTTTATAATAAATATTTCATGATTTCTATAATATATATCATGATCCAAATATAATTTATATTCAGTATATGTGTTTTATAATAAATACATCTATTGTAAAATTAATAGAAAATCTTAAATAAATCATAAATATAATATATAACATATAGAAATAAACTTTTCATCATATTTTCCACTATTAGAGGTAGTAAAAAAATGAACAATCATTGTTTAGTGAAGTTGTAGTTCACTATACACATAAACAATATGTTCATTACATGTGAGATAGATCTGTGTTTTAGTGTATGTCTAACCATTAAAATAAAAACATCTTAGTATATTATGGATATTTGTTTTTTGTATAATCATTGAATAACTTTAGTCGAGGGGTACATAATGAATATAAAATAATGGAGCATTAGAGAATAGGTTACATCAAATTTGGGTAACTCCTTTTGGTATGTACCAAAAATAATCCATCGATTTCTCTCTACCAAAGGGTATGATATTATTCATAAGTGACTGTTGTTTGGAGTTAGATTTTGTAGTGATTTTCCTAAAATGTGTTTTCATATGTGTGAATAAGAGGGATAGTTGGTAGCCTTTTACTGGGAAGGAAAATCACACCCATGGAATTTTTTAAAACAAGTTAGGTGCACCCACGTTTCTACCTAAAAATTAAAAAATCCATCCAAACTCAACAATGGAAAGTTAATGGATGAATAATGGATAGCCAAAGGGTGTTGGACATGTTTCTAGGTCTCTATGTGTATTTAATTTAAGGATTAGTACATTGTTTAACTAATGCTTCTCTTAATCCTCATAATTAATTTTAATCACATTCACCAATATTTTGATAAAACAATTTTGTTAAAAAATTTATACATTATAAATTAATCTAATTCAAAATTTGGAGTCCATTTTAAAAATATATATAATTATACAAGTGGAAGAAATTAATTTAAATATAAACACACTGATGGGACTCCACTATGTGTTTTAATCCTAAAAACGTGAAAAATTATCCAAAGTTTTTATTCCCAATTTCGAAGTGAAATTGATTCATCTAAATAATTAGACTAATTTATAAAATTATTAAATAATTTAAATTAAAAAAAATTCAAAGATAATTTATCCATATAATATAATTATATGGAAAAGTATGTTGGAAATAAAATTCAGTATTTTTAACAATTATTTATAAATTGAATCCTTACCAAAAATAATAAAATTATCCAAAAACATTTTTTTATTTATATATCAAATATGATGTTTATTTTCAAATTTTATGTGTAACACCATAGTATTTTGTTTTATATAATGTTATAGAAAATCAATTAGGTGTATATTTAGTAATTTCATTATAAATAAAGAATTGTTTGGATTTTCATATTTATAAGATAATTTTTACTCAGGATTTTAAAATAATACTTATCAAAAAATATTATTTTCTTTAAATAAATTAATTTTTTTAATAATATAAATTTCGGTGTGTTTTATATTTTAATATTTGAATATATATTTTTTCCAATAATTGTAATTTGATATATATATATTTATATTAAAAGTGGTATTAACTTATTTAAAAGGATATTTTAAATAAAAAAATTTTACTTGGTAATTTTTTAAAAAATATAAGTTTGAAAGAATTAAATTTTTTTGAAACATAAAATGATCACATATTACACATATATAATGAATTATATATATATATATAATTTAATTATATTTTATATTTATTATAATATTAACGTTATTTTAAAATTAATAGAATTTGATAATAATAGTAATATTAATAATAATTAAGAGTAAAACTTTTTGTAGGAAATATTTTATAATATTATTAAGGTAATGTATTTCAAATATATTAAAATATATTATATTTTGTTTTACAAAATTTATTGATTATATATATATATATATTTATTACTATAGAAAAACGAAGTATATATGTTTGTGTGTGTGTGTAAAACAATGATACAACAAAAACTAATATATTTATATATTTATTTTAATGGGATTTATTTTATATTATATAGTTATTGTTGGTATAACATGAATCTCAATAGGGTGGTTAATTGAGATCATACATATAATTTCTGTTAAAAACATTCTTATAACAATCCGCCAATTTTTGAAACAGAACAATTAATTAATGCAGTAGATATATAAATATCTAGTTAGACAATAGGTTTCTCAAAGGGTGATTAGTCATCAGGTGAATCAGTGTAAAACACTTCTTCAACTTTTGAAACATATTTACAGAATTAGACACATACACACACTAACCAAAAATAATTATCAATGTCAATGAATTTTTTTTTTCTGTTTTATCAATTATAAGCAGCGAAAAATAAATAAAACAGAGTATAAAAAAAATATAGGGCACACTGATGTTCAATAAGAGGTTCAGTCTCAAGCCGAGACATAATCCTCTCTATTTGGTGATTAGTTGCCACCAAGCAGTTTATATTAACATTAAACTTGATACACAAAGTGTATCGGGCATTACAATAGTTTTCACAAACTATTCAGGGTTCAACCTTCTTCCATAGATCTGTGTGAAATTCTAAGAATACAAACCACACACGATCTCTTCCATAGTTATACATGGGAAACAAGACGTAGGTTATGTTTTATGTGTAGATATTCAGAATCCTCCAGTTCAAGCACAAGACACAATGTGTGTAATTGACAGACACATACACTTCTCAGAAATATAAATTGAAGGAACACAATAGAGCTAACATTATATTCTTGCGTTTAGAAAGATCTATGTGTTTTCAGTTTAGCTCTTGACTCCTTGGAGTGATGAAATTTCAGTTCGAGTCTTTCTCTGGATGTTTTCCTCAAAACAGAGTGTCGCAAATCCAGGATCTAGATTTTCGGAATTGAGTGCTCTACATTTTTTGTTTATTCAGAGTTGGTGAAGCATAAGTCGTAGCCTTGAAATTGTTCTCCCAAAATGATCTTCTTGAGGTTATTGGGTTCATAGTGTAAGGGATGAATAGTACTTTTTTTAAACATGTATGATCTTTCACATGAACATGCATGTGCATCTCAAGACACTCTCTCATACCTTTTCATAATGGGTCTCTTGTTTTATATTTGTGGTACAACAATATGAATAAGTAAATCATGTGTGATCATTATCTTACCTTGTACTGTTCAGATACTGTCTCTTGATATGTCTACAATCAGCATTAATTAAAGTCAGAAGCATTTTATTTATAGAAGGCGCACATCGGCAGCCTTCATTAGTAACCTTCCATTGGTTTCCTTCATCGTTGACCTTTGAATCCATAACCTTTGTATCAGTGACCTTTACATCGATGACATTTGCATCGGTGACCATTGCATTGGTGTCATTTGTATCAGTGACGTTTTCATTGGGGAATTTGCATCAATAACATTTGAATTGGTGACCTGTTCATTTGTGACATTACATTGGTGACCTTTGAATCGATGACCTTTGCATCAGTGACCTTTGCATCGGCGACCTTTTCATCGGTGACCATTGCATCAGTGACCATTGCATCTGTGGCATTTGTATCATTGACCATTACATTGGAGACGTTTCCATCGGAGACCTTTGTACATAGAGAAATTTTTCACCACAAGTATAAAAAATTGAGAAGTGAGATTAAAAGTATGTAGTAATTAATTTGATATAAGCCTGATTTTCACATAAATGATTATCTTGTATGAAAAAAATGCTTTATATAAATGAAACATGAATTGGGATTATCAAAAGAGGTGACTCCAACAATCTCCCAGTTTTTGATAATCGCAAATTATGTCAGTATGTTTGAATCACGGTTAAGCACATTTTCAATAATTAAATTGAAAACATGTTCATTATGAGTATATATATGAAAAGAGTTCAGTCAACATTAAAAATTATCCTTCATTAGGTTAGGAAGCATTAAATAAGGACTATCATTGACTTGTTTCTCCACTTTGTGATTAACAAAAAGAATGAAATAGAAAAAGAAACAGAATAGGATTTCTCATTAATGAAGCTATAGTACAATATGAAAAAATGTTACCATTCTCCCTATCAATTAAGACATACCACTTTTAATCCAAATAAAAAATTTCTAAGGGATATTTTTCTTTGGATGTTGAGGAGTCATGTTCTGAATATGTAAGGAAATGCCTAGGTATGGTAGTCTGTAGGGGTTGAGGAGCTACAAAAGAGGCTTTAGTAGACCTATAGTGTGTGAACCTATGAGGAATCATAGTGGTCAAACTTCAGATGGCATGTGTAGGAGTCATCATTGGTGAAACACTGGTTAATCCTAAAGCAGCCGAGGTAGATTGCAGGGATGGATGAAATAATTATGGGAGTGTAGTCCACATGGAGGAAGGGTAGAAGAAGATTTCTAAAATCCATAATAATACATCCTCCTCATTCCATAGCTGAAATAAAATCATCTTTATTCTCAAGGAATTTCCCTAAGGCATGAGTCAAATCTCTGATCCAACTAACCTAATCCTTAAAATATTTAGTGAGAGGTGGAATCCTCAAGTTCACCATAAACAAAATAAAGTTACCATCCATTTAATTCTTAGTATGCACCCATTAGTTTTATAAAGCAACTTTCTCTTTAATGGATTTCTAATCATGACCAGCTTAATTTCCTACAAGGTTATGAATTTCTTTGGTAGTAGAAATAACATGAGTCATATACTGAGGGTCTAAGGTAGTGGAACCAGAGAAAATATCTACTTATTCTCTGACAACTCATCTGAAAGACTCTAGATCAATAGGAGGTGTATCTTAAGATGATGTATAAGCACATAGATGTGCCCTAGTGAAATCCACTGTCTGCTTAAATGATTTGGTCAGCCTACTAATCATCCTATTCATGTCATCATCGTGTCCACTCACATGTGTCTCCATGGACTTCTACAAATACACAAACACAATGACCATTTTCTGAACCACACATTTAACATATAAAGGATCATTGTCCACCTAATCCCTTGAAGCCTTATTAGATTCTGAAACTAGCAATAGACTGCTTCACAGATTCCAGAGAATCACCCAAGGCTCTGTTCCGATTATAATAGTCCTTTACTTCCTATAGCTGGATGGAGTGAGAGGCAGAAAATAGCCTTTCCACAAGAGAAGTTAAAACTTCTTGATTGTAAGTCATATTCCTCTCTAACCCAGCAAATCTCTCATCAATGTGGCTCTTTATATCAGAATTTATTGATTCCCAATCATCCTTATTCACATGGACTTGAGGAAAAAGAACCAATGGACACCCAATAGTAGTCTCTGTAACTGAAGGGATTGGAGGACTTCTGATAGGTTGTGCATCATCATAATCTCCATAGTGTAAACCATAAACCACAAATACAGGGTCTTCTGACCAGTCTTTTATCCCATGAGCAACAACCACTGAACTTGTGGGAAAAAGTTCTCCCCCTAATTTGGATCAATACCTGGATCAACCACATTCATTACAACTATTGCACTTTGATCTACTTCATCAACAGAAGGGTCAACTTCCACGTCCTCAATAGAATCTTCAACAACATCCAAAACAATTACAACTTCAACCATATCCACGACCTATTCATCGAAACTTTTATCCATTTATTTATTCCCAATCAAGGGACTGAGACTTAGTCCTTCTTCTTCACTTTCACCAGCAGATGTCTCAATGCCATCATGACTAGATTCAATGTCATCATCCCCATCTGAGGTATTTCTAATATCTTTGAAGTAATTTTCCACCCCTTCTTCTTCACTAGTCTCTTCATCATCATTGTCCGTTAGGACTGTCTCCCTTCTAGGTAATATCTTTGGTGGATTGGGCTCACCAAAGGATATATTATTAGAGTGTGTATTTTAGGGAAGGTCAAGATTAATCCTGTCATCTATAGAATAATCCACTCATTCATTCATACTAGTAGCCTCTTTTTCATCATGTAAATATGAAGGCTCCACTTCTTCAGGCTTTAGACTAGGATCTCTCATATCCATAGGCCTATTAGGATGAGTTACAGGGTTGAAGTCCTTATATAGGATCATCTCATCATGTAACCATCATCTTTTCCAAGGATTCCAATTTATCTTCACCAACTTGAAAATCAATTTTGTAATACAGAAATATTCCCTTACTACATCTATTTCATCCATATTTCCAACAGCTCCTTTCACCATCAACATCATGGATATCAATATAGAATGAAACAAGGCATTTCACTTGGAACTGGGCTTCTTCATATCTTCTAATTAAATCATTAGAACCCAAAATAAGTTTATCTTTTGTCCATGATTCAGAAAATAAAAAATAAATACGTCATGATACTTTAAAATATCAAAGTCCCCTCTCCCGGTACTAAATACAATTTGGAAAAACATAAACAATAACTTTTTCACCTCTATCCATTTTAGCAGCAATGGCTTACCTAGGGATCCAACTACATATTAGTTTGGCTAAGGCTTCTTCTTAATAGAAAAACATTATAGTGGGAGGAACAAATCATGAGTAGTAATCATAAATCTCTTAATGTGGTACACTCATATAGTCATCACATTCAATAGAGGAGAAACATACACTTACTCCATCTACACTTGAAGACATATGTTCTCATCCTTATTCTATTCAAACATCAAATATTCATAAAACTCTATCACTAACATTGCTTCATAGGGTCCATTTTTGTTTTCAATGAATCTTTCCCACTATTATGCTTCAAGTTACTTCAGCACTAAAGATCATCTCATCATCAACCATTCTAAACTTATCTCTTATTCAACCACGATATCCATCTTTGATAAATGAGGGTTGATCAACATTTCCAATACCTAGATTACACTACTCGACATAGTTCGATGTCTCGTTGGATTTGGCGCAACTCCTTCATCCCTGACCGACAATTACTTACATCTTTCCATTTCCATCTAGAGTAGTATGATGGATTCAGAAGAAGGTGAGGTTCTTAGATTAGAGGTCAAGAGGTTCATCATATAATTTGATCCAAATGCAGTATGTTCTATAACTTTATCACCTAGGGATAAAAAAATAAATCATATATAAAAAATAAGTAAAACAAAAAATGTTTTTGTTTCAGGTAGAGAAAACACTATTTATCGGAAATGGTAAACTATCCGTAAGGTGACAACTGTGAGGTATTTCGGTGAGGTCCTAACAGTGAGTTCTATCAGTGAGGTTCAACAGAGATATCCAACGGTTATTTCCAATGATTAGGATATCTGTGAGGTCTAATGGTGATGCCTATTTGGGAGGTCTAACAGTGAGGTCCAATAGTGAGGTCCAACGGTGATGTTCCAACGGTGAGGCTCTAACGGTGAGGCTGTAATTGTGAGGCTCTAACAAAGTGTATATAATGGTGATGTTATAACGGTGAGGTTCTAATGGTGAGGTTCTAATGGTGAGGTTCTAACGATGAGGTTTCAATGGTGTGGTTCCATACCTTATTTTATCTTACCTATCTCAGGATTTATGTAATTTAACCTCTCATAATTAAAAGGCTTATTGAATATATCATCCAATTGATATTCAGTGTAAATGAGTTCAAGAGGGATATCACCTCTTTGATAATGATCTATAATGATGTGATGTCTCACATCAATGTTCTTATTCCTAGCATGAGATATAGGATTTTTAGATATGTTAACAGCACATGTATTATCACACATTATAGAGACATGTTTGAATTGATATCAATATTCTAGTAAAGTGTGTTTCATCCCTGGAATTTGAGAATAACAACTACCAAAAGCTATATATTCAGTTTGTGTAGTAGATAATGAAAAAAAATCGGTTTCTTACTACACCATGATAGCTAGGACTTTCCTATAATGTTATGTGTTCCAGATGCTGTCTTTCTGTATAACTCTCAACCAGAAAAATCAGTATCCAAATAACTTATTAAATCAAATTATTGTCCTCTTGGAAAAAATAGTCCTATGTTTGTAGTAGAGTTGAGATATTTAAAAAATCTTTTAACAATAGTTAAATTAGAATCATTGGTATTGGCTTGAATTTGAGTGCACATGAATACACTGAACATAATATATGGTCTACTACCATATAGATAGGGAAAACTCCCAATCATAACTCTATAATTGGAATGATCCACTAGTTTACCAGCTTCATCAGCATCCAGATTACAGGTGGTACTCATTGGTTTATTACTACCTATATTGCAGTGTAAAACGAAACATTTCAAATAATCTTTAGTATATTTATATTGATTTAAAATAATAACATTTTTATTTTAATAAAATTGAAATCCAAGGAAAAATTTATGCTCCCCCATTAAACTCATTTTGAATTCATCTTGCATCATTTTTTAGAAATTAGTACATAATGAATTTTTAGTGGATCTAATTAGAATGTGTTCTAAATAAATATGTATTATTAGAACATCTTTGTAAATCCTTTCAATAAAAATAGAATGATCCATTATTCTATTAGCGAAGCCTTTTGAAATAAGAAAAGAACAATGTCTATCATATCATTCTATTGGAGCATGTTTTAGGTAATATAAAGCTTTAGTCAGTTTATAGATATGATTTGAAAATTGAATATTTGTAAAACTATGGTGTTGTTCAAAAAATACATCCTCGACTATAAAACCATATAAAAATGAACTTTTGACATCCATTTGTAAAAGTTTGAAATTCAGATGACCTACATAAGAAAGTAGTACCCTAATAGCTTCTAGTCTAGCTACATTTTCTAAGGATTATTCCTAGTCTATTCCTTATTCTTGACTACATCCTTGGGAAACTAGTATAGCCTTATTTCTAACTATGTTTCTATATTCATCAACTTTATTTCTAAACACCCATTTAGAGAATATGGTCAAAGTGTATTTGAGTCTTTCTACTAATTACAAAACCATGTTTCTTTTAAACTAATTTAATTTATATTGCATTTTTTCACAATTAATTCATCCTTGATTAAATCATTTGTATTTTTAGGATCAAGCTATGAAAGAAAGAATTCATTTTCAACCTGGGTTTT
This sequence comes from Viscum album, assembly GCA_963277665.1. NCBI lineage: Eukaryota > Viridiplantae > Streptophyta > Magnoliopsida > Santalales > Viscaceae > Viscum > Viscum album. The sequence continues at coordinate 1,468,478,270 of OY728146.1, forward strand.
CAAAGAATCTCTTGTTTGTGTTCCTTATTTTAATCACCTACTACATCATCTAAAGGTTGATTCTTGAGAGTTATAATGCCTCTAGAAAGAGTTTTACAAGAATCTTCATCATTTTATGAAGGTTTAGATTCCCCATACACATATTCCGGAAAAATTACATAACTTTTTTTTCACTAAGGGTTCATTATCTTGATCATTAGGGTCCAGAATTGATATATCTTCCTCAAGGTGTTAAACAGAGGTTTTGGGTTCATGTGGATCAGTCTCATCAAATTTAACATGAACAGATTCTTCCACACATTTGGTTATCATAGTAAATACACTATAAGCTTTACTAGAGATTGAGTAACCTAGGAAAATTTATTTATTAGTTTTGAAAGAAAAATATTCAAGATTGTCTATAGTGTTATGGAATAAAAAATTAGAAACAAAAACACTATATAAATTAATCTTTGGCTTCCTATTATTCCGTAGATCATAAGGGGTCTTATTAAGAACATGTAGAATAAATACTCTATTGATAATGTAAGAGGTTATTTTAATAGCTTCATCCCAACAATATATTGGTATATTATACTCATTTAGCATAGACCGGACAATCTCTTGAAATGTACTATTTCTTCTATCTACAAATCCATTTTGATGAGTTGTTATATGAAAATATAAATAGTTTGAATAGCCATTTTTTGAAAAAAATGATTCAAATTCATGATTTTAAAATTCACGGTCTTGATCACTTCCCATGGTCTTAATTCTATGTCCACTCAGATTTTCTACAGACGTGGAATATTTAATGTAGTAAGAGATTTCATCACATTTGTTGGCTAGAATGTATACCTATATATATCTAGAAAAATCATCTACAAGACCATAAACAAAGTGCTTCACATTGAAACTTGAAACTCTAGATTGTCCAATAAAATCCATGTGATCCAACTCAAGCAGTTGAGAAGTAGAAACATCATAATTTGGTTTGAAAGAAACTTTTTGTTATTTTCCCTTTTGACTAGGATTACGAACATCGTTATGTGGGAATTCCAATTAAGGTAAGTCTCTGACAAATACTTTCTTAGTTTGTTTCCTAAGTGGGTACACATTAGAGTGTCCTAATCTTCTATGACATAAGCATGATTCCTGATGAAAAACTATTTTAACAAAAATCATTTTTCGTAGCTAAGGAGTTTATGTACACATCATATACATTTTCTTTTCTACACCAGTAAATAATAAATCATCTTTATAATTAAAAACATTTCAAACATCATTTTAAAATTTTACATTTAATCCATCATCAAGTAACATAGAGATAATTTTTTAATTGTATTTTAACTCTGCAACAAAAAGAAAATTGTAAATTAATATAGTGTTAGGGTTACCTATTTGGCCTAAGCTGGTGATCTTCCCTTTAGAAATGTCATCGAATGTGATATGTCCACCATCAACATTAATTAAGATCTTGAAGAATGAATAATATCTAGTCATATGTCTTGAAAATATATTGTCTATATACTATATAGTTTTACATGATCTCTTTAGACAATTTTCTTGCACAACAGATTAAGTGTATGTTAAATTTGGAACCCATATTTTCTTTGGTCTAAATAGGTTAGCAAGAAAATCATTAAGAACATATACTTGTCTGATGGGTTTCCAATAATCAACTAATATGTTTTGAGATGTGAACACTTATATATGTTATTTAGAGACATGTTTTTCAAAATATGTTCCAGAACATGTACTAGCAGTGAACTGTCCTGATATTGGAACAAATTTATTTTTAACAATCCTTCTCTGTCATGGTTTATATACTAGACCAGTTGTATATTTTGGAGTAATTTGTTTTACTTGAAACTAAGTCAGGATATCTCTACCAAAAACAAACTTATCATGATATATTTTTAATTCCTCATTATATAATTTCATTTTGGTATTTTTAATTTAATAACTGAGGGAATTTTTCTTTTTAAATATCCAAATCAGAGTTATAATTGGAATTTAAAGCATGATGTATTTTAAATAATTTGTTTTTATAATTGAGTTCATTAAAGTTATCCTCATGCATCTAAAATATTCAAATAGTTTATCCTTAGTCACATTCACATAATTATATAATTCACTTTAATTCCCATAATTGTAAGAATTAGGTATAATGGAATGGGGTGTTACCTCAGATGTTTCTATCATGAAACAAAAACATTCATGTTTGTTATTTTCAATTTCTAAATTGTGTGATCTATATGATCTATTATATGAATAACTCCAAGTCTCTTCAAAAACCTTTTTAAATCCCCTGATCGTGTCATAATATTTCATCATAAATTTATGTTAGGGGAAATCATCCTTGTCATGGACATTTTTTTTACACTCATAGTTGTCTATCTCACTTAGGTTTTCATTCTATTTTCGGTCATTTTCCCTCTGTACATTATTATTATACCTTCCTTTATAGTTTTTTCTTCTAAAGAACTTATTATTTTAATGTAACTTCTTGAACCTTCTAGCATGATGATCCATCTCATCATCACTGTCATGATCTGAGTCTTCACTGGTAGAAGTGTCTATAATAGCATGTCCTTTTTCATAGACTTTTCTATTTCAGGTAGTTGTCTTGAATGTTACATATTGCTTTCATGGTTATTCATCTAGTTCATGATTTAATTTATGATCTTATTCGTACATAATAAGCTTTCAAATTAGTTCCCTTACTGGTAGATTGCCTATGTCACAATATTCTCAGATAGAAACAGATGTTCATCTCCATCTGTCAGGTAGGCATCGATGCAATCTCATAATCTAATCCTTTTTGTCCATGGGTTTCCCAAGAAGACTCATGGTATTCACTATTTCACTGTACCTTGGATAAATTTCAGATATAGGATCATCATGATTAATTTTGAGGTTATCATATTTAATATTATAGGTATTTAATCTCATTTCTTTAACATTGGTTGTTCCCTCATGAGAAACAACTAAAGTATCCCAACTTTCATATGCAGATTTACAGGTAGATATTCTATTAAATTATTCATTACCTAGAGAATAGAAAAATTTATTCATTTCATGATAGATATTATTATATGTTGCTCTTTTCAACTCAGACCATGTGTCCATAACTGTAGTAGTCAATGCATGTCGTTCTTCAATTGTGTCCCAATTTTCCGAACCCATGCACTCAAGATACATTTTCATTCCTAATTTCCTCTATGAAGAGATATTACTATTAAATAAACGTGTCTTATTAGTAGCATCACCCTCCACCCTATTATCCATAGTTAATTAATATTCTAAAGAACGGAAAATTTTATTATGACGAAAATTTTAAGATCATTAATATAGAAAGAAATCAAAGTTGAAACGCATTTGAAAACATGATAAATAGTTCATATAGTAATAATAAAAATTTTAGTTCATATGGTACCAAATTTTGTGTGGAGTGGAATATCAAGAGAGGGTGAATTTATTTCCAATATAAAATTTCTTTTAAAAACATTTTTATAATAATCCCCCAATTTTTGAAACGGTCAACTTAATTAAGGAAGTATAGATATATTTTCCTAGTTGGTCAATCGGTCTCTCAAAGGGTGATTTTTCCTCAGGTGAATCAGTGTAAAAAACTTCTTCAACTTTTGAAATAGGTTTACTAAATTTAACTCACACACAAACATACAAAACTAACTAAAAAATTCAATGCAAAACAGGTTTCTCTATTATAAATTATAATAATGGGAGAATAGATAAAACAGAGTATAACAAAAATTATAGAGCGTGGTGAATTTAAACAAGTCCATCAGTCTCTAGTTGAAACATAATTATCTCCAATTGGTGATCACTAGAAACCATGTGGTAAATATTAAAAATAATCTTATTACATATTTTGTATCATGCTTTACAAGAATTTTCACAAACTGTCCATGGAAAACACCCTCTACATTAGTTATTTGTGGTAAATACAAACAATACTGACCACCCACGGTCTCTTCCATAGGTATAAATGGTAAAAAGGACGTATTTGAAGTTTGATGTGAGGATATTCAATATCCTCTTGTTCAAGCATAGGAGATAGTGGGTGTAATGGATAGACACACACACTTCTCAGAAATGTAAAATAAAGGAACATAATAGAGATAATATTATAAGATTGGGTTTAGAAAGCTCTATGTGTTTGCAGTTCAACTCATGACTCCACTGACTGAAGAAATTATTATTCTATTCATTCTCTAGAAGTTTTCCTCAAAACACGGTGTCACAACTCTAGGATCTAGCATTCAGAAATTGAGTTTTATACTTATTGTGTTTATCAATAGTTGATGAAGCACATAAGGAAGCCCTGAAATTGTTCTCCAAAAATGATCTTATTGAGGTTATTCGGTTCAAAATGTAATCATTGAATAGTTCCTCTTTGATTTAGAAAGTATAATCATTCACACGCACCAACACGTGCTTCTCATTCCACAGTCTCATATATTTTCTTCCCTAGTATTTTCTTTTATATTTCAGTTCTAACAATAAGAATAAGGACATCACATGAAATATTTCTCTTAACTTGTACTGTTCAGTTACTGTCTCTTGATATTTCTATAATCATCATTAATTAATGTTAGGGGAATTTAATTTATCAAATATTACCATTAATATAATCTTACAAATTTGACAAAGTATGGAGTAGAAGAGTATGGTAGAATAGTAACGGTATACTTCCAAACTGTAGGCTTTAATAGAAGGTGCTTATTAAAATCCTTAATTGGTTAGCTTCAATCGGTAACCTTACCTCAGTTGCCTTTATCAGTGAACTTTGCATTGGTGAACATTGCATCAGTGACCTCTTCGTCGGTGACCTTTTCACTAGTGACCATTGTGTTGTTGACCATTGTATCGATGAACTGTCATCGGTGAATTTTTCAGCGGTGAGAATTGCATCAGGGACCATTGCATCAGGGACCTTTGCATCAGTGACCTTTTCATCGGTGACCTTTGCATCGATAACCTTTGTATCTGCGACCTTTCCATCGGTGAATATTCCTTAGTGTCCTTTCCATCGGTGACATTTTCATTGGGGGCCTTTGCATCGGTGACCTTTGCATCAGTGACCCCAATAATTTGAGAAAATTGTCACTATGAGCGTAAACATGACAATAGTGAGATTAAAAGTGAATTTTTATTACATTAATATAAATATTATTTTCAAATATATTATTATCATGTAATAGAAACTAGATGATTTAAATAAGTGAAACATGATTTGGGATTATCAAAATATGTGAGTCATACAGTTATACAAAAAATGAATTTGTATATATTTAAATAAAATTAATGTTTTTTTATATAAACATCATGTAATATTAACTATTTATATTAAGAAAGTGAAATAAAGTTATATATATATAAATTATAACATTATTTATATAAAAAAAAATGATATGTTTTTTAGTTAAAAAATTTGGTAAAATGATTCAAAAAATGTATAATACAATTTAAAAAATGATAATAATTTTTGGAAGGCGTAACTACGGGAGAATCATGATTGAGGGAAAAAGTAAATATCAACTTGATAATATAATTCAATTTATTGATTATCATTGATAGAATTAAGATATGAAAGAAAATAAGGAAACATGTGTATTTAAAAGTGGGATATGAATGGTGTGTAATGATAAAAAATAATTCTAAAAAGATAAAAAAGGTAGTCTTCTCTATTACACATGTGGTCGCAGCGAACCTATAAATTCCAAACATTGGGATTACATAATTTTTCAATGTTTTATCCTCCTTTTCCCACATTGAACATGTTTTGATTGAAATAATAATATGCATATTATACTACTTATACCCCTCTTTCTGCACCCGATAACACCCGAATTTCCCTTTGTCAACCTCTCTCTCTCTCTCTCTCTCTCGCCTCTCGGTTTCCAAAAATCTCACAACCCTGATTTGATCAATGTCCAGTAAGGGATTAATTTTATTATTGAAATTATGTTATCTTATATAGATATACATGCATATATATATATATTCACATATATATTCATATATATATATATATATATTCTAATGTACGTATTTTTTAGAAAATGTTTATATAAAAGAATTATTAATAATGATTATATTTTTTAAGGGATTTAATATTCATTTTCAAATTCATTTTTTTAGGGTTTTATTTATTTTATATTAACTACATTGAAAATAAATACATATACATAAACTCATACTTTCACATGTATGATAATATATTTCTATATAAAATTCATATATCATTTGATTTTGGTAACATAATGGGTCTAATTATAAAATCATATAATTGTCAAGGTTCATTTACTTTTTCTTTTGAATTTTCATGATTCATAAGTATTTTTATGCATGTATATATATATATATATATTTCAATTAATGAAATATTTATGAAAAGATTGTTGTTTTAAATTATTGTATTAAGGGATTCAATTTGTTTATGTTTTATTCAATCAATACATATATATATGTGTTTATACACAATTATTTCTGTACAAAATTGTATATATATATATACTTATTTCACATACAATTTTTTGATGAAAAATATTCATAAAAAATGTTTATAAAGAAAACATTTTATGTACAATGAATCTATTAGGGATCAAAAATATTTATTTTTTATGTTCTATAATTTATGCATTATTTTTATGGGTGTATATACATTTGTATATATATATATATACGTATAATTATTCAACTAAGTATGTGTCTCTAAAAACAATTAATGTATGAGTGTCAATTTTTTTGTCAAAATAAAATTTAATTTGGAATAATGGGATATTAATTATAAGTGCTATTCCAAAACCAATATTCCACTTGTATATAGAATTTTACAATGTTTATTTTTAAAATTTGATTTCCCATTATATATCCCAAGGTATATTCTCATTTATCAAAAATTCATAAAACATGTATATATTCCGTAATGATTGAGAATTATATATTAATATAACATGTATATGTGAATATATATATATAATTATCATAAGTTTGTTTTCATGTGATAGGGGTTTTGAATTAATTGGTTATTTCTATCATTTTTGTTATGTAATGAATATACTATTTTCAACCTCAAAGAATTTTATACATTTCTATATGTATATATACGCATGTGTATATATATATGTAAAATTTATTCACATATATGTAAATGTAAATATTTATATCTATTTTATTAATTTATCAAAATTTAAAATGGTTGGATTAATGTTTTGTAATGAAATATTTTTTCTATAAATGAGTACATATAAATATGTACATATTTTAAGTATATATGTAAATATGTTGAAATTATTTTTCAATTATAATCCAGTTTTCCTAAGTGAATATAACTTCTATGTTTGTAATAGTAAACAATAACAAAACATGTTTTTGTTATTGTGTGCCTTAAAATTTAAGAAGGGTTTATTATTTTGAAATTGTTGTTATTATTCCATGTATATACATATGTTTATATCATTTTATTTATTAAAAAGGGTAAGACCCTTATTTCCAAATCCATATACTGGGTTTGAAAATATCAATTTATGATATACTGTTATGAGTTACCAAATCATAAAATGAAAATAGTCATCATTTTATGTGGAAAGAGTAAATAAGTAATAATTATACATTGGAAAATCTATCATTTGATGTATGAGACTTGATATTTCCATCAAGGTATGTCATGCCTACTTATTTTTGGAGAACATCTAATTTATAAATGGAATTCCTTGAATTATAGAGAGCATGTATGTATTTATTTCATTAATCATTTTATTGATGACTTACAAATATAGAAAATGATTGATGTTTAGAGATTAATTTTTTATGACTTTATATGGATTAAGAATTAATTTTTTGAAAGTGATACATGAATCATTGGATTGTTTAATGATTTTGTACCTTGAAATTTTATTAATGAATTTTTTTCATCTATGATTTAGACCCAAATAAATCAAAGTGGTATGAGAAGAATTGATTTAATGACATATTATTATTAAAATTATGAGGAATTCATTGTACTTATTACGGGACAGGTGAGGCCAGATATATCCTATTGGTGCTTCAGTGGGTCTAATGAGACAAACTAGTGTCTTTTCAAAAGGCCTTGATATAATTATTATATTGTCTAACACTATGAAATAACACATGAATTGGACTAATTATGTGATGGTTGAGGACCAATATATTATATTTATGCATGATTAGGACTATTGAGACAAACTAGAGACTTGGAATAGGTCCTTGATAGCATGATTATGCATTTTCATTGCACGAGGCCTTGATGTTGAAGCTGTGATGTCCAAAATTATGAATTTACTCATTATGAGAACAATATTTATCATTAAATGTAATTATTCAACTATTAGAATATCCATGGTTATGAATGATTCTTTTATGAACATTTATGTGTCTTCAATTAGTTAGTTTTATATTTTAAAATGTTCATGGTATAAAATCTTATATTTAATAATATTCATAATATAGAAATTAATTTCTAAAGATTGATTAACATTTTATTTCTAATCCATAAACACATGTTAGAAACTAATATATAATTTTTTGGGTTATTCTTATGTGTTATGTGATAACTGATATCAATTAATGTGATATTTTGGAACAAGTATTATTTCATGTAAAAATATATATCTGTACCTCTAACAAGTCATACAAAATCTATGGTGGATATCTTATAAAATTTAAGTTGAATTTAATGAATTTTTTTCCAAGTGTGTGCACATTATATAATGTATTCTTTTTGTTACATTTATATAAGTACAGAAATTCTTGAGCATGGGTTTTCCCTAACGTTATTCTAGTAACTTTTGAAAAATTATAAGAACATGCTATGGAAAATGTTATTTTACGCTTATAAAAAATAATTAATCACATAAATAATTTTGTAATGAAATATTTTGAAATGAACATATTGATCACTTTTAAAACCCTTTATTGGGCATTATAAAAGCGTACCCTTCATTTTAAATTCATTTTTACGGAATGTGTAGATTTATCTGTGACATTCATTGCATTGTAGTGGTAGATTTTTGAAGTTTATTTTTTTCTGTTTTGAGGAAATGAAATATTTTTATATTACTTTCCAAAACCTAGACCTATAAATATCCACATTTATGTAATGTGTTGTGTAATTTTTCTATCGCTTTTATAAAATAAATTACACAGCATATTTTAGCACCAGATTTGGGATGCTGGGGTCGTGGCCTTATAGTTAGTATAAAAGGAACAGTATAAAAAACTTTAGAGATTAGATGTTTTCATTTAAGTGGTAGAATATAAGAGTTTTTTTTCGTTGTGTTTCTTAATTCTGAAGATGGAAAGTCCTAAATTTTTATAATCTGACGCATAAATTGCAGGGTTGCAATTGTGTTCATTGAGAAATAATGTAACACCATAGAATTTTGTTTTATATTTTGTTATGAAAAATAATAATTTAAATTAAGTGTTTATTTAGTAATTATTTTATAAAAAATCCATGTTTTGATACAAAATTTTATAGGTTAATTTTTACGCAAGATTATAAAATACAACATTTCCTTAAATATTATTTTCATTAAATAAATTTGTTTTTTTAATAAGATAATTTGTTCAATGTTTTAATATTTAATGTTTTGAATATATTTTTCCCAATAAATTTATTTTGATATATATATATATATATATATTAAATATGGTATTAATTTATTAAATAGATTATTTTAATATAAATATTTTTACTTTTTCATTAGAAAAAAAATTTTATTTTGGAATAATATAATTATTCTGAAACATAAAACAGTAACATATAACACTTATATATATATATAATTTAAAATTTTTTATACTAATTATAATCATACCATTATTTCGAAATAATTATTATTTGATAATAATAAACGAAATAATAATTAAATGATAGGTTTTTTTTGAAAATGTTGATTAATTTTATTATGATAAAATATTTTAAATATATGAAAATATATTATGTTTAGTTTTATAAAATTTAATAATTATAAATATATATATTATTATTATATTATATATATATATGTTAAAAATGTTTAACTAAATCTAAAATTAATATATATTTATAATAATTTGTTTTATGATATATTTTAGAGTAATGAAAGATATATATATATATATATATTAAATTAATGTTTATGTTCTAAATATAAAATGTAAATCGAATTATTTACATTCTGAAAATAAATTATATATATGTATTTAAATATATATATATAAATATATATATAAATGCGAGCATACAATATATATAAAAAATGATATGTTTTTTTGTTAAAAAGATTTGTTAAATGAGTCAAAAATTGAATAATGTTTTTTAAATGATCATAATTTATAGGAGGTATTACCAAGGGGGAATCATGATTGGAGATAGATTTATATATCAACATTATAATATTATAAAATTTAGTGATAAAATTACAGAATTAATTTTATAATTAATATTAGAAAATCCATTTATTTAAGGGAGATATATGAAATAAATATAAAAAATGAAAATAAAAAGATTAAAACTAAAATGATAAAAAGGACGTCATCTCTTCTAAACAAGATGTCACACCGAACCTGTAAATGGTCACTACCATGATTACGTACTCCATAGATGTTTTCTCCACCTTGGGCCTTGTGTACCACGTTTTTATTAATAAAACAATTTACATATTATTCCATTTATTAAAGTCGTTGTGCACCAGATAACACCTGGATTTCTCTTTGTCATGCTCTCTCTCTCTCTATCATTTCCAGAAATCTCTCTGCCAACTTTTGATCATAGTTATGTAATGGTTTAATTTTATTATTGAAATTATGATACCCTACATAGATATATATATATATATATATATATATATTCATATATAAAAATATAAAAGTTTTTTTTATCTATTTATTTTTAAAAATATTTCAAAATAAGGGAATTGTTAATTTCAATTATATTTCGTAATGGATTTAATAATAATTTTTTAATTCTTTTTTAAGGGTTGTATTTATTTTTGATTAATTATTTTCAAATAAATGCATGTATTTATACTCATACTTAAATATATAAGATCATTTATTTCGAAATCAAATTGAATATATGTTATGCTTTCATGAATTAATGGATTTAATTATATAATCATAAAACAGTAGAGGATTTATTTGTTTTTTGGTAAGAAAATTCAAGACTCATACGTATATGTATGCATATATACAAATATAAATCAATATATTTCTATCTTGTATTGTTTAATTTTTTTTAAAAGATCATTATTTTAAATTCATATTTTATGGGATTACATTTTGTATGATTGACTACTTAAATACATATTTTTATATTTGTATACACAATTATTTTTATATAAAATTATATATATTTATATAATAATTAATATTTTTGAAAGACAAAAATTTATAAATAATTATTGATTCAACAAACACTTTATATACTATGAAACTATAACAAATCAAATTATTTATTTATTATGATATACATATTAATATTTCTTCATAAAGGTGTATATATAGATATATATAAATATATACCTATATCTATCCAAATAAGTATAATATTTTTAGAACAATTAATGTATGAGTGTATATTTATTATTTCAAATTTAAATTTCATTTGGAATAATGCGATATTGATTATAAGTGAAATTCCAAATCAAATATTCCACTTATAGACATGTTTCTACAATGTTTATGTTTGAAATTAGGATTCTCAAAAATTATGAAAAGGTATATTCTAATTTATTGATGGATTTACAAAACCTGAATTAATTCCAAAATTATAGAGCATTATAGATTCAATATAACATGTATATGAATAAATATATATATAATTATGAAATGATTTTTTATGTGATATGGGTTTTGAATTATATAGTTTTTCTAAGACCTATTGTATGTAAAGAATAAAATATTTTCAACCTATCACAATTTTATATGTTTTTATAAGTATATATATATATAAACATATACACAGACATATATATATGTAAAATTTATACACATGTAAGTCAATGTAATTGTTTCTATCTAATTTAAAAATTTATCAAAATTAATAACATAAGGATTTTAGTTTATCAATCGGTTTTTTCTAAAAAGGAGTGTTAATAAATATGTACATATTTTACATATATATGAAAAAAGGTTGTAATGTTTGGTTTCAATTAAAATATATTGTTCATATGTAAATATAATATCTTAGTTTTTATAAGAAAATAATAAAAAAACATGGTTTATGTATTTTGTGCCTTTAATTATAAAAAGGGTTTATTATATTGATATGGTGGTTATTATTTCATGTTTATACTCATGTGTATATATTTTTTGATTAAAAATGTTGTGAATGGTATATATAACACACTTTACTACAGACATATGATTCATCGTAAAATTTTAAATAAAAACCCACTATGGATAATTCTAAATAATGTGTATATATATTAACTTATGAGGTTTTAACTATCATTTATCATAAAAAATTAATTTATCAGTTTGAAATAGTACAAAAAAATTCATTCAATGATTCGTCACTATAGATAATAAATTCATCATTTTTACTATGAAGGGTAAAAATCAAATCATTCACCAACAAAATTAATTGTTACTAAAAATAAACATCACATTATTTTTCCCAGATGAATTTAACTCTTTTTTGAGTTAACATTGTTAGTGGTCTAGATATACGAGCCAATTTTTAAAATAACTATATGTATTGACCATATAATCCATGAAATGACTTTATATCTATGATATTTTTGGATATTGGTAATTCTTTCACTACATATTTAGTAGGTTCATCATATATTCTATATATAGAAAATATATGTCCATTGAATGAAATTTATTGCAACCAATATCCACACACAATAAATTTCACGTAATTTTTTTTAAAATTATGTTTTATAAATCAATCCATATGTTACATTCATGTACCTTAATAATATTAAAATATAAAAAAATATAATTAATGAACAAAATCACAAAATGATCCATGAATTATCTATTTACCTTAGTCAAATAGCCCAATGAAAATATTTATGTTGGAAAATATTCATAAATTCACCCACTTACAAGGAAAAATCTCTTACTTTATCTTATATTCATAATCATTAACCATAACTATTTGGAATCACCTTCAAAATGTTAAATTTAAAAAATAACCTTTTAATGATATAAACATCCCATGACAATATAATATTTTCTTAGGATATAATCCATCTTTCATCAATCAAAGAGTCATGTCATCCACTAAATATTGTGGGACTGTGTCTCATAAAATATTCCCATATTTACATATTCAATAACTATATATCAGAATACTCTAGAGCTCACTAGTGTAGAAAACATTTTTTACGTCGGTTATTTTTCATTATTTACGTCGGTTTTTAGGCGACGTTAATACGGACGACGTTATAAATAACATTTTTTCGTCGGTTATTTAAAACCCTACGTAACATCCCTAACATCACGGTGTTTATCATGTCGGTTCATTAATAACCGACGTGATAAATATGTGCGGGGGGGGGGGGGGGTTATCACGTCGGTTGTTTTCTAAACCGACGTGATAAAACGCCTGGGATATCGTTTATCACGTCGGTTATGACATAACCGACGTGATTAACCCTTCCCCGGGCCTATTATCACGTCGGTTTCTTAAATAACCGACGTGATAAAAAGGCCTGGGAAACGTTTTAGCACATCGGTTATCCAATAACCGACGTGGTAAATCGATTCCCAGGCCTTTTATCACGTCGGTTATATTAAGAACCGACGTGATAAAAGGCCCGGGAACGGTTTATCACGTCGGTTCTCGAAAAAACCGACGTGATAAACCCCTACCGATTTATTTACCACATCGGTTATAAAATAACCGACGTGAAAGCGATATATTTTTTTAAAAAATAATTGCACTGCTCTCACCAAAAAGCAACCAGAAACCAAACAAAAATAACCATGCCAGCCCTCCCCCAAGCCCCAACTGAACCCCACCCTCATCTATACCCACCTAACAACCTGGCCAGCCCTCCCCCACCACATTGGAGCCCCACCACAACCCTTGGACACCCCCACCCCTTGGACAGCCCCCCCACCCTCATTTACACCCCCACGACCCCTAGTACAGCCTCAAACACCCATTGGACACCCCTCCCATATCCCTTGGACACCCCCACCCCTTGGACAGCCCCCCCCCCCACCCTCATTTACACCCCCAAGACCCCTAGTACAGCCTCAAACACCCATTGGACACCCCCCACACCTTGACAGCCCTCCCAGACCCCTTGGACACCCCCCCGACCCCTGGACACCCCCCCCCCCCGAGCCCTTGGACAGCCCCAAACACCCCTTGGACACCCCTCCCATATCCCTTGGACACCCCCCACCCCTTGGACACCCCCCAACCCTTGGACAACCCCCCCACCCTCATTTACACCCAACCGGCCCCTTGGACAGAACTCCCAGACACCTTGGACACCACTCCCATATCCCTTGGACACCCCCCCACCCCTTCGACACCCCCCACCCCTTCGACAGCCCCCCCACCCTCATTTACACCCCCCGAACACTAGGACAGCCCCAAACACCCCTTGGACACCCCTCCCATATCCCTTGGACACCCCCCACCCCTTGGACACCCCCACCCCTTGGACAGTCCCCCACCCCCTGGACACCCCCCCGACCCCTTGGAAACCCCCCTACCCCTTGGAACCCCCCCCCCCCAATCCCCTTGGACAGCCCCAAACACCCCTTGGACACCCCTCCTATATCCCTTGGACACCCCCTCCCACCACTTGGACACCCCCCACCCCTTGGACAACCCCCCCCCCCCACCCTCATTTACACCCAACCGACTCCTTGGACAGCCCCAAACACACCTTGGACACCCCCCACCCCTTGGACACCCCCCACCCTCATTTACACCCCCCGACCCCTAGGACAGCCCCAAACACACCTTGGAAACCCCTCCCATATCCCTTGGACACCCCCCAAACACCCACCCACCCCCTTGGAACCTCTCCCCCCATACCAAAATCCAGACCAGAAAAACCATCAACAGTAGACCAAAACAAGAAGTAGAGAAAAATTAAACATTCACATATATAACATTCAAAACATACACTGTCAACTTAAAAAAAACTAAATTCAACCTAAACAACTACGAAATACACAATTACATTGACAATATTCAAAATTACATTTTACATTACAAACAACTAAAAGTCAATCAAACCTGTAAAATAATTTGACCACTCCACTTGTAAGTGGTTGATATCTTCAGAAGTAAAGGGTTGAGGGTCATCAAAAAGCTACAAAGGAAAAGGATAGTAGTCAACGTGTATAATGAATAAATCAAATTGAAATATTATGAGAAAGAGGAAATCTTACCAGGTCAAAACTCAGAACTGTCCCAGTTGTTATTATTTCATACATAAATCTTAACATGTAATATCCGCATTCGATGATGCCTTGTTGCTCATGACATTTCTGTTTGAATGAGTGTAAATTCAATATATTATTTTTATGTAATAAATCAAAATGTACAAATTATAAATGGATATTTACCTTCGCATGTACATATTTGATATTGAAATTACTTTTCTTTGCGCTTTTTCGAAAGTGGACCCATGCCCTGTTAGAAAATAATACGAATGGGGTAAATTTAAAATTCATTATAATATATAAAACTATTGTGAAATTGAAACTTACGTTTCCAATATATTCTTAAAACTTTCTCGCACATCATCATGGAGAGAGCATATCCAATAAAGTGTTTTCTCCCTAGGGAAAAAAACCCCTAACATCCAATGATCCCTGATAAAAGGAAATTTAACGTTAGTGGTTTTTTATGTTAAAAGATAATTAACTCTTTGAGAGGGATGTGTTTCATACCTCTCACAAAAAGGCATCATCCAACACTGTGTGATTACATTCTTTTCAAATCTATCAGCAATATAAAGAATTCTTTGTTCCTCATCCAATGCACATGCTTCAGGGGAAATCAATTGTGGGTCCACGAATCCATATACATCTATCAGCTCATTCCTCTCACAAATTTTATACAGATACCTAATACAAAGCAGACATAAGTATACATTTTAAATAAATATAACGCAAGGAAAAGGTGTTAAGACTTACATGATAAAAATTTGCACCACGTTGATGCCCAACTTATCTCCAGTGACAAACTCCCTGATATCAGTTTCCATAATCCCCACACTTAGTTCACGTCCACAGACATGAGCTTCCATTGTAATGTCATAATGATCCGCCAACAAATTTGAATATCTTGACAATTTGTCAAGGCTGCTAGTATCTGCATCTGATGTCATAGCTATCTGTCTTGGTTGTTGTCTATACAGTATTTCTTTACCTTTGAAGTATTCCTGTAAAAATAAATTGAAAAATATATTAGTTTCCAAATGATAAAACATTAATAAAAATATAAAATAAAAGATATAACATCCATACCTCTATGGTAATGAGTCGAAGAAGTCTGGATGGCCAAAGTAAAAAATGGCCGATACTATGTCCAACTGTCGTCACCTCATCTGTAGGTAATGGTATCCGAGCTGATCTATCTATAATATCATGTACAGTGACCCTCTGATTCTCTACCTCTAACTGTTGATGATGAACTATATCTCCTATACAATATACCATCCCATATGCAACTATATGATGTTGAGGATCATCAACATACAAATCACAATAAGTAGGTAGCTACGGCGGAGGAGGAGGATCAAAAATGGGGTCCGCAGGCTGAGGTGGGGGAGTGGGAGCTACTGGGAGAGGTGGAGTGGGAGCTGCACCCTGAAATTGTCTTTGCATGTCTGCAAACATAAACTACACCGATGCTCTAATCTTGTCCTCCATTATCGCATTAATATTATGGACTTCAGCCTCCAAGGATTCTATTTTTTTTATAAACTCCCTTAACGTTAGAAGTTGAGGAACGTGGAAACACTTTTCTTACCGATACACCTACCGGATATCCTCTTACACGGCCAGGATGTTCGGGCTTTCCCAATTCCACAGATAAAATATCTTCCCTCCCAGATGGTGTAAATGTCCCATGTGAACTCTGCTCCTCAAGAGATTCCTGTAATAATTTATTGAACATTTCTATAATGATTGGAAATATATGACGAAAATAGTAAACTTAAATAAATAAAATAGATATCTTACAATCCTCTCAACTACGAGTCTCGATTATTCCGAAAGATATTGTCCTTTTTTTCCCTTCCGAGCTCTTTTCCATTTCTCATGTCTAGATGGAGGGGATGGAGGGGCCACCTCTCCAGAGCTTGAAGACTCAGCTCTTAGTTGTTGAAATTTTTCTACCATCATTTGTTCTTCCAATAATGCATATCCTCCCCGAGATAAACTATGAGGGTATACATTTTTAGATTGGATCTCTTGATGAGCTTTCCTTGTTTGTTGTAAATTAAGAATAAGTAATCATTAACAAAACAATAATAAGATCATTTATATAAGAATGCTTATAAAAGTTTACATTGCCCTTACCAAAAATAATTCTTTTCTTCTACTTTCAAAAAATTTTCTCCATGTGTCTTCATCTATAAAAGGATATATACGACATGGATTCTCACGACTCCTATGACCATAAATGAAATCAGATGAGAGGGTTGATTTGAAATCCCTCCATCTCCTAGCAGCCAATGATAAGCATTTCTTCCTGACTCCTCTAGTGTCAGGAATATCAAATGTCATCTGATAAAAAAGAGGTTAAAAATATTATATATACTAGAAACATTTAAAGAACAGTCAAACAATAGCAAAAGATCTTACCAAAATGGTCTCCCACAGCTGAGAAATTATCGCCTTATCCACACTTCTCCAATCATCATAGAGAATGCTTACTTTGCTCTTAGCCTGAGTTGCTACAAAACCCTTAAAATCTTTAGCATTTGGACCTCTAGGAAGATCATCATCATCAAACTCCACGACTATCCTCTCCTCCTTCGTACGGGCAAGTGATAATTTTGGTAAACGTGTGCACCCACGCTTACCAACCTTTGAACTCTTTTTCGTAATAGGATCATGTGAATGTTCCTCCCCAGATGTATGACCAATATGCTCATCTCCAGAATCATGTGGCTGATCAACTGATTGATCTGTCATTTTCCTTCAAATCAAAAAAACAAACATTAGTTCACAAATATACAAATTCAAATATTGTAGTACTACTTAATCTGAAAATAGAAAAGTGTACTAAATTACATAATAGTAAACATTGGTAATATGGTATGCATGTTAAACAATGATAAACATGGTAAACACAAGAAAAAGGTTGCCAAGGAGTTGGCCCAAGAAAGCTGAAAAATGGACTCACTAAGCCACCGGTCAGCCGGTGTGAGCTCACCGGCCAGCCGGAGGACCCAGGCAGTAGACTTGCCCACTACCTGGTGCCACCGGCCGGCCGCTGTCTCACCACCGGCCGGCCAGTGGACCAGACAGAGCCTTCCTGTCTGGACCACCGGCTGGCCGCTGGATCACCACCGGCCGACCTGTGGACCAGAGCCTTGCTCTGTCTGGACCACCGGTCGGCCGCTGGATCACCACCGGCCGGCCGCTGGATCACCACCGGCCGGCGGCTGGATCACCACCGGCCAGCCGGTGGACCAGACAGAGAACCTTCCTCTCTGTCTGGACCACCGTCCGGCCGCTGGCTCATCACCGGCCGGCCGGTGGACCAGACAGAGCTTTGCTCTGGACCACCGGCCAACCGGTGATCCACCACCATCCAGCCGGTGCGCCCATGACTTCTCCTCTTTACGGTTTTTATTGTTTTATCGTTTTGGTTTGATACATGTTTTAATAAGTAAAAAATTTACAATATCTAACATTATATGAAAAAACTAAATGTAAACAAGAAATAAACATGTGTTACCTGTAATTTTAGGAATGTACAGTTGGATTGTTTTCCCAAATTCCTTCGTCGTGATCGTTCCTTATGGAACAAACCATGTCTTCAACATACTCATCATTATGTTCTGTTAATCTTTCCATGGAAGTAGGGATCTCACATAAATCAGCATCTTCATCAAATTCATCCTCACCAACATATTGTTTTTTCCCTTGTAAAACAACAGCCCACTGCATATCTGATTGATCTACTACATAGAAAATTTGTTTGGCATGTGTTGCCATTATAAAAGAATCAGCTGTGTCTTCCAATCTATTCAGATTAACAAGTGTCATTCCAAATTCATCGTGTCTGAAACTGTTGTTACCGATAAACCATTTACAGTTAAAAACAGGAACTTTAATTTTAAAGTAATCAGCCTCCCATATGTCTTCAATCACTCCATAATATTCACTTGATGCCGAAATTGGGTTTCTGTCCTTAGCACTCGAAAAATGCATTGCTTCTGCAAACACCAATACACCACTATTCTGAACTGCACTTCTGTTGTCCTGTGCTTTCGTATGAAATGTATAGCCATTAATGTCATAAGCGGACCATGTTATCACATTTAAATATGGACCACCCACTATCCATTTTAATGTCTCTGATACATCTGATCTACCAAGCAAGGTCTTTTTAAACCATGGAAAAAAAGTTTTGTTGTGCTCATTCAAAATCCACATTTCTTTCTTCTTTGGATGACATTGTTTCAACTCATTAATATGCAATGTGATATACGGTTGAACATCAGCTATGTTATTCAAGATGTATGATTCTAACTTCTTCATATGTTCAGCTGACAGTGATTTGACTTTCATGCCACGAATCCCCTTTCCCTCATTATTAACCCGTTCATGGCGAGATGGAGGCAAACCTATGTGTTGCGCCGTAGCCATGTAGCTCGTACAAAACTATGCTACCTCCTCAGAAATATACTTTTCAATAATGGAGGCTTCAGGTCGATATGGATTTTTAACATATCCCTTTAATATTTTCATATACCTTTCAAAAGGATACATCCAACGAAGATATACAGGTCCACAAAGCTTTATTTCTCGAACAAGATGAATAATTAAATGCACCATCATATCAAAAAAAGTTGGAGGAAAATACATTTCCAAATGACAAAGTATAAAAATTGCATCCTTTTCCAAAATGTTCAAAGCATTCACATCAATCTCCTTGTTACAAATTGAATTGAAAAAATAACACAACCTCATTATAGTCTTTCTGACACGGATGGGCAATATTCCACGCAGTGCAACTGGTAGAATTTGTTGCATCATGACGTGACAATCATGTGATTTCATACCTATCAACTTCAAGTCTTTCAATGAGACAAAATTTTTTACATTTGAAGAATAACCTTGAGGCACTTTGATATCATGAAGACACTGACAGAAGCTACTTTTCTCCCTCCTCGATAATGTATGACAAGCCGGGGGAAGAAATGTTCGTCTTCCTTTAGGAGTGGGAGCTAACTCCAAACGTATTCCCATTGATAGTAGGTCTAACCTTCCATTCAACCCATCTTTTGTATTTCCTTTAATATCTAGAAATGTTCCGATCAAAGAATCACAGATATTCTTCTCCACGTGCATGACATCAATATTATGTTTGACTTCATGATACCTCCAATATGGTAGCTCAAAAAATATTGACCTTTTCTTCCAAATATGTCTATCCTTACCATATTTCTGTGTCTTTCCCAATGTCACATCAAGGTTTTTCACCCTCTCAAAATACAAATCTGGGGATAAAGGTTTTGGAGCAGTATCAAATTCTGGTGAGCCATTGAATGCCTTTTTTAGTCTTCTATAAGGGTGATCCATAGGCAAAAACTTTCGATGACCCATGTACACTGTTTTCCTCCCATGATGCAATTGACAATATGACGTCTGTTGTTCGCAAATTGGACATGCTTTATGCCCTTTAACACTGTATCCAGACAAATTTCCATATGCTGGGAAGTCATTTATAGTGAATAGAAGCACTGCATGTAGTTGAAAATATTCCATTTTATAAGAATCATACACCCTAATACCATCAGCCCATAACAGTTTCAAATCATCAATCAGCGGTGACAAGTATACATCAATATCATTGCCGGGTTGCTTTGGACCAGAGATCATGATACTCAACATGACATATTTGCACTTCATACAAACTTCAGGAGAGAGGTTGTAAATTACCAATATAACAGGCCATGAACTATGTGTGCTACTGAGGGTTCGGTATGGATTCATTCCATCTGTGCACAAGCCTAGTCTCAGATTTCTAATTTCATTTCCAAATGTAGGGTACTGGGCATCAATTTTCTTCCATTGTGGACAATCAGCTGGATGACGTATTTTTCCATCACATACCCGCTCATCAGCATGCCATCTTAACCTTTTTGCATCATGTGAATTAGCAAATAAACGTTTGAAACGAGGAATTATAGAAAGATACCAAAATACCTTTGAAGGGAGCTTTGTAATCTCTACATCAGCTTGTGATTTTTCTTTCACCTTATACCGTGATGTCCCACATTTAGGACACTCTTTCAGAAATTCATATTCCTTCCTATATATAATGCAGTCATTCGGACAGGCATGTATTTTCCTGTATCCCAATCCCATCGGGCATAATATTTTTTTGGCCTTATAATGTGAATATGGAAGATCGTTATCTTTTGGAATAATGTCTTTCATCAATTGTAGCAGCTCTGTAAAACTTCTGTCACTCCATCCATGTTTCGCCTTCAGGTTAATCAATCTTAACACCGCCGAAAAAACCGTAAAATCTGTACAACCAGGATATAATGGTTTTTCGGCATCACCATATAGACGTGCAACTGTCGGTTCTATCTCAATTTGTTCTGCTACAATATCGCGAATCATTTCTTCAATTCCATCGTAGTTACCATCTTGCGATTCATTATCATCAGTTACATTCTATCCAGTTTCTCCATGCCAAATCCAAGGGTTGTAACTCTAATTGAAACCATGAAAAATCAGATGATCTTTTATCTCTCTACTTTTCAACTTCTTCATATTCAGACATTTCAGGCATGGACAGAAACAAATGTCACTACTTGGAACATTTCGTTTAGCAAATTCCAAAAAGGTATCAACACCTTCCTCATATTCATTGCTCATTCGATGTGCCGTAATCCAACTTCGACTCATTATTACCTATAACAAATAGAAAAAATATATTTATTTTTTAGATAAGCCAAATATATGTTTATATGAAAAAAATCATAATTTGAATGTAAACAATTTTGAAATATAAAACAAATCGATGTGTATTTAAAAAAATATGCTTGAATATTATTTTTTAAACAAAATATAGTAAGATATAACACCCCCCTGGACACCCCCCGACCCCTCTGGACAGCCCCCCGCCCCTCCAGGACACCACCCCCCACCCCCTACCCCCTTGGACACCCCCTGGACATCCCCCAACCCTCTGGACAGCCCCCCACCCACCCGGACAACCCCAAATACCCTCTGGAGAGGCCGCCACCCACTTGGAAAGCCCCCCACACCCATCCACCCCCTTGGACACCCCCTGGACACCCCACCGACCACTCTGGACAGGCCGCCACCCCCTTGGACAGCCCCCACACCCACCCATCCCCTTGGAAACCACCCTGGACACCCCCCAACCCCTCTGGACAGCCCCTGACCCCTCTAGAAAGCACCCCCACCCCTCCTGGACACAACCCCCCACCCCCGACCTGCTTGGACACCCCCCTGGACACCCCCCAACCCTCTGGACAGCCCCCCCCCCACACCTCTTAAACACCACCCCCCACCCCCTACCCCCTTGGAAACCCCCCTGGACACCCCCCAACACCCACCCACACCTCCTAAACACCACCCCCCACACCCACCCACCCCCTTGTAAACCCCCCTGGACACCCCCCGACCCCTCTGGACAGCCCCTGCCCCTCCTGGACACCACCCCCACCCCCTACCCCCTCGGACACCCCCATGGACATCCCCCAACCCTCTGGACAGCCCCCCACCCACCCGGACAACCCCAAATACCCTCTGGAGAGGCCGCCACCCACTTGGACAGCCCCCCACACCCATCCAACCCCTTGGACACCCCCTTGGACACCCCAGCGACCCCTCTGGACAGGCCGCCACCCCCTTGGACAGCCCCCCACACCCACCCATCCCCTTGGACACCACCCTGGACACCCCCCAACCCCTCTGGACAGCCCCCGACCCCTCTAGAAAGCACCCCCACCCCTCCTGGACACAACCCCCACCCCCGACCTGCTTGGACACCCCCCTGGACACCCCCCAACCCTCTGGACATCCCCCCCACCCCTCTTAAACACCACCCCCCCACCCCCTACCCCCTTGGACACCCCCCTGGACACCCCCCAACACCCACCCAAACCCTTGGACAGCCCCCCCACACCCACCCACCCCCTTGTAAACCCCCCTGGACACCCCCCGACCCCTCTGGACAGCCCCCCGCCCCTCCTGGACACCACCCCCACCCCCTACCCCCTTGGACACCCCCCTGGACATCCCCCAACCCTCTGGACAGCCCCCCACCCACCCGGACAACCCCAAATACCCTATGGAGAGGCCGCCACCCACTTGGACAGCCCCCCACACCCATCCAACCCCTTGGACACCCCCCTGGACACCCCACCGACCCCTCTGGACAGGCCGCCACCCCCTTGGACAGCACCCCACACCCACCCATCCCCTTGGACACCACCCTGGACACCCCCCGACCCCTCTGGACAGCCCCCGACCCCTCTAGAAAGCACCCCCACCCCTCCTGGACACAACCCCCCACCCCCGACCTGCTTGGACACCCCCCTGGACACCCCCAACCCTCTGGACAGCCCCCCACCCCTCCTAAACACCACCCCCACCCCCTACCCCCTTGGACACCCCCCCTGGACACCCCCCAACACCCACCCACACCCTTGGACAGCCCCCCACACCCACCCACCCCCTTGTAAACCCCCCTGGACACCCCCCGACCCCTCTGGACAGCCCCCCACCCTTCCTGGACACCACCCCCCACACCCTACCCCCTTGGACACCCCCCTGGACACCCCCCCAACCCTCTTGATAGCCCTCCCACCCCCCTGGAATCACTGAATAAAGTAGTAACAACTGTAAAAGGGAAACCCATCCAAATGGACACGCCCCAACCCTCTAGGGGATTTATAGAAAACGATGAAAAATTAGTGAAATCATAAAATTAGTCAATATTGCAAGTCGAACTAATAGATTTAGGGATGATAAATAAGATTATGGTGCCAAAACGAGTTAAAAGGGTTCGCAATCGAAGAATCTTAGCTAGTTTCAACAAAAAAATCACAACACATATATATATATACTATCCGCGAAAAAAAAAACGAACGAGTGGGAGGATTACCTGAGTGCTCCGAGTTTAGATGATTGATCCCGGGAGATTAAATATGAGAAACGATGATCGCAAAGAGAATCTAAACCAATGAAATGGACGAGCCGATTCGGGTTTACGCGCGAGAGAGACGAGTCACGACTGTCGAAGGTAAACTCGCGAATGATAATCCACGGGTCTGGGTAAATTTTTAAATGAGTTATCACGTCGGTTATTCAATAACCGACGTTATAATTGTTTTAAAAAACATTTATAACATCGGTTATTCAATAACCGACGTAAAAACCTTCCTCCGATTCTTTTTTGACGTCGGTTATTCTATAACCGACGTTATAAAGGGCTGAAAATCCGCGTTTTATTACGTCGGTTATTCCATAACCGACGTCAAAAACATCTGCGGATTCTTTATTTACGTCGGTTTTAAAATAACTGACGTAAAAAGGCCTTCAAAAACTGCGTTTTTTACGTCGGTTATTGAATAACTGACGTAACAAACGCCCCCCGCTTCTGTTTTTTACGGCGGTTAATGTATAACCGACGTAAAAAACGAAGTCGCGCGATTAATAACGTCGGTTATCAAAATAACCAATGTTAAAGGTGTACTAAACACTGGTTTTACGTCGGTTATTTAATAACCGACGTAAAAAACCTCGTTTTACATTTTATGACGTCGGTTTTATATAACCGACGTAAAAAATGGTGACGTAAAAAACGTTTTCTGCACTAGTGGCTTGGATACCAAACCATTAAAATATTTGTTCAACCTAGCCATCACAACAACAAAAATATTCTTTTCTAATTCCATCCACCAAAAGACATAGGTTTGGAAGTGTGTTTTCCTCTCGATGCATCCCCACTCCACATTCCTCGCATCCATATAATGATATCATTCTATATTGAAATATATTTGATTATTTAACATGTATGTTGTTAAATTATATATCATTACAACATTACCATTAGGTAAAATGTTCTATGATTTTTATATTATCATTATATTAAATCTATTCTTATCCAAACCATCCTATGATACCAACTAAAAAGACTTGACTTGAAACATTACATAATTTTAATATTTATGTCATGAATTCATTCTATTATATTTATTAATCTTTTCAAGTTTAGTTTTTTAATGAATTTGGAAATATCTCAAACATAATATAACCATATAGAAAAAAGTGGAAACTTCTAATAAGTATAATTTTTTTCACAATATGAGTATTTTAAGATCATAAACAATTTCATGTAAATAAAAATATTAACAACAGTAATAATTTATTCTCCGTATATATTTACCTATAATTAAACCCTATAAAAACATTTTAAAAACGCTGGATGGACACAGAAAATATTTGTATGGTATATAAAAATAAATAAAACCATTATTATAGTGAAGACATGAAATCACTTGAAATTTTTACCTATATATTAAGGATAATTTAATGAAAAAAATAAATTCTTTTTACATGGAAAAAACTAAAACACTTTTCACAAATAACATAATTTATTCCCATCCAAATAATTAATAAATCATGTTGGTATCTTGGGGTATTATTATCCATATCAATTATATAAATTGGATAACCAAATTTTTAACTTCCATAGATATTGAATTGGAGGGATACCATTAAATCAGCCAGTTTTAGTTAATAAAATTAGCAACTTTAATAGGTTTATATTGTAACCACCCATAATTTCTTTATTATGTAACTAAGCATCCATGTTTTATAACACAATTCCCCGTCATTAGTTTATAACATAACTATCCATCCATGGTGTATAGTGTAAAAACCCTTCAATATAAATAATTTCCATGAAATATAAAATAATCATAACATGTAAAATAATGTATTATCAAGATCACACTGAAAAGAGTTTTATTTGAAAAAATTAAAAACTATTCTTCAATGTCAGAATATCCATGCCAATTAAAACCACCATTTTTGGATAAAAAATACAATAACAAAGAAATGAGGGTTTTTATGTGAATAAAAAATTAAAGCATGTAAAAAAATCCAAACATCAAATAATGGTTACATTGGTGTGAAATTTATTTTATACTTATTCTTTAAAACAGAATGTTCCCTTTCCATTTTTGTTTAAATTTTTACTTTCCATACAAAAAATTACATTTATTCTAAATACATTGACTGATAGAAGAAAATCCATTTTTAAAACAGTCATATCCATAATAATAATTTAATAAAAATAAACAGGGATGAAGAAGAATGTTGTAGATAAAACATTAAAAGATAATTTTCATTAGTGAAAAGTTTCGTTTTCACTATGGTAACATTTTAACCAAACACACCATTAAATATGAACATTAGAAAAACATTAAATTACATGAGTATATATTTTTTTGATAAAATATGTAACAGAGAATGTATATTCACCTCATAAAATCATTTTGCTGCATAATAATAAAATATGAAACAATGAAAGGAAACTGACTTGAAGTGAATCTCTTTGGGTCTGACTCATCACATACAATCTTTATTTTCGTGCATAATAAACTTATGTTAATTATTTATTTTCATTATAATGTTTTCCGATTTTTTTCCTTCTAATACACTTTTTACTATGTTATACGTGATTACTCATCTAGTTAATTATACGTCACATATTTCAATGATATTTGGATTATGTGTCAAAAATGATTTTCTTACTTATCAATAGTTAAAGAGGTCTATAGCTAAATATCATGAAAATAATTTTCATGATAAATTTTTCATATTTATATATCATTTATTCTTTTATGACCAAAATTTTTTGATTACATTGAGAAATTCATTATATTATGACATTGTAGATGGTATATGTAAAGACCCGAAACTTTACGTACATGGAAATTACATTAATTTTTCGGAACACATAATAAATAACAAAAGAATACAGACAAGGACCATAATAGTTTAGTGTCTTTGGAAACTTGGAATGTAATCTTCTAATCGTGGTGATAGATCTTCAACGTCTCCCATAAAGATCTTCTACTTTTTGTTTCCTTACCTAAAACGTTTCTTTTAATCCTAGGGGAAATAAAACAAAAAAAGGGTGATCTCAAATGCTCATTAAGGGTAAGCATGGATAAAATAAAACATAACATACACATTTGAACCTAAAAACATGAACATAATGTTTAAACATCAAAATCTTGAGCAACGACTTAAAACATGGAAGTACATAAGGCATAGATCATAATGGAACATAAATAATGATAACATAGCATGGGAAAAAAACATGTAATTGTTGCATACATTAAGAACATGTAATTATTTCCATGGTAGCCAAGGCATCGCTGCCAAGACCATCTTAGTGGACAATGTCCCTTTCTGAATCGACTTCACTCCTCGTTTCAGTCCTATAACACTGAAACAGATTAACTCACCATTCCAGCCATGTCTATCTCATTAGATATAAATCTTTACCCATTTCATTGGAGGGAGATATAGGTCCCACCAATCTCATAATGAAATCATTCTTACTTGTGCCACAACATAAACATAAATCATTCATCATAACCCAAAGAATAAAATGGGTATCATAAACATCATCCCATCATAACATAATCAATATAAAAAAATGGATATCATTTCATTATAAGAATAGTGATACCATGTAAATCATATATAAATTATACATGAAACATACACATATGAAATAATGTCATCTTAGATGGAAAATGATTTTGATAAAACACTTGAAATGAATTCTGGAGGAAAATATCTTTTCTTATTCAAAATCAATTTCTTTTAACAAAACATCATGCAATTTTAAAAGAAAAGTATTTTGTTGAAAATAGTCCTGAAATCTTTTGAAGTAAGCTTCACGAAAATAAGGATTTATAAAATCATAAAAATTCTTTCATTCCGTATAAGTTAAAAAAACATTCTTCTCGTACTTTTTCCGGAAGAGTCAAAAAATACCTCATAATGTAAACAAAAAAAAGATTCCTTACATACCATGTAGTAAAAGTCAAAAATGGGTAAAAATGAATTTGAACATAAATGAAAACTCTTTTATAAAACAAGGACATGGATGTTATAAATAACCCTAGTAAGTACTTATGAATAAACAATCTCGGTTAAAAATGAGATTTGCACAATTATCCCTTACCTTAGGTCCGATATGCTTCATAATTATCCGAACCTCCTGTATAATGATTTAAATAATGTTATTGACTTATTAAAGTATCATATTCATTGTTATGATATCATATATGGTTCACTTATGACTTAATATTACCCGTTCATTTGTAAATTCCATGTTAAAGAGCGTTTTGGGTAAAATCGTTTCATTTGTCATTTGTGTTTTGACTTGTAATTATTCATATGACTACTTAGATCCTGATTACTTAATTCCAGAATATAAAACATGATTTATATATAATATATATTCAGAATATACATATATATAATAGATAGATAAATGGAAAGAAATACACCGTTCATGGAGACGGTAGGCCGTACGTACGCATGAACGTTGTTTTTGTTTCCTCATTGAACTGAATAGAATTAATTGGATGTCATACATATATATATACATAAATATAGTATCATTATTATGTCATATATTTCATGATTAATTATTATATATTGTTTATAATCATTTAGGAATGGTTAATCATTGAGAATGAATCTCATCGCGTCGTGGAGACGGTATTCCGTACGTACGCACGAGCGATGATATCGTTTCCATGATCGTGGAATTTTGTTGGAGTGTATGTATACTATTACAGAATCAATATCACTTTTCAATAATCATATATAGTTATTATTTACACCTCTATACCCATCCAAGTAAGGTGGTGGTGGAAAATAGATTACACCACGGCGTGGAGATAGTATTCTGTACGTACGCACGCGCGGTGATTTTGTTTTCCGTAGGATGGATAGATGGTGAAATAGGGTTGTTTAATACTTATAATAACATATCAGTATATGAGTGACACTTATTTTATTAATTCATAATGAAAAAACCTAAGAAGAAGAAGTGGAAGAATAAATAAAGTTGAAAGAATCGGTAACGGACATTACCTCTTCTTTGAAGCGCCTCTTTGAGACCTCCTCTTAGGGAACTAAAATTGGCCTTTTAAGAAGAATATAACCTCTAGGATGTTTATATGGAAGTGGAGAAGAGAATTTGGCAGGGGTTGGCCAAGCTTGAAGGCTCAATGTGGTGTGAGAAAGAGAGGGAGGAGGTGCCCTTTTATAAGGGAGGAGAGGGGCACCTTTGGAAAAACTAAAAATACTTTTTTATTATAAAGTCATAATCGGTTTTTTATAGCTCCAAATTGATTTATTTCGAAGATAATGTGGGGATGGGTGGAAATCAACTCATCGAATAAAATTTAGACAAGTTTAGGTTTTTATTTTAACCTTATCATTTAGATTTAACGTTAAGATAAATAATTTTACTTTTACCGTGTCTTCTTGTTTTCTTACACTATAAGGTTAATAAACTTACTATAAAAAGACAAAAGAACCCAAAGTCTTTTATTATTAATATATATAACCTTATCTAAGTCATTTGGATGAACCTTATATTTTTAGGAATAAAATAACAATTTATAATATAATATTTGTTTTCAAAACTATTTTATGTCAATTTTGACACTATTTGGTAATTGATTTTTGTGAAAATCCTAAAAGAATGATTAGTTCGAAACAAGTTACTTAAATCATTAATAACATGTCATATTAACATATAAAATTATTTTAATTCATAAAATGTCTCAAATTAAATTTATTTGAGTATATATAACATCAATTATGTCAATATTTTATTAATTAGATAGTTACTGCATCATCATTGTTTCATAAATAAATTAAATAATATTAAGTATAAAAATTATAAATAAAATAACATTGTGTAGGAAATTATTTTATATTTCTAATGAATATTTATAGTCGAATTTATCTTATGTATATACCTATATTAAAAATCATTTAGTTATTAAATATTGATTTTAACTATTTTAACCTTTCTTTAAATAAATTAATAATAAATGTCCTAATCTAATCCAAGTCGGCCTAAATGGTAATATTTTATTCTTAAGGTTGATTTTTGTAGAATTACACTTATCCAATAGAATTAGGACATGTGTTAGGGTAATAATAATTACACTTTTACCCGGAATTACTATATTTACTTTTAACCGTGGTAAAAAAAGAAAAAAGTTACTATTCACCAAAAATTATTTTCATCTCATTGAACCACATTTTAGTCCTTGATATTAACTATGTCTCTTGGATTTTCGAAATTCCACTCACAGAAGCGGTAAAATTATGTTTTATGAAAAATTCAGTT
Organism: Viscum album; assembly: GCA_963277665.1. Lineage (NCBI taxonomy): Eukaryota > Viridiplantae > Streptophyta > Magnoliopsida > Santalales > Viscaceae > Viscum > Viscum album. The sequence continues at coordinate 1,468,508,895 of OY728146.1, forward strand.
TTTTAACTACCACTTAGTGGTTTCACTATTAATCAAAAAATGAAAGTTTCTAGAAAAATACAAAAATTTAGGCCTAAGCTATATTTGATATTATGAATTCAAAAATTATGTCTATTTTACCAAATTCAAAGCATATCAGTTTCATTAATTAATTTAAAAATTAATTCTCGTCGTCAAAACAAATCGTGTGTTTTTAAGAAACAATAACTATCAAAAGATTGATACTTGTTTATATCCAATTTCCAAGTGAAATTAATTCCAATGGCCAACATTGGATTAAATGGTAAAAATATATTCTAATTACACTTTAAAACCAATTAAAAATATAATCTTACCATAAAAATTATTGAGATGAAAAAAGTTGTTTTTAATTAAAATATAGCGTGTTTTTACTATTAATTAAAATATTAATGTTTTCAGAATAATATGAAAATTTTATCCAAAATAAATTTTTATACACTGATTCCAAGGAAAATTTTTATTTTGTCAAATTGAACTTATAGACATGTCAAAAACAAGATTTAAGGTGGGTGCTCCATCAATAGGTGGCAAAACTACATTTTTTTAAAAAAATACTTATTTTACTTGAAAAATTGATTCTGTTCTCATACCATGTTCTAGAAAATGTGTATGATGAATAATAATGTTATAAAATTCAAAATTTAGATGATACTATTCATAACAGCTAGTTCATAATAATATTATAAGTATATATCGTTGTTTAGTGAAGCCTGGTATTGCGTATAATACACGCTATCGAGGAAAGTCATGATTGCGTGTAATGCAGGCCAAGTCAGGGTGGCGTGTTGTGCAAGACTCCTCCGCTGTTTCGTATAAAAAAATCCAACCATATTTCATTTATACATTTAATACATATATATATATATACACACTATCAAAATTGTGTGTAACATGATCCAAGAATAGTGTTGTGTATACTGCAAGCTCATACGGTGTTCTATGTAGCGCAAGGTAATCTTGTTGTAGCATACAACACAAGAAATAAATGATATTAAAAGAATATTTTTTCATAAAATCTCTGGATGTTACATTCTACCCCCCTTAAAATGAATTTCGCCCTCAAAATTCGCCAGGGTTATAAATGGTCTACTACTCGAAAGTTTGTTTAATAGAAACCCACATCGTAAAAAGGAATACCAAAACGTGGCTTTAAAAACTAATGTTTGAAATGTAAGGGTTACCCAAATTAACTCATGACTGGGTTTCCACGTAGGAGAACATAGGTGAAAATATGGATATGGAAGAGAAACCTAACCATCATGTTCTGATGGAGAGTGGTAGAGAACATTGCTATGAAATATCCCACAATCACGAAGCTATAGATTTGTGATGATCTAAGGTACCATCTGATTCATCGGATATAAGGGAACTAGGACAACATTTCTGGTTTTCTAGATCATTTCCCAAAATTTGATGAATTAAAAAAAATACTTACAAGATTTTGGTACAATATCTCTATTGTTCATGAATTGAACAATTTCCACTTCATCCCTTAAAGAAATGAAGTTGAATTTGTTATTCGTGATGTGTTAGCAGATCATGTGATAGAATGAGGGGTCATTCAATCGGTTTCAAACAAAAGGTTAGCCAAAGTTATAAGTCTATATTATGGTTAGATTAATCGTATATGGTTCCAAAAATAAACTTATACTTCATATATTATACTTCTTAATAAAATAAAACTAGTATCTACTAAATAGGGACTTCCTGTAGGCCAGTGGTAGGCGATAAAGGCCAGTCGCACTACGGTTGTGGGTTCGATTCCCACAGCCTTGTCCAACGTGATGGGATATCGCTCGTCCTACAGGTTTTCCTTTTTATAAAACAATATTACTATAACATCCCTTCAATAATATCAAAAAAACTTCTATCCTTAAAAAATACTAACTTATGTCTAACATAATCCATTTCAAATCTTTAGGCTTATCCATAATACTGCTGTCCACTCTCATAATATAGTGAAAACGATTACTAGAGATTTCATATAACAAGAATGTTAATACCATCGTTGATCCCCATTTATCATAAGATATTTCTTGTTGGTCACATTCCAAACATTCGAAGGCCTTAATAATGTATTCTCTTGAAAAATTAATACCCATTGAACCTTAGTGAAAACACGAATGCAGTTAAAAGTTAACACTTTCCATATACCAAAATCCTCAAAATTCTATATAGTCAAACCATGATATCACTTAGTCTTTATATCAATCATGAGCTCACGAATACAATCAAGCATCTCATTATCTTCTTATTCCTTCATTATGCACATATCATCTACTTTCCAAAAATATCTGAATAACCTTCCATGGTTACTGGTACCATTCATCATATACTTTCAAAACATAAGGAAAGACAACAGTGTAACAATCCATAGATGTCTCTTTATTCCATAGTACTATGAGATTACTTATACAACATTACACTTGATAAACATGTAATCATTCCACTACCTTCTTAAAACACTGACCGAGCTTCAACAATTCTTTCATCTCACATATCATTTGTAGTCTCCTCATCATCATCAACATAAATACTACCCATATGACCGTACTGATTCTCTTCATGAGACTTTCCCACAGGGAATTGGTTTTCATAATTCCCGTACATTCAACATTTAAAACATTTAACCATTGTTGATGTCATAGAAATACCATTATTCTTGTCCATGGTGTTAACTGAACCGTTTCCTTTGCACTTACTGGCTTTGTGTCCTTTTTTTCCACACCAAAAGCATCTTCCAGTTCCTTTGAAACATTCTCCTTGATGCCTCTCCCCACATGATTTACATAGGGGAAATTGAAATTTCTTTCCTCTATAATTATCATGAAACTCCATCATTCTCTTATTAGTTGAGTTAGGAAACGTACCAAATTTGAGTTTATTGATCATATTATGAGATTTCTGATTCAAAATAATAATGATGTTTGGATATCCAAATCCCGTTTCATTTGGTTTCTCATGACGAATATCATTTCATTGTCCATCATATCCTCCATTATCATGAATCTTCTTGTTTCCAGCCATTTTCTAAAACCCAAATAGAATAGTGTGAGAGGCAAAATTCATTCTAGGGAAAAAAACATAGTCAAGGGGGAGTACCATAAAAATCTAACATCTTAGGTTAAATTATAAAATCGTTACCGTAGATCTAGGACTATATCCTATACGTATACTTATCCTTAGGGACATCCCTAAACATACCTTAGAAATATCACAAGGGATCTAAATAATGTTTTCACATCCTAGTTTCCAAAGGTTGACTAAACCTTTTCTCTGATACCAACTGTAAAGACCCAAAACTTGGTGTACATGGACATTACATTACTTTTGCGGAATACATAATACATAACAGAAATAGACACACAAGGACCATAATAGTTTAGTGTCTTTGGAAACATGGAATGTAATCTTCTAATCATGGTGATAGATCTTCAACATCTTCCATAAAGATCTTCCTCTATTAGTTTCCTTACCTAAAACCTTTCTTTTAATCCTAGGGGAAAATAAAACATAAAAAGGGTGAGCTCAAATGCTTAGTAAGGGTAAGCATGGATTAAATAAAACGTACCATACACATTTGAACCTAAAAACATGAACATAATATTTAAACAAAAAAATCTTGAGCAACAAATTAAAACATGGAAGTACATAAGGCATAGATCATAATAGAACATAAATAATGATAACATAGTATGGGAATAAAACATGTTATTTTGGCATCCATTAAGAACATTTAATGATTTCCATAGTATCCAAGGCATTGCTTCCAAGACCATCTTAGTGGAAAAAGTCCCTTTCTGAATCGAGTTCACTCCTCGTTTCAGTCCTGTAACACTGAACCGGATTAACTTAACGCTCTAACCATGTCTATCGCATGAGAAATAAATCTTTACCCAATTAATTGAAGGGAGATATAGGTACCACCCATGTAATAATGAAATCATTCTTACTTGTGCCACAACATAAACATAAATCATTCATCATAACCCAAAGAATAAAATGGGTATCATAAACATCATCCCATCATAACATAATCCATATAAAAAAATGGATATCATTTCATCATAAGAACAATGAAACCATGTTAATCATATATACATTATACATGAACCATACACATATGAAATAATTTCATATTAGATAGAAAATTATTTTGATAAAACAATTGAAATGAATTCTTGAGGAAAATATCCTTTCTTCTTCAAAATCAGTTTCTTTTCACAAAACATTATGAAATTTTAAAAGAAAAGGATTTTTTTTTAAATATTGATGAAATGTTTTGGAGTAAGCTTCATGAAAATAAGGCTTTATAAAACCGTAAAAATCCTTTCATGCCGTATAAGTTAAGAAACATTCTTCTCGTACTTTTTCCAGAAAATTCAAAAAAATACCTCGTAACGTCAACAAAAGAAAGATTCCTAAGATACCATGTAGTAAAATTCAAAATGGGTAAAATGGAATTTAAACATACATGAAAACTCTTTTATGAAACATGGACATGGATGATATAAATAGCCCCAGTAAGTACTTATGAATAAATAATCTTGGATAAAAATGCGATTTGCACAATTATCCCTTACCTTAGGTCCGATATGCTTCGTATGTATCCATTCCTCTTGTATAATGATTTAAATAATGTTATTGACTTATTAAATAATCATATTCATTGTTATGATATCATATATGGTTCACTTATGACTGTATATTACCCGTTCTTTTGTAAATCCCTTGTTAAAGAGAGATTTGGGTAAAATCGTTTCATTTGTCATCCGTGTTTTGACTTGTAATTATTCATATGATTACTTAGATCCTGATTACATAATTCTAGAATATAAAACATGATTTATATATAATATATATTTAGAATATATATATATATATATAATAGATCGATAAATGGAAATAAATACATCGTTCATGGAGACGGTAGGTCGTACGTACGCATGAACGTTGTTTTCGTTTCCTCATTGAATTGAATAGAATTAATTGGATTTCATACATATATATATACATAAATACAGTATCATTATTATGTAATATATTTAATGATTACTTATTATATATAATTTATAATCATTTATGAATTGTTTATCATTGAGAATGAATCTCATCGCGTCGCGGAGACGGTATTCCGTACGTACGCACGAGCGATGATATCGTTCCCATGATCGTGGAATTTTATTGGAGTGTATGTATACTACTACAGAATCAATATAAATTTATAATAATCATATATAGTTATTATTTACACCATTATACACATCCATGTAAGGTGGTGGTGGAAAATAGATTACACCACAGCGTGGAGATAGTATTCCGTACGTACGTACACGCGGTGATATCGTTTTCCATAAGATGGATAGATGGTGAAATAGGTTGGTTTAATACTTATAATAGCATATCAGTATATTAGTGATACTGATGTTATTACTTAATAATTAAACAACCAAAGAAGAAGAAGTGGATGAAAAAATAAAGTAGAACGATTCGGTAACGGACATTACCACTTCTTTGAAGCGCCTCTTTGATACCTCCTCTTAGGGCACTAAAATTGGTCTTTTAAGAAGACCAGAACCTCTAGGATGTTTCTATGGAAGTGGAGTATATAATTTGGAAGGGTTTGGCCAAAATTGAAGGCTCAAAGTGGTGTGAGGAAGAGAGGAAGGAGGTTCGCTTTTATAAGGGAGGAGAGGGGCACCTTTGGAAAAACAAAAAATATTATTTTATTATAAAGTCATATTCGGTTTTTAATAGCTCCAAATTGATTTATTTCGAATATAATGTGGGGATGGGTCTAAATCATCTCATCCAATAAAATTTAGTCAAGTTTAGGTTTCTATTTTAACCTTATCATTTAGATTTAATGTTAAGATAAATAATTTTACTTTTACCGTGTCTTCTTGTTTTCTTACACTATAAGGTTAATAAACATACAATAAAAAGACAAACGAACCCCAAGATATTTATTATTAATATATATAACCTTATCTAAGTTATTTTTCAGAACCTTAGTTTTTTAGGAATAAAATAACAATTTATAATATAATATTTTTTTAAAAAACTATTTTATGTCAATTTTGACACTATTTGGTAATTGATTTTCTTGAAAATCATAACAGAATGATTAGTTCGAAAAAATTTAATTAAAACAATACTAACATGTCATATTAACATATAAAATTTTTGTAATTCATAAAAAGTCTAAAATTACATTTATTTGGGTATTTATAACATCAATTATGTCAATATTTCATTAATAAGTTAATTACTGCATCATCATTGTTTCATACATAAATTAAATTATTTTAAGTCTAAAAATTATAAATAAAATACCAATGTGTAGGAAATCGTTTTAGCTTTCTAATTAATATTTATAGGTGAATTTATCTTATGTATAACCCTATATTATAAATGATTTAGTTATTAAACATTGATTTTAACAATTTTATGCTTTCTTTAAATAAATTAATAATAAATGTCCTAATCTAATCCACGTGGGCCTAAATGGTCACATTTTATTCCTAAGGTTGTTTTTGGTCGAATTAAACTTATCCAATAGAATTAGGACATGTTTTAGGGTAATAATAATAACACTTTTACCCTGAATTACCCTAATTATTTTTAACCGTGGAAAAAAAGTAAAAAGTTACTATTCACCAAAAATTATTTTCATCTCATTGAACCACGTTTTAGTCCTTGATATTAACCGTGTCTCTCATAATTTCGAAATTCCAGTCACAGAAGCAGTAAAAGTTTGTTTTATGAAAAATTCAGTTTTTTTAACTGCCACTTAGTGGTTTCACTATTCATCAAAAAATGAATGTTTCCAGAAAAATACCAAAATTTAGGCCTAAGATATATTTGATATTATGAATTAAAAAATGATGTCTATTTTACCAAATTCAAAACATATCAGTTGGATTAATTAATTTAAAAATTAATTTCCGTCGTCAAAACAAATCGCGTGTTTTTAAGAAACAGTAACTATCAAAAGATTGATACTTGTTTATATCCAATTTTAAAGTGAAATTAATTACAATGACCAACATTGGATTAAATGGTAAAAATATATTATAATAACAATTTAAAATCAATTAAAAAGATAATCTAGCCATATAAATTATTGCGATGAAAAAAGTTGTTTTTAATTAAAATATAGCGTGTTTTTACTATTCATTAAAATATGAATAGTTATCAAAATAATATGAAAAAATTATCCAAAGTAAATTTTTATACCCTGATTCCAAGGAAAATTGTTATTTTGTCAAGTTGAACTTATAGACATCTCAAAAACAAGATTTAAGGTGGGTGTGCCATCAAAAGGTGTCAAAACTACATTTTTTTGAAAAAAATACTTATTTTACTTCAAAAATTGATTTTGTTCTCATACAATGTTCTAGAATATGTGTAAGATGAATAATAATGTTATAAAATTCAAAATTTAGTTTATAATATTCATAATGGGAAGTACATAATAATATTATTACTATATATTGTTGTTTAGTGAAGCCTGTTATTGCATACAACACACAATATCGAGGAAAGTCATGATTGCGTGTAATGCAGGCCAAGTCAGGGTTGCGTGTTGTGAAAGACTCCTTTGTTGTTTCATATAAAAGAATCCAACCATATTTCATTTATACATTAAATATATATATATATATATACACACACTATCAAAATTTTCTGTAACATGATCCAAGAATAGTATTGTGTATACTGCAAGCTCATACGGTGTTGCATGTAGCGTAAGGTAATCTTGTTATAGCATAAAACACAAGACATCAATGATAGTAAAAGAATATTTTTTCATAAAATCTCAGGGTGTTACAGTATATCATATGTATGCATGAGTGACAAATTCATTTTTCAATGATCATTATATAATGTTGGTAAATAATATTTCAACTTTCACTCATTGATCACAATATCATATAAACCAATTTTTTTATTTAAATTTACTTTTATATTGCAACGTTCCTACCAGGGTACCACAGATCGGGGACCTATGATGGTTCTCTTTGTGAACATAGTTCCACCTCCCATATGGAAGAGGCTTCCAACTACTAGTGAGGGTCTAACATCGATCATGGGAAGACTATATCATCTTTATCAAAGTAGCACAATGGGAGGAATAAATAAACAAAAACAAAATGATTTATTGAATACAATAATAATACCTAAATATCATGTTAACTGAAACATTTAATAAAATATCCAAAACTAAATATCATATATTTAATTCTAATATGTGTAAAGTGTTGAAATAAAAACCCAAATATAAAGAATGTACCTAAAAACACTCATGTGGGTCCTGACACCCTATCCAGGTACCTCATCCAATCTTTATCCCATACTAGCCATCAAACATAGAGGCCCTGCCCTTATCCCATCCTCTTACCATGAAATCTATTCTGGTACAAATCTGAATGCTCAATTAAGGTGTGTGTATAACATTTTAGGCTGCCACTAACAATGTCTAAAACAATTCCCTTTCAGTAATAGTATATCTGGTTATATAAAGAAAAAAAAATCAATAATGTAAACAGTTTACAATTACTCAATTACACTATATATGACTGTATAAACACTCAGTTTCTTGAGGATTCCCAAACTCTCAATACATACTTTGTTCCATGAAAGATTATGAACCATAATAGATATTCAAAAAAAATCATTATAAAACAGGTTTTTTCATTAACCATTTCATCTCAATTCACTATCACATACAATTGGAACATAATCTAATGCTAATCTATGGAGAGTTGAATGTCATGTCTGGCACCCCATGAGTATTTGCAGCAATAGTACCTATCCCACATCGTATGTGTATTTGGAGAATTATTATGTGTCACATAATATTATTCACAACCTAGAATGCTATCGTCAGGACCCACATGGGTATTTAGAGTTTTTCTTATACTCACACCCAATTTCTCTATTTAACATATACATGACATATATCAAATGAGTAATGATTAATGAATATTAACCTTATTATCACATTTAATAAAAAGAAAATTCATTAATAAATTCAATAATTAATTTATCTATTTCAATAAATTTAAAAATCACAACAATTCCTAATAATTAATTCAATAATTATTTAATCTAATTTTACTATATCAATAACCCAATAATTAATTCAACAAATAATAATTTCTAAAAATTACACTTTCTCAATATCCCACTAATTAATTCATAAATTAATTAATTAAATCAATTTCACACAATCACCATCACATTTATAAATTCCTTTATTAATTAATATACTCAATTTCCAAACTCAACATCACATTAATTAATTATAGGCTAAATTACCTAAATCGATTCCAAAGTCTCACCATATCATTAATTAATTCAAAAATTAATTTATCTAATAAATTCCACATACTCAATATCTCATTATCTAATCTAATAATTTTTTAATCAAAATTCATATTCCTTTTACTAATTAATTCCCTAAATTAATTAGTTCAATTAATGAAATTAAATTAATAATAATTAAATAGAAAAATTGAAATTATATACACATAATAGAAATAAACACTTTGGTATTTGAATCTTATACCCTCTTCCTCGATATCGGTGATGAACGCTCACCGAAAAAATCCCTAATTGAAGTGGAAAGATCAAGAATTTTATAAGGAGAGAGATCAAGATATGAAACAAATACCATAAATCTAATGAAACAAAATCACAAAATCGTAGATATATATCAACAAAACTATACCATGATTCTAAAAAACAATATCAATATGAACCAAAGTAGGTAATAAATTCCATCCATGAATTAAGGTGAATCAAGAGATAAGAATGAAACCACATGGTAGAATATCCACTTATTAGGAGGCATGCATATATTCAATTTATATTTTGAATCATGATGAACGGAGGTTAAGATACCAATGAATATTTCAGGTGGCCTCAAAAAATAATACAAATAAACTATTCATGAGATAGGGTCAATTTTGAGTTAAAAAGGGGTTCCAAGAATTTTGAATATATTTTTTGTGTTAATTAGAAACATGCATATGGTTTCTTGGTTAAGGGTACACAGTTTTCCAAACTCTATCCATAAATTGTGAAACTCTTAAAGGGGGAATAGATTACTCAAAAAGGGATTATTTATTGAAAAAAATTTCTAGATATGAAATCCCATTGGTTTTGGGTTTGCACAGTTTTATAGGCTGGGTGCACCATTTTGAAAAAATAATGCACCAACCATAGACAACCATCCTCCTTCGAAAAAATCCAATTTTCACTAAAACGCACTAAAAGAAAGAACATGAAAATAAATACTGAAAATAAGGTAAAAGATAACATATATATAATCCCAATACCTCTCAATGAATTGTTGGGATCTTATGGTCTCTACACATTAAAATTTCTTTTCCTTTTGTTGAACATCCAAGAAATACTACAAATAAAAGAAAAAAAATATTGGGAAACTGAGTGTGCATATACTCATATTTCTAGTATGTTTCATGTTGATATTTTCGATTCGATAATATTTCCTTATAAAATTTATATTCTTTTGTGTTTTTAAAATCACAAAAAATTTATCATAATGAAAAATATTTTTTTTACTATGGAATATATTCATAAGGAAAATTTCCCTTCTCTAAGAAAATGATTATCCTTAACTTTTTTTCACAGCCTCATTTTATAATCTATTTAAACCGAACTCATTTTATTAATAAGTAAAAAAATTGTGATTTATATCTAAAACCTCGAAATATTATAATTCCATGGATATAGTTTATTCTATTTTCATACTCCATGATCTCTGAAAAACAAATTCTGAATTATCTATAATTTAGACTCAGAATTATCTGAAATTCAGATTATTAATTTGTTGAAATTAAACCCTAAAATATCTCTTAATTCATACTTAGAATCCCTTATAACTCCAATTCTGAATTTCTCAGTATTTATATAATGGATTCCTCATAATTCAGAATCTAATTCCTCTTAATTCAGAATTTGAATTCCTCAAACTTTAGACTATGAATTCCATAGAATTATGGCTCCAAATTACCTAGAATTCATACTCTGAATTCCTTAGAATTCATATTCAAAATTGAATGGAATTTAGAATCTATAATCTATAGTATTTAGATTTTTTATTCTTTGTAAAATAGAATCTGAATATCTGTATCCTATAAACTATGAAATTTTCATTGTTTAGACTCTGAATTCTATTTTTACGTAGTCTCCGAAAAATTTATTTGATTAAGGAAATTAATTTTACTAAAAAATGTTATAATTATGAAATGATTTCATATAATTTTTTCTAACTAACCGTAGGTTGAGTTACATGTGTACAGTTCCCACCGACATTTATGGAAAAATATGACTGTTGGAGGAGAATATTATCGTTGGATATGTGCCTAAAAATTAGATATCTTTCAAAGAAGCTCATAACTATTGATCGACCATGTGATTACATATTGATGATGTTATTTCTAAAGAAATAATCTCATGATTAGTGTTCAGTATGCTCCTTATTTAGATTCCTTTATGAAACTTCGATTTTTGCTGAGTACAATCCAATAATTTTTGGGATAGGAATGAAGGGGTACTGAATACATTGTTGTTTGATGATATATGGGGATAGGAAGGTAGAGGTTCAAACTACCAAAAATACTGATTTCTTGTGGGGATAACAATACAGATTCTGATATTCTTATTGAAGGATTACCATGGTGTGGGTGAGACAGACGTTTTTGAATGTATAAATCAATGGACCTTTGTCAAAGGTTGTTGGATACCCTACTCTTTGGGATAAAATATTTAATAATTTCTACTTGTTTTGTTTCAATTTTATTGCCACTACATTTTGATAAAGGAAGAAATTATAACTTTCTTATAATTTCTTTTAATTGGATACACTCTTATTAATCAAAATATATATTCTTTAATGTAGAATATATTCCTCGTAAACACTCCTTCAATTTCATTTCTGGAACCATAATTCTGGAACCTAAGAAAGATTGTTTATTAAAAATAATTGCGCCATTGTAAATTTACCTTCTTTAAATTGGTTAAACATATATTTACATAAGGTTAATAATGAATTTTTTTAAACATAAAATTCACCCCCTCATTTAATATAGCATCAAAATATACTATTTTACCCTACAATTGGTATCTGAGAAGGTATCTGAAATACATATACTTAACTATATGTTTTCTTACTATTGTTTCTTTTTTATAAAATTTTCATGATTAAATTTTCTTGCTTATGTTTTGTTTGGGATTTATATCATTATAAACAATCTTTTACTCTTAACAAATTTTGGTCGAAAGAAAATTTTATATAAAATTGCAGGAATGAAATTTTCATAGATTGACAATATAAAGCCTACTAGACAAATTATATTTGATGGGAATGATTATGAATAATGGAATGATCGTATGAAGTCTTTTTTTATAACTAATGGAGTGGATATGTTTGTTATTCTTACGGGAGATTAAAAAAATTTAGGATAGGATTTCAAAACCTATACTAATCAAAATAAATCAGAATACCAATTAAACTACAATGTATGTTATACATGTTGTTTTCCATGAATAGAAACATATCTAATCATATTTCTTCTAGTGATGATGTAAATTATATCTAGATGAAACATAATGTAACTCATTTTGGTATATCTTATGTTATAGAAACTAGAAGAGCTATACTGATAGCAGAATATCATGGACTTATATTTCCTTATGCAGAACAAGTATGTAAGGTATAATAAAGGTTTATAAGAATTTTTAATGGTCTACAATCTATGGGTGAGAATGGCCTTGATGGTGATTCGCTTTTAGACAAGATTATTGATATTATCCTTAATGAGTGGGTATCTAACAAAACATATACGTATGAAAATAGGAATGTATCTCAAATTACTGTGGATGAGATTTTTGGAAATCTTCATCATCCAAAGAAAATAATGAAGATATGTGATGATATGAAGAAGAAGAATAATGGAAATAGAACTATAGCCTTTTCTACTACAAATGTCAAGACTCCTGAAAGTGATACAAGATCAAAGTATATGAAATTCATTGTTCAATCTAAATCTTGTGAAAGAGAAAAATCTTGAGAATGATCTATCTAATCTTTCATGAAGGATGAAGATGATATTTTTAATGATATACATTCAATATTGATATAAGTATAAAGAAATAAAAGACAATAAAGACTCAGATGCCACTTGATATGAATGAAAAAGAGCAGGGTATATAAGGTCTGATTGTCCTATTCTTAAAAAACAATAGGAATGAAAATCATTCTGAGAAGAATAGAAAGAAGTACTACAAGGGTAAAAATAATAATGTATTGAAAACCAATTACACCTGCAGTTCTAGTAATTTTGAATCTTCTGATAAATCCTCAAAGTATGAATAATTTGATTAGAAGAATACTTTTTTAGTAGCTAGACTACCGATTTAATATCATCATCTAATTTCCAAGGTACACAATGTTGAATCAATCACTAATGTGTCATTGAATTAAATATATACTAATGATACATATTATGAGTCTTCAGATGAAGAATAATATTATGATAAATATAATACAATATGTTCTTATGAACAAGTGTCTTGGTTTGGTATACTTAATAAGAATGAAAATTCTAAACCAAATAAAAAGAATGATAAAGAAAATTCTAGAAATTCGATTCTAACTAACGAAGTATCTAATAATTCTAAATATTAATATCTGAAACTATCTGGTTTCAAAAGTGTTTGTAAATTTATTTGGAATTTAAATTTTGAGAAGGATAAACATTATAAGGATCTAAAAAATTTATTTTCTAAGAAAAATATTTTCGAGGTTAACTATAGTTTCAAAAATAATGGTTTTGGGTATAAAAATTTTGTTTTTAAACTAAATAAAGAAATATAATCCTTAAGGATATTCATTTCAAACATTACCTTCGGTATGGAAAATTTTGACAAGTTGTATTCCCAAATTTATCCGTTAAGGAATCATTATAGGTTTGGTTACACCTACTCTATACTTATTTTTAGTACTAACTATTTTGTTCCAAAATGTGATCCATTTTTCACTAATTATCAGTGTGGTGGAAAATAGGAAAAAATTATTCATTAAATAAATCCTAGTCCTTATATTTTTAAAAATCATAATTTTCTAAGAAAATTTGGATTCTTAAAATTTTTATTTCCAAATCTTCGGATCCAAGAATATTTGGATTCCAAAAGTCTAAATCATTTATTTTTATGAAAATAAAGAAAGTTAAAACATCAATAAATTGTAAATAAATTGTGGATGTTCTCACATTATAACTATTAACGAAAACTACATTGAAAATGTTATCAAGAAGAAACGAGGACAAGTGACATTTTTAGATAATGGTCATGAAGAAATTGTTGGTATAGGTAACATTGTTCTTCTTTGAAAAATATTAATTTCAAATGTTTTTTAAGGATTTTAGTCACAACCTCATTAGAATAAGTCAATTATTTGATTATGGTTACCTTGTGAATTTTAGGAATGATAAAGGCTTAGTATAAAATTCCATGGAAGAATTTTTTCATTATGCCCATAAGCAAGATAATATATATACACAAAACATAGAAGAGCATATTATCCATGATATACCATGGCATAGTGATATAGAAGGCCAATCTTGGTTATGGAATAAATGGTTAAGACACTGAAACCTTAGAAACCTATGCAAACTCTCTCAAAAAATATTTGTTAAGGATCTACCAAACCTTTTATTTGATTCTTCAAAAAAATACCCTTGTTAATTTGGAAAGAATCAAAAATCAGGTTTTAAATTAATCAGTGAAGTGTCAAATTTAGATGAACTACTATTAGTGCATATGGATCTTTCTGTTCGAACATAATGTGGAAGTATTGGTTGAAAATATATTGTATTTATCTTTGTTAATGATTACACTAGATTTACATGGGTATAAATTCTACCAAAAAAGACTGATTATTTTTCTTATATCTAAATATTTAAATCCCAATTTAAAAATGAGAAAATCCTTCCATTGATTACTATTCATAGTGATCATGGAGGAGAGGTTCAAAATTCATATTTTGAAACTTTTTGTAGTATAAAAGGCATTACTCATAACATTGATGCTCCAAGAACTCATCAATGGAATGGTGTTGTTGAAAAAAGAAATTTAATTCTTCAATAGATAAGTAGAAACATGTTGAGTTAATATTCTATTGCTAAAAAATTTTGAGACGAAGCTGTATAGATTGCTTTATATACTATAAATCATGTTTCGATTTGTTATTTTCTTAACAAAACCCCATATGAATTGTTGAATGGTAGAAAACCTAGAAATTCCTACATCAAGATATTCTGTTTCCAAGTATTAATTCTGAATACTAAGGATAATTTACATAAATTTACACCAAAATATAGTGAATGAATTATCCTATCATACACCATAACTTCTATGGCTTATTGAGTTTTTAATAAAAGTACTTGTACATTTGAAGAAAAATTTCATGTTAAATTCGCTGAAACTGATCTTTTTTAAAAGAACCCCTAACCATATCTTCATATGAGTTATCCAAGACTGATTATCATACCATGATAGATGATCCTTCTCATATGGAAAATTCTCATGAAAATGTTTCTAACATTTTTTCTCCAAAATAGATCTTACCAAATGCTGATGAACACGTTTTATAATACATAACTCAGTTTTTTACTAGGAATCATCCCAATGATAGTATAATTGATGTTTAAAATAAACTAGTAAGGACTAGAAGTTCCTTATGAAATGATGTGGAACATATTTCATTCCTATTCCAATAAGAACCAAAAATAACTGATGAAACATTAGGTGATGATGATTTGATTAAAGCCATATAAGATAATAAAAATGAATTCGAAAGGAATAAAGTCTAGACCATTGTGGAAATTCCAAAGGGAACTTCTGTAATTGGGGTAAAACGGGTCTCTAGTTTCTAAATTCTATAATAAACAAAAAATAATACACTATCAAGAAACATATGCTATAGTAGCTAGACATGAATCTCTTCACAATTTAGATGCTTTTTTAATTCTTTAATTATAAACATTTTAAAATGGATGTAAAATGTGTTTACCATAATGGATATGTTCCCAAGGATGTTTATGTGGAATTAACTCCACATTTTGAAGACTCAAAAAATACTAACCATGTTTTCAAACTGACGAAAGCTTTATATGGACTTAATAAAGCCCCCTGATCCTAGTATGACATACTTACCTGATTCGGGTTAAAAACAATTATATTAACATAACTGATGATCCAGCCCTTTTTAATAATAAACATAATATAATTTTTTGATAGTTTTAATTTATGTTTATGAAATTATATTTGGGTCAACTCAATAACCATTAGCTGATTCACTTGTGAATCTAATGAAATACATGATTGAAAGAAGTATAAAGGGTGAGTTAAACTCTTGCCTAGGATTTCAAAATTTATAAAAAATCATAAAGAAAATAAATATTTGAACATAATTTTTTTCATTATATTATTACAAATTATTTATTTGGCAATAATAAAATTATATGAATTCCAATCCGTACCTCAATTTCTCTTGATCTTGATAAAGTTGGAAACTATTAGATAAAACATCATTTAGAGGTGTGATATGAAGTTTTTTATACTTGACATAAATTCATACATTTTTAATGTTTTCATTATGATTATGATTTAGATATCAATCTAATAATAATTAATATGATTTAATAATAGGGTAGTTTTTTTCTCTATTTAATGGGAACCATGGATTTAGGCCTTTCTTATACTTCTAGAAATTATTTTGTTTTAAACTGTTTTACAAATTCTGGTTTTTATAGATGTAAAATTCATATGAAATATACATCTATAACTTTTAATTTATTTATAAGATTCATTAGATTCATATACATGAAAAAATATACACTCAGTAGCTCTTTCCACCAATGATGTTGAATGTGTAGCAGCTGAAAATTATTGTGCTCAAGTGTTGTGGATGCAACAGAAAATCACATACTATGGTACATGTTTTAACCAAACATAGATATTGTGGGATAATACTAGTTATATTAACCTAAGATAAAACCTTTTACATTAATCTCATGAAATACTCATAGATATTATTAACCACTTTCTTAGGGATCACTCACTAAAATGAGATTTCATTCTTCTATTTATTAGAATTCAAGAACAACAAGATGATATTTTTACAAAATCATTACACTCCGATAGATTTGAATACATTAAAAAAAGTTAGGAATGATAACCATAAGATAATATTCCATGTTATCTTTTTTGAAACCTATATACTTACATTAAGATACTTGTTTTCATAAGGGGAGTTCATTTTTTTGTTAATCAATTTGTTTTCATAATAATTTTTTTTCAAAAATTTTCGTATTAAATTTTTATTAAATTTTTTAATATATTTTTTTTCATAATAAATATTTTTCGTAATAAATATATTTTGTAATTTTTTTCATAATCATCATTTTCTTAACTAATTTTTTAACCATAATATTTCTGTTTTATAATTTTCTTGTATTCAAATTTTTCTTAATAAATTTTTTTGGAAGCTAATGTCCTTCAAAAAGATTTTCCGTATGACTAACAATATTTCTAGAAATCCAAAAGGTATGTTTCCATACATAATATTTTGAAAATTGAATTTTTTACTTGTTGGCATTATGATAATGTTTTAAGAAAAAAAATTGGATTCACTTTTCTTCTATCCTAATTTTTACCTCAAAACATAAAAAGATCAGAACGTATCAAAAATAATTCTTCGGCATTCTTCTCAGCCATCAGAACAAATTGCCTTTGTTTTAACTATTGTTTCAATATGAAAAAATGAACTGTCACCACAATGCCTCTATAAATTCCCCATGTAATGGTTGTCCCACATTGGTTTTAAATCTCATGCGTGCTGAAGCAATTCTTCTCTACTTATGGATCATTCTGAATATTTTGGTTTGCTCAAATTTGAATGTATTTGGAAGATTCCATGTAGAATAAAAGTATGTCAGCTAAGGTAATTAATGAATATAAGATCAACTGAGAGAGACTAATAGATCTGAAAATAACAACTATGTATAATTCTATTATTTTGATGAAAAACAAGTTGAATGCATGTGAAAGTATATGTATACTGAAACAAAGGGACATGATTTAGTGTATATAGAGTTGTTCGTGGAATTTTATGAGACCATAAATATTTTTGATCAGAATGGGAATGATAAGTTTTCTAATAAGAGTTATAGGAAAACTAATTCCCTTTCCTTTTACTGGGATGCAAGCATTATAGGAATTCCATACGTGGGGGATGCTGATTTCTGGACCTAGAAGAAACTGCATATATCAAAAAGTTTTGATAATGGGAATTCCACAGGATGCCTTGGTTTATTTTGGTTGAATACACTGAAGAGTAATCATCCCTCTAAAAATTTCCAGATTCTAGAGTTGTGGGTTTAGGGATTTCTCATTCCTAGAAATGGAGATAAGGATACCTTAAAGAATAGTGACATTAATGTTTTGGATTTTCTGGTGAATCTATGGAAGATTAATCTAGTGAATTATATCCTGCATAAAATTTCAAATATCAAAAAAGGGAATATGAAATCTCTGTTTATTATGTATCCGTCTATTCTTTCGAAGGTCTAATTCCTTTTTCTAGGTTCATTCAAAATCCCATGTCGTTTGAAGCCCGAAACTTTCAATGTCATGTTTCTCTATGATGACACACTGAAAAAGATGAAGGGTGGATGTAACAGTAAATTAGGAAAATCTGATGACTTGTCTAAAAGAGATATCGAAGACTTATACAAGAATCTGGAAGTCACTGAGACTTCCAAGAAGGGTGATAAGAAAAGAAAACAGAAGGAATCAGAAGTAAAATGAAAACTCCTACAGTTCAAGAAACCCAGTCATAACCTCCAAAATCTACGAAGAAAAAGAACTATTCATGCAAAGATGATGCTAAATGGAGAGAGGAAACAAAGAATAATAAGGAATGAGAGCCTAGATTTGAATTGGATCATACTAAGGAAAAATATTTAAATATTAAGACTAATAGGGAGTATTAAAAACAATAAAATGGTAAAAATATAAATAATAAGAAAAATGAGGCAAAAATAATTCGATCACTTTTCAAAGATACTGAGAAAACATCTTAAAAATTTTAGGCACCATATTCATTTCTCAAGGAGCCAGTACCAATAGAGACTCTATTAATGAAAATGGTAATTCTGGAACCTGATGAAGAGGAATATATTGTGTAGAAATATGAAGTAGAAGAATAATAATATGAAAAGGGGATGATACTAATGATGTCATAAGGAAATTTGAGCTATATCATGAGAAAACGAGTCATTGTGAGAAATTGTCGATTTGGACTTCCGAGTTCAAATATTCTAAACAAGATACTCAAGGGACAGAAGAATATGGTCATTAAAAAGTAAAAAACCCTTAGAAGTAGAGAAAAACAACCATGAATTTGTTCCATTAGAGGATATGGCTATAGATTCTAGAATGAAAAATGTTGAGGAAGAAATAATAGTCCAAATATTAGATAGTGAGCATGAATCCAAAAAGGCTAGAATGAACATTCCGAGAGCTAATAAAGGAAAACATGTTTTAGCTGGTACACCTATGAAGGTCATGGTGGCTATAATAGATGATGGTAAATCTTCTAAAAAATTAATAATGATATAGAGAATGAATCCTCACAAATAAGGGAATATGATTTTGAATCGTCTTCTATCAGTTGGTATTTTTTGGTCCATTCCCTAATGAAATTGGTTGATACAATTCCTTTATTTCCTAATATTGGCTCCAGATTCCAGATTCTTTAGCATTAGTTTAATTTTAAATTGGATTTTGTTTCTATGCGTATCGATAAATTTATGAGGCTTAAGGCTGATTTTAAATCATTCTACATATGATATGGTTCTCAGAAGAGGTCATGCTTTGAAATCACTATGTGGTCCCAGAAGATTATTGAAGAGACGATAATACTTTATGAATTTCAGGATATTTTGAAGGATTATTTTGATACTAAAGATAAAAAGATCAAAAATAATGTTAATTCTTTCAATGGGAAGATCAATCATGAAAACATAACATAGAAGAAGAAAGATAAGGATATTAATGGGAACCTTAATTCAGTTTCTTTAAATATGAAAATGCAAAGAGATATGAAAATCATTTTTGAAGAAAATTTTAGTAAGCAGGATGTTATTTTGAAAACTAAAGCAGAAACTCTTAATGCTCTTGCATAAAATATCAATGCTCTGGAGAAGAAAAATGAAGATCAAGATCAACTGCTAAATAGATTTCAGGGGGGTCATAAACAACTTAAAAAGTTCAGTACCATTTTTAAGAATATTATGCCAAATAAAAAATAAGGAATATTTTTTTCCTTAACATTGATCATTTTTTTATTACCTTCCTTGTATAAAATTCAAAATTATAATGAAAATTCTTTTTTTTCTTCGGTTTTTTTGTTGTATATTATTCTAATATTTTAAACACCTTATTTATTTTTCCATCCATTATATTACTTTCTGAAAATCACATAATGGGGGAAAGGAATGGTATAAAATAATACAATGCAATGAAGAGAATGTTATGAGTAAGGGGGAGTCTATCTGTGGGGTGGGGGGTATCAAAAAAATATTTCCTTATGTGAGAAAAATAAAAATTTATTTATAGATTACATGAATACAATCCATAGAGATTTTAAAACCTAGGGTGGTTAGTTGTATTCACCATGATACCTATGTAAAGAGATATAAGTTTTCCTTTTATATATCATTAAAAAATTAGTCCTTATATTATTTTTCATAAGGTTATATGGGATTTTAAAAAGGGGGAGGTTTTCAGGTTAATATGGTTTTCTTATGACTTTTCTATTCCTCTGTGTTTTCAAAATTACAAACGCTTTATCTTAATGAAAAATATTTTTTTCTTATATATCATTTTCAAATGGAAAATATACCGTCTCTAAATAATTGTTTATCCTTACATTTATTTTTCATTGTCAAATTTTATAATCTCTTAAAATCAAATACATTTTATTACTAAGTCATAAATTCTTCTTTATATATAAAATAATGGAATCTTATAAAACCCTGGATATAGAGTTTTCTGGTTTCATAATCTGTATTCTCTGAAATACATATTCCTAATTCTTTGAAATTCAGAATCAATATTCTCGGAAATTCAGATTCTTAATTATATGATATTTAGGCTTTGAATTACTCATAATTCATACTCTGAATTCCTCAAAATTTGGACTCCACGTTCCTTAGAATTAGGACACCAAATTCCATATAATTCAAACTCTGGAATCTATAGAATTCATATTCTGAATTCTTTATGAAAAATAATATCAATATCCATATCATATAAATCTGAATGTTTATTTTTTCAGCTCATAATTATATTTTTCCTTAGACACAAATAAATAAATTTCATTTAGAATCATTATTTTCTGAACCCATGATATTGTTTTCAAATGAAGTAATTTAATCTATTTCTAACTAATTGTTGTTTGAGTGATACATGTATACGTCCCTCTGAAATTCAAGAAAGAATATCACTGTTGGAGGAGGAAGCTGACTGTTGGAGATGTGCCTATAAATAGAAGGTAATTTTAAAGATCTCATAACTATTGATCAACCTATAGATTACATATTGTTGATATGGTTTCTAAAGAGAGTTAATATCATGCTTTTATCATGTTGAAAACCTTTTCTAGCTTGGTTCGTGAAACTCTAATTATTGTTGATTACAATCGAGGACATCTGGGGATATTAAGAAAAATGTATTGACTACCTTAACGATAGAGGAATTCCCAGGATAGGAAGATAGAGGATCCAACTATGTTAATGATTGATGGATTGCATGGATAGAGAGAATGATTATAATATTCCTATCGAGGGCCTAACCCGGTGTTGGTATGGCATACATTCTTTAATGTATAAACCAAGGGACCTTAATCAAAGTTTTTCAGATACCATACTCATTGTGATAAATGATTTCATACTTGTTACTTTTTTGGTTTCATGTTTATTTACACAGCATTTTGATAAATGAAGGAAATATAACTTTCTTATAAATTCATGTAATTTGATATAATCTTACTAATAAGTTTCTATACACATTAATGTAGAATCATTTCATTGTAAGCATTATGTAAGTATAACTTATAGAACAATATTTTCGAAACCTAAGAATATTGGTTTAGTATAACTAAAAGAGTCTTTTTGAATTTACATTGTCTTACTTCGTTAAATATAGTTTTACTTAAGGTAAAAAATGAACGTCTATAACGCCCCATACTTTACATACATAGTTATTACATCAGAATTGAAGCACACTTATTACAACATATAACAAAACTAGGAAAGGACCATATAGGTATAGAGTCTTTAGAAACTGTGAAACATAAACAATTGGTTCATAAAGAATCTACTTTTCCTCCCATTTATTTCATCATATCCAGAGTCCCTTTTTGCATATTCTACTTAATAACCTTCATCCTGGCCTGGGGAAATAAAACATTCAAAAGGGTGAGCTCAAATTCCTAGTAAGGGTAAACAAAAGAAATATCAATAACATCATATACATAAGAACATATCTTTTGGAAATCTTAACCTGCAAAAGAGATCATAATTTCATAACATGGTATAAATCATAGCAGTAAATTATAAACCAAATAATCATAACATAAAACATGAAACTTTGTGGCATACACACATAATCATAGAGAATCATTTCTTATTAGTCAAGACTCATTTCCAAGACTATCTTAGTGGACAAAGTCCATTTCTGAACCGAGTTCACTCCTCGTTTCAGTCCTGTTTCACTAAACTGGTTTATCCTGCCGTTTCAGCCATGTCTATCTCATGAGATATAAAATCTTTACCCAATGCATTGGATGGAGATATAGGTCTCACCCATCTCATAATGATACCATTCATATGTGTTCCACAAAATCATAAATCATACATCATTTCATAACCCATGTAATAAAAATGGGATTCTTAAATAACATGACATCATAAAAAAATTCATATAAGATAAAAGAATTCATAAAAATAATTCCATCAAAAAATAATCATATCAATGTAATAATAGGTATATAAATAGAACCCTTTATTATCATAGATGGAAAATAATTTTGATAAAATACTTGAACTCCATTCTTGAGGAAAATATCCTTTCTACTTCAAAAACACTTTTCATTTCTTAACATGTCATATAATTCTAAACTAAAATAAGTTGATTAAAAATAAACATTAAAACTTGTAAAGGAATCTTCTTGAATATGATGTTTTAAAAATTCATTCATGCTGTATAAGATAAAAAAACATTCTTCTCATACTTTTGTCGGAAAAGTCAAAAAGTACCTCGTACGAAAAACGACAAAAGATTCCATTCATATCTTTTACTAAAATCTCATCGAAGGGTAAAATTGGATTTAAACAATTGTAGGTGGATGGAAATAATATTACATATTGAGGAAACATGGATTTGGACAATGAAATACACCCCAATAAATACCAAAGTATAAACAATCTCGGATAAAAATGAGATTGTGATATTTTTCCTTTACCTTAGGTATGATTTTCTTTGTAAGTGTCTGAACCTCCTATATAATGATTTAAATAATGTCATTTACTTATTCCATAATCATAATCATTGTTATTATATCATATATGGTCATATTCTTAGCTTATTATTAGTAATATTTCATTGCTACTTGTTATACGGGTGTTTATTACTTTTTGTTCTTATGCGCGTTTTGTCGAATAAATTATTATTATTCATTTTAGGTTATAGATACCTCATTTCCAGAATGGTATTAGTGTAATATATATCATATTAATTCATTCAATTCATTTATATAATCATTATGCAATGAAGATCATGTAGGATGAGTCGCATCACATTGTGGAGACGGTATTCCGTACGTACTCACGAGCGATGATATCGTTCCCATGATCGTGGAATTGTATTAGAGTCTATGTATACTATTTCAGAATCAATATCAATTTACAATAATCATATATATTCATTCTTTACACCATTATACCCATCCAAGAAAGGGGGTGGGGGAAAATAGATTACACCACGGCGTGGAGACGGTATTCCATAAGTACGCACGCACGGTGATTTCATTTTCCGTTGGATGGATAGATGGTGAAATAGGGTTGTTTCATACATATAATAACATATCAGTATATTATTGATACTGATGATATTACTTCATAATGAAACAACTAAATAATAATAAGTGGAAGAAGAAATAAAGATGAAAGAATCGGTAACGGACATTACCTCTTCTTTGAAACGCTTCTTTGAGACCTCCTTTTAGGGCACTAAAATTGGTCATTGAAGAAGACCAGGACCTCTAGGATGTCTCTAGGGAAGTGGAGAGAAGAAATCGGTAGGGTTTGGCCGAGCTTGAAGTCTCAATGTGGTGTGAGGATGAGGGGGAGGAGGTTCCCTTTTATAAGGGAGGAGTGGGGCTCCTTTTGAAAAACCAAAACTATTATTTTATTATAAAGCTAAATTCTATTTTAAATAGCTCCAAATTGATTTATTTATAAGCTAAGGTGGGTATCGGTCGAAATACTCTCATCCAATATAATTTATACAAGTTTAGGTTCCTATTTTAACCTTATCATTTATATTTAACATTAAGTTAAATAATTTTACTTTTACCTTGTCTTCTTGTGTTCTTACACTATAAAGTTAATAAACATACTATAACAAGCCAAACGAACCCTAAGTTGTTTATTTATAATATATATAACCTTATCTAAGTCATTTTTCTGAGGCTTAGATTTTTAGGAATAAAATAACAATTAATAATATAATATTTGTTTTAAAAACAATTTTATGTTAATTTTGACACTATTTAGTAACTGATTTTTGTGAAAATCATAATAGAATGATTAGTTCTGAGAAAGTTAATTACATAAATACTAATATTTTATATTAACCTATAAAATTAGTGGAATCCGTAAAAAGTCTAAAATTACATTTATTTGGGTATTTATAACATCAATTATGTCAATATTTCATTAATAAGATAATTACTACATCATCATTGTGTCATAAATAAATTAAATTATATCAAGTTTAAAAATTATAAATAAAATACCATTATGTAGTAATTATTTTTTTCTTTCTAATGAATATTTATAGTTGAATGTTACTTATGTATACCCCTATATTAAAAATTATTTACCTATTAAACTTTTATTTTAACTATTTTAACCCTTCTTTAAATAAATTACTATGAAATGTCCAAATCTAATCCAAGTGGGTCTAAATGGTCATAGTTTAATCATAAGGTTGTTTTTGGTCGAATTACAGTTATCCAATAGAATTAGGACATGTGTTAGGGTAATAATAATAACACTTTTACCCTTAATTACCCTATTTACTTTTAACCGTGGTAAAAAAAGTAAAAAGTTACTATTCACCAAAAAATATTTTCATCTCGTTGAACCATATTTTTGTCCTTCATATTAACCGTGTATCTCAGATTTTCAAAATTCTTCTCACCGAAGCGGTAATATTATGTTTTACGAAAAATTCAGTTTTTTTAACTACCACTTAGTGGTTTCACTATTCATCAAAAAATGAATGTTTCCAGAAAAATACCAAAAATTAGTCCTAAGATATATTTGATATTATAAATTCATAAATGATATTTATTTTACCAAATTCAACACATATCAGTTACATTAACTAATTTAAAAATCAATTCCCGTCGTCAAAACAAATAGCGAGTTTTTAAAAGATAATAACTATCAAAAGATTCACACTTGTTTATGTCTGGATTAAATTTGAAATTACATCCAATGAACAACATTTTATTAAATTGTACAAATATATTATAAATATACATTAAAACCACTAAAATTAATAATTTATCACTTTTAATTATTTCGATTAAAAAAAATTTAATTAAATTTTAATAATTTTAACTATTCATCAAAATATGAAAGTTATCCAAAAAGTACCAAAATTTTACCCTAATCTAATTTCGGAATTCTGAATCCATAAATGAAGTCCATTTTGAAAAGTAAAATTTATAAAATTTCAAAAAGTGGTAATTACTATTCATAACAGCTAGTTTTAATAATATTTTAATAGCATATCATTGTTTAGTGAAACTCGGTATTGCGTACGACGCAAGCTATTGAGGAAGGCCGCGGTTGCATATAATGCAAGCCAAGTTAGTTTTGTGTGTAGTGAAAGATTCCTTTGATAAAAACAAAAAAATTCTCATAAAAGTCTCGGGCATTACATTCTACCCCCCTTAAAATGAATTTCGCCCTCGAAATTCGTCACATTGTAACAAAAAGATGAGGATACCTCCCTCTCATCATATCCTCAAGCTCCAATGTAGCTTCTTATAATTGGTGGTTCCTCCATAAAATTTTCACCAAGCGAGTGGTCTTGTTCGGTTGGACTTTTTCGCTACGATCCAGAATCTCTATCGGCTGTTCTTCCTAAGAATGATCTTGTTCCAGCGGTACAACGTCTGAGCTGAGTACATGTGAAGGATCAGGTATGTACTTTCTCAGGAGAGATAAATGGAACACATCGTGAACTTGAGAGAGATTCGGTGGATGCGCCAATCAGCAGGCTACCTTCCCAACACGATCCAGTATTTCGAAAGGACCGATATATCTAGGGATCAACTTTCCCTTCTTTCCAAATCTCATGACCATCTTCCAGGGAGATATTCGTATGAACACTTTATCACCCACTTAAAACTCTAAGTCCTTTCTTCGGTTGTCGGCATAACTTTGCTGTCAACTCTGAGCTGCTCTTATGTGTTGTTTAATATGTCAGACCTTTTATGTCATCTCATCAACAAGATCAGGTCCTAATAGCTTTCTTTCCCCAACATCATCCCAACAAGTTGGAGTCCTGTGTTTCTTTCCATAGAGAGCTTCATAAGGAGCTATCTGAATACTAGAGTGAAATCTATTATTATAAGAAAATTCCACCAAAGGTATGTGTTGATCCCAACCACCTTTAAAATCCATAGAGCAAGATCTCAACATATCTTCTAGAGTTTGAATTGTTCTCTTAGACTGACCGTCAGTCTGAGGATGATAAGAAACGCTAAAACTCAACTCTGTATCCAGAGTATGCTGAAAACTTCGCCAGAACAATAAGGTAAACCTCGGATCCCGATCAGATATAATAGAAAGTGGTACTCCATGCAATCTTACAACTTCCTTTACATATATCCTAGAAACCTGATCCAGAGAGAAATCCTCTTTAATAACAATGAAGTGTGAAGACATTGTAAGACGATCAACTATGACCTAGATAGAATTGTTGCCTTTGGATGTTTTAGGAAGTCCTTTGACAAAGTCCATAGTTATTTTTTCCCATTTCCATTCGGGTATGGGTAATGGATGTAACATCCCCTTAGACTTCTGTCTCTCAGCTTTAACTTGATAACAATCCAAGCATTGAGAGACATATTCAACAATATATCTTTTCATGCCATCCCACCAGAAGTACTAATTCAGGTCCCTATGCATCTTCGTGCTTCCAGGATAAATAGATAATGAATAACTATGAGCCTCATCCAGCAGCTCCTTCTTTAATTCGGGGATGGGAGGAACACAAATTTGATTCCTAAACTTTAATATCCCATCACAATCAATGTTGAATTCAGGAACATTTCTCACCTTCTTTTGTAACTCGACATCTTCTTTATGTGCCTCTTTAATCTTCACATGTATAGATGGTTGAACATTCAATTGAGAAAGATACAATTTTCCCCCTTGAAATATAATTCCAAGATCCATCCTTTGTAAATCCATAAGTATTGGATATTTTGTGATCCTCATCATGGATAAACGGGCATGGTCTTGTCGACTTAATGCATCATCCACCTTGTTGGAATTCCAAGGGTGGTAATGGATTGAGTAGTCGTAATCCTTAATCAGCTCTAACTATCTTCTTTGGTGCATATTCATCTCCTTTTGTGTGAAAATATACTTTAAACTTTTATGGTCAGTATAAATGTCAAACCTTTCTCCATAAAGATAATTCCTCCAAATCTTTAATGCAAATATTACCACAGCTAACTCCAAATCAGGTGTTGGGTAATTTTGCTCTTTGATTTTCAACTTTCGTGAGGCATAAGCTATCACTATATCATTTTTCATAAGAACACACCCCAATACCTTGTTGGATGCATCACTGTAGATCACAAACCTTTCCCCACAACAAGGCAGCGTGAGCATAGGTGCACTGGATAGCCTTCTTTTCAACTCCTTGAAATTCTCTTCACATTCTTCTGTCCAAACAATCTTAACTCCTTTCCGAGTCAACTTGGTGAGTGGATTATATAATCATGAAAAAAATTTCACAAAACATCGATAATATCCATCTAAACCAAGAAAACTTCGGATCTCGGTTACTGTTCTTTGAAGCGCTTCTTTGAGACCTCCTTTTAGGGCACTAAAATTGGTCTTTGAAGAAGACCAGGACCTCTAGGATGTCTCTAGGGAAATGGAGATAAGAAATTGGCAGGGTTTGGCCGAGCTTGAAGGCTCAATGTGGTGTGAGGAAGAGGGGGAGGAGGTGCCCTTTTATAAGGGAGGAGAGGGGCTCCTTTGGAAAAATTAAAAATATTAATTTATTATAAAGAAAAATTCGGTTTCAAATAGCTCAAAATTGATTTATTTCGAAGATAAGGTGGGGATGGGTCGAAAGCCTCTCATCCAATAGAATTTATACAATTTTAGGTTCCTATTTTGACCTTATCATTTAGATTTAACATTAAGTTAAATAATTTTACTTTTACCATGTCTTCTTGTGTTCTTACACTATATGGTTAATAAACATACTATAACAAGACAAAAGAACCCCAAGTTGTTTATTATTAATATATTTAACCTTATCTAAGTCATTTTTCCGAGCCTTAGATTTTTAGGAAAAAAATAACAATTAATAATATAATATTTGTTTTAAAAACAATTTTATGTCAATTTTGACACTATTTAGTAATTCATTTTTGTGAAAATCATAATAGAATGATTAGTTAGAAAAAGGTTAATTAAATCAATACTAACATGTCATATTAACCTTGAAAATTAGTGGAATTCATGAAAAGTCTCAAATTACATTTATTTGGGTATTTATAACATCAATTATGTCAATATTTCATTAATAAGATAATTATTGCATCATCATTGTGTCATAAATAAATTAAAGTATATAAAGTTTAAAAATTATAAATAAAATACCATTATCTAGGAAATCATTTTATCTTTTTAATTAATATTTATAGTCGAATTTTTCTTATGTATACCCCTATATTAAAAATTATTTACTTATTAAACATTGATTTTAACTCTTTTAACCCTTCTTTAAATAAATTACTAATAAATGCCCTAATCTAATCCATGTGGGCCTAAATGGTCATATTTTATTCCAAAGGTAGTTTTTGGTCGAATTATACTTATCCAATAGAATTAGGACATGTGTTATGGTAATAATAATAACACTTTACCCATAATTACCATATTTACTTTTCACCGTGGTAAAGAAAGGAAAAAAGTTACTATTCACCAAAAAATATTTTCATCTCATTGAACCAAATTTTAGTCCTTGATATTAACCTTGTCTCTCGGATTTTAGAAATTCTACTCATAAAGTGGTAAAATTATGTTTTATGAAAAATTCAGTTTTTTTAACTACCACTAAGTGGTTTCACTATTCATAAAAAAATTAATGTTTCCAGAAAAATACCAAAAATTAGGCCTAAGATATATTTGATATTATGAATTCAAAAATGATGTTTATTTTACCAAATTCAATACATATAAGTTACATTAAATAATTTAAAAATTAATTCTTTTCGTCAAAACAAATAGCGTGTTTTTAAACGATAATAACTATCGAAAGATTGATACTTGTTTATGTTTGGTTTAAATGTGAAATTACATCCAATGAACAAAATTGTATTAAATTGTAAAAATATATTCTAAATATACTTTAAAACCACTCAAATTAATAATTTATCACTATTAATTATTTCGTTTAAAAAAGTTGTTTTTAATTAAAAGTTAATAATTTTCACTATTAATCAGAATATGAAAGTGATCCGAAAAGTACCAAAATTTCACTCTAAGCTAATTTCGATATTCCGAATCCAAAAATGAAGTCCATTTTGAAAAATAAAATTTATAAAATTACAAAAAGTGGTTATTACTATTCATAACCGCTAGTTTTAAAAATATTTTAATAGCATATCATTGTTTAGTGAAACTCGGTATTGCGTACGACGCAACTGTTGAGGAAGGCCGTGGTTTCGTGTAATGAATTCCATGCTACTATTGTGTGTAGTGAAACATTCCTTTGATAAAAACAAAATATTTCTCATAAAAGTCTCGGGTGTTACAACGTCTTTAGACATACTATTCACCCTTCTTGTAATTGAGCAGCTACATATACTATTTCAATCATACATACATTACCATGTTTCCACAATACATAAAATATTGACATAGTCTTTCCATGTAACAATTATTGTGATCAAACACATACCTCAAATACTCCTAAAATGATGCATTATTATCAATCTCAAAAAATATATAGTGATCACGTGATAATGGTTGGGTTGATACAACAAATGTTGGGTCACCAAAAAAAACATCATTCATAACTCTATATCTTTTTGGTAGAGAAAATCAAAACATCAACATCTTTATTCTCTCCACAACTTCAAATGGTCCAACAGACTTGGGTTCAACCAATCCATCAATGTATCCTATGGAGACCCAATCATGGTGACACCAAATGTAAAATATGATCACCCTCTTTAAACTTTACGGGTCCTAAATGTCTATAATCATATGAGTTTTTTCTACTCTGAGTCATATATATAATGTTTTGAATCAGTAGAACCTACATTGACATCCCTTGAACAATACATTGTCCCAGTAAATATGACTCACCTGCCTCCATCTCGTGTATAGGCGAGATGCTAGGACTACCATAAAGATCTATCTATTGGTTCATCATTATAGTTTCTAGATAATTATTATTTTTTGAACTCTACCAAACGTAGGTTCTTCTACCATTCCCATATAACATCTATGGAACACACATGAATAAAATATTTTATAACATGTATCATTGTATTTTACTACTTTTCTGCATGTTGATGGAACACCATTCTCAGTACAACTTATCTACCATTGTCCTTCATAAAGTACTGAAAAAGAGTGATGTAAAACATGTGTCACTGACTAAAACAATAATACACACAACCTATTGCATATCAAATATTTCCAATTATTATATGACTCTAAAATAAACCTCTAATAAACTCTCATAAACCAATAATAATGGATCTACCATTTTCAAACAGTTCACAATCACACATATAACATACATATTCTAAGGCGTCCTTGGGAGATCCAAAAAAATACCTGGTTATGTAATACGACTTCTATTTTGGAATAGAAAATGCTTATAGTAACCCACTAAACATTGGGGCATAGCCTTCACCTCTTGATATGTGTTACATGTTCTCACGTACCATGCTATATCATTTTTATGTCCAGTCCACCGAAACTATTGATGTTGGTCACAATAACATTTTGTCACGCCTATATGTGCAATCCTATATATATTGTAATTCAAGCATCATATCCTCCTGAAAATTCCCAGGAACAATTACCCTATTTCTGACATAGATAATCTCATTCACATATATGATACAATTACATTGTATCAGACAAACATAAAATCTTTCTGTCAACGTCTGTCATTACATATCCTTATATAGTGTTTTTATCAATCTCAAATGTGTAGAATCCACTGAAACAGATACAAGAGTCATCTTCATTGGAAACTCTTGATCTATATAATGAATCTCACAAAACAAAGTCATCATATTTTTCTCAACAATAGACTCATGAAATACTTTATTATGCTATTTCCTCCTTTAAGAATAAGAAATCTACATCCAATTCTAGGCTTATATGCTAGAACAAAATTAGCCAAATGCATATACTCAATCCCTCTAACATCCTAAGAATCAAATCAAAAATCATGAAATATATAATTTATACTATCATGATAATCATACATAGTAAAATTCTATCCAAAAAGATAGTGACACAAGAACATCATATAATAAACCACTTCACATAATTTGAGTTCATGACTAGGGAAGTTCAATTCATGTGGCCACAATTGTTGTGGCCCATATGCTATAACAATATCTAACTGTATCAACAATGTTCTATGTCTGATTCTAGATGCATCATAATTCACCATATACTCACTTGAATCGGGAATGAAAAATATTGGAATCATTGTCAACAACTTCTTCAAATCCAATAATTCATTCTTAGATACTCCATGACATTAATACTTTATCACATTCATGTTCATGAAAAAATGTGGGGTTGGAAGATGGAAATTGTCTTGGATGAATATTGGGTAATATTCTACCAGTCCTAGAAATCTACAGATATCCGTAATGTTTTTGGGATACTTCAAATATACACCAACCTATACATTAACGGGGTTCACTGACAAAACTTACTCTGATATGATGTGACCCAAGATGTGTACCTGATTAATCCAAAGTGTTAGTCATAGTGCATGGTGTATAAATTATTTTCACTTCGTGTACTCAGGACTAGTTCTAGTTATTGGGAATGATAATTTTGAGTTATTCAGTACATCAATATATCATTCACAAATAAACCACAAACTAATCCAATTATGGATGGAATAATTTGTTTATCATGTCCAAAAAACTACTGCTACATTTTTCATCACGTACATCATCCTGAAGAACTCTTGAAGGTCATACATTCATCTAAAATTATTAATCAAAATATTAGCAGGTCAAACCATCAACTTATGATACCTTGATATCAACTTGATATTTTATAAGACAAAAACTCCCATAATCTAGTAAAAACACACCATCGATTCCTGAAATTGGATACTAGTTTTTCATTATCCTGTAGTTTAGATTTTGGTAACCAATACACAAGAACATAGTCCAACCAGCATTTTGTGGAAAAAATTAAAAGAACCCCATGGATATGTAATTGTATAGATAATTCCATTATCAATAGAATATTATAATTGAGTTTTATCTCTTCAGTATCAATCAGTTCCATTCCATATGGTGGATTAAGAAATAGATCATCCCTCACAAGTGTTAAATTTTTCATTCCACATCTCTATCAGTGTAATCTATAAGAATTATTTAGTAAAAAATTGTAATATTTATCCACTATGGTCATAAATACATATTTCATTACACTCCCATCATCCAATAGTACTGTATAAAACTCAGATGTGAGATCATCATGTTTCTAATGATCTGGACATGCCTGGCCCGCCTAAATATCCCATTATCAACGAATGACATAATATTCCCCCTCATGATATATAAATATCACCCTACTATAATAAAAATATTTAGTCTCAATACAATACTAACTAGTTCATACAAATAATTATGTAAAATCCATTCATGGAATAAATATTTGTATCCTATAGAATATAATACTCCCCAACCTTCATAGAATATTGATTGGGCACAAATATGTCTCTCGAACATACTCTAAAATTTTTATCAACCCTCAACACCATGCCCTCGAACACTAACAAAAATCTATACCCATTTACATGTTGTAAAGAAATAATGGATTTAGAGGAACCAATATGAAATAATGTACAAGAATGAGTTGATGCTATAAGAATAGTACATCTTACTATCAACTGTCCAGCCTCAGTGTCCACAAGAGTGGGATTAATGACCTTTAATTATCATTTCCATGTTCAATGTGATGTATTATAAGCACCCTAAGCTGTACCAATCTATTGATATGTGATCTCTTTCCCAGAATCTCCACGTCTGCTTCCTCTACCACCACATCCAATAGAACTTCAATATCCCAACTGATGAGGTGTATAAGATCCCTATCCCACACTATCATTCAACCTATCATATCCATTCTTACCTTTCATTCATGTATTCTTACAAACCCTCTATATATGTCCCATTCTATAGAAATATTGGCACTCTACTAGTGGTTGGGTAAAATATCTATGATTGGGGTTTATCCTACTATAGTAGTGGATAATAAATCCAGTTATATCTAGTGGGAACTACATATACTATAAGAGAATACTCCCTTAGATTCCCCTAATATATGAGAGACTAATTCACCATTTATTAAAACATATTCATCATGAAGGTATTCACATGGGACATAATTTCAAATTTCATCTCATCCATAAAATTCTAAGATGTAGTATCCACACCATCATTCAATACTAGAAAAAAAATTGGAAATATTTATCGTTTCTATAATATTCCATCAAAGTCATTCTCTCCCAAGTCATCTTCATGAACCTAGCTTATCTCTCATAATTGAGATTCTCAAGGAATAATTTCTCCTAGAGCTCTACCAAAAATTCCATAGACTCGATATTATCCGGATTTTCATCCAACATTTAAATGTCCCACAATAAATTCTCTTAAACAGGTAACATAAAATCATATAATTTGACTTTTTTATTAGTAATAGTCTTCAATTATCCTTTTACTATTTGAATAGACACAATCCATAACACTTATATCTCAAGTCCACCCTCTCTGGTAAATGTAAAAGGGTTGTATAACCTAAATTCCATCTTTAGATTAGATTTTCTTTTCAAAAATCACCCTTTTTCTCTTTTCATAATCTAATTCAAGAGAGAAATTTTATCTTGTAACATCACTCCTTCTTCTTCCCCATGATGTACTAATCCATTATCTTCCACGACTAGTGGAACATTTACATTCATGTACTCATATATTCCTCTAATAATGAATCGTCAAGGTGAAATATATCTAAAATTATAGAAAAGATATTAGTGAACTTATGGAAAACATAAAATATTAAATAATATGGGATCACAATAGACTATTACAATTCATTCTCCATTTTCCAGGACACAGTAAACATCGAGGTACTATTACTTCCCATATTCATCAAAAAACTATGTCATGGTTAATGGTGGGTAAACTCATTCTCATTACTAAAACTATTATTAGAAACCATGTTTTTTTAATTATATTAAAACATGAATCATTTATGATTCTAAAATCACATCATGAACCATTTTCAATTAGATTCCACATGAAAAGAAAAACATTTCAATTTTCAATAAATTCCCAAAAATTCATTTTCTCATGAAAGTCTAAATTAATCCATGTTATAATATAATCGTGACTGCCTGTAATTATTCATGCATATGAAAAACATGTTCTATACTAGAAAATGTTTCAAATATAAGAAAATTTTATATATAAAAAACACATCACACAATAGCTTCATCCCCCGAGTTAAAATTGATTTAAATATAAAAATACACCTCAATAACGAAAATCCCTCATAGGGTAGTTTTAGTTTACCATTGAAAATTGGTTACCAAATCCCATTAATGAGCTCTGAACGAGGTCCCATCTCATATTATTCTCATGCTGATGGTTCCCACATAGAATGGAATTTGAAAGGAATAGAAACTAGAAATTGATACCACTTTGTAATGTCCTGACCCAAGTGTCACACACAAGTTCCCCAATCTAGTTCGTTAAGTGACAAATACATGCCTCCTCATGCGCTTGAGGTTTTCAACTAGAAGTGAGGGTATAATATCAATCATGTAGAGACTAAAAACTCTTCAATAAAGAAGAAAAACAAGATAATATGTAAAAAACCCAATGTTATAAACATAACATGAATAATACAAATATCACATTTTAAGAAAAACATGAAATAAAATATACAAATCTAAACAGTTGTAATGTCATTCTATTATGTTTCATGTTTCCAAATTAAAAAAAGCATTAAAAAAAGACAAAAAAATCCCAATTGGGTCCTGGAAGTATTTTTGTATCCCTCATCCTTGATCAATCCCTTATCAACCATCTAGCACAGGGCCCTTTCCTATAACCCCTCATGTAACCATGAAATCAATTCAGGTACAACTCAGGTAACCTTAGTAGAGTGTGACTAAAACTAATAAGTCCACCACCAAAATACACTAAAAAATCAAATCAATTAAAAAAATAAAATTTTATAAAGAATAAAATACATTCAATTAAGTAAATAGTATATATTTATTAAATTTTTCTTTATTTAAGCGCATAAATCCCCTGGTTCCCGAGGACACTTGAACTATAAATACATGATTCCTCCCCGATTGATTTCTAAATCATATCACACATTTGACCCACATTTCATTATAAAATACAGGATATCATTATCCACTTCATCTCAATTCTTTTTCATAGACATTTAAAAACATTATCCAATTACAATATCATATTAATAGAACCTCGTGTCTGGAAGCCCAAGGGTATTTGCAGTATAAATCCCTATACCACCCCCATTTGTTATTTAGAGTGTCATTCCAAGTCCAACTACGCATTTATCAAACAATCACACATATGATATCAATCAAATTTATAAAATATTAAAAAAAATTATACATTTAATCAAATTTATTAATCAAGAGATCAATTAATTAATTAAAAATTATTTATTTCATTTCACAAAATTGTAAAATGATAATAATTTTCATTATCTAGTTAACCAAATAATTAATATAATTTAATTGAACAAAAAAATATTCCATTAAAGTACAAAAACTCAATAACAAATTAATTAATTAAATAACTAATAAATCAAACTAATTTCAAAATTTCAATGTAATCATTATTAATTAAATAATTAATTAATCAAAATAATTTCACAACAAACCATCTCATTAATTAATTCTTTAATTAAATAGAAATTAAATTATACAATCTAAATATAATATTTATTAATTCAACAATTAATTAATAAAATAAAATACATAAACTCAATATTTTCTTAATTAATACATGAATCAATTAGTCTGATTTGTCAATATTTTATTTAATTAAATCTCAAAATTAATAAAATCTATTAAAGAAAATGAATTCTTGAAATGTTTTTATATATTCTTCAATTATATATAAGTAATTTTATTAATTATTTTGGGATTGGAATAGTAGAACACCTTCCCCAAATTAATGATACATTATCACCAAAAAAATCCCAAATTAAAGTAGAACAGTCAAGAATGTGACCATGAATGAGATCTTGCTCTAAAACCAAGATCCAAAAACAAAAAAAAATACAAATTTATATATCAATATAAAAAAATATATAAATAGATCTTAAAAAACTATATTAGGAACCCAAAAAATAAAGAATAACATCCCAGTAAAATATAAGGGAGAGACATGGGAGAGGTAAGAAACCCCATGGGATAAGATCATCATACATGGATGGGTACATATCTTCAATATGGACTTCAAAGCATCAAGAACAGAAGTCCAGAGCCATAGAAATTATCCACGGGGACTCTAAAAATGATAGTAATCAATTATTCCAATTTAGGGTTGATGTGTTTTATAAATAGGGGGTCTATAATTTTTAATCAAATTTTAATGTTAATTAAAAATCCATACATGGTTTCCAAGGTACGATAACTTGATTTCCCATATTGTGCCCCTAAATTGTGCTCCTCTTCTAAGGGGAAGGGGTTCATGATTTTTCCAAAAAGGTGTTGGTTTTTAAAACCCATATTACATCCATGAAAATCCCCTCAGTTTCAGTTTTCATGGTTTTTATTCTAGTATCATGGTTTGGAGGAACCATGTGAAAACTTTGAAGAACCACTCCACCTTCCAAAAACATCAAATTTTTACTTTAATACACCCAATGGAGAAACCCTTGGAAATGTACTAAAAATAATGAAAAATATTATATATAAATACTCACCAGATAGATAT
This sequence comes from Viscum album, assembly GCA_963277665.1. Classification (NCBI taxonomy): domain Eukaryota; kingdom Viridiplantae; phylum Streptophyta; class Magnoliopsida; order Santalales; family Viscaceae; genus Viscum; species Viscum album. The sequence continues at coordinate 1,468,546,822 of OY728146.1, forward strand.
AGAAATTGTTAGGATATTACATATATATCATTCCTATGGCGTGGTAATTAAAAGTGTGTCGCATCGCTTAATGAAGGTTGTAGTCCACGTATACATGAATGTCGTTATCATTTTTATGTGTAAGAAAGAGAATTCTATATTAAAAATTTGGAATGATATATTTTCCATGAGTAAGATAATTATTTAATATTTATCAAATATATTCGTTTACCTTACCCTTATTAACTTATATATAAGGCTTTAGTGGAGAAATCACATTTCATCACAGGGAGGTATTATTCTGTACACATGAGCTACAATATAGCCCCCTATGAAATTCAATGTAAAAATGAATGTATTATAATGTTATTCAAGATATATTATTACTTTATTATTATAATATATATACTTTATATCCATCATCTTACCCATCGATGAGAGGTTTTGATAGAAAAATGTTCACATCGTTTTGTGAGGTGATAGTCCACCTTACAAACAAGAAAAATTTGTGGTTACCAATTGAAGTAATTTGAGATGAATATAACTAAATAACAAAAAAAATCAAAATATAATAATATATTATATTATATTATTATAATATAAGAGTAAATTTATTTGATTATAATAATTTAAAAGTCTGAATAAAAAAAATCACTGTTAATAATTTTATATTGTCTCAAACCCCCTATTTATGATTATCCATAGAGTATTACTAGAAAAATTATATGAAAAAAAAGGACGATAACACGAGTTTAAGTTTTTTGGAGTTTTTGGTATTTAGTTACTGATTCAAATGTATTTCATGGTTTACTGAATAGAGAGTGTCATATATGTAATTTTTGAAAATAAATTTGCATGCTCAAATTTTCGAGATGAATCAAGGGACTATAATGGATTATTAATGAAAAATATCAATTAAAAAGAAGAAATATAACCTTATAAAATATTTTAAATAACTATTTCGGTTATTCCATCCCTTATCTTTTAGTTTTATCCCACACTAAACCAATTTTAAGCTTATCCGTTGTAATTATTTTTTACTACTTTTAGTATTAATTTTCACCAAAAATGAGGATAATCATACTAGATTATAAAAATTATGTTGATTACTGATTTTGATTACATTTAATCCAATTCCATTCACCTATGTGAAGAAATTAAATTTAAAGAAAAACTAGAAGATGTGACAAAAAATTCAGTTTTGAAGAATTGTATTTTTCATGGAAAAAGATGATTTTATATTAACATTATGCCTAATAAAAATCAATATTTAAGTATAAATTATAAATAATGTTATATAATATAAAAAATTAAAATTAAAATGTTTTATTTTTATTATTTTTATTTATTAATATGCTGATACATTTTTCATGTTAAAGAGAGTGTGTAGAAAACACCATTTTTAAACCAAAAAATAAATCAACTACTAAAATCCGATATTAATAAGAAAATAAGTAATTAACTGTAATAAATAAAAATAATAAAAATATTTGTTAGTTGAAATAAAATCCAAAAAATTATGTATTTTTAAAATATCTAATTTAGTTAAATGAAATTAATTTTTGACATAAATAATTACTTCTCATTATTCATTAAAAATAATTATTTTATAAAAAAAATCAAAATTTTACCCAAATATATTTTTTAAATGATGATTTAAAAAAATTAAAATTTTATAATTATAATTATAAAAATAATAAATATTTGTTATAAATCACAACCGTATATGAAATGACTATAGTTAAAATTGTTTCTGTTTTTGGTTTATGAATTTATTTGTATTTTTATGATAAATAAATTCATTAAAATGATTTATTATATCATTACAAGAGTTTTTAAATTACTTAAGATATTTAAATAATGGATCTAATATAATTTATTTACTAATTAAGAAATTAGGAATATCTCTTTCTTATACAATTCTCATATTCTCATGTTTCCACTTCAACCATATGGTATGTTAGATAATACCATTAAAAGGTGAATCATGTAATACTGTACAAATTCCTATCTAGGGTGATGATTATGAACTAGATATTCCTCTCATGAAATATTATATATCTAATGAACTATTTCATGGTCCAATGAATGAGTTTAATTATTCACATATTTTCATAAACCAGAGACATGAAAGACATTGTGTAGTTGGGATAAACTCAAAGGTAAGGCCACATGGTAAGAAACTGATCCAACATTCTATTGTATATTATATATTACAATGCATTGGGAAAATATATTTCCCTTTTTAATATAATATATAACACTTTTATATTCATATACATAGAGAACAACCTTATCCCCTCCCTTGAATGAGATATCATTATTCTAGTTATCAAAATAAGATTTCAGCCTACATTGTGTTATTCTCATGTATTCTATTATCAACTACACCTTATCAGATATTTCATATATAAACTCTTTCACTATCAATTTTTAAATACTACCCATCCAAATAATATGAATTTTGAAACCTCATTCCACTTAAATACTCATATGGTATTATCTGTAAACAGTAATGAAAATATTTATTATATGTAAAGTCAAAAAAATAACGGTGTTGATCCAAATTCCATTGTAATACATTGATTGAGAAAAAAGAATATCAACCATAATTTATCTTTATATACTCATATTGACCATTATTTTGAGGAAGAAAAGATGTACAGAAATTTAATTCAGTTGCAATATATTTCTAAAGTCCCTTCAAAATATTAGAATTAAATCTGAGATCACTGTCTAATATACTTAAAGTATTAATCCATGTAACATGAATATAACTTTTTAATAGGGTAATGAAATATTATAAAATTAAATTTTATATTTAATGGGATGTAAATATTATATGAAAAAAATATGTCAATAATATCCTAAATGGAAATATTGTCTCTAGAGTAATGTGTAAATCCCAACACAAAATCCATGGATTTATTTTACAATTTCTACCCCCTCATTCGAAAAGGATGAATCATTCACTTTATAATTTTTGTTCATATTTAACCAAATAAAAAATCATACAATTCTGGATAATATTTGAAATATAATGTTACATTCAAACATAGAAGTAACATCCCTGAAGGTCTCTATACATAATATTGCTTCCACGATGAATTAAAAAATAGAACTACAAGATTTATAGAACATGTCATTTTTTAACTAGTGATTACAAGGGAAAAATACTAATTTTTCAAATTCAAACCAAAATTTTCATAACTATTAAAATAAAAAAAGATATGAATCTTAATGAAATATTCATTTTTAGGCGATGATTTATCAACTGTTGAAGCATTCAAAATTCCCTCTAAGAAAATTCAATCCATTAAAACATGAAAAAATATAGAATATTTCCATGTGTCCCCAATATTAAGGGGAGTATTTTATTAAATAATTAGCCAGTGGTTCATGTTGTAAATGTAGCATGGTTACTGTTTTGATATTTTTTGGCCCAATTCATTTGACACATTGTTTACTTTCCCAAGACTTTAATGAGGTGTGCAATTATAATACATGATCAGTTCCATCCATATTCTATATATCATGTTTAATTATTTATATGTTAATATATAAATAAAATTTTTATGATTAGTAAGTTTTTCCAATATTACACTATAATGATATTCCACTAGTTTTTTAATGAAACAACCACTATAACTACTTCCTTGTCATTTGTAGGGTACTTTAACTCAACAGGTTTAAACTAACATGATGCATTGTCTATTAACTATTATATATTCATTATGAAACAACAAAATACATTCAAAGAATTATCATGTTCAATTACTAATTAGGCATATCAGGATTTTAGGGAAAAAACTAGAGCATTAACTAATTTTTTGTACTTTGGGAAAAACATCATCACATTCATTTGTCTAGATGTATTTAACTAATTTTGAAGTTAACCTAGAATGTGGGATAAACGACCAATAAAATTTTTCAAGAAAAACTACAATTTGTAACCCACTAATCTAATAACTCAATTCACCACTATTATATTTATGTGTCAAGGAAATTATTAATAAAATTAGCAGTTCTATAGTTATTCGATATTTGGAAACATTTTTCATAGGAAAATAAATTTTTAGTCTATAATAATCACACTTACTAAACATACCATAGAGTTTCTTTTCTATTAAGATATGAAAAAAAAATTATTCATATTTCTTGTTGCTACTGTCATTCAGTATATACATAAAATTCCTCAGTAATAACAACAAATTAATTATCCATGAATTATTTTTTTATTCTAATTTAAAATTCAATATAAAAATATATATCAATGAAAAAAACCATAAATTCATCCCATTCAAAGGAATTAATCTACTCCCATTATTAGATATTCTTATATAATGACCTATACTAGTTAAATTCACCTTTATAATGAAATAAAAAATAGACTAAAATTTTAATATCATAACATATCATGAAATTGAAAATATATTATGGAGATTTATTCCATAGATGAGATATCAAGGGCTTAGGTAGTCCACTTAATTATGGGAGATTTTGTCTCATAAAATTCTTCACATTTTACATGTTATTTCATGGTATATTATTTTCTTATCTTGTATGCATACCACAACCAGTAATATCTTATTACAACTAATGCATCATTGCAACTGACTATTCTATTCCAATTCTAACTGTCCATGGATTCTGATTTTGATTGATACATTTCTCTCGATGTCATCCTATTATACATTCCATATTTCCATTATGGAAAACCAATAATAGTTGTAATGGTTTTGATTCAGAAACATGTAAATATGTAATTCCTAAATCATTTCGACATGACAATATAATAATGTCTTTTAAGTGTATTCTATTATCATTTAATTAAAGTATATTTTTTTATCTATCATCTAATACCAATTAAAAGGAATCAAATGAAAAATAAATAATCTTTAATTTCATGTTAATAATTCAAACTCTTACAGTTCGTGATCGTTTCCAGTTTAGAGTTTTTTTTAATTAGGCCATAAACAATACGTAACATATCCGTATAATAAAATGTATACACTTCCAATCACTTTACATTTTTCAAAATAATATATTCTAATGATTAAACATCAGAAGAGAAAAAACCTATCTATATGGTGTATGAAAATAATTAAAAACATTACACATGTAAATGTATGAGTACAGCTGAAATTTTTACCATAATATTAGTGTTCTTGTTGAAAAATAAATTAATAATTTTCACATGTTAATCACAAAAAAATCAAATAAATTTTTTATATCCCATTTAATACATTGAAAAATCAATTTGTTATCATGGTACATCAATATATATATTACCTGGTAAAATATAATAAAATTATTGTCGAATTATATACACAATAAATCATAGGGATATCATAGTCCAACTTGTCCTTGATTTATAATGTAACCATTCATCCTTGGTTTATAATGCCATCACCCATACATATTTTATATTGAAACCACCCATCAAAAGTTTATAACATAACATATATTCTTTGGATTTAAATTTAACAACTCGTACAATTTTTATACCATAACCACTCATTAGTAAAAATAATTTCCAAGAACAATAACATAATTTTAAATTATAGAAAAATTCAATATACCAACTCACAACAATAAAATATACTTTTCAACCATAGTAAAAAAATTCAGATATTAAAATAGGTGTCCCATATAAAATTACCATTTTTCAATATCATAATTAACAAAAAAAAATGTTTATGATTTTTACTATTTGAATAAAACATGAAATAATATAAATTAATCAAAAAAACAGATAATTGTTATATTAGAGGAAAATACTTTTTTTTATAAATACAATAAAATACAATGTTACTTATTCTTATTTTTATAGAACAAAACACATTCTATTTAAAGATTATATTTTATATAAATACATTAATTAAAATTAAAAAATTCACATTAAAAATATCTTATTTCCTTTATAATTTATTTTCTAAACATGTGCATGTAAGAAGAAGAGAGTTATAAATAAATCATAAAAAGGAATAATTTAAAAGATAAATTCTCGTATCACTTTGGAAACAATTGACTCAAAAAACAAAAAAAAATTATATCATGAAATAAAGTATTAAATAACATTAGAATATTTATATTTATATTCATAATATAACATGTCAATGAAGACATATATGCAAAATGAAAATGATAATAGGATCATAACACCCAAATATTCATCCATGAATGAAGATTTAGATAATTTCAATTAACATGACACTGACTCATATTGCACATTATTTATTTTCAAGACTGATTCACTGTTGTTAATTTTTTTACTCAACTTAGATAATTTTTTATGTTTAATATTCCTTTTTCACATGTTACAATGTTATATATGATTATTGAATCAATTGAATTTACATTCTATGTTTGGAAGATATTTGAATCATTTTTAAAAAATGAATATTATCAATCATCTATAGTCAACGTATTCATTATTTAAACATCTATTGAATAATAATTATTATATTATTTTTTTCATTTAAAAATAAATTATACTTTTAATTACATTCATGAAATTTGGTTTATGAGAAATGATGACTGTTAAAAATTAAATAATATATTATAATTTTATAAATATAAATATTAAATAATAATACTAATTATTTCATATATATCACATATATTCATTAACATTATATTTATTACCTATAATTTAAAGATTTTGGGAAAATTTAATCATGACACATTCAAAGGTGGTTGTTTGTCGTACACACGAGAAATGTTATAATATCATATACAGAACGAAATGTATAAATAAATATGTTATATAATTATTGAATATAATTAAATATGATATTAATATATTTTATATACATTATATTCCACACCATTTCCAACGATGAGATGTGTGGATGGAAACAGTTACACAACGTTTCAGGAGAGGGTAGTCTACTATACAAATGAACAACAATGTCATTTCTAATTTGAAGAAAGTTGTTAGGGATATAAGTAATTAAGCTAAGATAATAAAATTTCATTATATGTTATAAAATATATTAAAAATATAATAATAAATCAAAAATATTTGACGGACATGGACGAACAAATAAAAAAAACACATTTTTATGAATTTTACCTCTTCTATGAACACCTGTTTAGTATTATACATAAATGATTTCTACAATTGATTTATAATAAAATATATTTCAAGTATAAGGGGATAAACTATTAAAAGTGATTTATACCAGTATTTTAAAAACCAAATGTTTTTGAATGTGTGAAGAAGAGTAGAGATGGGGAGGCCTTTTATAAGTGAGGTTACTGGAAAACTATTAATTTTTTAAAATAAAAATTTATAATAACATTTATCATGTTCAAAATGGGTATAAAAAGTATTATTCAATATAATTATACATTAAATTTTTTAAATATGTTCATAAAATGTATATTATATTAGTTTTCATGTCATTTTTACCCGTATAGATTTGTAATCTTCTTGGAATACCCAATTTTACCTTAACTGTGGTAATTTATATTTTTCAATATTAAGAATTGTAAAAAAATATTTTTAAATTATTAGATGATATAAATTATTTGAATTGAAATATAGATTATATTTTAAAAAATTCAATTCACTAAAATGGAAAATTTAAATTAAAATAACATCAAATATGATAAGAGATATGTTTTTGAAGAAGTGTATTTAAAAAACAATTAGATTTTTATATTAACTATATGTCTAATAATTATAAATCAATGAATATAAATTAATAATTTTGGAAATATAGTCTAATTTTTTCATTTAAAACAATCCATATAATTTATTCTTTCAGTCAATTAAAATGGTGAAACATTATGAAGTTTATTTTTTTAGAAAAAACATTTTTAAACAAAAATAAACTTATACTAAATAAAATATATAGAAAATTCAAAATAAATTATTTTTGTTAAATATGACTAATGAATACATATTTCATATTAAATAACATTCAAAATATTATGTAAATTTTATATTATGATTTTTAAGAAGAAACAATTTTTTTAAAATAATATGTATTTTTCACTATCCAAAAATGAAAACATTTTTTAAAAATCCAAAAATAATAACCCTAGAAAAAATTTTATATGATTGCCTCTAAAATATTTTTTTTAGAATAAAATTGTGAAATTTATAAAATATTTTATTAAAGAAAACCCTTATTAGAAATGAATTTTATTTTAACCATTTTCATCTTTTATTTAAAAATTACATAATATTTGTATGTTGAATAAAGTCATTAAATTGTTTTATTATATCATCACATGGAATTTAAAACTATGAATTTTAAAATTTTAAATTATTAAAACATGATATTTCATTTTAAAATCATGATATCCATAATTTAAATCCTTATAATACTTAATACATATAGATATTATATAATATGAAATGTACCATTCAGTATATTATTTTGTTTTAGAATGCTCATTTTTTAACCTTATGAATTATAATTTAAAATTATATTAAAATATTAAAAAATACAATAGTATAATAAATTAGTCTATGTAAATAATGATATATTTGTGTATAAATTTTTAGTCCAAAGTCTACCATAGAATACCATGAATGCATGATTTAATAAACTATTTTGAATCTGGATGCATAACATATTACACTAAAAGATATATAACATTATAAGATAACATGTTATATAAGGATGTAATATAATTTTTTTTATTAATAAATTTAATATAAATAAATAGTTTCTATTATAAAATAATATATAATTATTTATAATTATATTGAATTATTAGATATTTTTTATTATAAAAAATTAATATATTTGTCCTACAGACCCACAAATATTTTATTATTAATATAATTTACACATTATTTATAAATTTTTATAGTTTCTGTTATTTTCCTTTAATTAAAATTCTAAAAAACATTAATATATATATATATAAGTATTATACTAGAAAAGCTCAATCAGTGGCATGCCTCTGAACATTTATTATAATAAAAACAGAATACATCAAACATGTACTATAAGGTGGAAAAGACAACTAAAAATCGTAAAAATCATCCCTATCACCACATCTGTGATGGATTTCTTATTCCATAGTAGCTGATTCCCACTAAAAACATTCATTGTGCGATAAAATATTGGCATACTTCCTTTTAAAATTCAACATCTCTAAATAATAAAACTTTATTGATGATTGTGCAACCCAGCCATCCTTCCCGATAGAAGATATGGTAGAAACTGACTTTGGAAGATAAGAATAATCATTCCTCAACATTCTTCATGGTGTGACAGTCATCGCTTCCTCATTTCAAGACACATTCTTTTTTCCACCCTTAAAAACATCACTGTATGAAGGCCGGACCATGCCACTATCATGTTCTTTTTCAAAATCAGAGTCGTCCCCCCATTTTCTAGAGATGTGTACCTCTTGGTAACCCTCATTCACTCTTAGTTCCTACTGAAATTGATGGTTAGTGTCAATCCTGGAAAGAAATGGTGGTTGTTCCACAAAACAGCAGTCAACATATATCCCCTTCTTCATAACATCTTCTCAAGATATTGTATATAGAGATGTACTTCCATGTCCATTCATTGGAGTACCCTTCTCTACATGAGTGTTCTTCTAATTCTCTAGTTCTTGAAATAAATTAACATTGGAGACTGTGGAAATCACACATCCATCACCATCTTCCCACCCCTACAATTGTTCGTCACAAACACCAGGAGATTCGAAACATTTACCCTTAGAATCTTTCTCACTCAATTTTTTGACAGGTGGAGTTTCCATCAGATGTTAAGCATGTTCATTCAATGGAACAACCAGATCGTGGTCCAAAGGCAAGTCATCACTCACGGATTCTGAAAAACGGTTACGATGTTCAAATTTGGTCACCCGATTCTCAGAATATGGCTTCATCCAATCTGAAATCCTCCCCCACTCACCACTTTTATCAATTGGTCCACCTTCCCGGAAGTCTATTGCAGGACTATCCCATGCTGGCACATTGTTCCGAGTGCATTCCATATCTTTCTTCAAAGAGGCTGGAAATTTTCATGTTGGCTGCACATCCTTTTCTGCAACCTAACCAACTGGTTCCGAACAAAGAGAGTCCTCACAAATTTCCTTCCCACCATAGACTGCATTCTTTCCCACAACATCACAAACTATTTTTAAATGAGCATCTCTTTGCCTCAACTGAGTATCGTCCGACCCTGAAAACATGGGAAGATGTATAAAATATTGCCCGACTCAATACTAAAAACATACCTTATAGGAATATCCATCATTGAGGAGCCGTCAAGTGCTGAATAGTCATAAGCACTCCTGAAACCATATGAGAATAGAAGATTTACCATGAGTCCCACTGCCAATCAAAGATTCAACATCCCCCAAATCCCACATTAAACTATCAACAATATCCTAGAAATTTTTTTGAAGAGGCAAAATGATTGATTATTTCAGTTCAGACCCCTTATAAATGTCACTACAGTGAATGACATCCACCACCTAAGGCTGAAGGATCATTTCTTGGTTTTCTTTCGACCCGCCATCTAACAGATCCTTCCTATACAACGTTAGATTCTAAACAACTGAACCATCACAGATAACCGAACAATAATTCATACACCTACGCACATTCCGGTTTAAAGACCCATTATGTTAAGTCAAAAAAAGATGACCCAAGACATCGAAAAAAATACAATTATCTTTCCATGACTCAGACATAAAAGCATATCTCTACAGGAATTCTTTCCCATAAGTGATCCATACCCAATAAAACAATGTCTTGGAGAGATCGACCTCCACACATATGTGAGGGAAGATGGGATGACATACAACATTATTTTTGGTATCAAAACCAAGGATACTACAAACCATATTTCTAGGAATAGGCTAGATATAAGTGTTCTGGAAGGGAAGTGGAAGTCCAAGAAAATGTACCCAAATCATTGGGGTCGGATTATCTCTCTACATATGAAATTTGAAGCTCTTCCTTTGAAGATAGAAAAATAGAGCACAACAACATCGAGTAGCTTTATACTATTCATTGATGAGATCATCAATCATCCCAAATTAAATAATGTTATACCTTCGATCAAGAAGGAAAAAACAACACGATAATGGAGATCCCAGGTATCAAAGACAAAACAAAGAAATGTTTCGACCAAGGGGTGTCACTGATGATACTGATCCATAAATGTTATGTTTACCAGATCTGAAGCAGATTTTACTTACTAAGGCAATAAAATGATATTTAACTTTATAGACTCCCTCATTAAATGAGATAAACATATAAATGTGGATTTCAATTAGAAATTTTCCACCATATGTGATTAGTGAATTACTTGGGTTTTTATCAATTTCTGCTCTATTTTCTCATTATAATCATCAACATCATTAAATTTTAATACTTTATAAAAATTCAATATTTAATTGTATATAATTTTTTTTACTAAAGATGGTTTTATGACACATTTGATAGTATCAATGTGTTGTTTAGAAGACATAAAAATTGACAAAAATAGTGTCATTAATTTTTTTATCCTGGAATTTTTAATTTATAATAATAAAATATTATTAAAATAAAATGTGAATTTTCATATCTTTTTTATGGTATGATATATTCCAAAAATACAAATCAATGATATTCATAAACAATATTGAAAAAAATAATTATATATGTTTTTCCTTGAGATAGGGAAGTGAAACATATATTTCTAATAATATTTATATCATATTTCATTATATATATATATATATATATATTTCTCTCTATGTCTGTGTGTATTTTTGCGTCTATGTATGTGTTTATGTTTTTATGTATGTATATATTTGAATTTACCAATATATGAATGTTTCTATGTATACTTATATGTCTGAATATGGAAATGTATTGGTTACGAAGGACTAAGTGACATGTGATATCAAGACACACATGTAAATTCCATATATTTTATGTAATACATCAATGGAATAGTTTCCACACCATTAGAAAAGTATTTAATTAATTATTAAATTTTTTATGATATAGTTTTCTTGTTTAATACATTAATGATATATTTTCTTATAAAATTAGTTTCGAAACATATTATATAATATAATATTTAAATGTATATGAATTATAAATACATTTTAGAGATAAAAAATTTCCATATCTTCTTTTATTTATTCAGAGACTCCTATAATAATAGGGCATTGAATCATTATAGAAAACAATAAACTAATTTGCGGTGTAGTTTTTATTGAAATATTCCTATGTCTCTACCTTATAATAATATTACCAGTAGGATATAGTATATTATAATAATCATTATTAATCCCATGTTTATGAATTATTATTCAATGCTAATATGACGTCTTATAGAAACAATAATCTTATAGTTGTTACTAAGGGTGAAATATCAAGTAGACTTTTAAAGAATATAAAAACACAATGGATTGTCCTCCTTGTGAGAAATCTGAATGGTAGGGTTTTTTTATAATGGAATTTTGAGTTATAGATATTTATAAAATAACTTACCATTTTATTAGAAAATATCATAAATATTTAGGTTTTTTTTAAAATATAAAATTTTTATGTATATAAATGAAAATAATGGATTCCATTAAAGGGTTTTCAAGGATAAATTAAAACATAATAAAAAATTATAGTAATAAATAGAAGCCTTTAAATGATGATACACCATGTTTTATTATTATACAATAATAAATAAAATTAAGGATATCATTAATAACATTAGCTAATTTCCTTCTTTTATATTCTCCATTATGGTTCTTTTATGAATATTCTATAGAGGTATACAACAGAAATCCTCTTATATGCTGAATCGATGGGTTGATAATGAATCATCCATATTATGTGAAAGACTATAGTTCCTACCATAAGAAATATATGTTCTATTGGTAATGGGATAAATAGAATAGATCATATGGAGGATCAACAGAGGTATCATAAAGAATGAAAAATATTTACTTGAACCAGGTCCTTTAAAATCCATCTTTGATAATCCTAGAGAATCTATAACAAAACCATGATAATTTATAAAAAATTACCCTGTTCCAACTATTACATAACATTATTACCAATATGATGTGCTTATTTTTAAAAATCATTTAATCATATAATATAAAATTTAATAATTGTACGAAAATTCGTATATGTGAAATGTGTTCATTGAAATCATCAATGAATTATAATTATTGTTAAAAATGAGATACTTTTATATAGATAATAGAAGTGATTAATTTTATATTAGTTGATGTTGTGATGTGATAGTCTTTAAATACACTTCTATAAGTGTTGAACATTCAGAATATTATTAATATTCTAACCATTATTCTATATATATTAATGCATATTTTTTACACAATAATAGTTTTTTGGAGGATTTTATCTGATGGAAAATGTGGTATGTGGTAGAAATTACATTGATATGTGATAAATTTAACAACACTCTAAATGTAAATCCATTATAAGGCCACATGTCTGGTCTATATTATATTGTATGATTATATGGGAACTAATGTATTATTTTTAAATATTCTTATTTCAGTATCAATATGTAGAACATATCATGTTATAAAAAATTGAGTCACCATTTAATACTATTTCATATTTTCTAGATAGACTTCATTTATTGAAATTATAATTAATGTTACTCTTCTAGTTTAAATTTTTTTTTTATATTACCAAAAAGAAAATTTTCCCATTATTCAACAAGTCGTTTACTTTAGGTAAATTATTTCATTTTGGGGAAGACAATATATTGTACTGAAAAAGGACATTCCAGTATCTTGGGTGGTCAAATTGAGACCTCGTACAGGTAGTGGGGGGATTTTTTTGTTATTTTCTATAGGAATTGATGGGGAAGGTATCACACTATGAAACTACCGGGGTAATATAATTTTTTCATCATTTAGTTATTAAAATCACTATGGAGAAAGGGTCATGTTATGATGAAACCAATGAAGTGTAATTGTTTTTGTGAGATGTGATACAATACATGACCAGTAAAGGTCACTCATTAACACAACACAGGTAGAAGATTGGTTTTATTTGGTTGTTCATCACACCTTGTTGAGTTGGAGTCCATCTTAGGACCCAGTGCATAAGATATCTAAATTATTCAAATACAAATTTTTACCTTATATGTTTTTGAACTATTTTTATAACATTTACACCTATTTTTTGGGCTTATATACCTTCACAAAGGTTAATTCCGACCTACATATTAAGTTAGTTTCCCCCAAATTAATAAATTAAAATATCTAATGTAAATCATTTTATCATAAGGTTTATTTATCTTATCCTTCTATAGATTATTTATTTTCAATTTCCATTATTTTTCTATAACATATCCAAGCATGGTGAAAATTAGTTTTGGATATGGTTAAACATATAATATGGTACATGTGATTCTTAGGTTACTGAGGCTCCCTTCATCCAATTTTTTTTTGAAAAATTTATAAATGGTGATGATTTTACATCAGATTCAATGTTGTTGTCTCCACATATATTTTCATTTCCAAAAAGTACATTTATTTATTGAATTTCCTTCATTTTTTATCAGTCATGTTATAATTATAATGAGTTTTTAAGGAATGTGTCCATATTATCGGTTGTTATTTTATAATTATGTTGAGAAGTTATCTTTTCTATTAATTTCTTCATTAATATAAATTTTATATAATTTATCTTAATCAAAAAAATTTAAATTGTGATTTTTACACCCTTTGGGGTTTCAAAAATTGTATGGAATGTGTACAGATTTTTGGGTGATGTTTTGTTGAATTTTTAGAGTAATATTTATATAAATATTTATTGATTCTATGGTTCATAATTTTTCACTAGTTTTAAAAATTATTATTTATGGATTACAACTGGGATACCTTGGGTATGTTTTTTTAGATATGTCAGGTTTTTTCAATCCCTTATATTTAGTGGATAGGTTAATTTCATATTTGACTATGAAAGATATCATGATTTGTTTATCTTTTTTAGGGTAACAAAGGCCTTAAAATATTTCGTGAGCTAGTCTCAGTTACCTATAGGCCCTAATGTTGGATTAACATGTTTCATATATTCTAAATGGGGATAATTTGTAAATTATTTACACCCCTGAGTAATTAGAAAAAATTATGGAAATCATTCCTTAAATTCCATATTTTATATTTTACATAATTATGGTTATTTTGGAAATCTGAATTTCTTTAAATAACTATATGATTTTTAGATTAATTTGGACAATATCTTTTTAAAATATTGAAAAAATAGATTCCCAATAATTATATCATTCAAACTAAATAAAATTATGTTCATTTTCAATTATATTATATAGATTCCCAGTGGTATTGTATGGGGATTTACCCTCAAACCCTTTATTTGAAATTTCTAGTATTTTTACATGGTAATGTTTGATATAGGAAAATATAAATGATATAGGTCATACGTGGTTCGTTTTGATGAATAAATTTTTATTGTGGTATGGAATATTTGGTGAACATGGTTTTCTAAGAGATGGACCTAGTGGGGGATTTTGGAATATCTTCATACTGGGTATTAGTGTTGGTTTTTTATTGTAAATGTGGATCTGGTATTATTTTGACTATAATGTAAATATGTGGTTATACTTTATCACATTAACCATAGGATTATATAGAGTTATTGTATACTTTTTACTATTCTACAGTCCTTTTTTTCAATTAAATTACATTTATTTTAATTTTATTTAATATATATAAATGTAAATATGATACATGATTATATCATATCATATTCTTTGTAGGAATTAATTTTTTCTTTATGTTTTATTCGAAGGCAGGATTCATGCTGAATTTTAATTATAGTTTATTTATTTTTTTAATACGAATAAAGATTATAATTTAATAAAAAGCATTATTTTGAGCTTTCGCAGTCACGTGTCAAGTGTAACTATGTCGGTTCTCTAAAAAAAGTGACATAATGTCTTATTATAATAAAGAATACATTTAAGTATATGAATAGTTCTTATTGGGAAAATGTGGAATTATATTGGGGAGTGGTTGGACAACTACTCTTCATGATTAACCTCATGTTATTAGGGGTTGTAAAGAATGTTTTTCTTGGATTTGATAATAATAATTTTTTTTTTTTATTATAAATTAAATGGATTATTTTTTAAAAAGAAAATAGGTTTTTTGTTAATATATAAGGTCATTATTCTAATATGTTTTTTCATTATTGATGTCTCAAAAACATTGTTGAATATATTTGATACATTTACTTTTAGGGAATGATCCAAGAAGAATACAACATAGACCTTTCATCTCTAATAAATAAATACCAGAAATAAATTGAAAATATTTTTTGGATAATAAGGTTATTTAAGTTAATTTTTTAGTGAATTATACCAATGAATTTAAAAAGAATGACCAGTATCATTTCCTGACGAATCGGGCTCTAATGTACCAAAGGATTTTATTAAAAGAGGACGGAAATCATTCCTTTCCATTACACCTCTATGAAATCCATTGTAAAAGTTTCCAAATAATTTACTGAATGGACTATATAGATGTAGTGGGGACCAATCATGCTGGTTGATCCCACAAAGGATCTTACATAGACTAAGATTATGGATATATTAAATCATTAATTATAATCATATTTATTAGGGTAGTGGTGGTCTAAAGATATTTTTACATTATAGCATTGGGTACAATTTATAATGGTGTGTTCCACTCACTTTAAAAACTTAATCCACATATCCCATATGTTAGTTGAGAATGATTATTTGAAAGATCATTATTTTGAGTTCTGATAGAAGAATAGTTTTTTTTAAAAAATGATTATTCTTCCCTATAAGCACAACTATTTATAGGTGTATAATATTTTAATTTGGGACCATGTAAACATTGAATTGTTGAGTAGTTTTTCTTGTGTATCTTCTCTAATATGAGATGTTAGAGTAAATATTTTACTCAAAAGTGGATCTATATTGATTCAAACCCAATTAGCAGTGGATGCTTCCAACACCATATTATTCCACTCATATGGATTCCATGGGGAGTAATAAGGCATTATATAATTACTCAAGGAATGCATGGAACACTAAATAGTTTTTCTAAGAATTGCATTAGGCAATATATCAAGGTAGTTCCATATGGTATTGTGTGTGTTTCTGATAGGTGTCTCCATATAAAGGATAATTCATTTAAAATTCCATTACTTTTTGTGAATCAATTTGTTTATACAAGTTATTTTATTATAGAAATAATTTATTGGTGTATAAATTAAGTTTATTTAATTAATTATTCGTTTGTTAGAAAAGGTGGTTGTTCTAATTTGTTTAACATAATAATTATATTCAAGCACATCAGGGTCCTGAGGGAATGTTTCAAGGGTGATTTTGATTCAAATTAGGTTTTTAAAAAGTTCATTAAAAATTTACAATTTCATTATTATTTTTTCTTCATTTGAATAATATTGACTTATTTAATGATTTATAGATGTTATTTTTAATAATGTTAACAAAAATATGATATTTTTTGTGGATATAACAGGATATACCATGGGGTACGTTAGTAAGCTATAAGGGTGATGTTATACATTAGTTGGAACACATGATGGGTTTCTTCTATTATGAGGCCATGATAGATCAAAATAATACAATATATTTTTAGGATCACAATGTCTATCATGTGTTCCGTGACTAAGTATGAGATACAATTAGTCCCGAAATTTATATCCTTGTGTTTCATGTATAAAAATAGGGTGTTATGTGTTATTTCATTTTACTAATCTATCTATTGGATATTATAATTTTCATTATACATTATTTCATTATGTTATGATACATTTTATGTGTTCTCATTTATTTTGGAACATGAAATGTATTTATAAAATTAATCGACAATAAAAAATGGATTTACAATATGTTTTTCTAAAATTAATATAATGTTTTTACTAAAAATATTTTCCCAATATGAGAAATATAATATTATATTGTGAAATATATTATTTATATCATTTACGGAATCATATTTGACGTTTTTATCAATCCATACATATATCTTTCATGGAATGTAAATGTGGGTATGTCTAATTCATAAAAATATTAAGGATTCATGACATAAAGTTGAACAGAATTATGAATTTATTATTCATAATTCATTGGGATTTGGGTGACCTTAGGATACATGAAGACAACTCAAAAGGACCATTCGATGGTTTCCCAATTTGTGTTTTTTATGATTTTCTATCACCCTTAAGGAGGAAGAACTGTTCTTATAATAATTAATATAAGAGGTATTTTTTACACATTACCATTAAGTTTAAAAATATATATTAAAATTGAAATATTTTTTAATACTTTATTTCCATTTTTTAGATTACATTTAATAATTTTACTTCTAATTAATGAGAATATATATTTTTTTTTTTGGTAACATCATGAATTTTTTTCCGATTTAATATATGTTTTGTTGTTTTGAATGAAATGGTTAAATATTTCCAACGCATTTAAAATTCATTACATGGTGGATATTTTAAAAAAGAATCCTCTACAAGTGGAATTTGAGAATTGTGTCTAGATGGAATATGAGATGGGTTGGTTAAACCATATCAGTTTATTATATATGATTTATAATAATATGACATTGATTAAACCAAAAAAAATTAATATTGAATTTTAGTTTTCAATTAAAATTTATCACATCAATGAGAAATATTTAATTTAGAGATATAGAATATTTTATATTATTAAAAAGGGTTTTATGCATTCAATGGACACCCAATGTTTAGGTATGATGTTTCACACACAAGTTATTTAGTATTCTATGTGTTCATGTACGTATTTTTATTACCTTATTCCTGATCATGAAAAGATACATGTCATTGAACCTATTATAATTTCATACATTCATAACAGAGGACATAAATATATGAAAATGATCATTGTTTAGGGATGTTATTGATTATTTGATCGAACAAGGATTACAAATTACAGGTCATTTCTACTCTTATATAGAGTATGGAATATTTTCTCTATACTGAGATGGAATGAAAAACTATATAAATTTACCTAGATAAAAAAATCATGTTTTTTATTAGATTTATTGAATGTGTTGTGATCATCCACAAGGTTAAATGATTTGTGATTTATTCATTGACGCATTAATTATTATATAGTTATTATGGAGAATATATGTATTGGATATATGGGACTAAAATAATTTCTTCCATTTTTTATATAATGTATCTTAAAAATGGGTCATATAAAAAAATTCATTTATACGTTATAGTTAGTGGAAAAAATAGAGATAATATAGTTCCAAATCTCATTATTGATTGAGTATAAGGAGTTCTTATCTGGATTCCATTATTTGTATTAATTTATGAATTCAAGAATATAACATTGTTCTTATTCTTGAATGAATCATGGGTTATAATTAGGTGGTTGACTAAACATGCCTTGAGTTTTAAAAAATATAGATATCCCTTAAATGACTAATTGAAAATTAAATTTTTATTCTAAAATCACAATTTAGAAAATAGTGAGAAACCAAAAAAAAAGTCCAAAATAATGAGTCTAACCACAAATGGAATCCAAAAAATAATTAATGAAAAGAATAATAATATTAATACCATCCACCCTGTAATTCACCCATTTTTTTGGTTACATTCATATCTAGGACATTTTATATATGATATTTAAAGTTATCATCCATCTTAACTCATTAGTTGATTTATTCGCCCACATTGATCTTCCATTCATTGAATCCTCATGCCAATATGTTTTCATTTATTTGATCCACTACATTTTATCTTCATTAATTTTTTATCTTATCGATATCTCATATAATATATTTAAAAACACAATGGAAGCATTTATATTGAAGGACTATTTTATCATTTCCTCACTGTAGTGTAGAATGAGCACCATTCATTCCCCAGTAACCACTACTACCTTTAAAAGAATTCTTTTAATGGATATATCCTACATTCACTCCATGTTCTACACAATGAATTATCTTGCATGAGTCATAATTCACTCCTATAGAGCTCTGTCACCCAACATCCAAAAAATTTATTATCTCCTTCAAATTTTGTTGATTTCCTCAAACATATATGTGTCAGATTATTCTATTCCTTACCTAAGCATTTAGTAAAAATGATTTTTGGATTATTAATTTATACTTTTAATGGAATTTTCCCCCTTGTGATCATGGAAATTGAGAGGGACCAGAATTCTTTTCTTTCCATTCCTTGAATAAATCTTGACCTTCATGTCCCCTTAGATGTCTTCTTCATAATATATCATCGGTTGAGAGTATATTCCTTTATCACAAAGTTCGATATCCTTGAAAGACCTAGTAATGTCCAAATTTCTCTTTCATATGGGCATCTATGTTGAACAACCTTTATGATCTTCGTTATTGTTCCCATTTTCATTCAGGGTCCTGAACTGGTTTTGGAGGAGAATAGTCATATAGGGACAATGTTGGGCATGTTTCCCTACCATCGTAGATAGACATACATTCAAACCTGGAGAATCATGCATCTCAGAAAGAACTATTGATACCACCTAGGTGTCGTGAGTACTAAGGGATATGAATATATCAACATCATGTCCATTATCTAGAAAAAGTCATAGTTTCCCCTTCATTTATGATCCCAACCCATTCATTATCATCCTATGGAATCTCCTCAAATGTGTTATGGAACTTTTCCTAATGGAATTTTGGTTATGATTTAAAAATTCATTAACGGTTTTTTTGGACATTAAAAGGACTATTTTAGTTGAAGATTACTTGAATTCATACCAAAGATCCTATATATCTATAAACTAGAATAAATTGATTAAATTATATAATATGTGCTCCTCACATTAAAATTATCTAATACAGATTTATTGTTAGTTTGAAAAAGTTAAATAATAAATAATCATTAATTTATTACCTTTAATGGTATACACTATCCACTAGAATCATCCAACACATAGATGGGTCATCAATTAGTTGACAACTATTCCAGATCCTCCTCTAAATATAATAGGGAATCAAGAGTTTAAATTATTTAATATATAAAATAATAATCTCATATCACATGGGTAAGAACAATGTTGATCTTGAACTCCAATATTATGAATCATGTATCATACTCCCAAACCATGTGGAACCTTGAATGATCCAAATGTTACATAATAAACAATCCTAATGGGACCCTCCATTAATTAATAACAACATTGACTCACTTTTAATGTCTAATTATATATATTGCATAATCACAGTATATTTTTAATCAAAATATGATTTATAATCACTCCATGAGAATCATGAAAATGATATCTTGTGCTAATCTCACCCATACCATGTCATGGTATAAACCATTAAGATCAATCATCCACTATGTCATTATGAAAATCACAATGTAATGGTCTATTTTTTGACACATACATTCTATCAAATTCATCATTCACAATGAATATATTTGATCTATTAAAAAAACATCACAACACTATGAGAGTATATCTAAACTTATTTTCATATCTTTTCCATTTCCATTATTATATTTTACAAAAAAACATTGTAAAGAAAACAGTCTGCATTCTATGATCATGTGGGTCAAGTTGTGGACTATTGTATCATTGGAAATAATTATTAATCCCCTAATACACCATTTTAGTAAAATATTTACCTCTTAAAAAATAAAATTGATACTTTGGTCACCAAAGAGTCTCAAATTACATCATTAAAACACACTTATACATCAATAAATTTGTTTCGACCAGAACCTTTTTCATATAAAACATATAGTTATATATATATATATAGTATCCTTTTTCCATGAATTCAATGGACCAATAGATATTGATCTTTTTTTGTAAGGATAAGATAACTCACACATTCATGATTCATCAAAATACATTAAAAAATAGAATGATTACATTTTATCTTTCATCGTGTTATGGGGAACATCACATATCCCTCAACAAAACCTAGATTGAACTTTCTTCGTATGTATCGTATTAGTGGAAAATTTAATTTTTAAAATATGTGAAAAAATCCCATATTGGTTAAGCTTCAAAAAAATTTCTTTTAATCAATGTAAATAATCTTAAAAACTTATTTAAGCATCAAGTCTTGTGTAAGGATGAAATAAATGTATAATGGTTCACATTCTATATTTCCCACCATCCTCAGATAGTAGGGAATCATAAGAAGAAAATGCCTTATGAATATATATTACCATAATTTATTCCTTGATATAAACCTTTTTAAGTCTTTTTATATTTTATATTTCCACATATTATCTGTTTCTTCTATACTTTGGAGCATAAAAACACATTTTTACTATGTTTAAGACTATACACAAGATAATATTACCATATATTCAAAAATCATAATCTTTTTTTATGATAATTGATTAAGGATAATTCAATTTAATAAATTGAGGTGATTTTATCTTTCAATTATATATATAATATTAATGTCGAATAAATAAAAAATGATAAATTGGGATTAACATTGTTATAAAATACTTCCAATTTTTTTAAACATTTCCATTAAATATGTCATCCATCAAATACAATTTGATTTATAAGAAAACTCATGATCTATTTTGATAATATTTTTTAATGGTCAAATACATTATTCTATTAACCCATATTATGGATCTTTACATCACTATTATGAAGATCTCTCCACTAATATGGTGTTTCCAAATGATGAGATTTGTCTTTTGGTGATGCTAGGGTGTCTTTCTAGGAGAAATATCCCAACTTTTGTATCATTAAAATTATACTACTCAATAAATTATAGAACCATCTCAGTTTTAGTCTATAATTCATAATCGAAACATATTCCCTTATAACATATCAGGGAAATATGTGCTCTAACTTATAACCATGTATTCTATGGTATAATATTAGGAACACATCAAACCAATAGCTCCACCGTTTTGGAAAAACAAAAAACAAAAAATAGTTCTTATATCCTAATTATCTAATAAGAAACTAGTAATTATGTAACCCCTTGAAATTAACTCATCCCTACATCTAAATACCAATAACCAATATTTATTTCATCTAAAGTACATAGTGAAATTTTTTATAGCTATCAGGTGACACTGTCGCTGATTTATATTTCAATATAATTATAATATATACCACATAAGATACATCAGATCAAGTAAGAATAATAGGAAAAATGTAAAATCCTTTAGCTAATGCAAAATTATTATTATTCATATTTTTAATAGTTTGCTATTATTTTTACACTTTATATAATTCATACCATACCTCTATTATAGGGACCCCTTCGTGGAGTTCTCCTTGTAAATTTTTTTTAATTAACTTATATAGATGTTTTGTTTTAGTCCATGAATCCAATTTTTTTTATTTCAATATACAATCATACATTGTATATAGACTGAATCAAATAAAAAGTTCACTGAGAATAGATTCATCTAAACACAAAAATAAAAAATTAAATTTTGTGTCGTCATTTATTATATAGAGTATTTTATCTACATATCATTTAAAAAATATGGCCACATGGAATCTAAACCCCCTATATACCCAAGATAATTTATTTTCCATTATTAAACCAAGATTTATGATTCTATCTTCTATCGACATAATAGAAATATGAAAATCTTGAATTTATACAAAACTCCTTAATTGTAATTTTTAAAACATTTTTGTATAATTTATAAAATGAAACCCATAATGTTGAATCACAAAAAAACCACAATTTTAAAAAAGGAATTTCTTTTTTTGGGTAGTTTAAATAAATCATAATAATAATTGGTAATTACTCTGATTTTATTAATTACTATATATCAATTTTATTGTTTTATTAGTTATTTATACCTCAAAAAATATCCATACATTTAAATTTCACAATAATAATTTTTAACCAATTTGGATTATATATTTATATTATTTAATTTCATTAGGTTTCATGTTAAATTATTTAATAAATATTATCTTTAATCACAAATATGTAATTTAATTTTTTTTATAATTTTCATTTATATAGTTCAAGGAAGCTAAATATAACCTAGAGAAACATTTAAAAACACCATATTATTTTTATATTTATCTACATAGTTTTACATATAAATTTCCAAGAATATTTATGTTACTAATATGTATAAATAAACCTTGAATTCTTATTTATGTATACTATAAAACTGAATTTCACATTGTAGAATCTTATTGAAAATATTATTTACCATCACACAGGTAAAATATTACCTTAACAACACTATACTGTTTTTTTGTTTAAATTTAGCATTAATAAAGAATTTTTTCATTACCTTTAAATTGGGAACTAATATTAATATTATCCATTGTGAAACTTATAAAATTTAATGATTAACTTTATAGAACATATGTAATATGTTAAATACATTTATGTGAACTAATATTCGTAATTATAATGACCTTTAACAAACCCATTAATGCCAACCTTTTGTCACTAGGTTTCGTTTATTATATATTTGTGGACTCTAGTTTTAATGTTCCCTCTCAAAAATTTTATTTAATTTATGAACACATTCTAAAATTTAATTTTAAGATAAAAAATAATGGAAACATACACATAATGAATATATTTTTTTTATTATGTATTTATTTTCAGATCTATTTTTTTCATTATTAACTAATTTGTGATATTCATGTGTTCCATGTATTGAATTTTCATGTTGTCAAGATTTTTTATTATTTGTGTTATAATTTTTTTTCATTGGAATACTTATTAATTACTATAAATATTCAAGTTATATAATTGAGTTATTAAATTCAATAATCACATCAAATAGAAGTCATATATGAATGAGATATATTCATGTTCATGAAAAAGTTTTTTTTATATGTTTATGGTTTCTAATAGTTTTGTCTGATTATATGATGTGTTTTCAAAAACTTATATACAGAAAATGATAGTGAATGTTTAAATGAATTAGTTATTTTTATAATATATTTATAAATATATTCCAAAAAATGTGATGTAGTGTATATGATTTCATTAAAAATAGCAATGCATTTCAACAGATCCTAAGCTTCATTGTTTATGGATTTTTAATTCTAATTTACCAATTTAAATTTTTTTATTTAATAAATCATCATCCTAATATAAAATTTAATGTGATTAAGTAACCAATTCTACATTTTACATTCTTTTCAATAATTCTATATTTTAATAGCTATATATATATATTTTTTTTATTTACTTGACCTACTTTGAATTGTTTTGATTATGTTTTAGAAAACACACAAAATGTTATTGACAACCAAAATTAAGTATCATTTTTATTCTAACATGATAAAAATCAAAATCGCATGTCATTTTTTCCAATATAATATATATATTTATATTTATTCATTCAAAATAGAATAATATTAGAATATCCTGAAAATTTATAGGGTTTTTATTATTCAAATAGAAATTTATAGGTTTTATATACTCATTGAAAATCCTTTTATGTGTTTTGTCCTTAATATTATTTTAATTTTGTAGTATTTGACATCAATATTGATGAGTTAGACAGTTGTGAAAGAATATATGTTGGATTTCTCAAATATAAATTAATATAAAGACTCATTGTGATTTCCAGTTACATTTTACATTCACATTTCAAATTATAGTTTAATATATTAATATGATTAAATTCAATAATTATTTAAACAATCAAACTAGACTGGGGAAAGTTATTACTCTTTTAATTTTAAATGAATGAAAATTGACCCACCTTTTTCTATTATCATTCAATATTAAGAACCACAATAGTTATAAAATTATACCACTATGGGGATCTTGATTATTTATATTTATTTATAGTTTTAATATATTTATATATGTGTGTGTGTTATTATCCATTTTATCTATTGATTAAATTTTAAAAACATGATATTTCAGAAAACATTGTTATCGATATTCATTACAAAACACCACTACGAGCATTAATAGACCCCAAATTATTAATATTTATGTAACACAGTTATTAAATCACTATGAAATTGTAATGTATGAATAATATTAACTAAATTATGAAATATACATATATTGACTTATAAATAAATATATATATATATATATATATAGATACCCAAATGTATGTAACATTACATTATGCATCATAAATATGATTTCATTTAAAATGATATTTTTTTAGAAAATATTTTAAATAATATATGTAATATAAATATTTATTATTTTATAAAAATAATATAATTTTTTAACATAGAATATCAAAATTATATTAGAGTGAAATTTATAATTTTTTCAGGTACACATTATTATTTACGAAATACAGAAAATATAATTTTTATTGAAAGTTGAATTTCTATAAAACCATTTGATATGTTCAATTTTAATTTAAAAATGGTTAAAAGTATACTTGATTTTTTATATGGGTAATTATATAATTAGGTTCAATGGATTAATTTATAACATTTATGAGGTTATAAATTTTGTTTTTATTCTTAAAATGTATTCTCTTGAAAAAACATATTTTTTTACCTTTTCATTTTAATATTAAATTATGTTCTATAACATATTATAATTTAACATTGAAAAATAGATTGAATATTTTGAATAATGAGTTCCAATTTTAGTAAATATTTCATTTCTTCGACATTATGAATATTAAATTTATGGAATTTTTCTACCATGGTAAAAGTGAAATTCATCTAATTAATGTTCAAAATAAACTAACAAGGGCTAAAAATTGATAATAAAACTTGCCAAAATTAAAATGGATAATTTAATTTCATCTATACAGAAGTAATATTCAGCTATATGACCCATTTTAAATATTAATTAGATTATAACCATTATAATATTTTATATAATGATATTTAAATATGTCACACTATTATTTATGTATATAAATAATTGACATTAATGGTTAAAAAATATAAATAATGTTGTTATTTATTTAATGGAATATTAAAATAAATTATTTTAAAATCATTAAATTTTGTATAATTTAAAAGTATTAATTTGAAAAAATAAATTTCTAATAAAAATTATATATTGGATTGTATTTCATATATATATATATATATTATATTTTCTTTAGATATATTTATGTTATTAAATTCAAACAAAATCGATAGTACAAAAATTTAATTATTTATTTATTATTAAAACATTATTTTATTTAATGACTTAAAATTCTAAAAAATAATTGTTTTTAAATATTGAATTTAATAATTTGTAATAAAATCATACTTGGTTTATTTTTAGTTATTTCATAATTTCATAGTTACATTATTTACCCTTATATGGTGGAATATTTTAATAGTATGGTACTTATGATAGGTCATAATGGGGTGTTAAAACAAACATATACATTTAAAAAAATATCCATAATCATTCAAAATTTTATTTTACGAATATATTAAGACTTATATTTTACATTGATTCATATTATATCTATTTTGATCTATATGGCCATGATAAAAAATTTATGCTAATTAAATATTTTTATAAATTGCTAATGTGTCCCTCAACTCATTTATAAAACAACATGCATTTACCAAATTCATCCCAAAACATTGATACATGTAAATCATCAAACCCATAAAAATATCCCTTTTAAACATCCTTATACATGATATTTATATTTTTTATATTCCAAAATAGCTACCCTAGTTCACTTTTGAAGATATATACAGGGATCCACGGAAGAAGATGTATTCATATTTACCTACTGATTGATGTTTATATATTCATCAAAATCCTAATCATGTGTTTTATTCATGCTAATATATTAAAAAGACTATAACAAAATATACTTATATTTTTTTTATTATTATTATGTTACAACGATATTCATCTGCTTTCTCATCTTACGTAATGAGAATGCATCCCTCATGCATGTGTACATATTACTGTCTCAATATTATGATGTAAGTCATTTAAAAAAATAACTATATAGTTATAAATATGGAAATAATGAGTACATATGATATTTTCTATGTAATTATGATTTTATAAATATTAATTATTCTTTACATTTCATTTGTTTCATCTACCAAAAAAATTAAACAATGTTGATGTTTATGTAATGCTTATTATCTCCCTGAATGGTGTAATTCATTTTTTAATCTATATATTTTCTGTATTGTTATAAATTTAAATATATTTTTTATATATTGATTTTAAATCATGTATAAAATTATTTATATTATTATACCATGAAAAATATTAAATCTCATAGACTTGTGAATCAAAACGTTCATGACAAGCGCAACCATTATCATCCAAAATAATGATAATAATAAAATATTATTTACAAATGGGTGATAAAAAATTTAAAATAGATTATATAAGATATTTATATATGTATATAGTTCTATTATATATTTATAATAATCTTAAATATAATAATAATTTGGATAAAATGACTTGTGATGTGTGTCAAACATCAGGCAATGAATTCTATTCTCACTATAACTTCTCTATGATACAATTCATCTTACCAACCTATATATTTTTCATAGTGTATATTATATCCCATTTATAAGTTCTTTAATGAACATACTTAGGAAAATTTTATTTTATATTTAATTTTACTGTATTTATTTCATTGGGATTATGATTTGAAAGATAATAATATTGTAAAGGGGTAATTTTATAATCTCATCAACATTAATGATTATTTATATTTATGTCTCCACCATTGAATATTAATATTTAGTATCAATGTTTTATAAAAGTTTTTTAATAAACATGATAATATTCACCTTATATTTTTAAAATTATTATTCATGCATGTTTTACTTTTACAAAAAAATTTATAAAAATCACTATGTCATTTTCTGAATGTCGTAGCTTTTAACATTTCTTATAAAAAAGCCAAATAAATTTTTTTATCTTATAAATCATGGATGAATTTTCCATCCATATTGAAATATCTTTTAATTTAATATTTCATTAGATTTTTACAAGGTTTATTTGAAGGATAATTATTTCTTTATCATGTACACTATTTTTTTAATTAAAATAGAAATTTTTCATAGTGAAAATGTTATTTTCCTCAATTATTTTTTAATTACCTCAATTTGGAAACTGTTGTCCTCCAAATGTAGTGATCATGTTTTAATGATCACAAATCTTATTCAACCTACGTAACTCCTATGAATTATTTCAAATCATGTGACTTAATGTTTAAATTATTTGCATTCTTTATGAAAATCCATTCAAGGTCTTAGCTACTCTATTTAGGTTTAATTATATTATAATATCTTTTGACTCACTTTATAATGATTTCTATTAAGTCTAATTAATTCTATGATCATCATTGCTTAAGCCTGAATAGAGTTACCTTGAAAAGTCTTAGACACCATGATTTTACCACTGGGTATGATTTTTTGATACTAAAAATCAAGAAATAGTGAAGCAAGACACCGGGAAGAAGACGTTGTGAAGTAAACTGTCACGACCCGTCCTCGGGGCCCTTGTCGTGACTACCCCTAGCCTGCCTTCCATAGGCTAGGGGCTGGCGACTAGCACCAAGGCATAAATCCCGGTAAAAAGGGAAGGCATTGCCTTTGTAAAGTAAACAAGCACTCCATAGCAAGCATGTTGAAAAAGTAAACACTAAGTAAAAGCTGGTACAACAGTAAATGCAGAAAAGTAAAGGGGGCCAGAAATACAAGCCCAACTGTAAAGTACAAATGAAAGGAAAAAACAGCAACTAAAAAGTAAAGTCGCAACGTCGAGCCGACCACTGGAAGTCCAACCTGAAGGGTGGGTACAGATAGCCTCCACTGCTCCTCGGGTCCAACCGACCGCTCCGAGTACGTCCCACCCAGTGGTCCACCTCTAGGTATCGTCCTGCTCTACAAGCCTCCACCACGATCAGCGTTGTCCGTCGTCTGCAACCAATACAACGTAGTGTGGTCATAGCCCGTGCAGGGGTGAGTATAAGCTACTCAGTAGGGACCCCGAGACCCCCGAAGGTCTCCCAAAATCCACTAAGAATAATCCACAAAGGAAATATTCAATCATGAAGTAACATCCGACACTCCTTAGGTATATGCCCATACATATACCTAAGCAATCAATTCTCACTCGGCTCCAACATCCGAGCTCAAGTACAACCCAGACCGCACAGGAAAGAAAAACGTAAAATCGACAAAGGATAGCTCAACGCAATCCATAAAGGAATATAAAACGTAAATCCACACAGGATAGCTCAACACAATCCACAAAGGAAAGTAAAATGTAAATCCACATAGGATAGATCAACACAATCCACAAAGGAAAATAAAACAGGGTTTCAGCTCACGCAGGTACACATCATTTGCAAAGAAAGAGAGAGGATCAGATGTAGTCACTGATTCATCTTACTGGGACCCACGTAGGATACAAGCACTTTTGACATCATCGTCGAACCCATAAAGGATTCTGATACAATTTTCTTCATCGTCGAACCCACATAGGATTCCAGTAGGATTGTCTTCATCGTCGAACCCACATAGGATTCCAGTACGATTGTCTTCATCGTCAAACCCACATAAGATTCCAGTAAGATTGTCTTCATCGTCGAACCCACATAGGATTCCAGTAAGATTGTCTTCATCGTCGAACCCACATAGGATTCCAGTAAGATTGTCTTCATCGTCGAACCCACATAGGATTCCAGTACGATTGTCTTCATCGTTGAACCCACAAAGGATTCCAGTACGATTGTCTTCATCGTTGAACCCACATAGGATTCTCGTACGATTGTCTTCATCACCAAACCCACATAGGATTCCAGTACGATTGTCTTCATCGTCGAACCCACATAGGATTACAGTACAGTCGTCGTCGCAGTCAGAGTAGCAATCGCAGCCAGTACTAGGGTTCCCGCACATAGCAAACTCGTTCAGGAGGGTCCTCTCCACGAGCCGAGAGGCTGATACATCAACTTACACATAGTCCAGAGTTTATGTATCCAAAAGTTCTGTATCGCCAACATGAACTCAACGTCGCAGACGGCGCGTGAATCGGACGCCCGGTCTGAGAGTTATTGGCTTTTTCATCCAAGGGGCCCTGTTGGTTTTTAAGGCAAAACCAACCCGACCGTACTCCACCTGCATCCCAACCACGGGCGGAGTATGCCAAAAGATCCGTCTCACTTAGAGGAATTCAACGAAGTCGATGGCACGTCGACCGGACGTCCGAAGCTCAAGATATGAGCGTTTCCGCTCCGAGGAACCGGTTGGTTTCGTGTACGAACCAACCCGGCCGAACTCAAAGTATCCCGGAACCATGAGTGTGATATACCGAAACGACCGTCTCGATCCAGGGATCGCATCGCCGCTGACGGCGCGTCGTTTGGAGGCCCGTGGCTCAGGTTATGAGCGAATGACCGAAAACGTCCGAAGAAGGGGGGTCTGGGCTCGGACCGACCTGGCCCAACCCCCCCTGGGTCGGCCCGAACCGGGTCCCCCCGACCCGAGTCCAGGTCTGACCCGGTTCGGCATGGCCCGGCCTGGCCAGGGCGCGACCCGGCTCGGCTCGGCCGAGCCGGCCGAGTGAAGGAAGCCACGAGGCTCGCTGCCCCCGCGGAAGGAAGTGTCGCGGCCCCGCGTGGGGCCGTGCTGGATCAGCGGACGCGGTTTTGCCGCGTCCCGCAAGTACCGGACCCGCGCGGCCACGGGTCCGCTGGCGGCCGCGGCCGGTGGGTTCCGCGGGCCACCGGAGTTGCTCCGGTGGTCCGATTTCGTTTTCGTCTGCGCCGTAGCTCCTCCCGGGTCCCGTACTTCACTGCGGAAATGACGAATCACCTCTGCGGCATGTTTTGTCATCGCTCGGAAATCTGCACAACAACGAAGAACTACGAATGGTTGTTGGTCCGTGTCTGTTTGGCCCTCACCCTCCGCGTTAGGTGATAACAATCGGGAAGAAATATTCAACACATGAATAATAAGCAAGGTACAATTATAATAGAATTAAAATTGAACTTGATCCAGGTTCTTTGTTTTAAAATAAACAATCATGGGAATTAAAGATTGTTCTCAAATAAAAATCCATACCTCGCCGTAGTCGTCGAGCGCGCGTTCTTCTCAGAATTGATCGTCGCGGAAGGAGGTGATCGTCGCGTCACGGAAAATCGTCGCGTCGTCACGAAAGAGTGTCGCGTCGTCGCAGAAGGGCATCACGTCGTCACGGAATACGGCGTTGCGTCGACGAACTCCGAGGATCAAGAACATACAGATTTCATTATGAAAATTAAATACATGTTGTTGTTATAAAACACAAAGAAAAAAAGGTCCACAATATCTCACCTCAACGGATGATCGACGATTTGTCGCGAAGGAAACAACGTCGCAGAAGAACATCGCGGGGGAAGAATCGTCGGCGTCGCGGAACACGGCGTCGCGTCGTCGATCTCCGAGGGTTCGGTGTTTTTTGTCTCCTTTCGTCAAAGGCCGGCGTTCTTCGCGTTCTTTTGCATTCTTCACGTTTTTCGCATTCTTCGCGAAGGAAGTTGAATAGCTTAAGGGTCTGTCAAATCCTTTCAATGAACAACACACAAGAAGAAGAATGTTGGTCTTATATTATTACAATCCAACAAACGAAAAAAAAACTAAATTAAGTAACGAACCATTAATTCATAGAATTAATTCAACGAATAAACCGCCCAATTAATAGGAGGGTTTAATTGTTTATGAAACGCAGCAGTTGACTATCAATTAATAGGGTTTTTTGCGGGTGCGTTACTTAGCGGGAAATAAACGGTGGGCTCGTATGGGCCCCACCTCACAAATATCCTACCCACTTGGTAGGATATTTTCGAATAGAATCCTATCTGCATCAACTCAGCTTAAGCAGTTTTAAGTGTCTTTCAAGTGGCTTTAAGTGAAATAAAAATAAAGTTGTCGCACACTTTATTTTATCTCTTAACTTTACCCCAAAAATTTAAAAACCACACCATAGAAAACACAACTCCGAATGAGGGGTTTCTAAGAATATACCGGCGCTGTGATTCCATCGGTGCCCTCATAATTTTATTCCGAGCACCAGTTCAAAAGTTAGAAAAACCCGCTCGTTCGTTCACTGAATGTACCCGAGCCAAACCTCGAAAAATGATTCCGGGCACACCGGGCCTCGGAATCAGGTGCCGTCAGAAACTGCATTCTTTTAAAATATCAAATAAAATTAAGAAAAAAAATTCCTTGAAATTTACTGGACTTTACATTACTCCCACCACAGGGCTTTACATCCCCGTAAAGCTTCACTACAAACTTGGGGATACAAAGGTGGTACTGAGCACGCATCTGAGCCTCCCGCTCCCAAGTGCTCTCCTGGAGGTTCACGCTCATCCATCTGATGCACACTAGAGGAATTGATCGTCCACGAAGGACCTTCTCCTGTCTATCCTTGATCTCCACCGGGACCTCCGCAAAAACTCACCCCATCACCAACGTCCATCTCCCCATGGTCAATGATATGCGATGGGTGGTTCACGTATCTCCTCAGCTGGGATACGTGGAAGACGTCTTGCACTCGGTGCAACTGAGGTGGTAGAGCCAGGCGATAAGCCACCTCGCCAAACCTACTGAGGACGTGGAATGGTCCGATGAAGCGTGGAGACAACTTTCCACCTTAGCCAAATCTCTATTAACCATGTCGAGGTGAGACACGCAAGAATACATGGTCGCCATCCTCGAACTCTAGTGGCCTCCGCCTCCTGTCATCATAATACTTGTGCTGGCTCTGAGCTGTCCTCATCCTCTCCTGGATGATCTGGACCTTCTCTGGTCCTACAAGAGCTGCTGTGATTTCTTCATTGCCGATAAGAGAAATCCGGTATCATCCCTTGGATGAACCACGTTTTTCGCCTAATACAGTCAATCCCATCATGGATGATACAAACCCATAGCAAGGATGACTTCATAAGGCCTCGACACTACTACCAAGAGATCTAACCGTTTACTCTCGCCTCCAAGGGTTGAGTCACACTGTCGGCATCAGTGTGTGGTAACTGGGTCTCCTCCAGTAGGTATCTCTCAAGTGAGGGTCGAGTCAACAGTCTAAACTGGAACCTCTTAGTAACAACACAAGAGAGGACAGAAAAGTAAATGACACAAAAAAGGTTTCTTTTATTAATGCAGCTCAAGTACAAATACACAAAGCATCTACACACATACAACAACAAAACTAAAAGCAACATGAACAAAAGTCTCCCGGTCTGGATCTAGTCCTGCTCCTGTCCACCTAATCCCGGAGCTCCATGATCGTAGGCCTCAGCTGCCTGAAGCTGAGCTCTCCCATGTCCTCCTGTCCCCTGCGGTCGGGGTGGAACTCCTGGTGGTGGTGGTGGCAACACCCCGAAGCGTCGTCCACCTCCAGCTACACGGCCAGCTCCTCTACCTCGCATGCCTGCTCCCTGCGGACCGTCATGGTCGAACCTCTGCCTGGGAGGACCCTCTACCGCCTGTTGTTCATCAGCAGGGCGAGTCAGGCAGTCTCGAGCCATGTGACCTTGCCCGCCGCATGCATAGCATTGCCTTCTCCTCGAGTATCTGGCTCTCCTTCGTGTTCCCCGCACAATCGAATAATCACCCTGAGATTTCCCATCTGAAGGTATGGCACGCTTGGACCTCTGCGGCACCTGTCGACTGCCACCTGCAGAAGACTCCACTACGGGTCGTCCTGCGGAGGGTCCGGCCGCTGGTGCCTGCTCGGCGAGGAAACTCTCCACTAAAAGGGCTATCTCCAACACCTCTGCCTGCGTCAGAATGTTGAGGGAGATCATCGAGGCCCTGATCTCATGCCTCAGTCCCTGCTCGAAGGTCTGGGCCCAGAATAATGTATCCCGTACCATATCGGTGGAGTAGCGCGATAGATCAGTAAATCTCGCCGAGTACTGGGCAACTGCCATGCTGCCCCGCCACAGCTGTAGTAGCTCCTGGTTGTGCACCACACGGAGGGTGGCTGGGACGAACTCCGAGTGGAAGATGCTCTCAAAGTCCGTCCAGAGGAGAGATGCCTCATCGTGCACCTGGAGCATCAAGCTCCACTATCTGCCTGCTGCCGCGTGCAGGAGACTCGCTGCGAGGATCACCATGAGGTCTGCTGGTGTCCTCACTAACCTGAAAACTCGTACAACCGCCTCCAGCCAGTGCTCGGCTGCCTGGGGGTCCGTCTCCCCGCGGAACCTGGGCGGTCGCTGGCGCTGGAACTCATGCAGTGCACTAAGGCGACGTGCATCGTCAGCAGTTGGGGCTGGTAGCATCGGTGGCTTGGCGGGTATAGGTACTGCTGGTGCCTCATCTATCAAAGGGCCATGTACCGAGTCCTCGTCGCCCGGTGGGCTCTCACCACGCACAACGCTCGGAACCCTAGCTGGCTACCGTCGTGGGGCCATCCTGAAATGGAAATTGGTGTGAAACGGTCAGAACAGTATACCTGGTGAGCTGATACAATGTAATCACAAAGAAAACTTGAATCACACACACAATCAATGTTTTCGTGCATTAAGTCGGAAATCATAAGTGAGGGTCCTGGTGTACGGATACGTCGGCCGCCGCACCAACACTGGTCTCCCTGGACTGATAAACACACTCAATACGCTATACATTGTTTCTTCACATAGAAAAAAGATTGGAGTCTGCGGTAGAACCGACCACCTATGATACCACTTTGTCACGACCCGTCCT
Organism: Viscum album; assembly: GCA_963277665.1. Taxonomy (NCBI): domain Eukaryota; kingdom Viridiplantae; phylum Streptophyta; class Magnoliopsida; order Santalales; family Viscaceae; genus Viscum; species Viscum album. The sequence continues at coordinate 1,468,582,398 of OY728146.1, forward strand.
CGGGGCCCGTGCCGTAACTACCCCAAGCCCGCCTTCCAGAGGCCAGGGGCTGGAGACTAGCACCAAGGTGTAAATCCTGGTAAAAAGGGAAGGCATTGCCTTTTTAAAGTAAAAAATCAATACAGAGTAAGAAAGCGGAAAAAGTAAACACTAAGTAAAAGGTGGTACAACAGTAAATGCGGAAAAGTAAAGGGGGCCGGAAATACAAGCCCAACTACAAAGTACAACTGAAAGGGGAAAAACAAAAACTGAAAAGTAAAGCCGCAACGTAGAGCCGACCACTGGAAGTCCCACCTGAAGGGTGGGTACAGATAGCCTCCACTGCTCCTCGGGTCCAGCCGACCGCTCCGAGTACGTCCCACCCAGTGGTCCACCTCCAGGTACCATCCTGCTCCGCAAGCCTCCACCACGATCAGCGATGTCCGTCGTCTGCAACCAACACAACGTAGTGTGGGAATAGCCTGTGCAGGGGTGAGTATAAGCTACTCAGTAGGGACCCTGAGACCCTTGAAGGTCTCCCAGAATCCACTAAGGATAATCCACAAAGGAAGGATTCAATCATGAAGTAACATCCGACACTGCTTCTGTATATGCCCATACATATACCTAAGTCATCAATTCTCTCTCGGCTCCAACATCCGAGCTCAAGTACAACCCAGACCACATAGGAAAGCAAAACGTAAAATCCACACAGGATATCTCAACGCAATCCACAATGAAAAGTAAAACGTAAATCCACACAGGATAACTCAACACAATCCACAAAGGAAAGTAAAACGTAAATCCACACAGGATAGCTCAACACAATCCACAAAGGAAAATAAAACAGGGTTTCAGCTCACACATATACACATAATTTGAAAAGAAAGAGAGTGGATCAGATGTAGTCACTGATTCATCTTTTTGGGACCCACGTAGGATACAAGCACTTTTGAATCATCGTCGAACCGACGGAGGATTCCGATACAATTTTCTTCATCATCAAACCCATATAGGATTCCAGTACGATTGTCTTCATCGTCGAACCCACATAGGATTCCAGTATGATTGTCTTCATTGTCAAACCCACATAGGATTCCAGTACGATTTTCTTCATCGTCAAACCCACAAAGGATTCCAGAACGATTGTCTTCATTGTCGAACCCACATAGGATTCCAGTATGATTGTCTTCATCATCGAACCCACATAGGATTCCAGTACGATTTTCTTCATCGGCGAACCCACATAAGATTCCAGTACGATTGTCTTCATCGTCGAACCCACATAGGATTCTAGTATGATTGTCTTCATCGTCGAACCCACATAGGATTCAAGTACGATTGTCTTCATCGTCGAACCCAGATACGATTCCAGTACAGTCGTCGTCGCAGTCACAGTAGCAGTTGCAGCCAGCACTAGGGTTCCCGCACACAGCAAGCTCGTACGGGAGGGTCCGCTACATGAGCCGAGAGTCTGATACATCAAATGACACATATTCCAGAGTTGATGTATCCAAAAGTTCCACATCGCCAACAGGAACTCAACGTTGCAGACGGTGCGTGTATCAGACGCCCGGTCTGAGAGTTATTGGCTTTTTCGTCCCAGGGTCCCGGTTGGTTTTTAAGGCAAAATCAACCCGACCGTACTCCACCTGCGTCCCAACCTCGGGCGGAGTATTCCAAAAGATATGTCTCACTTAGAGGAATTCAACGAAGTTGTTGGCACGTCGATCGGACGTCCGACTATCAAGATATGAGCGTTTCCGCTCCGAGGGCCTGGTTGGTTTCATGTATGAACCAACCCAGCCGAACTCAAAGTATCCTGAAACCTTGATTTCGATATACCAAAACGACCGTCTCGATCCAAGGATCACATCGCTGCTGACGGCGCATCATTCGGAGGCCCGTAGCTCAAGTTAAGAGCGAATGAACGAAAACGTCCGAAGACGGGGGGTCTGGGCCCGGACCGACCCGGCCCAACCCCCCTGGGTCGGCCCGTAGTCCGGGTCCGACCCGGTTCGGCGTGGCCCGGCCCGACTAGGGGGCGACCCAGCCGGTCGGGTCGGCCCGACTCGGCCCGTCCGAGCCGGCCGAGCAGAGGAAGACGCGGGGCTCGCTGCCCCCGTGGAAGGAAGTGTCGCAGCCCCGAGTGGGGCCACGCTAGATCAGCGGACGCGGCTTTGCCGCGTCCCACATGTGCCGGACCCGCGCGGCCGTGGGTCCGCTAGCCGCCACTGCCGCGGCTTCTGCTGCGGCGGCCCTGTCCGGCGACTCGTCGGGGCACCGCCGCCTCTGGCCACCGGCGCCGCAGGTGGGTTCCACGGGCCACCGGAGTTGCTCCGGTGGTCCGATTTCGTTTCCGTCTGCGCCGTAGCTCTTCCCGGGTCCCATACTTCACTGCGGAAATGACGAATCACCTCTGCGGCATGTTTTGTCATCGCCCTACAATCCGCACAACAACGAAGAACTTCGGAGGGTTGTCGGGCCGTGTTTGTTTGGCCCGCACCCTCCGCGTTAGGTGATAACACTCGGGAAGAAATATTCAACACATGAATAAAAAGCAAGGTACAATTCTAATAGAATTAAAATTGAACCCGATCCAGGTTCTTTGTTTTAAAATAAACAATCACAGGAATTAAAGAATGTTCTCAAATAAAAATACCTACCTCGCCGTAGTCGTCGAGCGCGCGTTCTTCGCGGAAGGAGGTGATCGTTGCGTCACAGAAAAGCGTCGCGTCGTCGCGGAAGAGCGTCGCGTCGTCGCGGAAGGGCGTCGCGTCATTGAGTAATACGGTGTTGCGTCAATGAACTCTGAGGATCAAGAACATACAGATTTAATTTTAAAAATTAAATCCATGTTGTTGTTATAAACCAGAAAGAAAAAAAGGTCCACAATCTCTCACCTCAATGGATGATCGAAGATTTGTCGCGGATGAAAGAACGTCGCAGAAGAACGTCGCGTGGGAAGAATCGTCGGCGTCGCGGAACACGGAGTCGCGTCGTCGATCTCCGAGGGTTCGGTGTTCTTTGTCGCCTTTCGTCGAAGGCCTGCGTTCTTCGCGTTCTTTCACGTTCTTCGCGTTCTTCGCGTTCTTCACGGAGGAGGTTGAAGAACTTAAGGTTCTGTTAAATCCTCGCAACAAACAACACACAAGAAAAAGAATATTGGTCTTATTTTATTACATGCCAAAAAACGAAAAAAAACTAATTTAATTAACGACCTATTAATTCATAGAATTAGTTCAACGAATAAACCGGCCAATTAATAGGAGCGTTTAATTGTCTAAGAAACGCCCCAGTTGACTTTTAATAAATAGGGGGTTTCCCGGGTGCGTTACTTAGCGGAAAACAAACGGTGGGCTCGTGCGGTCCCCACCTCACAAATATCCTACCCACTTGGTAGGATATTTTCGGATAGCACCATATCCGCATCAACTCAGCTTAAGCAGTTTTAAGTGGCTTTCAAGTGGCTTTAAGTAAAATAAAAATAAAGTTGTTGCACACTTTATTTTATTTTTCACATAACTCCAAAAAATTTAAAAACCACACCCGAGCAAACACAACTCTGGAAGAGGCGTTTCTAAGCAAATACTGGCACTGTGATTCCATAGATTCCCTCAAAATTTGATTCCGAGCACCGGTTCAAAAGTTAGAAAAACTCGCTCGTTCGTTCACTAAAAGTACCCGAGCCAAACTTCGGAAAATGATTCTGGGCACACCGGGCCTCAGAATCAGGTTCCGTCAAAAACTGCGTTCTTGTAAAATTTCAAAGAAAATTAGGAAAAAAAAATTCCTTGAAATTTATGGGTCTTTACATAAACACTCTAAGTCAAGAAACTATGACCAAGACACCGTGAAGCAGACACCTTGAAGTTAGACACCATGACGAAGAGACACCATAACCAAGAGACACCATGACCACATGACACCATGATCAATCAAAACACTGTGTGAATGTGACACTTTTTTTTTACTTACTATGACATCGTTTCTTAATCTATTATTTATATAATCAATTTAAATTCTAATGGTCATATTTGATGATTTTAATGCACTGACATAATTACTGATTCTTTATGATGTATCATTGGACAGTACGAGCTATGAGGTGCAGAATAC